>CM035301.1:16670926-16694089 GCA_020226075.1 Hydropotes inermis | reverse complement strand
GGCCGGCGCGTCGGGTGCTGTGGGCCCGCGTGGGTGCGGGCCCGGGCGGCTGCGGCCCGGGCCGGGTGCTGGCCTGGATGCCAGCCCTGCGCCGGGAAGGGGTGCTGCGGCGCGCGCAGGGCTGGGGGGCGCGGGCCGTGGAGCCTGGCCCCGCTCCGGTGGGGCGCGGGCCCGGTCCCCACTGGCCCCCGGCCCGCGGCTCTGTCGCCGCCTCCCCTCCCCCAGGCTGCGTGTCTTGTCAGCCGCCGGCAGCCGCCGCCTTGCGAAACCTGGGGCTCCGCAAAGAAAGAGGAAATCGCGGCGGGAGACCGGCGGCAGGGAGGGGATGGGTGAGCGGGGCCGCGGCTCCTCCGCGGGGGTGGAGGGTCCGCCGGCGCCCCCACCTGCGGTGACGTCATGGCCCCTGCCTGCAGCCGCCCTCCGGCCCTGCGCTGGGAGCGGGGGAGGAGGCACCTGCCGCGGCCACGTGGACCCGCTGGGAAAGGGGTCGCGGGCCCCCCGCCCCCAGCCTCGCCGCCCTGAGCAGGTGGCCAGTTCAGGTGGGGCCCTGGGCAGGTGCGGTCTCCCGGCGGGCATCTCCTGGACTTCGCTCCTGGGTGGTGCTCCGGGGCGATTTCCAAGGCCCCGGAGTCCTGGGGCTACTGTTCAGGGATCGGCAGGAAGAGGGAAGGCCCCGGGGCCCTGCTACTGAGCCGGCGCCCCTGGCAGGGCCTGGCTGCAGTGGGGGTGGGGCTGGAACAGCCCCCAGCAGCGAGGGCGGCCCCGTGGCCTGCAGGGACACACTGGCGCGCCCCGGGGGCGCCTAGCCTGAGCCCCTCGGAGCAAGCCGAACAGCATGGAGTGGCTGAGCCCCCAGAGAGGGAAGGTGGGGACACGGACTGTGGACATTCACTGCCCGGCTCTTGGCCGCTGCTTGCCCACTGGGCTGGGCGGGGTCTCTTTCCTCCCGCCGCCTCCCGTGCAGGGAATCTGGAGCGGAGCGCCCCGAGGGGAAGCAGCGGCAGGCTTCCCTGGAGGCGGGCTGAGGGCCTTCCCCACGGCCTCCCTCCCGAGCTGCCCAGGGCCTGCGGCTGTGCCCTGAGGCTGAATCGCCACCACCTGCTGCTGCCCGCCTGGCCACCCCTACTTCTCTCTCCCGGGCCTGTGTTTCCACTTGTCAGGAGGGCAAGCCGTGCCAGGGAGTGGTCTGGGGAGGAGGGCAGTCCGCACTGTCTCCTGCCAGGCCTGGTCTGAGGGGCCGGGCCGTCGGGCCACCCTGCCCAGAGGAGCTTCTTGGGACCCCGAGCCTCCCTGGCAGGAGGGAGAGGGGGCTCCTTGGCGTGGTGATACACCAGCCGCTGCACCTGCCCACCCACTCTGCCAGGGGCACTCCACCCCCGCCCCGCGGGCACAGGCGCTCAGGAGCGCCGCCGGCTGGCACTGGGCCACACCTCTGCTCTTCAGGCTCCGTCCACGACCTCAGATCCTCGCCTCGTCTGTCTGGCAGCCTGAGGAGTAGCCAGGACGTGGGCCCCCATTTTACAGCTGGGGACACCGAGGCCTGAAGACCTGCAGCTGACTCAGTGGGCGTGGGGCCTCAGGGGTGACCGCCGTCCAGGTGCCCGGCCCCCTGGCCCGTCTCACGCCTGCCGTGTCTCTGCTGCAGCCCCGTGGCCTGTCCGTGGTGGGGGCCGCCCTGGGGCGCTGCCGCGGCTTCCTGTCCCTGCCGCGGCCAGCTGGCCGACTGGAGCCCTTCCTGGCTTTGATGGGGGCCAGAGGAGGACAGCGCCCTCCCACACGGCTGGTGCTCCTGCTTGTCTCCACTGCAGCCCACCCGGAGTGGCGCCTCGGGGCTGGGGGTCCCCAGGGCCTTGGCTCTGCTTGGCAGGACTCGGGTGGGCCCCGGGCCCCCAACCGCCAGGCGCGGGGCTGTGGGGATAGATCTGGGCAGGCCGCCATGCGAGGGCTGCCGGCAGGGAGGCTGTCTGGGGGTGGTTGCAGCCCCCAGACCCTCCGGTTGTCTGCCCCAGAGTGGGTGCCGCTGCCCTTGAGCACGGGGCCTGGTCTGAGGCTCCCGGAGGCGCGCCTCAGTGCAGGCCTGGATGGGAGGGTCTCCATCCCAGAGGTGGGGGGGCTGCAGTTCTTTCCTCCGGGGCACCCGCCTCGTCGGTCACCCGCCAGTGACTGTTTGGCCTCCGATAGGCAGGAAGGGTGAGGCCTCCACACGTTCCCCAGGTGAGGTGTGGGTGGTCCTCCCATGGGGCTTTGATGCCTGTCACCTGCGCCACCAGGTAAAAACAGTTCTGATTGGCGAGGTCTGGGCTTGTCAAGGAGTGCTTTCTGGGAGTGACGGTGGTGGGACGGTGGTGTGGAGACCCTGCTGGGGGCCCGGGGCTGGGGGCCAGTCCTCACCGCTCAGCCGGGGCTGGAGCGTCTGCCTGCCAGACCTCAGAACAGGAGGTCCGCACTCCGCCCCGGGAGGCTTCAAGGCAGAGGTGACTTTTCAGACGTTGCTGTAAAGTGGGGCAGGAGTACCCAGGCTGGGAGGGGCTCTAGTTTGGGAGAGGGTCCCCTGAGAGTGTGGCCAGCAGGGGGCTGCTGAGGAGTGGGCTGGGCTGACGGTCCCCGCTCCCTGGAGCCACAGCCTGCTTGGGCGTTAGGTCACTTTTTTTCCATTGTGGTGAAATCCACGTAAGTCACGCCTCTCACTGTTGCGCGGCGTGCCGCTTGGCGCCGTTAAGTACGTCCATGTTGTCATGCAGCCGTCACGACCGTCCGTCCCTCAGTCCATCTCGTGAGCTCTTTCCATCTTGCAAAACAGAGATGTGTCCAGTTGAACACTGACGCCCGCCTCTCCCCAGCCCGCACCCTTACCCTTGCCGTCTCTGTGGATTCGAGCCAGACAAGTAGACTCGCACAGGACCTGTCCTTCCGTGTCTGACTTGTGTCGCTGAACGTAACGTCCGCAGCGTTTGTCCTGCTGCGTCAGGGGGCACGGTCTCCCGCCTTTAAACAGTTGAGATGTCGTCGGCTGCAACGTCGTATCAGTGTCAGGTGTGAACACAGTGATGCAATGCTTGTGCATGCTGAGAAACGGTCACCACAAGAAGTCCGGTTAGCATCCCTCACGCAGGGCTTCTTCCTTGTGACGAGAACTTTTAAGATCTGCTCTCTTAGCAACTTCCTGGCGTCTGCCCACTGCAGTGCTGGCGGCTGCGGTCACCATGCTGTGTGTTTGTCCGCAGGCCTGCTTGATTCTGTAACTGGAAGTTTGTACTTTTTGACCCCTCTTCACTCAGCCCCACCTCTGAGAACTTGTTCTCTCTCTGTGAGTGTGGGGTTTGGGGTTTTGTTTTTTAGACTGCACATGTTAGTTAATGCAGCATTTGTCGTTCTCTGTCTGGTTTATTTCACTCAGTGTGATGCCCTCAGGATCCATCCACGTGGTCAGAAATGGCAAGGTCTCCTTTTTGACGGCTGAATAGTATCCATACGTGTCACACCTTTATCCAGTCGTCCGTGTCTTAGCTGTGGTAGATGGTGCTCTAGTAAACACGGGGATACAGATATCTTTGTGGATTCATTTTCGTTTCCCTCAATGAAATATCTAGAAGTGAAATTACTAGATTGTATGGAAGTCCTATTTTTATTTTTTGAGGAACCTGCATTCTGTTTTCTATCTGCAGTGTCACCCAAATGTATCCTTGTGTCCACTGCCACCCTTGGCTTGTTATTTCCCGTCTTTTTCTTGCTGGCTCTGCTCATGGGTGAGCTGATGCCTCACTGTGGATTTGATCTGCATTTCCCTGGTGGTTAGTGGTATGAGCATCTCTCCACACACCACGCCATCTGCATATCTTCGGAACAATGTCTCCTCAGAGGCTGTGCCCAGTTTTTAACTGAAGTGTTGAGTCTTTTGTTGTTGGTTTGCTATCACATGAGTTCTTTGTGTATTTTGGATGTATTTAGACCCACTGTTAGGCACGTGATTTACAGATATTTTCTCCCGTGGGTTGCCTGTTTGTTTTGTTGACGGTCTTCCTGTGCAGTCTTCAGTCCCACTGGTTTATTTCTGCTTCTGCTGCCTTTGCTTTTGGTGTCAGGCCCCCAGACTCATCCCCAGGACTGACGTCAGGGAGCTTGCTGCCTGCGTTCCTCTAGTTCTGTGGCTCCGGGCTTTGCACTCAAGTCTTCAGTCCATTCTGAGTTGACTTTTTGTAAGATAGTGGTCCTGGTTTTGCACATGGATGTCCAGTTTTCCTGTTTATTGAAAACACCGTCCTATTTCCATTGTATAGTCTTGGTTCCTTCATTGTAGATTAATTGACCGCATAGGTGTGGGCTTATTTCTAAGCTCTCTGTTCTATTCCATTGATGTGTATGTCTGTTTTTATGCTAATACTATACTTTTTTATGTACTCTCTTGATTCCTATAGCTTTGTAACGTAGTTTGAAATCAGGAACTATGATGCCTCCAGCGTTGTTCCTCTTTCTCAAGTTCGCTCTGGCTGTTGGGACTTCGAGGTTCACAGAAATGTTAGGATGGTTTGTTCTGTGGTGCTGCTGGGGTCTTGACAGGGATTTCTGTGTTGCCTGCTCTGACACTGAGGATGGCTTTGGGGGTGCGGACGCTTCAACAGCGGTAATTCTTCCAGTGCGTGAGCACGGCGTGCAGTCCCATCCGCCTGCGTCTTTAGCATCTTGTAGTTTTCAGTACACGTGTCTTTCACCCCCTTGCCTGAATGTATTCCTAGGTATTTTATCCTTTTTGACGCAGTTGTAAATGTGTTGCTATCTTTCTTTCTCTCTCTGACATTCGTGTTTTATTTGTTCTGTTTTTGGCCGAGCTGTGTGATGTTGCTGCCTGGGCTTCTCTCTCGCTGCGGCATGCAGGCTTCTCCTGCTGCGGAGTGCGGGCTCCGGGGCGCTTGGGCTTCAGTGGCTGTGACTTCCCGGCTCGCGAGCACAGGCTCAGTAGCTGTGGCGCTAGTTCCTGCGTGGCATGTGGGATTTTCCTGGATCAGGGGTTGAGCTTGGGTCTCCTGTGTTGGCAGGTGGATTCTTTACCACTGAACTACCAGGGAAGCCTCTAATCGTTTGTGTCTGTGGTTTTTTTTTAGTGTAAAGAAACACAATAAATTATTGTATATTGATTTGTATCCTGAAACTTTACTGAACTCATGTTCTAACAGTCTCTCCATGGAGTTTTAGTTTTCCATATTTTATATATTGTCATCTGCAGACAATGACAGTTTTACTTTTTCCTTTCTTGTTTGGATGCCATTTATTTCTTTTTCTTGCCTGTTTGCTCTGGCTGAGATTTCCAATACTTTGTTGAATAACAGTGGCAAGACTGGGCACCCTTGTCTTGTTCCTGATCTTAGAGGAAAAGCTTTCAGCTTTTCACTGTTGAATGTGATGTCAGCTGAGGGCTTGTCATTTATGGCCTTTGTTATGTTGAGGTGCAGTCCCTTTATACTCACTTTGTTGAGAGCTTTTATCATAAATGGATGTTGGATCTTGTCAAATGCATTTTCTACATCTACTGAGATGATCATGAGTTTTATTCTTCATTTGGTGCATGACATTGATTCTTTTGCTTCCCTGACTCAGTAGATAAAGAATCTGCCTGCAATGCAGGAGACAGAGGAGACTTGTGTTTGATCCCTGGGTCAGGAAGATCCCCTGGAGGAGGAAATGGCTAACCCACCCCAGTATTCTTGCCTGGGAAATCCCATGGACAGAGGAGCCTGGTGGGCTACAGTCCGTGGGGTCGCAAAGAGTCAGACACGACTCAGCGACTAACCCACCACCATTGACTGATTTGGGAATACTGAACTTTCCTTGCACCCCTTGTGAGAGTTAGACCATAAAGAAAGCTGAGCACCAAAGAACTGATGCTTTTGAACTGTGGTGCTGGAGAAGACTCTTGAGAGGCCCTTGGACTGCAAGGAGACCCAACCAGTCCATCCTAAAGGAAATCAGTCCTGGGTGTTCACTGGAAGGACTAATGCTGAAGCTGAAACTTCAATCCTTTGGCCACCTCATGCAAAGACCTGACTCACTGGATAAGACCCTGATGCTGGGAAAGGTTAAAGGCAGGAGGAGAAGGGGACGACAGAGAATGAGATGGTTGGATGGCATCCCCGACTCGAAGGACATGAGTCTGAGCAAGCTTTGAGAGTTGGTGATGGACAGGGAGGCCTGGCGTGCTGCAGTCCATGGGGTGGCAAAAAGTCAGACACAACTGAGTCACTGAACTGAACTGAACTGAACTTGCATCCCTAGAATAAATCTCAGCTGATGATGGTATATGATCCTTCTAATGCATTGTTGAATTTAGTTAGATAAAAATTTGTTGAGGATTTTGTATCAGGGATATTGGCCTGTGATTTCCTTTTTGTGTATCTTTATACAGAAAACCAGGTATCTTTATCTGATTTTGGTATCAGGGTAATGCTGGCCTTGTTCAGTGAGTTTCAAAGTGTTCCCTCCTGTTTCTGGAAGAGTTTGAGAAGGATTGTTGTTAACTATTTTTCAGTGTTTGGAAGAATTCACCAGTGAGGCCGTCTGGGTTGCTGGGAGGCTTTTGATTACCCACTGAGTCTCCTCCCTAGTCACTGGCCTGTCCAGATTTCTGCTTCTTCATGATTCAGTCTTGACAGGTCGCATGTTTCTAGGAAATAATCAGTTTCTTCCAAGTTGTCCAATTTCTTGATTTCTAGTTTCATACCACCATGGTTAGAAAAGCAACTTGATGCGATTTCAGCCTTCTCGAATCAGCCTTGTTTTCTGGCCTGACGTGTGATTGATCCTGGGGAACGCCCGCGTTCACTTGGGGAGGATGTGTGCTCATGTGGCTTCTGGACGGAATTTCCCACGCGTGTCCACAGCCTCATGTGCTGTCCAAAGCCAGAGTCTCCTGACTGGCTTTCTGTGTGGATAATCTAACCGCTGAGGGACATGGGTTTTAACAGCCCCTCCTCTTACTATATTGCTATCTCTTTCTCCATTTGCGTCTGTTAACATGTGCTCTACATTTTGGGGTGTTCCTATGTTGGGTACCTCAGTTCAGTTCAGTCGCTCAGTCGTGTCTGACTCTTTGTGACCCCATGGACTGCAGCACGCCAGGCTTCCCTGTCCCTCACCAACTCCTGGAGCTTGCTCAAACTCATGTCCATCGAGTCGGTGATGCCATCCAACCATCTCCTTTGGGTACCTAAATATTTACATTGTCTTGTTGAGTTGACCTCTTTATCATTATGTAACGTCCTTCTTTGTCTCTTACTGCAATGCTTGTCTCAAAGTCTTTTTTTTTCTGAGTATTTTTCCCTAAGAATAGCTATCCCAGCTTTCTTTTGATTTCCATTTCCTTCCATTTTATGGTCAAATCATATTCCATTGTATGGATGGACTATTTTCCTTACCCATTCTTCCATTGATGGACACTTAGGTTGCTTCCACATTTCAGCTGCCGTGGACGATGCTGCTGTGAACGTGGGTGAACAAACATCTCAAGAGTCTGCTTTCAATTCTTCTGGATGTGTGCTCAGAAGTGGACTTGCTGGGTCACATGGTTAATTCTTTTTTTACTCTTTTGAGTAATCTTGTGCTGCTTTCCAGAGTGGCTGCACCGTTCTCTCCACTCACCAGCAGTGCACACGGGTGTGACTCTCTCCCCAGCCTCACCGTCTCTTGTTTGGTTTGGGGGGTAGCAGTCACCCTCATGGGTGTGAGGTACTATCTCACGGTGGTTCTGATTTGCATTTTCTTAATCATGCATCATGTTGAGGATCTTTTCATGTGCTGACCGGCCATTTATATATCTTCTTTGGAGAAATGTCTTTTTAAATCCTTTGCCCATTTTGAAATTGGATTTTTTTGTTGTTGTTGTTTTTGTTGCATTTTGGGAGTTCTTTTCTTATCAGATATATGATTTGCAAATGTTTTCTATGTTTCTGTGGTTTGCATTTTTACTTGGTAGATAGTATATTTTGATGCACAAAATTTTAAATATTTTCATGAGGGAATTCCATGTCAGGCCAGTGGTTAGGACTCCATGCTTTCGCTGCTGAGGGCCAGGGTCCAGTCCCTAGTCAGGGAACTAAGATTCCACAAAGCCACGTGGCGTGACCAAAAAAAAGTTTTTATTAATTTTCATGAAATCTAGTTTGCTTGTTTTTTTTCTTTTCTTGCCTTTGCCCTTTTGTTTCCTATCCAAGAAAGCATTTTCAAATCCAGTGTCATGAAGGTGTCATCCCGTGTTTTATTCTCAGAGTTTTATTGTCTCAGGTCTCACATTTAGGTCCTTGATCCGTTTTGAGTTGATTTTTGCATGTGGTGTGAGTCAGGGTCCAGCCCTATTCTGCATGTGATAGCCAACATCCCAGCACTGTTTCTTGAACAATTTTTCCCATTGATCTTGGCATCTTTGGCAAAAAATAATTTGACCATAAATGTGAGGGTTTTTTCTGGGCTCTCTGTTCTATTCTTTTGGTCTCTGCCTATTTTTATGCCAATGTATTTTTATTATGTTTTGATTACTGTAGCTTTGGAGGTCCCTTCAGATTGCATAGGAATTTTAGGATGGGTTTTTCTCTTTCTGCAAAAAAATATTTTTGGAATTTTGATAAGTATTGCTTTGACTTTTTAGATCATTTTGGGTAATGATGGCATTTTAACAATATGACGTTTCCATTCCATGGACATGTGATGTGTTTCCTTCTTTTATTTCTTCTTTAAATTCTTTCAGGTATGTTACATTGTACAAGTCTTTCTCTTCCCTGGTTAA
Organism: Hydropotes inermis; assembly: GCA_020226075.1. Taxonomy (NCBI): domain Eukaryota; kingdom Metazoa; phylum Chordata; class Mammalia; order Artiodactyla; family Cervidae; genus Hydropotes; species Hydropotes inermis. Next base: position 16,685,319 of record CM035301.1, on the reverse strand, counting down.
GAAAATTCTTAAGTATTTTATTCTTTTTGATGCTAATGTAAATGACATTGCTTTTGTGGTTTCCTTTTAAAATTGTTACATGTATATACATATATAGTGTGTGTATATATATACATATGTGTATATAAATTCAGTTGATTTTTTGCATGTTAACTTTGAATCCTGCTACATTGCTTAATTCATCTACTAGTTTCAGTAGCTTTTTAGTGGAGTCTTTATACGTTTCTACATATAAGATCATTTCGTTGGCAAATGAGATAGTTCTACTTTTGCTTCTTCCTTCCTAGTTTGGATGACTCTCACTTCTTCTTCTTACCTGACTCCTCGGGCGGGAGCTCCCAGTCTGCCGAACACGAGTGGTGCTGTTCCCACTGTTTTCTGCGTGTCTCGTGTGTTTTGTGGAACACTGGCCGTTTGAATCTAATCACATGGAGCCTCTGGGATGGGTAGCCACTGCTGTGCTCAGAGCTGAAGCTGAGTGGCACCAACGCCATTGATGCCAGGCCGCCCCTTGAAGCTGTGAGGCTTCCGCAGGCTCTGGCACTCAGGACAGTTCTGTCGTCCCATTCTGCCAGCGCCATGGTTCTCCAGGTGGAGAGACTCTGGGTGCTCCCTGCTCCACCAGCTTCCCGGAATCTTGTCCAGGATGGGCCCTCCACCCCGGCTGTCCAGGACAGCGTGTAGGCCCGGAGGTGGCCAGCAGGGTGCCAGCCTCGCCTGGCCCACGGCAGCCCTGCCCAGAGCCAGGGGCCAGCTGGGGCTGACCTTGGATCCGCCCCAGAGCCACGCTGCCTGGCCCCGTGTGTGAGTGTTGGGGCGCCTTGCCCTGCGCCTCACTTGAGCTCTGTGCTCTGGTGGGGGTGGCAGGTGGCCCCGTGCCGAGGCCAGGCGGGTCATGAGCGTGGCGGCCCCCCCTTCCCGGAGGTCAGGGCAGATGCTGGCCGCTGGAATCTGGAGGATGAGCTTTCGGGCTGTTGGAGCCGCTGCCCACCTGGCCGTGTTGAGGCCGCTGCAGGGACCTGGGGATGATGGGGGAGCTCAGGGTCACCTCAGCTAAGGGCCGGCCTGGGGTGGGTTTGGTGGGGAGCAGCCTGAGCCGCATCGGGGGGCCCGGGGAAGAGAGCTGGAGGACACTGTGAGCCCCGGGCACTCCTTGTGGGGACCCAGCCAGCCGAGCATTCGCGAGACCTTGGGGAGGGGGACCCTGCTGTTACCAAGGGGCAACTCGGGGTCACCAGTTGGTGGGACCCGGTGTGGGAGCCGCCCCGTGGAGGGAGCAGGGCCCTCACCTGCTGTGACCAGGACCCCAGAGGCGGCGGCGCTGGAGGTGTTTCTGTTGGGGGGGTGGGCAGCTCTGATGGAGGGGCCGCATGCCGCCTCCTGCCCGCCCACGCACAGCCCCGGGTTAACCAGCGTGCCTCTTTGGGCTGGGCTTCCCCTGCCCATGGACCCCCTGGCACAGGCCTTGGTGCGTGAGACTGGGCGGCATTGGGCAACGGGGGCCGTGGAGCCTTGGCCAGGCGGCAGTCAGAACGGGGCCCCCGGGGTGGGGGTGAGCGGCCTCAGTGACAGGAGCGAGTGGGTGCAGCCGGGCTGGGGGCGCTCACTGGGGGAGGCTGTTGCTGGGGTATGACCTGGGCACAGGTGGGTAACCGTGGCTGCCAGGGTCCCGAAGCGGGAACCCGCCGGGCCCCCGCAAGTCTCGCTTGTTGCAGGGGGAAGTGGAGAGCCCATGCATCCAGCGCCGGGACGCAGGCTCAGGGGTGACGGGGGCCTCCGCGGGGTGGGGCGGCAGGTGGAGGCCGGAGGCCTCGAGGGGTGAGGGGTGTGGGGGGACCGTCAAAGCTTGGAAACGCTTGGAAGTCTGAGCAGCTGGGTGTGGACAGAAGGGCGGGAGCGGCTGCAGGAAAAGGGGCAGCCGTCCGGGCCCTGGGGACGTGGCGGGACGGGACTGCAGTGCAGAGGCCCGGCGCTCACGGAGGTTCTGGGGCAGAGGAGGCAGGGGCGGAGGCTGCTTCCCGTTCGCTTTCCTTCACCTTCTCTGCGGCGAGATTCATGCGAGGCAGAGCTGACCGTGGAAAGGGAAGACTTCCCGGCCTTTAGGTGGTTCCCTGGTTGGGTGACCACTGCCTCCGTCGAGCTCAGATCTTGGACTTTAGAGCCCGAGGCCGGATGGGAAGCCGGAGGCCTGGCAGGCTGTGCGTGTGGCCTCGGGGGCTGTGGGCAGGGGACCCGGGGTGGTGCCTGGTCCAGGAGGGCTGGGCTTGGTGCCAGGGAGGCCAGGGTCTCAGAGGGCATCCGGGGAGCGGCGGAGGGGCGGCTGGGAGGCGAGGGGCCCTCGGGCCTAAAAGGGACTCTGACCGCTGGGTCTGCCCGCTGGTGGGGGCGATCTGAGAGCTGGAGAGACGGGCCGAGAGAGAAGGGAGCCGGGGCTAGGCGGGGGGGCCACGCCAGGCCCAGGTCCACTGCTTGCCTCTCTGGGGACTGGGCAGGAGGAGAGGCGCAGGTGTGGCCGCAGACAGGCGCTGAGAGCCTGCTGTATGCAGCGCCATCTTTAGTGACGGAGCACCGGCCCCCGCCCAGAGCTCGGGCTGCAGTGGGAGGCGAGGGTGGACCCCCAGCGGCTCGGCAGGGGCGCCTGCGATGGGCGTGGGCAGTGCACGCCCGAGGCCAGCGCCTGCCCCCTGCCTCGATGCCCCTTGGGCCCCCAGCTGTCCCCTCAAGAGCCCAGCCCTCCCCCCTGCAGCCCGTGGCCTTGCCGGGCAGAGGCCCTGGGGCTGGGCCACGGGCTCTGGCAACCCCGAGTCCCTCTGCGGCGTCCCCACATACCTGCTCCCCCTGCCTCAGCCCCAGGACGTGTCTCACCTGCCCCGGAAAAGCCAGAGGCCTGAGTCGCGCGGAGTGTCCAGGAGAAGGCAAGGCAGGAGGGGCAGCTGGGGGCAGGAACGCGGGGTGCGGGGCAGAGTCTGCCTGACCACGGGCCTGCCCCCCCGTGCAGGAGCCCGGAGAAGCACGGGGCAGCCCCGATGTTTGCGAGGCCCAGGAGGGGTGCGGGGGCTCAGGCCCGGCCCTGCTCCCACCCCTCTGCCACAGGGCCCTGCGCTCCGCCCACCCTGGCTGTGCCCTGGGCCAGAGCTGCTGACCCACGGCTTCTGCTGGGGACACAGGTCCTGGCGGCTGAGGTCAGGCCGTCGGGAAGGGGGTCCCTGCGGCCTGCGTGGGCAGAGGGGCAGGGCAGCCCCTCGCCCTTGGGGCTGTCTGGGGCGTGCCCCCGGAGCAGAGCCTGGGCCGGGGGTGGGGTCCTCTGCTTGGGGCTGAGGGGCTGGTGCCGGGGCGCCGGCCAGCTCTCCCGCCCTGTGCCCTCCACCCTGGGGCTCAGACTGTGAGGCTCTTGCACGGACGCGCACAGCCGCCCCCGGGAGCCGCCTCCCGCAACCACCCCCACCGCCTGCCTGGGCTTTGGCCGCAGGGTGGGCATCGAGCCCCCCAGGAGACTGTGCCGAGAGGCTGCTTCCAGGAGCAGAGAAGGGCTGGGCGAGTGACTTGCTGATCTGCTGAAGAGCAGGCGCCCAGATGGGCCGGAAGTGGCCATCAGCTGTGCCCAGCGCGGCTGCAGAGTGCCGGCTCGCCTGAAGAGCCGCACAGCCGCTCGTCTCCACTTCCTGCTCTGGTGGCTTCGGGGGCTGGGGCAGGCCCTCTCCTGACCTCCGAGGCCTTAGTCTGCTGTTCAGTCACCCCCGGAATTCTCCCCCCAGGGTCTGAACCCTTCCTCCAGTCCCCTGACTGGAGCGCCTTCCCGGGCCCTCCAGGGATGCCCTGTGCTCTGCCTGGAGGGCTTGAAGCCTTCTGCAGAGAGCGGGCACACAGGCACGCGCCCGGCCGGCTTGAGCGCCCGTGCTGCGGGCAGGCGGAGCGGCCGGTGCCTCTCCGCCCAGATTTGGGGGCACATGGAGGGGCGCTCCTGCAGGCGGACCTTGTGCTCCACAGGCTGCAGTGTGGGGCTTCTGGCTGAGACACCCCTGCCTCCAACTAACTCAAAACCATCTCCCTGCCCCGGCGCCGCTGGGGGACCCCAGGCAGGAGGAGGGCAGGAGCCGTCCGGGCCCGAGATGAGGACGGGCTTCCTCACGGCCTGGGCACTGGGCGGGGGCCCCTGTGGACGCTGGCTGGTGTACCCTCCTGGCACCCACCCGCTCTGAATCAGGAAGGGGGTTCTGGGAGACCCCGGCCAGCTGCCCACTGCTGCGTGACCCCAGGGACCCTCCCTGGGCTTTGGTGGGGCCGCAGCCCGGCAACGTGGCCAGCGAGGGTGAGCGGGCCGCGGACCCCAGGACCCCAGCGGCTGGCACTGCGTCCCAAGTGGGTGTGGGGGTCCCGGGGAGGCTGGTACGCGCCTGCGGCTGCTCCTCCAGGCCCAGCTGCCCGACGCCCGTCCAGGAGGACGCAGGAGCCGCCAGCCCTCAGGCCCGACCTTCCTGCTCCTCTCTCCGTTGGGACGGGGCTGGGGTTTTCAGCACACAAACAGCACTTTCTCGGGTGTGACCTGCAGAGGGTAAAGGGAGCCCTTTTGAGTGTGAAAAAGTGGCCACCATCACCCTGAAAGGCTCTGCGGCGGGTGTGATGGAGCCGTGGGGCCATAAGCTCTCCTGGGCCAGGTCCCAGAGGGAGGCCAGGCGGGCACTCGGGCAAGGGAGCCGTGGCCCTCACCCGCCCCCGCCCCGTGCACGTGGGCTCCCCACGAGGGCCCTGGTGCGCATCATCTACCTGCACGTGCCTGCGGGCCTGCTGGCCTCCCCTCCCGGTTTCCTCATCCCCTGCAGGGGCCACACTTTGGCGTGGAGGGTGTGCTCCTGGACCCAGGGTGTGGTCACGGTGGCCATGTGGGCTGGGCCCGGCGATGCTCGCGGAGAACTCTGAGGCCCCAGGGCTGTTGGGGGGGCACGTCACTTCCTGCAGATGGACCCACTAGCCGGTGGAGAGTGCTCCTGGGTGGGGCTCTTCTGTCCAGGAACCCCAGCTCTGGAGGTCAATTGGGGGTCCCTGACGCACAGTGTTTCCTCCTACCACTCCCCGGGAGGCTCAGAGCCGAGGGTCGTGGCGTTCTCCTCCTCCCTAAGCCCGCTGTGTCTGCGCCGGGGATCCCTGCACGCCCGGGGGCCCAGGAGCTTGGAAGCCTGGTTCTGTCCGTGGGAAGGCTCTTGCCACCAGAGCACCTTCCTGGGTCGCGGTGGGGGCCGTGGGGTGGGGCCTGTTCCTGTTCCCCCCAGCAATTGCCGGGGCCCAGTGGGTGGTCACGGAGGCCTGGGGGTCACAGCTGAGTGGGGCCTGGAGGCACAGGGGCTGTGCCTGGGGCGCCACCCTCCGGCTGGAGAAGTCCCTGGGGTTCCACCCGGAGAACTGACGTGATGTCTGTGGGCTCCGCAGGCAGAGGTGCAGCTGGGGGATGTGGGCAGCGGACAGGAAGCTGGGGGTGGACGGGGGGTGTGGGGAGGATGGGGCCCCCGCTCACGGCCTTCTGAGCTAGCTGAGGCCTCAGGTCCGGGCCGCCCCCTCACCGGCTCTGCTTGGGACCCGCTGTCGTGCGGGGGCGGAGATCAGGGCCGGGCTCCTGGTGGCCTCAGAGAGCCAGACCCTGTCCCCAGGCCGGGCACTCTCCCCTCTACCCATTGCCCCAGCCGCAGCAGGAGCCCTTTCCCGCAGCCACCTGCCCTGTCAGTGGCCAGAGGCCCTTATTAGGGGTTGGGGCTCAGCCATGCCCCCAGCCCCCCGGCCCCCAGCGGAGAGTCTGCAGGGGCCGGGTTGAGGGCCCTCGTGGAGACACGGCCGTCTTCCTCCCGCGCCTTGTCTGTTCCGTGTACCGCCTGTGCCGCAGGTCTGGGGCCGGAGCCCAGGCTCCCAGCTTCCAGTCTCCCCCCTGAGGCCCTCAGGGGACAGCTAGCATGATGGGAGGTTTCCAGGATGACAGGGGGCTGGTCCTTTGTGGGGGCGGCTGGGATGACGGAGGGTCCCTGGGACGACGGGGGGCTGCTCTTTTGTGGGGGCGGCCAGGACCCCTGCTCAGGGCCCTCAGACCCTGTTCTCCTCCCATCACCCCGGTGAGGAAATGAAGCCCAGAAAGGAGGGTGGGCGTGCAGGCCTGTGGGCTGGGCCCAGTGCCCCCATCTCAGGGGAGACCCTGGGGTCTGCCGGCCCCCCTGACGTCTGGCCTTGTCTTGCAGATCCTGACTGGGCCTCGTACACCCTGGGAGTGTTCATCTGCCTGAGCTGCTCTGGGATTCACCGGAACATCCCCCACGTCAGCAAGGTGAAGTCTGTGCGCCTGGACAGCTGGGAGGATGTCCAAGTGGAGGTACGGCCGGGCCGGGTGCCAGGTGGGGGGGCCTGCCCACTGCCACGGTGGCCTCAGACCCAGCCCGCGGCTCTGCCCGCGCAGGCCCCTCGTGCCTGCTGCCCCGCCTCCTCCCCGGGGCTTCCTGGTGCCCAGGGAACCCGCACGGGCATCTTGTTGTTAGGGTTTCATGGGCAACTTACACAGAGTCGCAGAAGGTGACAGATGTCAAGGCCTTCACCTGCCATCCACCCACCCAGAGTCCCGGGCCACCCCGGCCTCCGTGCCAACTCAGAGTCTGCACGTACCCTAGCGAGGCCGCGCTGTGTATGTGGACACACACCACGTGGCTGGAAGCACCCTCACCCCAGGGCCGGGCAGCAGGGCTAGGCTGCCTTGACCCAAGCCAGCAGCATGTGCGCCTCGTGAGCAGGGAGGGACAGGGAGGCCCAGAGAGGCTGGGCTGGGGGTGAGGGGCTTCAGCCCCTTCTGCTGTCTGCTCGTCTGCTCCCATCATGACCTCGAGGGGCCGGCATGGCTGGACTTGCAGCATGCCAGACCCCCGCCCGGGGGCCCAGTGGCTTTGTACGGGGCTGCTGGACCCCACCCTGAGTCCTCAGCGGGCGGGCACGAACCAGGCCGGCTCCCGGGAGGCCCGGGGTGTGGAGAGCTGGGCACAGAGACTCTCGTCTGTGCTTTTTGTCTTTTCACGTATTTCCCTGAAGTTTGTATTTTTGTATAGCACATGCTTGAAAGCAGCTTCATTGAAATGTGACTCACAAGTTGTATAACTTGCTCTTTTAAGTGCACCTCAGCGGTGTTTGGCACTCACCGGGTCCTGCAGATGCCCCACCATCAGCTTTAGGACATTCCCCTCACTTCAGACGGAACCCCTGCACCAGGCCTGAGCCCCTGCACATGTGCTTCCCCCCTTATGAGGCTGGGGACGCCCACCGTGCGGCTGGATCCGGGTCACGTCCGCATGCACGGCTCCGGGGGCGCGGGGGTCCTGCTCAGCCTCACTGTGCTCCCGGGGTCGAGGGGGGGGCGTCCTTCCCAGACGACCCCTGGGCCAGTGGACGGCCGCATGGACTCATCGTCCCGCCGGGTAGCAAGGCAGCCTCCGTTCCTGGAGGGGAAGTTGGAAGGCTCTGACTGTAACTTTAAGGATTCTGCCCGGCTCCCCCCGAGGCCACGCCCACCGGCCTCTGCCTGGCACCCTCACTCCCCGAAGGCCCTACCCTCCTCTCCCCTTCTCTCCTGCCCTCCCCGCCTCGGGGACTGTGGCAGAACCAGGTGTGACCTCTGGGGCCCTGGGCTGGGCTGCTTGCTTTCGTTTTGTGGGGGTTTCACAGAGGTGGGTTCACGGCCCTCAGAGACAATAGGTGGGGACGTTTCTCAGAGGTTGTCCTGACTCGGCTTGTGGCGGTTTTCACGGTGGAAACTTTCAGAGTTTGCAGTGATCAGGTTTATCAGCCTTGCCTTTTGTGGTTTCAGGGTTCACGGCACACCGAGATAGGCCTGCCTCACCCTTGATCATTCTTACTCAGAGCTGCTTGACTCCTGTTGTTCACACACCGCACCCCTCAGCCTTCTGAAGTCCACAGTTAGGTGGTTTTCGGGAATTCTCAGGGCTCTGTGACCATCGCCATGATCTAATTTGAGCATGTTTTCATATCCTCAAATGAGCCCGCACCCACGGGGGCCCTCCCCGGCCCCGCCCCGGGCCCTGCCGAGAGAGGGCCCCGCCTGCCCTCGGGGGCCGCCTGTCCTCGACGCTGCGTGTCGCGTCGGCGGCCTCTCCCTCCTCTGGCTGAGCCTCGGTTTCTAGACTCATCCCTGCTGTCGGGGTGTCAGCGCTTGGCTTCTTGTCACGGCCAAGTTCACGTGGTCGCGTGGGTGGACCACAGCTTGTCCACTTTCACCAGCTGCACACCTGGGTTGTCTCGTCTTCCGAGGCCTTCGGAACAGCGGGCTTCAGGGCAGTTCTGTGCCCTCAGCTCTCTAAGAGGGTGCGGCGCTGCCTGAAGTCTCAGGGTCGGCTGACTTTGCCCACCACAGCCACAGCGGCCTGGCCCGCCAGCAACACGCGAGGACTGCAGCCCTCCTCAGCCCGCGTGCAGGGCGTCTCCTGGTGGTGCTGGCCCATCTCCCTGGTGCTGAGTGATGCTGACACTGTTCCATGTGCTTCCTGGCCATTTGTGTATCTTCTTTGGAGCAATGTTCATTCAGATCCTTTGCCCAATTTAAAACTGGGTTGTCTTTTTATTACTGAGTTAGCAGACTTTATTACTAAGAGCACTTTACATATTCTGGACACAAATCCCTTATCAGATTCAGTATTTGCAAGTAATTCTTCTCATCCTGTGGGTTGTATTTTAACTTTCTTTTTGAAATGATATTTTTAAAATGAAAAAGTATGGTTTATATTTTTAAGGAGCTACCTATGTAATTTTTTGAATCATTGAGGGGTGATTAATATAAAATCCATTTTAAAGTGAACAAAGTGGTACATATATATGCTGGAATATTATTTGGCCATAAAATAGAATAAAATAACGCCATTTACAGCTACATCGATGAACCTAGAGATTATCCTACCAAGCAAAGTAAGTCAGACAAAGACAAAATACCCTATGACACCACTTACTTGCGGAATCTAAAACATGACACAAATGAATCTATCTACAAAACTCACGGACGCAGAGAACAGACTTGGGGCTGCCCAGGGCGGGTGGAGTGGGGAAGGCTGGGGAGTCCCGGGCGGCATGTGCAGACTAGCACCTGTGGGATGGATGAACTAGGTCCTACCGTGCAGCTCGGGGGCTCTCTTCAGCACCAGGAGAGTAAGGTGCATATAGCCGAGGCCCCCCTTACCTTACATCAGAAATCAGTGCAGTGCTGTAAATCAACTACACTTCAGTAAAGTCAGTGTTTAAAAGTGAACAATCCAGAGACAGGCACGGGCAGTGGGGAAAGGAGAGTCTCTTCTATGAAAGGTGCTGGGAGGGCTGGGTGGCCCGCGCAGTGTCACGCCATCCACAGAAGTGAATCAAAAGGAATCAAAGGCCTAAACGTTTAAGACCCAAAACCATGCTACTTGTCGATGTTCTTAGCAATGTCGGTCTGGGGTCTGCCTCCTCAGGCTGGGCTACAAAAGCAAAAATAAACAAATGGGACTTCGGCAAACCAAAACGCTTTTGCACAAAAGGAAAACTGTCAACAGAATGAAAAAGGCCACTTACTGAATGGGAGAAATGTTTGCAGATAATATATGTGTTAAAAGGGTTATTGCACAAAATGTACAAAGAACTCATACAACTCAGTATCAAAAAGAAAAAAACAAAAATTATCCAATTAAAAACGGGCAGAGGACCTGAACAGACACTTCTCTAAAGAAGACATACGGTTTGTCAACAGGTATGTGAAAAGACACTCAACGTCACTGTTAGAGAAACGTTAATCAGAACTGCACCGAGGGACCACCTCAGCGCGCTGAGTGGCCTTCGTTAAGAAGTCTACCAATAAGAGGGATTTGCCTGGGGGCCCAGTGGTTAAGACCCCTCGCTTCCAGGGAGGAGGGGGCGTGGGTTCCACCCCTGGTGGGGGTACTGCTAAGATCCCATATGCCATGTGGCCACAAAAAAAAATATTCTACAAATAACACATGTGGAGAAAAGAGTGCCTTCTGCACTGCTGGTGGGAATGTGAACCGGCGCAGCCACTGTGGAGAGCGGTGTGGAGTTTCCTCAGAAAACGAAAGAGAGACCTACCAGGTGACCCAGCCGGCCCGCCGGAATGAGGGCTCCGCTGGTGGCTCAGGCAGCGAAGGAGACACCCACAGCGGTCTGATTCCTGGGTCGGGCAGATCCCCTGGAGAAGGGAACGGCTGCCTGCCCCAGTATTGTGGCCTGGAGAAGTCCATGGACAGAGGAGCCTGGCGGGGACAATCCCACGAGAACATTTTTAATCAGAAAGATACATGTGCTCACGTGTTCCCTGCAGCATGAGTTACAACAGCCAAGCTGTGGAAGCACCTACAGGTGACTTGATAAGGAAGATGTGCACTTATACAGGGGATATGCCTGAGCCAGGAGAGTGGCGTTTTACAATCTGCGGTGACAGGGGTGGGCCGAGAGGGTCTCACGCTAAGAGAAACCTGTCAGACACGGAAAGAGAGTAGGTCTGATCTCACTCCCATATGGAATCTGAAAGACAGAAACAGACCATAGGCATGGGGAACAAACAGCAGTTGCTGGAGGGCAGGGGTGGGGGATCAGGAGACGGAGGCGTGATTCCAGTCCTAGGACAGATAAGTCACGGGCGGTAACAGCAGCACAGGGTCTCCAGCGTCTCACGTCCTGAACAAACGCCGAAGCGCCAGGCCTCACGCCTGAAACCAACACTGTACATCAGCCCCCCAGCAGCGAAAAGCAGATAAAGCACGTTCACAATCCGGTTCAGCCGTTGCCTCCGGCTGCCAGGACATCTGTTGTCCTCACCTCAGGGGAGACCCCTTCCTGAGACCCCCAGGCGGCTCTCCTGTCTGGATTCGCCCGTCTGGGACATTTCACGCCAGCGTGGTCCTCAGCTGTGTCTCAGGACCTGAGAAGTCTGCTTCTCAGGAACCTCATGTTTTTAAGGTTCATACATCCTTTCCCTTTCCTGATGGTGTCCTTAGAAACACAGGGGTTTTAAGTTTTGGTGAATTTCTGTTGTTTTTTTCTTTTGTTCCTTGTGGTTTTGGTGTCACCTCTAAGAAACCCGAGAGAGACCTAAGGGCTTCCCTGGAGGCTCTGCTGGTAAAGAACCGCCTGCGATGCTGGAGACCCTGGTTTGATTCCTGGGTCGGGAAGCTCCGCTGGAGAAGGGAAAGGCTACCCACTCCAGTATTTTGACCTGGAGGATTCCACGGACTGTGTGGTCCATGGGGTCGCACAGAGTTGGACACAACTGAGCAACCTGCACACTTCACAGACAGACACCAAGAAACCATTCCCAACCCCAAATCCTGAAGATTTCCTTCCATGTTTTCCTTGAATCATGTTTTAAATCACCCTGTGATTTTCATCTATTTTTTTTAGTTGTGCCGTGTGGTATACAGGGTCTTAGTTCCCCAACTAGGGATCAAACTGCCTTCTCCACTGGAAGCTGGACTGCCAGGGAATTCCCTTCATCTACTATTTTGATTGCTTAACTTTGGAAATTCAGCCTCTCGTGAAGTTGGAGTTTTGTTTTGCTGAAAGGCATACCCCCTTTTCTCCGACGGTTTCCAGTTTCTCATTGGTTATCAGCACCCATCGATCTGAGACGTCACCACTGCTGTGTACCAGCTCGTCCTGCTGAACCTGCCGATACTGGATATGAGGTCCCGTTGGATCTGCTTCTGGACCTTTTAGGCTTTCTGGTTGGCGCTGTTTGACTCAGTAGCTTTATAACAGGCTTTAATATCTGCGAGGAAGCATCTTCCTTCTCACAATTTTCTTCTGCTTGTTAACTTTCAAATGAACTTTAGAATCATTCTAGCTCTTGAAAATTCTATTTCTGGTTTTCTTTTTCTCTTTTTTGAGAATTGCTAAACATAGATGAACAAAGGAGACTGTGTGCTTTCCGTCCCCCTCACCTAGAGCGTGGCCTGACTTTGTTCAGTGTCTTCTGCTCCCGGGGGCGTGTGGGAGTTTCTCTGTAGAGACTGAGGGCCCTCGTCCCGCTGGTCCTTAGCGATGATGGGCCGGCTGCTGTCCTCAGCCGGCTTCCTCGCCCGTCAGGCCTCTGACCAGATGGCGCTCTGCGTGGAGCAGCCTCTGCTTTGAGGATCCCACGTCGCTCCCAGGCTTTGCTGAAGGGTCTCATCGTTTGTGCTCTTCCTGGTCATCCTTCGCACCCTCGGCGGACAGGCTTGGAGCCCCGGGATCCACGCCACCGCCGGCCCTGAGGTCCTGCGGGAAGCCCCCCCCCGCCCCCGACACCAGGGGCCTCCCTCCGGCTCACCCAGCCTGCTCCACCTCAGGGCTGTCGCCCGTGCTATTTCTGTGCCCAGACACCCCGCACACTGGCTGCTCCATGGACCCCCGTCGCCCCCACCGCAGGGCAGCCCGCCCGCGCCCCGCAGGCTCGTTCTCTGCCCGCAGCCCCCTGCCTGCCCTCTGCAGCCCGGCCGCCCCACAGCCCGTGGGCCTCTTCTGGGCCAGTCTGGCCTCCGTGAACCAGGACCGGTGGGGTCAGATGTGGGCCGGCGGCCTCCCTCCCGAGGGGCCCTTTCTGGAGGGCCGGAGCCCCACCGCCCATGGGGAAGGGCAGTGCTCCCCGCTCCCGTGGCCAGCCCCCGGGGCCCGGGTCAGCGGTGGGCCGGGGCCCTGACGCCGTCTCTCTTGCAGTTCATGGCCTCCCGCGGGAACGCCGTCGCCAGAGCCTCGTTCGAGTCCAAAGTGCCCCCGTTCTACTACCGGCCCTCGGCCTCCGACTGCCAGTGAGTACAAAGGGCCGTCCGTGCCGCTGGTCCGCAGCTGGCCGCGCTCCGGAGACGGCTCTGGGCCTCTGCAGGCAGGAGGGTGGGCCAGCCCACATCCGGGAGCGCCGTCCTGGGGCTCTCCTGCTTGGTTTTGGTTACTGGTGTGGCGGCGGTGGTGGGCAGCGTGGGGACAGCCGGCCTGGGCTCCAGGCGGCGCAGGTCTCCGTGGGAACCCCAGCCTGGGTTCCAGGGTCCTCATGGCGCCCCTGGCCCTCTGGAGGGCTTGCTGGGTGGATGCTCCAGCATGTGGCCGGCCTGGCTCGGTGCCCAGGGCATGGACGCAGGGAGGGTTGGGGGCACGACCTCACATGACCCCAGTCACCAACCTCTCTGAGCCTCAGTGTCCCTGTCTGCCCACCCCGTGGGCACCCCTGGGTTCTGGAAGGTTCCAGAGGTCAGGGGAGGTGCCTGGGGTGAAGTTGGGACCCCAGCCCCTGGGGGAGGCCCCCATGTCGGGCTCAGCACCAGCAGGAGGTGCCCACCAGGGGTCTCAGGTCCTTCCTGGGGGCTGCCTGTCTCACGAGCCTCACCCTCAGCACGCCCACGGCGGTGCTCTGCCCCAGCACTTCTCATCACCCCCCGATCGGCCTCCCCGTCCACCTCCCGCTGCCCTCAAGCCACTCCTGCTGCTTGGAGAGGAGGGCTGTGTGATGGGGCTCCTCCTGGACCATTCCTTGGAATGGACAGTGGGCCCGCGGCCCAGCCTCCTCCCAGGCCCCCGCATCCGGCCCCCACCCCCGGGAGGCACCTCCTCCTTTTTGCCCCGCGCTGTTGTCCCCTGACTCACTTGGTGAAGCCCACACCCCGGGGACCCTGCCCATGACACCTGGACCCGGGCTGCATGCCCGGCTCGTGTATTTCTAGTTCTGCTCAAATGAGGGGTGGGAGATGAGGGGGCTGCCAGCCAGCACAGCGGGGCTGGGAGCGGTGACCCAGCTGCAAGCCTGGGAGGCGGGCCAGTTCAGCCCCCACTAGACAGGTGGGGAGCCAAGGCTGACCTCCCTCTGCACGCTGCGTCCCGCCCTTCAAGCCCTCGTAGGCAGGCCCCTTGCCCGGCCCCACCCCTCCTGGCGCCCCACACCCAGCCGCTCTGCCCGGCTGTGAATCCACAGGTCAGCAGCTATTCTGCGGCCTGACGGCATCGCGTCCGCAGGCTGCCCTGTGGTTGGCTCACCACCTGAGCCGGTGCCGTGGACAGGCTCCCATAGGCCTGGTCCCTGAGAGGTGCTCCTGGCAGGGCTGTGTGGTCAGGGCCTCTCGGGTGACCTGGCAGCCCCAGCGGGAGGGTGCTCTGAATCCCAGTGGGCCCCACTTTCTGGAAACCTCTGCTGGGGGAGGGCTCACAGGAGCCAAGCCCACTCCACTCCCCAGACTCAGGTGCTTGGGTCTGCTGCGAGGGGTGGGGTCCTGGGAGAGGCCCCTCACTGGGCCGGTATCAACAAGGAAACCTGACCAGGCAGCCATGAGACCAGGAGGGTGTGGGGCTGACAGCCGAGCTCACCGTGGAGACCATGCAGCAGTGGAGGGGGTGTGAATGCCCGTGTACACTGTGGA
>CM035301.1:16649329-16665926 GCA_020226075.1 Hydropotes inermis | reverse complement strand
GCCCGTGTACACTGGCGTGCCATGCAGGGGTGGGAGGACCGTGTGAATGCCCGTGTACACTGTGGAGGGCACCTCCAGCTATGCCCACTTAGTGCAGGGGCTGCAGCAGCCTCCCACAGGCAACGGCTCTGGGGTGCCGTTGGGATGAAATGAGGTGGTGAGTCAGGAGGCCGGGGTCTGCCCCAGTGGGGTCTCTGGACACAGCGCCCGCCCCCTGGGTAAAGGGAGGATCAGGTCCCGGGGACACGTCAGTTTTAGCAGCAGGCCCGTGACTAGAGCGGCCGGGACCCAGCTCCTTTCCCGTGTTCCTGGTGCCTGACCTCGGGCTGAGGGAGGTCAGGCCAGCCCCCTGTTTGGCCTCTGTTGGCAGCTGGCCCCTCCTGCTCCCTGCGTCAGTGGGGCGGGTGGGGCCCCCTGCTCCTGGCAGCCATGGTCTGGGGTGCCCCTCTCAGTGGGTGTGCCCGGCCCACCCGCCCATCGGAAGTTCACCGGGGCAGCTCTGGCCAGGCATCGCCCAGCATGTGCCCTCTCTCCTCAGACTCCTGCGGGAGCAGTGGATCCGGGCCAAGTACGAGCGGCAGGAGTTCACCCACCCCGAGCGGCAGGAGCCCTACTCTGCAGGTGAGGCTGCCCATACCTGGGCGTCCCGCCCCGCCCCGCCCCCCAGAACTGGAGCAGGACCCCGAGGAACCTGGACAGCCGCTTCAGTGTTTGAGCCCGTGTCCATCCACCGGCCGTAGACACTGGCTGGCTGACCTGGCCGCAAGGGCCCTACAGCTGCTCACAGCTCCGCCCTGAACCCTGGCCGAGGGTGGGGCTGCAATCAGACACAGGTGGGACCGGGTTCTGTACGGTCTGTCGGCCGAGGGGCTCTGCATGTGCCCCCCTCCCACCTGGCAGGCGGTTGCAGGACTGGGTTGTGGCCTTGGTTCAATTACCATCCACCCCTGAGAGCCACGAGCTCGTGGGCACAGGTGCCTGTTCAGCCCCAGCACTCCCACACTCATCCTGCCTGAGACCCGGCCCTGCTCTGGGGCCCCGGGACGCTCACCCCGCGGCCTGCTCCTGTCTCCCAGGTACGAACACCTCAGGGGTCTGGAGCGTATGGCGCGTGACCTCGGTTCAGAGCCAGAGGCAAGGTGTCGTCTGTTCCTGCATCAGGACCTCTGGCTGTGGGGTCCAACCCAGCGGGCATCAGGCAGATAGGAGGGTGGGCTCGCAGTGGCGCTGGCTCTAGGCCCAGCCTGACCCCAGGGTTCAGTCAGCGGTCAGTGCCCTGAGGACGTGGCCCGTCTTCCCCGGTTCCACCTCAGGTGGCACCAGCCCCCCGGAGGAGGCTTCACTGCAGCAGCTCCAGACTTCCCGCCTGGCTGGAAAGGCCATTGGGCCCCACTTCCGCCGGGTGCCGGGAGGGGCCTCTGCTCTGGCCCCGACTGCTCAGGGGCCCGGTCCCAGGGCCTGGGGCGGCAGCACGTTGACCCTCCGTCAGGGGCGTCTGCAGGTGCCACTGGGAGCAGGGCCTGGGGCCCCTTGTTTCAGACCCCCCGGTCCTAGGGCCCCCCGATGTTGCTGCCATCCCTCTTCTGAAACGTCCCTCGGACCTCAGGGCGCTGGACACGTGCCTGGGCCAGGGAGCCTGCGGGGTGCGTGTGGTGGGGTGAGGTGCGGGCGGCTGGGTCGGCCTGCGGAGGCGCCCTCGTCTCCTGTTCAGTGTCAGGCGTGTGGGGTCATCTGTGGCTTGGGGGGCAGCAGAGGGCCAGCCCCGCTCGGGGCCACGTGAGGCAGGCAGGTTCAGCTGGCCCCCGGGGCACTGCGGCGGGGGCAGTTGCCAAGGGCCCGCCAGGCACAGTGCAGGCCTCGCAGGGGACAGTGCTAGCCCCACTGGGCGTCAGCTCCTCTGCGGGAGGCCGCCCCCTTTCCTGAGCACTCGGTCCTGAGTAGGGAGCCCTTGGCCTAGGTTGCGTCTCTGCCCCCGGGCTCAGGGCAGCGACCCCTGATCAGGCTTTCTTCTCATTTATTCAAAGCCACCACCCCCTGAGGGTAAATGCCACCGCCTCGAGCCCTGGGAATCCAAGCCTGTGGTCCCCCACCCCCCTCACCCAGCAGAGTCCTGGGTGCCCTGAGATTCTCAGGAAGTGTCCTGGGTATGCAGGACCCCATGACAACCCTCCACAAGCACCCCTGGGGCGAGGCCCCCTCAGGGTACTGTGGGGAGGTGCCCTGGGGACCCAGAGGTGCCCAGCACTGCCCTGAGTGGCCTGTCTTGTGGTCATGGTGGGGCTGCCCCTTCCCCACCTGCCTCCCCAGGCCTCCTGGGGAGAGGGTGGTGGCCAGGGACACCCGGGGCACTGCTCCCACTGCCCACCTAGCTGGCCGGAGACCCTGAGACTGGAGCCCTGCCCGTGCTGTGCCCGGATGGAGGGGGCTAGGCCCCCAGCCCCCATCTCCTGCCCTCGGGCCCACCCGCACCTCCCCGTGCCCCCATCCAGGGCAGTGGAGCAGCTGCCCTGGCTGGTCGGCCCCCTCAAGGCACAGCCCCCGCGAGGAGTGCCAGGGTTCCTGGGGGCCTCTCACATGCATGGGGGGCTGACACACCCATGGCCGCCAGGAAGGAGGCCCGCGGCCCGGAGGGAGGGTACGTGGGCTGAGCCAGGCAGCCTGAGCAGCAGCGTGGCCTTGCGGGGTCTGCAGTGGGTGGACGCCACACGTCCCAGCATCCAGGGACTCAACCGCGAGGGGCGGGGGCACCGTCCCACCCAGAAGCCACCGTGGATGAGGTGCCCCTGAGGACGGAGGGGCAGAGGTGACCTTCCGGGTCGGGGTTGGCTCGCCTGGGGGTGCTGACGTGCCCCTGTCAGGCGGGGCCCCCCAGCGTGTGGCCGCGGCCGTGGGCAGGACCGCAGGCACCAGCCTGGCTCAATGGCTTTGCTGCGGCAGCAGTGAGACAGCAGGTGCTGCCCACGCTGCCCTCGGCCAAGGTCAGGGTGCGGGAGGTGCTTGTCCCAAGATAACGCAGCAGAGATACGCCGTGCCCGGGCCAGGCCGCGCCTCCCGCTGCCCACAGGCCCCTCGGCCGGCTGACCCCAGGAACCGGCCGCTCCTGGCGCCGTCCCCAGATCATCCCCGCCTGTACCGAGCCTCAAAGGCCGCCTTTCACAGGCAACAGGGCTCCTGTTGTCCCGAGGACTGCCCGTCACCCACACCCAGCGCTTCATGCCATGGCCCAGCTGGCCCAGCCTCACCGGTCCATCCGTCAGAGTCCATGGAGCCTGTGGCCGTGCGTGGGGCCTATCCCCTCAGAGGCAGAGGGGCCCAGCGCTGCGTGTGGGGTGCACCATTGCTGGGGCAGCATGCAGTGACGTGGTGTGGGGGGCACACGGACTGAGGCGGCCCTGGTGGGGCGAAAGCATGCAAGGCTAGTGAGTCTGTAGCACCCTGACACAGCCCGTGTGTGTTCACACAGTGCTCACATGCGTGGCCATACACAGCTGCATGCACATTCATGTGCATCCACATGTTCACACATGTTCCCGCAGTGCGTGTAGCCACAGATCACACATGTTCATGTGTGTGTGCTCAGTCTGGGCTCGGATGGCCCAGTCGCATGCAGTTCTCAGGTTCACATGTGTGTCCACACCCAGAAGCAGACACCCTACATGTGGTTCCTAAAGCCTGGAACATTCCCAGAATATCCCACGAGGGGGGCCAGCCTCCCACCTTTCCCTTTGCCCGTTCTGGCTGATGCAGCCTGGAACCAAGGCCCACCCAGGTAGAGGCCTGGACTCCCACGCTGACCTTCGGGGCACGGAACCTAGAAACCAGGTCCTGGTCCTCCTGGGGAGGCGGTGAGGCGGCTGTCCTGAGTGCCTCCTGCCTGGGGCCCCCCTGCACCTTGGCCTCCCAGACAGAAGTCACCGTGTGGGGACCCATCTACCCCCCAGTGCGGCTCTGTGCGTGGAAGCCTGGCCTGGGCCCCAGCAGGCCTGTCTCCTTGGAGGAAGGCCATGCGGTCCCTGCTGCAGTTTGTAAAGGTTAACATGTGGTTTACACCCTGAGGGAGAGGTCTGCCAGCGGGGAACACGACCCCCCACCCCCACCCCCTGTCTCCGCCCGCGCACCCCTCTGCTCACAGACGCTGCTCCCGGTGCCCCGCATCCGCGTCCGACCGGCAGTCATCCCTGGTGGGCAGCGCCCAGGGTTGGGGGACCAGCCGGTCCCCAGCTGAGGGACGTCTGTCGTGTCGTGTGAGACGCGGACGAGTGAAACTGCTGAAGACATGTGAGCATGTTTTCGTCTCGGTTGTGTTTTCACGTCTCCCGGGGTCGCGTGGGACATGCGTGTTGAGCTTGATGAGAAGCTGTCCTCTGCTTGCCCCCTCGGGGACGGTCAGCCAGGGAGTCGGCTCCCGTGTGTCGCCCCCGGGGTGGGCAGTACTGGAGCCCAGAGCCCTTGCCCGCGTCCTGGCAGCTCCACGCAGGACTTCTGGAGCAGAGGTGGCTCTGAGTGGGGGGCAGCCCGGCTCCTCCCGCGGCCCCGCGTGGGGCAGGCAGCTGGCGCTCAGCAATGTTGAGTGAACCCTGTGACTTCTGACCCAGCACTGGCCAGTCCTTCGGGAGCAGACGGTCACGCTGCACAGCTGGGTCCCCAGGCTGGGCCTGCTGGCGGGCGGGTGGCCCGGGGCCCGGCTTGGAGCCCAGGGTGTAATGGGTGGCGGTGCCCGCGGCAGGGCCTGGGCTGCCACGTCCTGCCTCTCGGGGCAGGGGTGCAGAGAGGGTGGCTCGGCCGCGGGCTTAACGCTGTGGCCAAAGGGCCGCCCATCCCCCGAGGGGCGTCGGAGGCTGGCGGGTGCCCACCCGGAAACACCGCTGCCACGTCACACACCCGAAACCAGGCCTCCTGGCCACTTGCCGTCGGGCCTGGGAGCCTGCCCCGTTGTGCTGGCCGCGGCGGGTCAGCGGGGTCAGGGTGACCAGCCAAAGCTCCATCTGGGCTGCAGCGCGGACGTCCCAGCCCAGGCCGGCCTGAGGCGCTGCTGCCCCCTGGCGGCCCCGGCCGGCAGCTGCACGCCCGCTGGCCGGCGGCCTTGGACAGGACCCCTGGCCGCCTCAGCCGCGTCCTCGGCTGGGGGCTGACCCCAGGACTGTCCGGAGGCCCATCAGGGGGCCATGAGACAGCGCAGTGCGTGCTTGGCCGGCCGTGTCCCGTGCGGACAGGGTGCCGGCGGGGACCGTCCTCGCAGAAGGGCTGCGCCTCGGGCACTGCTCTGTCGCCGACTCCGGGTCGGGGAGCCCGGCACGGGGTCTTCCGGCCTTGCCCCGGGCGGAGCGCTTGTTTAGTCAGTCAACACATGTGCCAGGGCGGGCCCAGCTCCAGCTGGGGGTGTGGACCCACAGCACCACACAGGGGACACCGGTTCTCTGTGCAGGGGACGGGGCAGGGGCCTGTGCCAGGCTCCAGGGCGGCGGGGGCTCTCCGAGTCGGGGGGGCGGGGGTGGGCGGAGGCCCCACCTGGCCTGTCGCACTGCAGACTGAGGGGCTGGCGGCCCCGATGCCAGGCCGCCACCCTTTTATAGCCGCCCATCTGGAGCACAGAGGAACGCCCAGTGGCCATGGTGTCCAGCGGCTGGCAGGCAGGGAGCTGGAGGCTGGGGGTCAGCACCTTGTGGCATCCCGACTGGGACAGCTGCAGCCTGCGGTCACCTCCAGCAAGGGGCAGTGCCAGGCAAGGCCGGCCCAGAGGGCCAGCTGGGGGCCCCGACCCGTGACGTGACTCACACGGGGCCCAGAACAGGCAAAGGGGAAGAAAGGGCAAGAGGGGTCAGGGTGGAATGCGCCCCCTGAGGGTCTGCCCCCCCCCCCGCCCACCGCTGCGGGCCCAACCGCAGGCTGCCTTCAAGCTTCGTGAGGTCCCCAGGCCGGGAGGTCAGGGCCGGCTCCCCGGGGGCTCCCCAGGGGCTCCCCGGTTCTTGTCCGAGGCCGCGTCTGGCGTCTCTCACCCCGCCCTGTCTCTGCGTCTGGGCGTTTGGCCGCCACCAGTCCCAGGCCCGCAGAGCCCGTGGGCGCCACATGCCTCCCGCCCACCCAGGAAAAGGAAGAAGGTGACCCTCGGTCTGGAGACGCTCGGGAGCCCCCACCCCCGGGGGGCGGGCCCCTGGACAGGAGTACGACCACCCAGTCCCCTGTCAGGGCAGCCGTCCAACCATGCTCTTCCCCCAGGGTACCGAGAAGGCTTCCTCTGGAAGCGCGGCCGGGACAACGGGCAGTTCTTAAGCCGGAAGTTCGTGCTGACGGAGCGCGAGGGGGCCCTGAAGTACTTCAACAGGAGTGACGTGAGTGGGCTTCGGGGGCTGGTGCCACACCCCCAGCTGCCCCGCGCTCTCCCAGGAGACACACTGCCTCCCCCCGACACCCCTGTGGGGACCCTCCGCCCGCTGCTGGTCACAGCCACTCCCTCTGGTGTGGGTGGCGCTGGAGGCACTCCTAGGCCCTTGAGGGACGGGACTGGTGCCCTGCAGGCAGGTCAGGGGCCTGGGCAGCGTGTGGAGGGGCTGGCTGGCCCTGCCCGAGGGCACCAGGGCATCTGCAGTCCCAGGGCAAGGAGAGGGGAGAGGTCAGGCAGGCAGGGTGGGGAGCAGGAAGGGGGCACCTGGCCTAGGGTGGGGTGGACCAGAGTGCCCGCCCGCACACCTCCTGGCAAGCTGTGGTTCCCTTAGACGAGGAAGCGCAGCCAGAAGGGTAAGTAAGTGACTTGCTCAGAGCCACACAGCACCCAGGTGTGGGGCCAGCATCCGCCCCGCCTGCCTGGTGCTGAGGCCTGGCCCTGCTCCCCAGGCCAAGGAGCCCAAGGCCGTCATGAAGATCGAGCATCTGAACGCCACTTTCCAGCCAGCCAAGATCGGCCACCCGCACGGCCTGCAGGTCACCTACCTGAAGGACAACAGCACCCGCAACATCTTCGTCTACCATGAGGACGGGAAGGTGGGCGCACGGCCGAGTGGTGGGGCCGGGCCAGCACTGTCCAAGCAGAGCCTGCCTGTCCCCGGGCCACCGGCCATGGCTGCAGTGGGGCCGGCCGGCCCTGTGGGGGAGGGGACCTAGGAGCCCCGCCCAGGGCCCGGCGAGGGCGGGCCTCTAGGCAGACCGCCAGGTCTGGCCTCAGTGGGTCACCCCAGCGCGGGCTCTGTGTGCTTGGCAGCTCTGTGGGCTGTACGCACGGCAGTCTTTTGATGCACAGTATTTCAAAACGTTTTAAAATGTGTTCCTTTGGCTGCATGTGCCTTTGGGCTCATAGTCAAGAAGTCACTGCCAAGTCCAGTGTCGTGGCCCTGTGTTCTTGTAAACTTTGCTGCTTTGAGGCTCACGTTTCAGCCTTTGATTCATCTGTGGTGTGAGTTAGGGTGCAGTCCCATTCTCTGGCCTGCGGACATTCAGTCTTCCCAGCACCGGTGGTTTGTTCTGGCCCGTCCTGGCTTTGTGTTTTTGTTGTTTAATTCCACTGAACTCTAGTCGCCTTAATTATCTCACGTTCCCGTCGCTGCGGTCTGCCCCAGGGTGCGGAATAGAGCTCCCTGAGCCCAGCAGGCCGGCCCTTACCTCCTGCGCTCGTCTGCCACTGACGGCCCTGCCTCCCCTCGGCAACCCCAAGTCTGCTCTCTGTGAGGCTTTCTGTTTCATGAAAGCTCGTTTCTGTCGTATTTTAGATTCCACGTCTAAGTGGTATCGAATGGTATTTGTCTTTTCCTGACTTAGTGGCTCTCTGGGGGCATCCACATTGCTGCAGATGGCATCCATTTCATTCTAAAATGGCTAATATTTGTGTGTGTACACGAATCTTCACCCATTCATCTGTCCATGGACACGCAGGCTGCCTGCACATCTTCAAACAAATCTGTTTGAGTCAGTTTTCTCTACTCCTGCTCCCAGGAGTGGGACCGCAGGATCACATGGTAGTTCTCTTGAGTTTTTTGAGGAATTTCCACACTGTTCTCCATGTGGCTGCACCAATTTACACTCACACCAACGAAGGTGGTTCCCCTTTCCCCACAGCCACTCCAGCATGTGTTATTGGTAACTAACGACGGCCATTCTGACGTCTGACGGCGCCCCACTGGTTCTGACTTGCGGTTCTCTGACCATGAGTGATGTTGAACATCTTTCCCTGTGCCTGTTGGCCACCTGCATGTTTTCTTTAGAGAAATGTCTGTTTAGGTCTCCTGCCCGTTTCTGGATTGGGCTGTTTTTCTGTCGCTGAGTTGAATGAGTTTGTGGGAATTAAACCCTCATGGGCGGCACTGTTTGCAGGTATTTCCTCCCAGTCTGCAGGCTGCCTCTTCATTTTGTTCAGTTTCCTTTCCTTTCGACTTTGATCAGGTCCCACTGTTTATTTCTTTTATTTCAAGTGCCTTGGGAGACTGACCTAAGAACACTGGTGCAGTTGGTGAGAGCAGGCTCTGGGTAGGTCTATAAATAGACGTGCCTCCTTCCAGGCCAACATCCAGTCATAAAAACAGCCCCATCTGAGGAAAGGCCGGCGCACAGGGGAGCTGCTCTGAGGGCCGCAGGCGGGCAGGGCTGGGGGGGACGTGGTGGGGCCCCGCAGTGTGGCCCTCACCCAGCCTCTGACTCCAGGAGATGGTGGACTGGTTCAACGCGCTCCGCGCAGCCCGCTTCCACTACCTGCAGGTGGCCTTCCCTGGGGCCAGCAACGCAGACGTGAGTGACTCCGAGGGGGGGATGTGTGCCCTCGTCTGGGATGGGCGGCTGGGAGCTGATCGAGGGTCACGTGGCCCCCAGAGACCCCAGCCACCAAGTGGCCTGAAGTCCCTGGAGACCACGGTGGGGGGGGGTTGTTCCAGGGGGCTCAGCGTCACTGTGGGGAGGGGGGAGGGGAGGGACGGGAGGGGTGGTGGCTGGGGGGGGGGGGGGCGGCGGGGGGGGGCGCGGGGGGGGGGGGGGGGGGGGGCCCCCAGGCCCACGCCGCCTGGTTCCGCCCCAGCTGGTGCCAAAGCTGTCCAGGAACTACCTTCAGGAGGGCTACATGGAGAAGACGGGGCCAAAGGTGGGTCTGACCCAGCGACCTGGACACCTGGGCCTCACAACGAGGTCCCATCCCCATCACCCCGGGGCTGGGCGGGACAGGGTCGGGGATAAACAGTGCCAGCAACCCCCCCCCGTGTGTTTTGTGAGCGTGGGCTCCACTGACCCATGCTCCTGGGGCTTTGGATCCGTCCTGGTCAGCTCCGAGCCCTGCCTCCTGCCCCCGTGCACCCGGGGTCTCCGCCGCGGGGGTGTGGAGGGCAGGCATGGGACCCCTGGGGAGGCAGCGCCTCCGGCCGACCTGTGCCCTCGCCCCCCAGCAGACAGAAGGCTTCCGCAAGCGCTGGTTCACCATGGACGACCGCAGGCTCATGTACTTCAAGGACCCGCTGGTAAGGCCAGACGCAGCCCCTGAGGCATGGCTGTGCCCTCCCGTCACCGCAAGGCAGGCAGGCCCGGGTGGTCTGCTGGGCGAAGGGCCAGGCCAGGGGCCGCATGCAGCTGAGTGACTCAGGCCGGCGCAGCCGCCCCGTGCAGCCCACCCGGTTCTCCCCCAGGATGCCTTCGCCCGTGGGGAAGTCTTCATCGGCAGCAGAGAGAGCGGATACACGGTGCTGGACGGGCTCCCACCGTCCACCCAGGGCCACCACTGGCCACACGGGATCACCATCGTCACGCCAGAGCGCCGGTTTCTGTTGGCCTGCGAGACGGAGTCGGAGCAGCGGGCGTGGATGGAGGCGCTCCGGAAGGTGGTGGACAGGCCCATGCTGCCCCAGGAGTATGCAGGTGAGGTGGGCGGGCCGGCCGAGGGGGAGCCCCACGGCCCCGCGTGGCCATGACCCGGCAGGGCCCTGTCCTTTCACAGTGGAAGCCCACTTCAAGCACAAGCCCTAGTACGAGAAGGTCCCGGCGGCCCGAGGACTCTGGACTGCCTGGACGTGGCTGCAGGAGGCCGCGGCCAGCAGGGCCTGAGCTTCAGCCACGAGCACCCGTGTCTCTGGAACCTCAATGTGGGCTGGCCCAGCCTGACCCTGCCACGCTGCTGCCCACCCCCATGGGACGCCCACAGCCCCCCCCACTGACCTCTGCCCGCCGGAGCCCTGTTCCTCTGAGGACCACCCCACAGCTGCCACTGCCCACCTGAGGGGGAACCCCCCACCCAGAAGCTGGGCTGTGGGGACAGAGGGACGGCCTGCATGCCCCCCTCCCAACATGTATTTATTGAAACCCGCTGTGTCTGTCCTGGGGTCCTGGGGGCCGGAGGGGCAGACGTGGACCCCAGCCTCAGTGAACTGACCCGCACCGATGTGTCGGTCTGGGGTGTCGGGCCCTCACGGTGGGAGCCCCAGACCTGGCTGCCCCTGGGCGCCTACCATGCCAGCTTGGGACTCTGCGCTGACCGTGACCCCCCGTCTCTGCCCGCCCTCACTGTCTTTGACCCCTCGGAGGATGGAGCCTGGGCCCAGCTCACGTCTGCAGCCCAGCAAGCTGCTGACCAGTGGTAACCACCCCCAAGCCTCCCCGTGTGCCCGGGCAGGGGGACAGGGCCGTGGTGGAGTGGGACGTGTGGGGGTCACCCGCTAGGTCATCTGGGTGCTGTCCTGTGTGGCCGCGACATGCTCCCAGGGGACCTGGACTAGCTGCTGGGACCGAGAAGGCGGGCACCAGGCCTGGCCTGGCTGGTGGGCCCACAGCCAGAGATGGAGCCAGGCGCCCTCCTGTGAGCCTGTCTCCCCTCACACCTATGCGAGCACCTACAGTGCAGACCCGTCACAAACCCACACCCTGGGCGGGGGCTGCAGGCTCCAGCGGCAACCACAAGCCCCCCGCACCACCCGCCAGGGCTTGCCAGGTCAGGGGTCACCAAGATGGCTGCGCTAGGTGAGGACCACTGTGAGGTCACCCAGGGCCAGAGCCCCAGACACCCTGCTCCTGGCACCTCCTCCAGCCCACGTCCCAGGGAGCCCAGGTCCTCGACTTCCAGAGCAGGCAGGAGGGCTCGCCCACGGTCCCCAGACCTTCCCGACCACGCAGGGCTGCCCAGCACGCACCCTCGTGGACTCAGCCTCGGGCCCTGGGTCTCGGTGGCCCGCTCTGTGTCAGTGTGGGCTCTGCACACATGTGTGTCTGTGTGCACACCCACGTGCTCTGCCAGAAGGCTGCATGACGGGCCAGCAGGGAGGGCTTCTCAGAAAAAGCAGAACCCACATGGGGGAGCGGGAGTCAAGGCGCATAGCCTGTGTGCAGACATCACAGCATGTCCTGCTCGATGAGACTAGGGCTCAGGGCACCCAGCCCCACCGGCCGCTCACAGGGCCGGGGAGGCCTCACCTGTCCACAGATTTAGATACGACACTGTTCATTCCTAGAACCCTGACACTCTCCCAACATGGGCCACCTCGTGCCACCCACCAAGGATTCAGTCCAGACAGCTGGAGACACTGGCCCCGGTGCCCGCGGGCCTCCCGGGGTGTCCGGCCGCTGCTCCCCACCCACACCCGGCCCCAGGAGCTCCCTCAGAAAGGACCACTGCTGCTGAGCCCAGTATAAAGGATTTATTTAAACTCAACAATGAACACAAACCTTCCTTTAAATTCCATTTTTACAGTAAATAAAATTGTGTACTGCGTTCCTTCCCATGCATGATCACTGGGTATTAATCTACAACTCTTATTATAATTGTGAAAAAATAAAGTGTTTCCCCTTTTGTAACCATCCTGGGCATCTGATGCAGCGTCAGTGACGGACAGGCCTGCTTGTCCCAGGCCGCTCACCTGGGTAAACCTGAACCGTCAGGTCAAGGCCTCAATCACCCAGTGACGGTAACACTGCCCCCACGAAGCTGGGGGTCCCGCAGCCTCCTGACGAGACCCGCTCTGGTGGCTGGGCGCTCGGCCGCCCAGCTGTTCCCAGGACACGGTGGCCAGGCCCCCCGCCCCGCAGAGCCCTCCCCAAGCAAACCAGACACAAGGGCCGGGAGGAGGCGCCGCAGGGCCTGTGCTTTATTGGGGTCATCAAGGTACACGGCCACGGCCCGGGCCCGGGCCACCCAACACACGGCCACGGGGCCCTGGCCAAAGCCCGGGGCCGAAGTCTGGACTCGCGCTGGGAGCCACCCTGCCACGGTCCCGGCCAAGTCTGCAGGTCTGCGGGCGTCAGTCGAGCTCAATGGGGCTGCTGTCGTCCTGACTGTCTTCACCCTCCTGCTCCGAGGAGCCCATGAGGCTGCTCAGAAGGTTTCCTGGAAGGAGGCGCATGGCACCGTCAGCCCACAGCCAGGCCCCGCGGCAGCCCCTGCCCCAGAGGTACCCTCCTCACACCCAGGTGTCCTGATGGGGTTGCGGGGTAGGGGGTGGCGGCAGTGCCCATTAAGGGGACCTGCATGGCCACCAGCACAGGCCCGGGGTCACAGGTGACCGAGCAGCAGGTGAACTCACTCGCAGGTTACCTCTGCAGTGACAGTTCTAAAGCCACAGGTAACAACACTAACTGCTGTCACCTGTGGGCCTTGTTGGGCCAGACACTTGTTTTTACCTAATTTTTATCCAAAGAACCACTTCTCCATCAATACCAGAGCCAAGTTTATAAAGTGCCTGAAACCAACCCACACGGGAACAAGGAGGCAAGGGCGTGTGGTGCCCCCTGCTGCGTCCAGCCCGCTGCGGCACTCTGGGACCCAGGACAGGTTCTGCAGGGAAAGCAGGGCTGCTGCCGAGGCCTGAGGCGTGGGGGGGGGGGGGGGGCCTGGACGGGGCCCCCGAGCTGAGTGGCCACGGTGAGAGCCTAGGAAAGGGGAGCAGCCCCCACCCCGCCACACAGACTCTACCTATAGGTCAAGTCCAACTTGTATCTAAGGGGAAACAGCTTCTCAAATGATCCAGGAGACAGGAAGAGCTTCCCCCACGGCAGCAGCATTTGACGACGCTCACCCCTGCCTCCCCTCAGAGCCCCATGGGGCAGGCTCGCCAGCAATGGCCTATCAGGCAGGGGACGCTCCGAGGGACTCGCTCTCCCAGGCCTGCGGCCCTGGGGCCCACAGAAGCTCCAGAGCAAAGGACAGCGGCTGTGGGTTCATGGAGAAGGGGCTGTCTGCAAGTCTGTGAAGCTCCCCCCAAGGAAGCTAGGAAGACAGGTTGCCTCTGGCACATCTGGACTCTGCGAGACATGTTCTATCTACTCAAAAGTAAACCTAAAGCATTAAAGATGTCAAAACCCACGTCTGAGTGCAGGACTCTGCTGGTCGGCAGCTCAACTGGGAGTCAGGAGTCGAGACGGAGGCAGCACAGACAGCGGGGCAGGATGGGGAGAGGCCCGGCCCCGAGAGGCAGCGTCGGCCTGCACCCACCAACGCCCAAGACACACACTCCTGACAGGCTCTAGCAAAGAAAATCCCAGAACCTCATGGCTTCACTGGTGAAACTGCTGAAGTAGGACCACTTGTCTTTCAAATGCCAGAGTCAAAAGACACTACAATGAAAGAAAACTACAAACCAATATTCTTTATGAACACTGATGCAAAATCCTCAACAAAACACTAGCAAACCAAATTCAGCAGCATGGTGGAAGACTCAGACACCATGACCAAGTGGGATCTGCTCCTGGAACGGAAGGATGGCTCAACATGTGAAAATCAGTCAACATGATACACCACAATAGATGAAGGAAAAAACCAATGATCATCAAATGATACACATAAAGCACTTGAGAAAGTCAACGCTTCCATGAAAACACTAAGAAAGGAAACCATCTCACACCACGATGTGATAAAAGCCATATATGAACCCACAGCAAACATCACAGCAGTGACAGACTCAAAGCTCTTGCCCTGAGACCAGGAACAGAGCAAGGATTGCTCCCACCACTTCTGCTCAACGTGCTACAGGTGACCCTGAACACCACAGGGTGCACTGCACAGGCCCCCTTACATATGCGTTTGTTTTCTAGGCTCACACTGTACTACCTGATCTGCAGCTGGATGAACCCACGAATAGTGGACCAACTCTAAATTATACACCAGCTTTCGACTGCTCAGGGGATCAGCACCCCAACCTCTCCACAGTGTTCAAGGGTCAACTGAACTTGAAGTTCTAGCCAGAGCAATTAGGCAAGAAAATAAAAGGAATTACAAATTGAAAAGAAGTAAAATTATCTGTCTGCAAGTGGTATGATTTTACATGTAAAAATTTCCAAAGAGTACAAAATAAACAGAAACAATTCTATTTACAATCGCGTCAAAAAGAATAAAACAGTAACTAGCTTAACCAAGAAGGTGAAAGATTTCACAATGAAAAGTATAAAACATTTCTGAAAGACACGTTAAGTGAAGATACATCCCGTATTCCTAGACAAAAAGACTTAATATTGTTAAAATGTCAATACTACCTAAAGCCGTCCACAGACTGAATGAAATCTCAAATCCCCAAAAGATTTTTGCAGAAATAGAAAAACCCATCCTAAATTTCATATGGACTCACAAGGGACTCAAATAGCCAAAACAATCTACTCTCAAGGCTCTTTGACTGAAAGGGCCAAAACAATCTTGAACAAAACTGAAGTATCACACTTTTTCATTTAAAAACTTACTACAAAGCTATAATCATCAAGGTTGGGCTTCCTAGGTGGCGCTAGTGGTAAAGATCCTGCCTGCCAATGTAGGAGATACAGGTTCAATCCCTGGGTCAGGAAGATCCCTAGAGAAGGAAATGGCAACCCACTCCAGTGTTCTTGCCTGGAGAATCCCATTGACAGAGGAGCCTGGCAGGCAACAAACAGTCTATTGGGGTGCAAAGAGACAGACACGATTTAGTAACTAAACAACACAGTTGTCAAAACAGTGTGGTCCGAGCATAAAGACATACCTCAACCAGTGGAAAAGAGAACCCAGAAAAGAACCCTCAGATATGTGGTAAAAGATTTTTGACAAGCAGTGTATGCCCACTTGATGGGGAAAGGGTAGTCCTTCCAACACGTGCTATTGGGAACACTGGAAATCCACACGCCAGACAACACAGCCGGACACTTATGTAAGTAAACCACCAGAGAAAAGACCACCTCAAAGGGATCCAGGACCCACATGAAGGCCTAAACCAACACAACTCTTAAAAGAAACCACAGAGCAAAAGCTTTGTGACACTGAACTTGGAAACGACACCAAAGGCACAAGCGACAAAAAAAAGTAGACAAACAACGAAAATTTTAACACCTGTGCATCAAAAGATATGCCAGGGGTTCATGCTGATGTGTGGCAGAAACCAATACAGTATTTTAAAGCTGTTATCCTCCAATTAAGAATTAAAAAAAAAACCACTCCAGGGAATAACACAGTGATGAGGGAGAGGAGGCAAGAACAGGTGGGACAGCGGGTTTTCAGGGCAGCAGGAGAGTAATGGTGTGTGTATGTCACCGCAGCGCGTCCAGACTCAGAACACAGACGCCGGAGTGACCCTGATGTACTCAGCTCTGGGTGATGAGGTCCTCTCAGAGCAGGCGCATCACGACAGGTGCACCTGCTGGTCGGGGGGAGGCTGTGCCTGGGTGGGGAGGAGTATTTTTGTGAAACCTTTGTACCTTCCTCTTAATCTTGCTTGGACGTAAAACTGCTTAAAAGCTTTTAAAAAAAAAGTCTTAAAAAAAAAAGCCAATCCACAGAATGGGAAAAGATACTTGCAAATCATGTATCTGGTAAGGAAAATACCCAGTATAGAGTATATGTACATACTCTATATGTATATAGAGTACCCAGTATAAAGAACTTGTACACCAACCAACGTGATTCAAAACCAGGGAAATGATATGAAGAGACCTTCACAAATGGCCGACAAGCACATGGAAGAAACATAAGGTGCTCAGTCACTAAGAAAACACAAATCAGCACCGTCACAGCAGGCCCAGTGCCCACACACTAAGTCAGCTGCCGTCAACAAACAAAACAGCAAGTGCTGCCGGGACGTGGAGGTCCCGGATCCTCAGCCCCACTGGCGGCTGTGCAGAACACAAGAGCCGCTGTGGGAGGAGGGTGTGTGCTCAGAAACGACACAGATCCAGCAACTCTGCTTCTGGGTGTCCCAGAAGCACTGACAGCGAGACCTCACAGAGGTCACTTGCACACCCACGTTCACAGTGGGCAGAGGGGGAGAACCCACGCACCTATGGATGACTGAACAGATCAACAAGACGCGATCCATCTGCATGATGGGACACACATCACCTTAAAAAGGAAGGTCACGGCAGCTGCCGCAGCCAGCACAGCACAGACACTGTGGCTTGATTACACGAGGTGCCTGGAGGAGGCGGGTCACAAGGACCGAGAGGAGGGCTGGGGCTCGGGCTGGGGACAGTGTCGGCGTGGGCCGCTGCCCAGGACAGCCGTCCATGGAAGGGCAGCCTCGTGGCACGTGGCACGGCTGAGGTGGGAACGGCACGTAATGTGTGTTTCACCACCTGGCTTTGACTCTGTGGCCACCAGACAGGAGCCCAGGGGAGCGTGTTCATCGGGGGCAACAGGCCCTACAGCTCTGCTCAGGAGGCGGAGCGCTGGGGCCGCCAGGGTGGGG
Organism: Hydropotes inermis; assembly: GCA_020226075.1. NCBI lineage: Eukaryota > Metazoa > Chordata > Mammalia > Artiodactyla > Cervidae > Hydropotes > Hydropotes inermis. The sequence continues at coordinate 16,649,337 of CM035301.1, read as the reverse complement.
CCGGGGGG
>CM035301.1:16616097-16639329 GCA_020226075.1 Hydropotes inermis | reverse complement strand
GCCACAATGCCGCGGCTGAGGCGCCGCCTGCGCCGTCTGTCCCCGGTTGCGCCGGGAGGGCGCGCCCCGCCGTGACTGCGGCCGCGGAGACACCGAGGTTTCCCGGGGAAGACCGTGCTCCCAGCCCTTCACCGGGGTGCCGGCGGCTCGGGGTGCGGGGACAGTGCTCGGCCCGCCGCTGTGTGCTCGCGGGTAGTTCGTGGGAAACGCGCAGACACGTCTGCGACCGGGGCGCGCGCCGCCAGGGGGACGCGCACGGCGGGGGCGCGCGTGCCGCGAGGCTCGCCGCCCGACGACCCTGGCCCGGGAGGGTCGGGGGAGGGGTCGCTCACCGCGCTGCGTCTCCCTCATCGCCCGGGGCAGAGACGAAGCAGGTAGAGAAAGGAAACACGCTGTTTATTATTACTCTGAAATGTCACATGCACTTTTAAAAATTAAAACTCTTTATTTAAACATTTCGGTAGCGTCTTACCAATTTGGTGGCAGGAAAGAAGCTCTACCAAAGACAAGTATGTTGAAAAGCATTTACAAAAATACATTGCACAAAGTCCTGTCTCGCACCTTTAAAAATAAATATTCAAAATATTTCCACCCCATCTCCCAAATTTAGCTTTATAGGAAATTTTGATTTATATATTTATCCTGTAATATATGAAACATATGTATATATTTTATCCAACTTAACTGCATAGGCATTAGTTTCAATTCTAACAAGAGTGAAAAAAAATCTAGTTTATGTACTTTTTGTATATTTGAGGACTGTTGTGCAATATACATAAAACTCTTCAGAAAACCAGTCAGCACCATCATTTTGTCTTTTTCTGAAAATACAACATTTATGGTACACCAAAAAACTGTCTTAACCAAAAAAAACTTAAATAATTTTTAAGGTAAAACATCTGTAACTTTAAGTGCCTTGCAGATACCTCATTTATAAAGTCTGCTCAGTAAAATAGTCTAAATATTAAATATTAATTATAACCAAAACAAAGAGAATGGCCAAGTCGTAATAAAAGGCAAATCCAACCAGAGCCAGTACAAAGTGCTGCTGTAAGAAAAACATCACCAAATGTCCTGGTTTCATGAATTTGCCACATGGGACAATATTCTTTAATAACCGGAAGTGGAATAAAAACATAAGCCTCTGAAAGAGCATGTTAGTGTTCGTTCGCTTTTCAGCAAAATTCAAAACAAAACCTGAAAATATCCAAAAGATTGGATTTCTTGGTTCCTATTCATAGTGTGAAGTGAAACTGTAGGGAGAATCCGATGGGATGAGCCCAGTGGAGACCTGAGAACTCTATTTACATGTTTGTGTAGATCCAGACCATCCCCTCTCGAATCAGACACACTTCAAACGTGCAACACAGGGAAACACTCCAGGGTTCCTGAATGGATGATGGGACATTCGAAGCAGGAAATCCCACTTCCATGACTTCCGCACCTGGTGATACTAAAAAACCACTTTTGCCAACAGGAGTATCTCACCCTAAAGGGAGGGAGCTCAGCTCTCATGACACCGTTCTTCCCTGAAAGACATGTGCTGGGTTGAACACATATCTGCTCCCAAAGGCCCTTACAAGGAGCCAGTGAAGGCTGCTCTCAAGGCTTCAAGAATACTCCAAACTTTCTAATAACTTTCTTTGCTTTGTTCCTGATGTCAAGCAAATAGTTTTATGTTCAAAATCAAATCCCCCCCCACCCCCAAAAAGTAAGTGTCTGTGTGAACCATACATTCAAATGAATTTCCAGAGACCACCTGCAGCCGGCAGGTCTCTGAGCCCAAGCAGTCAACATGCAGTGTTTCCTGGGGACAGAATAGCAAGCTGGGTGTATGAAGCTGGTCAGCATTCATCACTTCCACCCTGTGTCCTGCTGGCAGTTGGTATGTTTATTTCAGGGGTGAATTAATGCTGCATTCTCTATGCCCGAGTCCATGAAAGATTCCAGTGTTCCAGGCTGTCCAGTATATACAAAATGTACAAGGATAGTGAGTCATCTCTTTACTTGATAGGCTCTCCATGAACTCTGAACCGGTAAAGACACGTGTATTCAGGATGGCCCCAGTTAGAAAAAATCCGCAGTTCCACTATTTGGAAAGCTCTTTCTGGTTTCTTCTGCAATTGAGGGGAAAAGAGAAAAATCACACATTTCATATTAATACGCCCAAGCCCCACCACTTCCCCAGCTATGAGACTTGAGATTAAGTAGCCAAGTTGAAGATTAAGCTTTTAACATGAAATATATCATTATAAGACACAAAGTTCAGGTCATTACATATGACACATTTATGCAGAATAAGTTACATACTAAAAAGGCTCATTCTAGAACAGAGAAGCTAGGAAGCTCGGGTCCACTTGGTCAGAGGCTGGCCCTCACGCCCTGTGGACAGTTCTGTTAAGTATCTGTGGGTCCTGAGGCCAGGACTGTGGCAAGGGACCCCAGAACGCGCAGGAAGTGCGAGGTCCTTACCGGAGCCATGAACATCTGGAGTGATTCCCCTTCCTGATCGTAGGTGAACTGTCCCAGGAGCTGCCCTTCTTCCTGATACTCGTTTTCTAACCCCTGAAACAGAATCATCTAGTCACTAAATAAAGGGAGAAGACAATGAAGTAGTGGCGTGGGGTGGGGGGGGATTACATTTCCATTAAAGCAGGGAGAAGTGCCCAGGAAGGCTTGTTGTGTGCTGGGCATTTTGTTAAGGGCTTCTCACAGACCACAAAGCCTATGAAGCAGGCATTATTTTCCCATTATATAGATCAGGAAAACTGAGTTTGGGAGTGGGCACACTAACCAGGCAGCAGACCACACTCAACAGCCACATGGCCCACTGTTGCCCTCCACACTCCAAAGTGGAGCCCAGGGCACCTGACGCGTGTGGGAAAAGAGAGCAGGCCAGCAGAGTGTGGAAGACTCACTGCCAGAAAGAGGACGGTGGGTGCCAGGGGCTGAGGGGCGGGAGTCAGTGTCGGTGCAGACAGTCTCCGTTTGAGATGAGGAGCTCTGCAGATGACGGTGGTGACGGCTTTCCACAGGGTGAATGTGCCTAATGCCCCTGAACTGCACACTCGTAGATGGTTAAGATGGTAAGTTTACGTTCTGTGTATTTTACCACAATAAAGAAGTAACCAGTAGGAAACAACTGACTCTTTAGATGTCTGTTTCATAAAAGGAAAAAGGACTTTCTAGGTGTAAAAATGCCATGGAAGAAATTACAGGTAATGAGCAGGTGTAACTAAATATGGAATTAAGACTGACAGTAGGAAGTATATCTGTAACAGAATGACTCATGATCAATATTTTTATATTAGAAAGCTAAACTATTCATAAGGAAACTAAGATGCCAAAAGACACATGGATAAAAACAAACCAGACTCTACAAAAAAAGGAAACTGCGTGCATGTGCAATACAGAGTCGTGAAGATTAAAACAAGAACCATCAGGTTAGTGGGGATTTAAAGAAAAGACTCAGAAAGGGAACCAAAGACGAGGAGTGCCTCTCATACTAACAACACATGTGGTCTGATGAATCAGAGGCCCCTCGTACCCCTGAAACATCACGCCGCCTGAGTGTCTTTCTGGGAGTCACTGAAGAGGGAAGGCGGCTTTGGGGAAGCTGGCACACGGACAGGGCACTCTGGGGAGGCGGCCCAGTGTGCAGTGGCAGGGGGTGACACTCCAGTGCATCCAGGCGTCAGATGCTGCTAAAACGCGGGCAGTGACGTTTACTGCTGTGGACAAATTCTTAGGGTCAATTTGCTTTTTTAAGGTAGGAAGTGAAATTTTATGAGTGGTGTTGTCTCAAACTGTGCACTTCTTTTTGCCAAGCTATGCAGTTTGTGGGATCTTAGTTCCCAACTGGGGCCTGGGCCCGTCAGTGGAAGCACCGCCTACCCGTTGGACAGCGGGGAATTCCCTCAGTTGTGTGTGTTATGGGAAAGTGCCACTGTTAATGGTGACTGCTGAGGTGCTAGGGTCTGGCTGTCCTTTTCCCAGCACCCTCACAATGTCCTCACACTGGAATCAGAACAGACTCCACGCTGAGCAGACGAGAGGCGAGTCCTCCCACAGCCTCCCTCCCTGGAAAAGTCTGGGAACATTTCCCTCCACGTTTACTGGATACTCAGAGGTCAGTGGACAGAGGGGAGGATGCGAGGGGCGATGCTGGTAGTATACTGGAGTCCCAGCCTTCTTGGGGCTCATCTCTGGAAGAGTCCCTGAGGGCTGAGGCAGGGTCTCGGGGTTTGGGTGCACTCACGAAAACCGCGAAGTCCTTGGGGGCGCTCGTGATGCTGCCCGTGGGCGACAGCGCTTTCGGTATGTGCTCCAGGGTGAAGGCGGTCGGGCGGATCGTCATTGACAGCCTCACCACCAGATACCCCTGGGAGCCTTTGAACGCCCAGCAGTTCCCTGGGTAGATGTCAGGCTGAGGAAAGGCAAACACTAACACTTAAAAGCTGAACAAGCTCCTAACCACTCGAAAAACAGGAGTAGTGAGAGAAAAGACTGGTTAATATTGAAAAAAACAAACCATAGAATTTTTGTTGGTAAGAAATGGTCATACGTAAGATCAAAAATAGGAAGTGAGGGAAGGCACCCGTGAGTTCATCCTGAAGGGCCACGTGCACAGTGTGAGGTGACGCCCGGCAGGTGAGCCTGAGAACAGGCGGCATATGGCGCTGCGAGTGCCTCGGACGCAGGGAGATACTCCCCGTTCCCAGAGAAACGCAAAAACCACATGCCCATCTCTCACCTAGCAGACAGACAATAATCCCCACCAGACAAAACCTGCTGTATGCGCTGGGGATGCACACCCCACATGCCAAGCCCAGAGCAGCAAGACGCAGCCCCTGGTATCACACAGCAGACCATGCACGCAGCTACCCTCTGGCTGAATAGAGAGCCCACGTTCACGCCCTGTATGTGGGGACAGCCCCAGACGATAGAGGCGGAGCACTCGCCTGAGAGAGAGCTTGTACTGCCGCGGAGGAGCCCACAGCCCTCGCCTGGGGCGTGCCATCCAGAGGCCAAGACCACCCCCCCAGTCCATCCCTGTGTTCATCTCTGCCTCTCCAAGTGCACCATCTGCCCGCCCTGTGCCTGAGGCTCCGGGTTCCCGGCAGGGTCCTTCCTGCCTGCCTGCAGAAAGGCCAGGCTCCCCAGGGGCAAGCCAGGCTGTGCCCTCCCAGACAGGCCTGGGTCTGAGCCATAGGGGACACCCCTGAGATGGTGAAGCCCAGCACGGGATGGCACGGGCAGCCTCGCCTGCCCCGGGTCCAGAAACAAGGAGAGCCAGCAGAGGCTTCAGAAATCTCCTCTGAGCGAGCGGGGATGGCGGGGACCGAGAGGTACGCGACTCTGCTCCTGGGTCTGGGGCCGCTGCGCGAGGAACACCCTGGACTGTGGACTCAGGACTTGCATGCTCCAGCCTGCACCTTTGTGGAAGTGGAACGCACACACCCCCAAACAGCAGCACACGACTGCTCAAGGCCGGGACACGCATGTGGCAGCCCGGACGCCTGCTCACCTGGATGGCCACGCGGGGAGACTGGGAGAAGTACCAGAGCGGCACGCCGAACAGGCTGAGGAGTGCGGTCTTGGTCTCGTACGTCTCGGAGCAGCGGGTACTCAAGACGCTTCCCCCTGTGGCAGAGCGGAGACGCGACTCAGCATCTCATCCTGCTGTTTCGGAAGCAGCATCACTCTCACCTTAGGGATCTGTTTGTGATGTTCTAAAAACTCTCACGTTTCTGGTCATGTAAATAATCTTACATGAAGAGCAGCTCAGTCTTACTTTTTTAGTTGTTATTTACGTGGCTGACGGGGTCTAGATGCAGCACTGGGGAGGCTTGTTCACGGCCGCGCTTGGGCCCCTGGTTGTGGTGTGCACAGAGCACAGGCCTTGCTGCTCTGCAGCACGTGGTCTTCCCAGACCAGGGGTCGCACCGGGTCCCCCGCACTTCAAGGTGAGTCTCTAACCACTGGACCACCAGGGAAGCCCCTCCATTCCTAACTTTACTTTTTCCAAATTCAGAGTCCACGGTTCACAAATGTTTTAGGACACACAGTCCTAATGCCAACAAGACACTGGGCTCCCCACCTGCCACGATGAGGGCAGTGACTCTGAGTGAACCACTGTTCTCATTTTAAAATAAAGAATAATGAATCTAACCAGGCATCAGGAGTTTTCAGATGGCCTACTTAACTGCTGGGGTAATGGGAAGTGTCTGCTAACAGGACAGGACTTCTATTTGGAAATAAACAGAAATGTCCTGGAAGTAGATAGTGGTGACCGATATAACAGGATAAGTATACTAAAAGCCACCCAACTGTACACTTGAAAATGGTGAAGTCTGTTATATGAATTATATCTCAATAATTATAATAATAAAAAGTGTTAAAAAAAAAAAAAGTCCAATTTGCCTCTCAGTAGGAAATGGGATAGGATGTTAGTGTCAGAACAAGTTGGTGCGGGAAGAAACATCAACTAAAATAAACCACAAAGGAAACAAGTGCGTGATTAATAAATCCAAGCAGTCCCGAGCCGTCTGTCTGCTAGGACCAGTGGCACCTCAGCTGGCTGTACGCCAACACCCCGGGGACACCGGCAGAGGCAGCCCCGGCCCCTCTTGAAGCTTCTCACCTCCGAACAGAAGAGGCGCACATGGGACAGAATTTTAAACAAGAAAATAATGTGATTTTGATCTAGCTGATCGGCAGGTCCAAACTTCTGAATTATTTTTAAAATATCTTATTCTCCATCGAAAAAAGTGTCTCCTTATACACAGTGACTCAGTTTTTTCACTTAGGAAGAGCCAATAAATGCTTTGCTCAGTAACAGAACATTAAGTTCAGCCTTCTGGGGATGATGAGAATTCTGAATCAGTGACATACTAACCTGTGAGGACTTATACCTCTAAGAAAACATGGCAACTACTGGTCCCATCGAACTGGTAAAAATCACGTGCTGTCTCTGAGTTGTGAAAGTTCCCTCAGAAACCACTGAATTTCAAAACACAAAACTAAAATCACTGAATATTCTGAAACAGTCATTCTAAACAAAAGACACACAAGGCGCAGCTGGGCACCTCACTGCTTTCCGATGCTGGGAGAACCTGGCTGCCTCTGGCAGGAGCGGAAGCCCCGAGAGGCTGAGTGAGGGGAGGCCCACGGCCCCCCCAACCCCACCTGCAGCTTGCCAACTGCCCTCACCCCTCCCACAGGTCCTCACATGGTTAATGATGTGTGTCAAGAACCTCCTTGGAGGAAACTCCAAGAGACCCTAAACAGTCAGAAAACCAGGATTTTCTCCAACGGGTCTGGTGCCAAATGCTCCCTGAACTGACGTGACGTCACTCCCGTTTTCACACGCATCCCCATGTGTGATCCCAGGTGCTGTCCTGCAGGTCACCGAGGGCTGGCGACAGAGGGCCATGGACATGCTGCCTCGCTGAACCACAGGCTGGCTCTTCCAGCACACCTGGCCCGGGGCCACGGCCATGCAGCACCTCCAACTGGCCTTCCTGAGAAGCCGGAACAGTGCCCATCCTTTCTATCCACCAGCTATGGCTTCTGACATAGTAACGGCCATTGTTCTGTCATCTGTCTCCCCCCGGAGGGGAGGCTCTGGGGGGCAAGGACTGTCCAATTCACTGCTGTGCCCCTGATGCCCCCAACGGGCCCTGCATGTGGCCGACAGGGAGCACTGCTGTCCTGAGAAACAGTCTGAAAAATGCTCTACAGTCAGTGGACTTCTATGCTTTAAAAACCCACACACTTTACAACACACAAGACTGTAAGTGAATGATCAGTAGTTCTGGGGTTCTGCTGCGGCCTCTCATCTGGCTGCACCCACAGCCCGCGCTCTGGGAAGCCGGCGTGTCTGCAGCAGACCGCAGGGACACACCTGGAGTACTGCTCCCCCTCAGGCTGTCGCGCGCTCGCCCACGTCCCCGCCCCTGCCCTTGGCTGAGGAGTCGGACACTTACCCCCGGACTCCAGGGCGAAGTCCACCATGCCTGTCTTGTCCTGGGAGTACAGCTTCAGGGCATTGTTCATGATGACCCGTGCTTGCTGGGCAGAGGCGGCACCCACAGGAGCAGAGACAAGACTCGTGTTAGTGACAGAAACAGACTTTCAGTGAGCTCTATGTGGGGCATCTCAGCAACGCCAGACTTGAGTCCTGCTTGTGACCATGAGGACCCTGGCGAGGGGGCCAAAGCCAGACACCTGGGCTCAGACACGGCACAAAAGGCTCAGAGCCAGAACCCCTGGTGCCATAGAAAGTGGACAAGCAAGGGCTAGCATTAGAGATGGTAACTGGGACTGCACTGTGGGAAATTTTTGTGTAATTCCAAAAGGTATGTGGCCACCCAGGTAGACAAAATCTTTGGACAAAAAGATTAATGAAGTATGAAGTGTAACACTTCCAAGAAGTAGTCTGACAACACGAAACCTTCTTTCCCCACACCCACCTGGAGCTAAGCACTTTTTACACCATCGCTACATCCTTAAGGAACCATCGTCAGAACAGGACATCAGCATCTGCCAGCTTAATACCTACATGGGCAGTTTCATCACCATGTGACTTAAAGGTTACTTGTCTACTCACCGCTTCTGTTATTCCTGAAATGCCTGCTCCACTCACAGCAGACACTACAGTTTCGGAGGTCGGCATCTCTCTAGTCACAGAAATGTGGTGCGTGATGTTCCTCAAGATCTGCAGCTCTAAATCTCGTAGCAAAACCTGCATGTCATCCTTGCTCACAAACTGAGCAGAAAGCTTCCGGAGCAGCCAGTCGACAGAAGCATCGTGCTCATCTCCAGAGAACATGAGTCTGAGCGCCTCTCTGATTTGGACATCCACCTAGAAACATCATTGGCAACTGTTGTGAACGTACTGTTTTAGATGAATCTTTCCAACTCTCCACTCAATCCCTTTAGACACCCTGGAAGGACCACACAGCTGATCAAAACCCACGGCAGAAATGCGACACAGTTTTCCCTTTCATACAAAACTTGAGAACCCTCCAAAGATACTGGGATACATTCAAGGGGCAGGGACAGAGGAGAGCAAGTCTGGGTGCTCTGGGTGCTGGAGGGGGCCCTGCCCCAGGTGAGGTGCAGAGATGACGGGGCCCCCAGCTTCAAACTCAGTCTGAGAAGCTAACAGTCCCATACACAACTGCAGATGTGACTTTACGCAGGGAGGAAGTATCCCGGTGCGGTTTATATACAGACACCCGGGAAAACGCAGCTCCTGTCACGCCGCCAGCCAGTGACCTCCCCATCTGCGTGCTCTGGAATGTTCCATCACGCATGTCAGCTGCCGCCCCGCCTCGGGCCACCTCAGCATTAATGTCACAACTCTGCACACGTGTCCACGGCTCCTGTGTGGGCTCTTTCACCTCTGCACCCGTGTCCCCAGAGTGGGGCTGCTTGTCTTCCAGACAAAGTCTCTGTGGCCCATGGCCGTCTCAGGGCCTTCCCCCAGGAGGCTGCAGGCTCCTGTCCCCCAGGCCCCCTGCAGGGACAGTCACCACCCCACCAACCTGAGGATCGAGGAGCAGGTGTTCCCACAACCTGCCACCCACTCAGGGAGATGGGTCGCCTGCCAGGCTGGGTTGCATCTAGCATCTGACTGAAAACATACGGTTTCAGGGCTTTAACAGTCCCATTTTAACGCAGCTGCTGTGTGTTGTGAAACAGTGCACTGTTACAGTTACAGCTGTTTACGTATTTATCGGTGTTTTTCAGCCTCAGGGCTCCCAGCACCACAGAGCTACCCGTCCCCGCCTGCCTGCCCAGCTCAGCAGCGCCTGCGCCTCTGCAGCGTCTGTGCTCTCACCGCCCGCAGCTCTAAGCGTAGGGGCTTCTGCTTCTGCGTGAGGATGGGCAGCCCTGACCCAACGTCCCGACACGCGGATGTGAGGCACATGCGTCTGCTCTGGGGACAGACAAACTGCGCCCCCGACCCACACACAGGCGCGCCCTCGGAGGGAAAGATAGGCCAGCACCCACACCTCGTTGTCACTGGAATGGAGGGAATTCGAGGGGAGCTGAATTTTTAATTATTTCATTTAAAATGTTCAAGAAATCTCAAATATAAAGTTAAAATAAAATTTTTAAAGAAAGTTGAAATTAAAAAAACTTCAGGCACCAACTCAGTGTTCTTATTTTCCATGACAAAACATAAAAACTGAGGCACTGACCTTTTCATGGATGGCATCCACCTTTTCACAGCTGGCTTGCCCATGCTGCCAGCTGGACAAGTCTGCTTTCAGGTGCCCCAGCTCCTGCTCCAGACGCCCGACCAAGGCAAGCAGGCGCTGCTCCTCACCAGCCCCGCTACAGGGGAAGGACAACAGCACCATCAGGGGAGAGGCCCCGTCACAGGCAGGGTGGCTGGCAACACCCCCCTGCCCCCAGCACAGGGACGGTTCAAGCCCAGAGACTGTTCCCACCTCAACGTCCCCACCCGCACACACACCACACACACCTGCCGTCAGCACTGGCTGCACCTGTGTTGGGTGGGGGAGGGCACCTCCTAAACATCATTTAATATGTAAAACCTACACCTATCTCCTTAAAATTCTGAGACTTCATAAACTCATAAATGAGACTATGTTTATTGGTAATCATCATAAAGTCAAGTATGAATTTTTCATGCTAAAGGAAGAGAAAACTAAACTAACTAAAAACACATGGCTTCAGGGTTTTAACAATCCTATTTTAATGCAGCCATTGTATGTTATGAAATGGTAGTGTTACATTTATAGTTGTTTATAGGCAGGAACAGTTGTGGAGATACCAACAGTTCACATCTCACAAGAGTGCCCTCGGGGGTGAACCCTGCAGGGTCTGCCCAGGCTGTCAGAGGGGCTTTGACACATAAAGACCCTAAAGGAGAGTTAAAGGTCTGCCACTCACATCGTCCTGAGGCCTAAACTCATGACACAGGACCCAGAGACACACTGGAGCCAGAGACAGAAGACTGGAGGTCAGAGCTCCCCTCCTGCTCTCTCCCACGTGAGTTACTGGAGTAACAGAATGGTAACAAAGGCGGGGAGAGCCCGGGCGACAGAACCAAGTGTGTAAAAAAAGATGGCAGCTCTGAGGCTCACAGGCAAGGGAAGCGCCACGTGGCTGAGGGCATTGGGAAAACGTGCAGAGAAGGAGCAAGCGGGGTGTGAGGACCAAACACGGCACCCACAGAACTGTGGAGGGCCAGGGCTCAGAGGAGGCCCAGTCGTGCTGCAGCCACGCCGGCTCGGAAGGCAGGTCTCCTTGAGGGGCTGCCGCACTGCGGTGCCCCGGGGTAAGCAGAGGCCCCGGCAGGAGGCCCACCGCACCCGGCTGTGAGCCCACGGCCACTCCTTACCCCGGAGCGGCCCTCCAAGCCGCAACCACGGAGGGAGGCTCCCCAGAGCACACGGGCCCCGCATCTTTGGTGCAGCGTGGAGGTGGACGGCAACAAGCCTCCCCCAGCCTCCTCCATCCTCAGGTGCCCTGAGAGCCTCCCAGGAAGACAGCGGCTGGAGCTGACACAGCCCACCACTCCTGTGCTGAGAAGGTGCGGCCCACGGGACACCAAGGAGTCCAGAAGGCGGGAGAGGAATTCTGCGAAACATCCTACCTGACTGTTCTTAGCCTGGCCTGCTCTAGCTCCTTCTGGATGGCCTAAAATGGTTGAGAAACAATGTTTAAATACATAAGTTATGCACCAACTTTGCAGGAAGTCACATACATGACTACATACATGTAAACAGAAACAAATACACATTTATCTGGGATTCTCCCCCTTAATTTAAAGCCCAGCCCAGGCTGCTGGTAGGCAGGTGAGGGATGTTTACTTTACTCTTCACAACAGACTTTAAAAGACACACAGTGTCCATTCAGAGAGGCACATAGTTCACCTGGGAGCAGCTTGACAGATTTTCAAACTAAGCAAGCAGCTCCTATAACCAGTACCCAGGCCATGCAGCCAGACTCTGCCAGCCCCACCAAGTGTCTTAAGCGTGGCAGGGCGCGGAGGAGCAGATTTACACGCGAAGCTGTGCCTCATTAACATGGTTGGTTCAGAGCCGTGCGGGCACAGCTGGACAGAGGCCCCGCTCCGTGGTGGCAGCGACACGCGCATGGGACAGCCGCGGACACTTCTAATCGATAAGCAACGTAAACTGCCGCCTCAGATGCCGTCTGCGGCCAGCCCCACCCCGAGGACTACGGTCTCCCCTGAAGCTCCTCCCCCGCCTCACCTGATGAGGCCAGACTTTCCCCCAGAAATTCCTCTGCAGACAGGTCAGAGCACTGCTCCTTCTCCCCTAGGTCCACAGACACCGTCCCCCGTGGAGGCAGGAGGCAGCTAATAGAGCCATCCCCACCCCACACCTGGCTCAGACCCTTCCCCTCAAAAAGACAGATGGGAGCCCATGAGCTGGACACACGTGGGAAGCACTAAAGCAACACTGGAACAACCCAGGAAAAGGGAGGCAGTCAGAAATACTGCTTTTTAGTCTCATGAAAGACGGTAGCAAACGCCCTAAAGCAGCACCTTCAGAGAGGCTGGGGATGTGAACACAGCGACTGTGGACTGCTGACTTTTGTCAAGGAAACCGCGCTGCGGGGGCTAAAAGTGAAAGGACAAGTGTATGAATACCTCAGATCTTTCTGTCATTTCTCCAAGTATGTCTTCCAGGCTGGAGATGCGAAATTCATGCTCTTGGTGAAGTGTCACATAGTTGGTCTTGAAAGGGAAAATGAATGAAAAATGGCAGAGAAAATTAAGCAGCAAATAAGCCCAAACCTGTCAGCCAGGCCATGCGGTTCCTCCACAGCACCCCGCAGGTAGGTCATCCTCTCTGGGTCTAAGTTCAGATGTCTGAAACCTGCCCTACGGTGGTTCTGAGGAAAATGAACTGACAATCTTTTCTTTGAGAACCAAACAGATGAGACATGAAACATATATATATATAAGCTCACGGCTCCATAAGGACTAGTAGCTGCTCTTAACTATCTCATGATCTAGAGATATTTGAAATAACAGATTTGAGCAAATTTTCAGTTCAGTGACAGTAAGATTTCATGCAATTGTGTTCAATCCATTCATGAAATAAAATGCAGGCCAGGGATAGCCAGGTGTCCAGCTGCAGCCTGCCCTCCCTCCTGGTAGACACCCACAGGCCTCTCCGCCTGCCCCACCCTGTCCTCAGACGGGGCTTCTCCTCGGGAGTGTCCGGAGCACCAGAGCGCCGGCCACTGCCCTCCCCGCAGCACCCACCACAGGGCCCTGCTGCTCCCTGCGCCTGAGAGCTCCCTGGCGTCACTATGGAGCCCAGGAGCCCGCCAGCGCCAGCCCCCTTGAGATGCTGCCCCCCCGCCCCACACTCCTCACCGGGGGTGACCCCCCCTCACTGCTGCCTTCCGCCCGGTCCACCCGAGCTTGCAGCTTCTGGAGCAAAGCCGCCAACTGTCCAAGCTTCTCATCGTGACTGTGACACTGTCCCGACAACGTGGCCATCTGCCTCTCCACCTCACTCATCCGACGCCAGTGGAAGGCCTCATCACCAACCTGGAGAGTAAGAGGTTCCAAAGGGGACAAAAAGACAGGAGAAGCCCAGACAGCAAAGCAGAACGCTACAGGAGGGCGTCAACCACAGCTCACACAGCCCAAAGGAAAAGACAGAAAGGGGCTCCTCGTTAGTGGTTCCTTTACATGGCAGCCTATGGGTGGTTTTCATCTTTTGCTTTATGCTTTCTACATTTTCCAAAGTAATGAAAGCTCTTTTTTTACGTGAAAATGAACTGAATGATGAGATGAACTGAAATACAGAACTTCAACTGAACTTCACAGGCACTGCACTTTTACAAGCGAAGGTCTGTCCATGCACCTTCCTAACCACACAGAGGAGCCCGTGCTCCTCTGTGTCTGTATCACACTTGGGTAATTTTCAAAATATTTCAAACCCTCCACCAGCAAAAACATTGTATGATTCATTAAAGGCTTAGATGATGGTTAGCATTTGTTAACAGTGAAGTATTTTCAATTAAGGTCTGTACATTATTTTTTTAGATATAATACTATTATATAACTTAAAGTGCCATAAAGTAAACATAACTTTCATATGAACCAGAAAACCAAAAAATCTACGTGATACTGGAGCAAAATCCACAGTACTTGAGGTATGCCTGTAGGCATTACTCGAACTGTTTCAGAACAGGTTAAGGAGCCCAGCTGAACTGCCCTGTAGTTTACAAGGAATGCAGAAACTCGCTTGGGACAACAGATTGGCAATGCCAGGGAAGCGCGTCTCCTGACTGATTACCTGCAGAGGCTGGTGGGGGTGGGAGGCAGCGGGTGTGAGCGTGGTCCTGGGGTCATCCACTCTGTGGCTTTGTGTCCAGTTTAACACAGGCAGGAGCGAAAAGACGTCACCCTGGCCCCATAATGAAACACCTGCACCTCAAAGGAGAGAAAAAGCACCTGTATACACATGTGCACACACTGCTCTTCAAATGACAGATATTTAAATGCTATTTTTTCACTAAACCACACACATATGCATGTGTACATACTAGTCATATAAGGTAACAAAGTAAAATTGTACTTACCTAGTAAAAGTAATAATGGAATGAGCAAGATTAAAAACTTGCAAATATTTCGAAGGCACCTAGGAATGAAAAGAAGTAACTTGGGAAAAGCTAAAAGCAGGGCTCACCATCACACCTGACCTTGCTAGGTAATTTTATACAAAACACACCCCCCACCCTCATTTTAAACTGAAAGTCCACAGGCCAAGAAATGCAGCTAGCTTTACGCACAAGGTCAGTAGATGCCTACTAGAGAACCTGCCCGTGCAGGGCTGTCCTCAGGGCCCACGTGAACAAGCCGACAGGTCAACAACTGTCAACACGCTGGGCTGGGTGCACACAGGGCACCCAGGGACCGCAGGCGCTGACCCAGGGAGGCACCCTGGCGCCAGGGCGAGGGCACCGGCAGGGAGCCGGGCACCGGGCCCCGTCCTGAGCACCCTCCCGGCGGTGTGATCCAGGACGCCTTGCTGAACCTCTGCACCCCAGTTTCCTTGACGACACCTGCCTTTCCCTTTGCACAGAAGTGGTTTGAAAACTTACGTAAGAATATGCAAGCACTTTGCAAAATATAAAATGGTTAAATCAAACAAGATCATAAAATCAGCATAAAACCAGCTCTTTAAAACACCCAGCTGACATGGTATCAGTCTCCTTACCTTGTAAGAAGAAACACATTCAGCCAAGAGATCAAAGTAACAAACTGGTACCATCCAATCCCAAGCCACCAGAACACTTCAGACGCTGCCTTCCCTAGAAGAGAAAACACCAAAGGTCCTGTGGAGATGTTTCTAGGAAGAGCAAATCCCTAATGCACAGTTTTGTGAAGGCAGGACAGAAGCACAGGAAATGTGTTAGCAGACACTTGAAAGCGTATCAAGATGGAGTTTATATGGGATGATGCTTCGTCATCACAGCAGGGATACCCGTAACTCAAATAGGAACATAAATAAGCCACAAAGCAACATGTCACACACAAGAGAAGATACCGAGTCCATGCACTCCCAACTACAGCGAAATTAAGCAGCTAGACTTACACAGAAGCCCACACGCCGAGAAACAGGGAGTGCCCATGCAGCTAAAAGCACAGGATGCTATTCAGAGCATTTCTAACAAAGGGCAGGACACGCTACACGAAGGACAAAGGCACGGAAAGCGAAAACGAAATGTTTACTTGGTTAGGTAACCAGTTTACTGCAGGTGCTTAGCCGCCAAGAGCCAAGGAGCGCTAACACGGAAGGCCAAAACAAGCACCTGGGGCGGCCGCGGCCAAGCACAGCGCCGACAGCAGCGTCCGGGACACACGCCATCCTGCGGCTCCGGCCCTGCGCAGCGCCTGCCCCAGGAGGTGACCTGTGCCGGAGAGGACGTGGAGGAGGGGCGCCTTCAGACCCCAGCCCCGCTCCCGGGTAGAGCCGGCCAGCACCAGCGTGCACCACACCCGCACCCGTCCGGTCAGAGCCCACGGCCTCCCCGCAGGGACAGCCACGGCTCGTTCAGGTCCAGGCAAGACGCTGACACTAACTTAGGAACACCCTGCTCTAGGTCGTAACAGTTTTCATTCACTTCTGCCTACGGACACGTAGGACATAAAATGCAGAGGTTTCTCATAAACCCATGGGGGGCTGGCTGGCAGCTGCCCTGCATGCGGGTGCAGCGGCGGCGAGCAGAACGTGTACCAGGAAGACACCGCAGTCACATAAGGAAGTAAGTGTAACACTCGCCAGCAGTTAACAGGCTCTGGGTGAGACAATGGTCACTCAGACACCAAAATGAAAATCTTCCCACCCTGGTGAAAACTGGCGGAAAATATCTTGGAATCACAACTGGCAGCCCCACTGGATGACAGAATAAAACACAACAAACTTGATGCCAAATGTCACACATTATATATAAGGCAGAAAACTGCTTGTGAAATCACCTGTTCTCATTTTTTAAGAGTAACCACTGGAAGTTAAACACTCACACAGCATTTGTGTGTTGACTCCCGAAAATGTTAAGTAATTCCAACTCAGCTGATGTGTAAAGACAGACAGTATTAGAGGCTTATCTTTTTTTCTTTTTAATCTATAGCTTTATATTTATTAATTAACAATGAGAGACAAAACCACTCAGTTTGCCTCAAATATGCTCCTCTCCACACACTTCATTTACACTAGATACACTTGCAGAGAAGCTTTTCAAGAATGATAGTCTCTGAATTTTAAACCAAAGTTACTACTTTCCTGTCAGTTTTACTAAGCCCTTGAATTTCAAGCACAAAGAAACAGTAAACAAGGAGCATTTGTGAAAACACGACAGAACCAAGACAAAAGCACCGGACGACCTGCGTGGGACAAGGCGAGCCCCGGGGTCCCTGCCAGCCCTCCTGGCCGCAAGAGCTGTGAGCGGGTGGTGACGTGCATTTCCAGGCGCTTCCTCCCCTTACAGTCATCGCCTGCAGGGGTGGGACAAGCAGTTAATCGGAGAGATGGACAAACACACCCTGTCGGTGCGCAGCAACGGCAGTTTGAAACAACCAGGAAACTCAATTCACGCAAACTCCCAGCCAGCACCGCTGGTGCTGCCGGCTCTGGCCTGAGGGCCGTGGGCCCGCATGGCCCGCCATACTTACACAGCGACGCCCCGTTTGCACGGAGGTGGCCGTCCTCGGCGAGGGGCGCTCTTGCGTCCATCCTCCCACAGTGATGGGAATGAGCTGCAACACAGGCAAGAGGGGCTGAGCCGGAATGGGGCTCCGCAGGATGCAGAGGGGCGGGGGGCCGCCTGCCGGGACACGCCCGCCATCACACAGGTGGGCCTGCTTCAGTCACTTTTGAAACATCATTGTAAATGCCATTCAAATAATTTTTTTTACTTTAAAAAGGTCATAAGAATAAAAAGAGGAGCATGTTAACTTTTTATTTACTGTTTAAATGATGATCGACGTCCAAAAAACGCCTAGAACTGCAGAGAGAGAGGTGCAGAGCAAGACTGCAAGCAATAGAGACAGAGAGAGAGAGACAGAGAAAGGCCGCAGAGGTCAAAGGGAGGGCATGAGCTAAGCGTTGCATGGGGAAGAGTGTTTTCTCCACCTTGAAAGCGCTTGATTTGGTGGAAAAAGGAGAAAAAAATTATTTAAATACCTTTTGATTCATGGCTTTCTGACTCATAGCTTTTTGATTCACGATCTTTTGATTCACAACTTTTCAATTTGTAATTTTCCGATTCATAATTGAGCTCCATTAAAACCACCTGGAGGAGTCGCGCTGAGAACGAGGCACAGGATGCTGCGGTGCACGCGGCCAGCGGCCAGGCGCCACCCCCACGGCGGGCGGCGCGGCCGCCGAGAGGCCGCGAGCAGTCACTCTCCCAGCACGGCGGCGACGCACGTCCGCGAAGGCGGGACCCACCTTTTTTTGGCCGTGTCATGCAGCTTGTGGGCTCTTAGTTCCCAACCAGGAACTCTACCTGGGCAGTGAAAACTCACAGTCTTAACCACTGGACAGCCAGGGCATTCCCTGGAACCCACTTCTAAGTGGGCCCCTGCTCGGCAGAGCCACAAACCAGCTGTCCCCGAGGGCACTGGCAGCGCCACACGCGTCTCCACGTCCAGCTGTGGTGAACACAGGCTCTGAGAACACCAGGCCCAACACTTCACAACACACCACTGCCTTCAGGAACTGGCAAATGGCCTCTGCCCTGACCTCTGGCCCAGCAAGCCCACTGTGCTCCCAGCCATAAGAAGACCCTCAGAGATGAGCAGCCCCCTCAGAGGTGCTCCGAAAGCTCGTGCACCCGGGGACAGAGACCCTGACACAGACACTGAGGCTCTGAAAACTATGGTGAACCTGGTCAAGGGTGCCTGCCCGTCCGTGGCTCCCTTTCCACAGCACCCAGCACGTCAGGACAGACAGTGCAAGCCCTGTAACCTACAACACACAGGGCGGTGTCTACAAGTCACAGAGGCTAGAAATTTCCATGACTAAAAGAGTTTCTTCACTGAGTGGCAGCTGAAGAATGAGGCTCGTGCCTGCCCCGTGACAGCCACAGGATGGCCTGGAGATGGGGCCGCCAGCCTGGGCCACCAGAAGCAGAGAGACGTGGCCCCATCCATTCATCATCCCCACTCAGCTCTGTGAGTTCAGGGCACACGCGTGAAGCCAAAGGGACTGAAGGGATCTGAGTGCGAGTGGTTTAGAAGAAATAAGGTCAGAGCTCCAACCCTCTCCCCACATGGCCTGAGTGGAGCAGCAAGCTCCTTGTGAACCAAAAAAAAAAAAAAAAACTGGGGCCAGAAACCCGACAGGCCCACTTTGTGTACCTCCACTCACAGTCCTCTGCGTTTGACACCGCAGTGTATACTTCATAAAGAGATTGGTAAAAATAGAAAAAAGTTAAGGAGGTTAATCCATGGCCTGTCTCACTGACACTTAAACACCAAAATCCATCTTTCATTCATCAGTTGGCAACATTTAAGAGAACAAAAATACAAAGACTCCTACTTAGCAACAGAACATGAATGGGACCCTCAGCTGGCCACGAAGGAGAGCAGTCCTGGTCAGTCTGCTGGGAGGTCAACAGGAACAATCTATCTAAACTGACACTACACATCACCTGCTTTTAGTGGCAATGATGATGATTCAGAAGCTGCCAGCTGGAACAATTTTTAAGTATATTTAACTGCTGATGGTGGTTTCTGCAGAGGACAGGCTCAGAGCTCCTCCTCCTCAAAGCCCGACAGCAGCATTTCAGCTGCTCCGCAGAAACCATGCCACGCCGTCCACGTCAACCTCAGCTGCTTGGGGTCACAGATCTCCAACCCTGAAGTCGCCTGCCCCTCTCCCAGAAGCAGCAGACGTTCTGTCCTTCCTTCTCTAAAGACTAGGCCTGGTTCAAGACACGAAGCTCTGCTCAAAGCAACTGAGACAACTGATAAATTTTCAAAGGAATGACTTTTCATTCATCCATCCATCCTTCTTTCCTAGGTTTACACCTTCTACTGGAGGACAGATGTGTTACCTTAGGCAAGAGAAAGAACACAGAAGCCTGTGTTTTCAGATTCCAGATCCCTGAGCCCTCCTATGGGGTCAGCCCGGGGGGCCAGGCAGACCCGAGGGGTAGCAGGCACATAGGAGCAAGACCTGGCAGAGCCGATCTCCACGTGTCCAACACCACAGGCTTCTCACACAGACACTGATCCTCACGGCAGAACTGAGTCTGCTCATGAGCGCAAGTCTTAGCATCCTGCTCTGTTCAACACCGTTCAATGTCCAAGGAAAGCATGTGCAAGGCTTTTAAGACCTTTTTTATGTTGCCCAAAAAATCACATTTTTTCTACAATGCACTCACCCTAAATCAGAAGGTTTCAGACTCAGAAACTGCACGGCTCAGGCAGGACGTGCGGCGTGTAACACAGCTGTGCTGCTTTGGGCCTGCCTACCTTGAAGACTTGTGCACGAACTCATGTACACCCAAAGAAAACACAGTTTGTAGAAGTGTACAAATAGCAAAGCCTGAATGTCCACCTCCACACCAACTAATTTCGATACAACCATAATGCAACATTAGGCATCAAAAAGAATCTAAGTTCATGACAACTTTCATTTAAAATGAAACAACTTGCAAAAATCACCTATTGGAAGCAAAGACAAAAACATACTCCATGTTTCTGTAGGAACATGAAAGCAAAATTTAGACTGTTACACAACACTGAAATGATAGGCTAAAATGGTAGATGGTTAAGTCCCTGTTACGTGACTTTCACCTCCTTAAAACAGCAGGAGGTTCCGTAAGGAACAGGGTGAGGTGAAGGTCCCTCCAGAAGGGACACCAGACAGGGACTGGGGAGGAACAATGAGGGGGCTGAACTTATCTGTGCTACTTAAAGATTTCACAGTGAGAATGTCAGGGGAAAAAAAAAAGAAAGAAACGTGTGGGTGGGGTTAACTTGTGATTGTTACGCATATTTTGAGTAAACGTGCTCATATAACAGATTCCACACAGTGTGACCTAAACCACACAACAGAGAGAGCGCCTCCAGGTACAAGTTATTTTAATTTTCTTCCTTGTACACCTCTGGGGTTTTTAAAAGCTCTTTGATAAATGTTTCACTCAAATAATTAGGAACAATTTTTTTCAAAGGCAGTGAGTTAGCACTGGCTCTACAGAGCACTGCCACGATCTGAAAGAACAAGGAGGCAGCAAGAACAGAAGCCCCAAGTGTCCGCGACTGGTGTTCTCCTCCAAACACTCAAGATCGACTTAAGCAGGAAGTGGGGCGAGTATCCAGAAGCTGCCCTCTGAAGACCCCGCCGATAGTGCAGCGGGGCTCAGGCCACCGTCCCCAGCTGTCAGGACGAGTGGCTGGCTGCCAGCGACAGAGATGCAGCCGGGGGTGAGCAGCAGACACGACCACAGACTGGCGGCTCCGCCTGGCAGCGTGTGGGGTGCGCTTTCACCCTAAGGAGGGCGTTGCGCTCCATGCAGCAACGGCAAGCTTCAAATGCAGCCTCAATGCCCGACACGCAGCACATCAAGTGTGGGGCCCGGGCCCCAGCCCCAAGGGAGCTCCCAGAGGACCAGCGGCTCGGAGCCAGGTCCAGGCTCCATCACTTGCCGGGAAGCGTCTGAAGCTGGCTGAACCCGTTTACTGGTCTGTACGATGGGGGTGATGATGCTAACAGCGACCACGACAAGGGGGACAGCTGTCCCGGAGGGCTGCTCTCAGGGCTGGGGAGGTCATGGTGCAGAGCCCTGGGCAGTGTGAGTGCACGGGACACAAGTCTCATGGCACCCACACACGACCCCGGGACCAATTCCCTGCCCTTCCCCTCACGGTGTCCCTGCTGCTCTGCCGGCCCTGAGGAGGGCAGGAACATGGCAACCGGCAGAACAGAGAGCCCAGCCAGGGGCTAAGGTGTGGAAATGGAACTGAGAGTCAGCCTGGGACTGTCCTCCTTCACAGCGAGACGATCACTCGAGAAATAGGACCTGGGCGCCCTCATGCACAGGACCCCACCCCGCCCTCCCGCACTGTCCCCTCCCGACCAGGTCCACCTGCACAGCGTGTCCCCCAGCCGTGCCAAGCAGACAGCGCTCAGACCACACAGACGTGGGACCAAGGGCCTGGAAACAAGGCAATGCATATCTCAAGTCAAGCGCGCCCAGCCTCCCACACCTGAAGGCAAAGAGCAACTGCAGCGGCCGTGGAGCCACTGGAGGGGCACCTTGGCCAGGCGGCCCCAGAGGAGCCTCTGTGGCTGCGTTCTCCGTGGGACCTGGCAGAGGCTGACTCTCTCCGGGCAGGTACTGATCAGAACCGCCCAAGCAGGCACACGGGGGCCCAAGGGCCTCGCCCTGCCAGTCAGCGGTCGCCCCGTGAGACCTTCTGCCATGCCTGCCGCCCTCCCAAAAACGCTGGTGTGCCATGTGCCACCTAGAACTCTCTGGTGGGCTGTCCCACGGTCAGGACGGCGACCCACACAGAGACTAGAGACGGCCCGCCGCCCCTTGGGGCACATGGAGCCTGTGTGCCCTTAAGAAGGAAGAGTGAGTCTGCATGGGCCACACAGCCCTGCAGGTCCATTCAGAACAGGGTTTCTCCTGCTTACTCTAAAGTTCAAACAGACAGGCTCTCAAACACTCCTAGGTACAAGACCCACCACATCAAATGCAGGCTGGGAGAGGAGGAGAAGGAACAGAGCTCATTTTTGGTGCATCTCTTAAAGAATAACTTCGAGTTCAAACCTATGGTGAAGACCGTGAGGCCTGTAAGACAAGGCTGATAAAAAGAAAATGAAATAGCTAGTATTTGGACATGAACCCTTTTCCTCACTTTTAAAAGAGCAAGACTTACGTTTCTGACTCCTGTCCCTGGAGTAGACCCAGGAGGCTGGGCCGCGGGCTGCAGAGCAGGCGGTAAGCATGCCCCTGCGCTCGGAGAGGAGGCTGCAGTCGCTGCACGTGTAGCCGTTGCTCCCGGCCGCCTCCGTGGCCCCCGCGGCCACCTCACCGTTTCCCTGAATGGTGGCTTTATTCCCACCTGGAGTTTGCAAAAAAGAGATGGCACCTGCTTGTTACAGTCTGAAGACACCTAACTAAAACCTCCATCTTGAGAAATGTGGGGGAGAAAAGGATGAAAAAAATTACCTTTAAGATCTCCATCATCATCAAGACCTAAAAAACACACATTTTTTTGCTGTTGAGCTAAGATGATCAAAACAGGACAAAATGCACACAAGCAAAAGTAAAGGTTACAATGGTTCATAAATGAACATTATGGCCCTGGTCAAGACTGACTTCCTATAAGGCCTACAATTAATGAAGATTCCTCTAGGTACCTGAAGACATCTGCTTTCCATTCCAGGAGAAAGTGCATCTCTGAGGAAAATGCCTATACACACTCTTCATCTTACACACACTCACATCCCCCCATCTCACACACAACACGCCCCCATCTCACACACAATACCCTCCCATCTCACACACACTCACACACCATCTGACACACACTCACAAACCTGTCTCATATGCTCACACACACCCCATATCACAATGCTCACAACCCCAATCTCACAGCCATACACCCCTCATCTCACATGCTCCAAACACCCATCTCACAGTCACACCCCTCGTCTCTTAGTCACACACCCCCATCTCACA
>CM035301.1:16597044-16615697 GCA_020226075.1 Hydropotes inermis | reverse complement strand
CATGCACCCCTGTGAGCAGAGGAGCAGGCAGGAACCGTAGCGCCAGTGCACTCGCTCCTCTGCTGCCCAGGCACTACTCTGCTGGTGAGCAAAAAACCAACATGCAGGCCAGGCCTCCCCAGACCAGCACACGCTATTTCTAGAGCTGATCTGATGCCCGCATCTCCTCAGAAGGGGCAGCCTGAACGTCAAGGGGACACGGCAGCTCTCGGCCGCTCAAAGCCGTGGCCCCTGCGGCTGCTGTGTCCCCTGCAGCAAGGCCAGGGCACACTGCTACTGCTCAGGGGGTCAGGTCACAGCCACACTGCCTCTGGAGCCCGTCTGTCTCCACCAGGTTCTTCCCGATGAATCAGAAACTGCGGCCCAGAACCTGAAACCACGCTGCTGAATTTACCAGTGACGGCACGTCAACACCACACAGAAGTCCCACATTAGATGGTCATGAGCCTGGCCCGAGCCCTCCACGCCACCTTCCGCAGCAGGACACACACTTGGTCATGGGAGGTGCTTTCCTGGCGTTTCCAATCTGATTCAGAGGAAGACCTCAAACGTTCGCTGGGCTTCCCCCACCAGGAAGGGACAAAGCAACAAACTGGCCACAACACTACTTCCTCTCGGGACAACCAGAGAAATCAGCAGAGACGACTCACCCCAGAAGTGGTCCACTTTGGTCTGCTCACGGATCAGAGACTCATCCAGCACAGGAGGCCGTGGACAGGCTGCGGCCTGCACGGTGCCCGAGCCGCCATGGCTGACAGCCGAGGACAGGACCTTCCTCGAGCTGGGGAGGACACTAAATGCCGACTTGTGTGTGCTGCTGCGCTGTTTGGCTAGTCTAAAAAAGAAACAGTCAGGAACAAGTCTACACACTGTCTAGTAAATATAAATGATTACGTTTTACCAACACAAAATCTTTGCCTGACAATGAATAGTGTTGTTAAAGTAACATTCTCTTACATCCTTCCTGCTGTAATAAGACACCTATTAATCTAAAAAAGGGACTGCTAGGCTAGGCTCCAAGAACTCCTTTGAAAATTGTATGCACAGGTACTTTGCAGATTACTTGGGGGCCTAGGACCCCCGATGACTCAGTTGGTAAAGAATTCTCCTGCAAGGCAAGAGACCCCAGACCCAGGATCTTCCTGGGTCTGAAGGATCCCCTGGAGGAGAGAAAGGCTACCCACTCCAGTATTCTTGGACTTCCCTCGTGGTTCTGCTGGTAAAGAATCCATCTGCAATGCAGGAGACCTGGGTTTGATCCCAGGGTTGAGAAGATCCCCCGGAGAAGGGAAGGCTACCCACTCCAGTGTCCTGGCCTGGAGCATTCCATGGACTCTACAGCCCATGGGGTCGCAAAGAGTTGGACACCACTGGGCGACTTTCACTTCGTGACCCAAAAGGGGTTCAAAACTTAAAAAGCAAGTCACGGCACCACAGGCACATCCTGCAGTTTCTCAGTCACAGTGAAGGCAGAGTCGCATCCAGCACAGTGAGGAGAGGCTGTCACCAAATCCTTTCTGCACTGGACCCACCGTGACAATGGACATGAAGCCCAGGAAGGCGAGCTCCCTGCCCTCCTCCCCAGAGACGGAAGGCCCCACGAGCACGCACACCAGGAAACCTGATCCTGGAGTCACCGAGGACAGAGAAGCAGCCTGTCAGAGCCAGGGTGCCCACAGCCACACCAGTGAGCCCTCGAACCAAGATGTCCAAGAACATCACTGCAAATGAACTCCACGTGGCCACAGGGGGCACAGTGTGCGAGTGGTGGACGGGGAGGTGGCGCCACGGACGCCCATGCCCAGCCCTGCTGGCAGGCCAGAGGCCTGTCCTCTCACCAGTCAGCATCCCCACTCCCGAGAGACAACTACTCAGGCTGGAGACTCATCGCTCTTAACACGAGCAATGCTAAAGGAGAGCTGTTAACTTTATTCTTCATCTCTAAATGGCACAGGGATCCTGCACACTCCTTCTTGGGCACAAATAAGTGATGGGCGTGTGGAGAGTTCGAAAATCAAGTCAACAAGACAACCATAAAGACAGGTAAACATCTAAACTTAGGCATGTGCACGTCAGTCCACACAGAGTTTGTGACCAGACTGCAGCACTGATGACAGAGACGCTGCAGGGCCGTGTGACAGTGGGCAGGCCCCCTCTCTCCCCACCGGGAGCCCGCATGTGGCGGAGCTGGGGACACTGGCCCAAAAGCAGGGGTGTCCTCACCCTCTAGACCGACGCCAGACAACCTGCACTTCCCAGGCCTGGTTTCAGCCTGGTCCACAGCCGACCTGCAGCCATGTGAGCACCCGTCTGTGTGCACACACTAACGGCAAACCGCCAACAACAAGGCCTACAGGCCGGAACGCGGAGTGCCGGTCCCCGGCTCGCTCACCTGGCCGCGCTGTCCCCAGCGGCGCCGTCCCCGGCAGCGCGGGCTGTGGTGACCAGGCGCAGACTGCGGCGGGACATTCTTGGAGAATCAAATACAGGATCCAACTTGTGTTCAGTCTCGAAATCCAGAGCATCAGAAGAATAACTTGAACTAAAAGGAAAAAAACCTTGTCAGAGATAAACACCAATTACAGCACCACTTTTAAAGCAAACTAACAGAACATGCAATCTAGTGTGAATTTTTAAAAACAGCCATTAGGATGTGAAGCCGTTCCTACAAAGCAAAAGCAAGCTGGGACCAACTCGGCCCACAGCTGACACGCCCTCCATGGGCTCTGACCACAGCCCCTGCCTGGGGTTCAGGTCTAGGGCTGGCTCTGGTAAGTGCGAGAGACGTGCTGAAGTCACCAGCATCCCTCCATGGGCCGTGAAGTCAACACTGTCAGAAAACTACAACCTTTACTGTTAATAGTGGACCCTGCCTGGTAACGCAGTTAATGAGACAGGGAGCCCAGGAAGCTGCTGAATAATCAAAGAAGAGGAAAGGAAGAGCCAGTGACTGAGCCAACAGCGCCACTTTGCGTCTAATTCATCGTTAAGTCCAGAGACGGATGGTACAAAGAAAACCCACTTCCATGTAATTTCCTTAAACCAAAACACAGGTCCTTCTGCACTGTCAGAAAGCTTTCCAGATCCGGGAACATGAGTGGAGAACTGCTCGGTGCCTCGTAGGGCCGGGGGTCCTAAAGACTCCGGCAGCTAGGCAGGACAGTGAGGACTCCACACCTCCAGGAGGTGAGCTCACACCCCAGCAGGAAGGAGGAAGGTGAGGGAAAGGGCACAGCTGCCACAGGGAGCAAAGCAGGGGAAAAAGTAAATTGCAGCCCAAGGCACAAGGGTGGGGCTGTGTGAACTTGGGCCCGGTTGCAAACAAAGGCCTTCTGGAAGCAGAGGGAGACCTACTCCCCGGGAGGCCCTAGGCAGGCCCAGAGGTTTATCTGCCGGAGGTGGAGACTCTGGGGACACCTGGGGGCATGTCCACAAGGCAGCAGAACAGGCCCCAGTCAAGACAGCAGACCACTGGGCTAAGGATCTGGACATCCAGGGTAACCAGGAGCACCTGAGTAAAGTAAATGGGCTTTACATTTCTGCAATTTACTTTATTTTGTAAAACATGTTCAGAAGTGCCCTGGTGGCTCAGTGGTAAAGAATCTGCCTGCCAATGCAGGAGACACCGTTGGATCCCTGATCCTGAAGATCCCGTATGCCACAGAGCAACTAATCCCCTGCACCAGAACTACTGAGCCTGTGCTCTAGAGCCTAGGAGTCACGACCACTGAGCCCGCAAGCTGCCGCTCCTGCAGCCTGTATGCCGCAGAGCCCACGCTTCACAAGGAGAAGCCACCACGCTGGGAAACTTCGAGTCACAACTAGAGAGCAGGCCCCACCCTCCACAGCCAGAGAAAAGCCTGTGCAGCCCCGGAGACCAGCGATGCCAGGAATAAAGAAATACGATTTCAAAAAAATTTTTCAGAATCAAGCTCATTATAAACTTAGATCTGACACTGTGCTTAGTCGCTCAGTCGTGTCCAACTCTTTGCGACCCCATGGACTGATGCCCACCAGGCTCCTCTGTCCATGGGATTTCCCAGGCAAGAATACTGGAGTAGGTTGTCATTTCCTTCTCCAGGGGATCTTCCCAACCCAGGGGTGGAACCCAGGACTCTCGCATTGCAGGCAAACGTTTTACCCTCTGAGCCACCAGGGAAGCCCATTGGTGGGCTTTGGGTCTGACACTGAAAAACGTTAAATCAACAGAAAATCAACACAAACAGCTTCAAGTTGCTGTGTCTATTTCAGGCATCACCTGTAACTTAAGGAAAAGGTTCTTAACTTTAGAGGCTGGAGTGGAAGCAGGACAAAGTCTGCACTAACCCACACTGAAT
This sequence comes from Hydropotes inermis, assembly GCA_020226075.1. Classification (NCBI taxonomy): domain Eukaryota; kingdom Metazoa; phylum Chordata; class Mammalia; order Artiodactyla; family Cervidae; genus Hydropotes; species Hydropotes inermis. The sequence goes on along the minus strand of CM035301.1, from coordinate 16,611,360 downwards.
AGTGAGGATGCTAAGCTCAACGTAATTTTAATACAAAATATAGTTATTACTCTTCCAAAATTACATAATTTTCTTAAATGAAAACTGTAATTATTTCAAGTCAGAATTCACCACGTAGATGTGGACCAACACCCCTCCACCAACTTCCTCTTCCGAGACGTGGGCCTCGACCCCCAGGGCACAGGGGTTCCCACCTGGGCTGGCCGAGGGCCAGACGGGGCCTGCTGCCTGCAGAGCTCTCGAGCCTGAGTCTCACACCCCCTCCCATGAACTGCTCCTCTGCCAGGCCCTCCTCCTGTGCCCTCCCAGACTGCGGAGTCACCCTTGCCCCTCCCTCCGGTCAACCACAAGGCCTCCAGTGTTCCCTCCCAAACCCCACACCCTGCCCAGCACTGCCCGAGCCCTGACCCCACGGAGTCTCAGCTGAATGTCTGCCAGGCTCTGCAGAGCACCGTCCCCATTCTGAAGACCCGCACAAACCTGGTCCCCACCCCTCTGGGTGGAAACCCTGTGCTGACCGCCCTCCTCCCACCAGCACGCCTCAGCCTACCTGCCTTTCCCACTCCAGCCCTCACCCACCTCTGCGGCTCTGCTAGAGTGACTTGACTGAAACAAACAGTGCTGCTCTCCCAAGGGAGAGATCCAGATAAAGGGATGTTTAAAGACTGTATTTAAAATGGATCATAAAAACAAATAACTATAAAAACAAAATTAAATGGGTTATAAAAACTAAAAATAAATTACCAAGAATTATTTTTATGCTCCACAAATACAGAATAAGGAAGAATTTTACTTGAGTTGGCCCACTCATTTTGTTCTAAAATACTACAGACTTTCCATAAAAACAGTACATGTTACTATGGAAAAGCATGACATGATCTAAACTTGTGACTAAAAACTCAAACCATTAACTATCAGGTTTGAGTAATGCTGCTACGAAGTATGTTTCTGAAAATATCTTCCAATTTTCTTTAAGTTTCGATCACATTTTTAATTTTTAGAAGACAAGCCATTGATAAAACTGACACTAGCATCTTTCCTGTGTGCTCTAAACATCTTGCCAGGATGCAAAGATTTTTCTGTCTGCTAATCAAATCCTCACCAACCTAGGAACATCATCCCTTTGCCATTGGCCCATAACTTTACCATACTTAAGTTTCATCTTAACTGTCCCTTCTACTTGGTAAACTAGAAAGGCAAAGAGCAAGTCAATGCCTCCTAAGACTCAGACTTCCAGGCGCAGCACAAAATCACAATACAAATAAAAACAGGAGACCCAGCACTGCGTCCACCAGAAGCCGTGTTCCAGAAACCGAGGCTTCACCAAGACTCTGCTCAGGGTGCCTCCTCTCAAGGGCAAATCACTTTCCAGGTTACTTCTGTTAACTTTAAACTGCTCAGCCATCAACATAAATCACAAACCCCAACATGACCACAGAGATGTGCTCTTGAGACCACAGCCCCCGGGGTGGAGGCTAAATCAGTCATTTGCAGTGACAAATCACTGAGTCATCAGGAACGTTTGGTTTTCAAAAAAAACCCCTCATAATTTCCATGTCAGTTTAGCAGTTTTGTAAAACCAGAGCATAATTCATAGACATTTTCACTTTCAACACAAAGCAGCTGGTTGCAAGTACTATGAACCCGCCGATAACCCCCCCGGCATTCAAGACAACGCACACGTGCAGCTCACCTGAGTGCATACGTGTAGCCAGTGTTCTCGGGCACGCACTGGGGAGGGGTATACGTGTGGAGCCGAGAGAAGTCCATGCTCACGGTCTCAGAGCATACTGCAGAGAGTGGGAAAAGCAACGAGGCTGTTAAAGGCTGGGACACACAGAGGAGCCTTGTCAAACTGACTCGAGCTGCCGTCAACACTTTGATCAAACAGGGCCAGTTAGGAGGTAAAGCAGGGTTGCTTTTTTCCTTTTAAGCAAAGGAGACAAGTTTTCTCACGGCTCCAAGTCCAGAGTGTAGTTAGTTGTCAGACTGAGCTCCCTAAAATGATAAATCTACAAAAGCAAAGGGGGAAATCCTAGACCGACTGACTGAAAATGAAGAGAAAACAGAGAGTAGCTCAGAACCCTCTTCAGAGCGTATTCTTTAAATTCCTGAAGGTGTCAAAACATTCTCACGCCTTGGGAATAAATTTTCGTTGTTATTAAGTAAAACAGCACTGACTCTTGTTCCACGGTCAAGATAACCCCATGGTTTCCTCGAAAGTCAAGTTTTTTTAATTATACAAGTGCCTCATAATCAGAAGACTGCAGGCTGAATAAGAGATAAGCTACAAGCTCTGGCTACACTTTTATTTTTCCCCCCAAAAAACACAGATTATTTTTAAATTTAAAAGTTTTGAACATATTGTTTTCAAGGTTGTCATCCAGATTTCTTTGAAATGACTCAAATTTTCCTCTGGCTAAAAATACACACTTCAAAAAAAAAAAAAAAAAAAAAAAAAAAAACACCACCACACCCTCATAGGAGTAACATGAACCTTATTTGTTCAAAAACCAAGGAAGATAAACCTGGACAAAAAAAATTCACTCATAAATGACTGATTTCTATAAACTAAGCCAAAAGTACTTAAAATTCACCCCTTATTCTTTGAAACAATCCAGGTAGACTTTTAAAAACTAAGTTCCCACAGAAACAAACACCACACACACAAAAAAACAAACACCACTGTTTACACGTTAGGACTGTCACCATGCCGACTAATTTCATCACCGCCCCACCCCTCTGGGGCCCTGGCTCAGCGGCCCAGGCAGCACACCCAGCAGACAAGGACAGTCACTCTATCAACACACACCTGGAGCTCCTGCTGCAAAGAGCAGCAACTGAGGCGAGCCCACGGGCCTCCGTGTCCCCCTCCGGCAGCGGAGCGCCGCGAGCTTACCAGGCAACCAGAGTAGCCCCAACACGAAATCCGCTCCCAGCCCCAGCTTCATTCCCAAAGCGACCTTTCACTTGGCTGTCTACCACCCGCTCAGTACCATCCCCAGGTTAAAGCGGTTCTCACTGCTGCTTTTGTTTTAATGACGGTTTTATTTCATCATTTCCAAACCTGTACCTTTTAAAAAATTATTTATTTATTTATGGCTGTGCTGGTCTTCGCTGCTGCAAGGCTTTCTCCAGTTGCAGCGAGCAGCGGCTGCTCTCGCTGCGGTTGGCACAGGCTGCTCACCGCAGCGGCTTCTCTTGCTCCGTGTGGTACACAGGGTCTCAGGTGCCCGGCCCAGCAGCTGAGATGCACGGACACGGCTGCTCCTCGGCGCCCGGATCAGGGGTCGAACCTGTGTTTCCTGCATTGGCAGGTGGATTCTGCCACAGAGCCACCAGGGGATCCCCGCTGCAGAAGATTCTGACCAATGTGTCTACAACTCGTATTCAATACAACCTAGTGAACTGAGTATTTGGATTGGTTCACACAAAGTCATTTGCAAAGTTATAAACGACTGAGTGGCAGGTGACCAAAAGCCAAGCAGCACTGAAGTATCACGATGATGACGTAGAGACATCAGAACGCCCGGCTGAGAACAAGGCCGGACTCCGACGGGTCTGGGCTCTGACCCCAGCTCTGCCACGAGCTGACTGGCCGCCTGCGCCAGCTCCTCACACTCAGACAGCTCTGTGAGTGGCGGCAGAGCTCCAGACAAGGCCACAGAAGGGCTGCACGGAGGGCCAGCCCATGACTGAGAAGAGAAGAGCCTGAAGAGGAGGCCACTGGAAGAACTGACAGCCTTTTTACTTTATTCTATTTGCAATATATCTATAATACTTTCTAACTTCATTCACTTGAAGTATAGTAGATTTACAAGATTTCAGGTGTATAGCAAAGTAATTCAGTTATACATACAAACATATACACAAAGTATTTTTTATCCTTTTCCATGATAGGTTACTACACGATATTGAATACAGTCCCGTTTGCTATACAATAGGTCCCTGTTGTCTGCCTAGTACAGCCTTTTTATTTTAAGAAAAGTTACATTAATATGTTCTCACGTTTTCATCTACCTAAGAGAGAGGTTAATTTCTAATGGATAACAGTGTTTTCATCTACCTAAAAGAGAGGTTAATTTCTAATGGATAACAGCTGTCAGAGCAAAGGACCAGCTACAACCACACCACTCAGCTTGGTTCTTCCTATCGATGAGACAGATGAAGCTGAGCGATACCACCCTTGTCAGGCTTAACGGAGGCTTTCTGCCACAATTCAAAAAGAAATGTGACTTCTTGTCTCTGAAATAAAACTCTATCCAAGAACCAAGTGTACCTACTGGCCATCAGATGAGTTTCCTACCACGAGCAGGATAGGGTTACAGCAGAGTGACTGCGTAAACATCCTACAGGCGACAACACAGACACAAGCTGGGTGGCAGGCACGTGGAAAGCTTTTGGCTAAATGTTTTATGAGGGGAGCTTCAAACGTAAAACTCCCAAGGATAACACCGTGGAAACAGCACTGGTGTGGACACACAGCTCTAGGAAGACCAGCCGCAGTCTGAAGGAAAGGCACACGGGAGACAGTGGAGGGCAGTCTTGGCCATGCTGGTTGGAGCTCAGCGGCCACAGGAGTGGAAGGAATGGGAGACTGAGGTCAGTGCTCTTACTTTTCCCTACTCACTCTGACTTCACTCCTATAACCACAGACTTTGTGTTTAGTACACACATGTAACATCTTCTGCAGAACCCAGCCCTGTCTAATCAGACCTGCAGCTCAGGGAAATGCCGCCCTGGCCTTGACTGCCTCCAGTGCCCAGAAACCCACCTCCCCACGCAGATCCTCCCAAAGCAGCAGGTGGGTACAGAGGGTGCAGCAAGCTTGACTCAGAAGCGCGCCGAAGAGGGAGGCGTGCTGCCCTGCGCTCAGTGTGGACGCGGCTCGGAGCGCAGGCGTGCTGCTCCTCTCCACACCCGGCTTCTCCTCTGCCAACTCTGCTGCCTCAGTCTGCCTCCCTGGACACATCATGATGTGGCTTCACAACCCTTTAAAATTAATCTCTAGTTCCTTTCATAAAACATGAACATTAGATAAAATTATAGAATAAAATAAAGCAAAGGAGAATTAAATGATACATGTAAAGCAATGCCTGACACATGGCAAATACTCATCAAGTAAGCTTTAATTATTTTGTGGAATACAGTTACAAAGTCTGTTTTAATTGTTTTTTAAAGAAGGATTTTTTTCTTTGTCTTCTGAGTTAACAATCCCCGAGACTGAAGAGTCACTCACCCCAGCCTCAGTGAAAGAGAAAATCCGGCGGCAGCTCAAATGGCCGCAGCCCAGAGCCCACAGGCAGAAGGCCACTCCAGCCTCGGCTCAGCAAGACCCCCAGCAGCGGTCTCCCCGCTGCAGGGCCTGGCGTGTCCCCAGAGCCGCTCCCGGCTCCTCTTACACCATCACTACTTCAAGCCCGAGTGTAACCTTAGAACCTTCCCACTTGCTGCAGGGCCTGAAGGTGGCCTCAGCCTGTGACTTGAGGGAGATCAGATCTGCATTTATAATCTGAGCAGTATTGAAAGAGCAAGTGAAATAATGAATTGAAAATGTTTTCATCAGCATCAGAAAATCCTGAAAAGAATTCCAAATCAACATTTTGCAAATATGTGCGTTTATAAGGAGCTGTCCTGTGCAGGCTTCACTGTCCTCATTTCTCTAGTCTCTTTCAGGCCACACCCTTCTCCCAACGGTGTCACCACCGGGCTGACCTCCTCACGGGCCACGGAGGACATGGCAGGGCGCACAGCAGAGCTGGGCTCACACCAGGGCACTTCCAGGCCCAGCAGGCTAGCGTGGGGGGGAAGGAGGGGATGCTCCCTGGGAAAGAGTGCTCTTGAACAGCGTTCAAACTGCCGGTCCCGAGTGGAGGCGATGGGGGTGGCGGGGGGTGCAGCGCTCACCTCGGCAGATGAGGCCCTGAGTGGAGAAGGAAGTTCCAGTGTCACCCTCTGATCGTGTCCTGGCGGCCAGGCACACAGGCCAGCACGCACGGGCGAGAAAAGGTCCTCTGGCTAGGCTGCAGACGCTGGTCTCAAACCTAGGAAATGAAATAAGTGTCGTTACCAACACGCAAATCCTAGCGGGGCTTTAAAGTATGAGTTAAGATGCCTCATCGGTGACACTTGGCTTCCCCTTTAAAGCTCTCCCCTTGCCCAGGGCACACTGTAATATTTACACCATATGGGAGAAGTAAAATAAAAAGTTCAGTTTTTGTTCTTGAATACTTTGGTCAAAAGTGGATTTTAGTTCTACCATGACATATAATTTGAATCTCCACTATTTAGAATATTTGTACTCATAACAATCTAGAAGACATGCCTGAAAAATATTAAAAATTACAAGTCACATGGTTGAAAATAGAGACTGAAGCAAATGGCAATACCAAAGAAAGAAAATAAAACTGTTAATAGCACTGAAATAAATTAGCACAAAATATTTTCTTAGGAAATGCTATCAGTTCTGAAACAAAACTAGAAAAAATCAAACTTTAAAAATGGTCTGCAGCATTTCTTCTTATTATTATAAACCACAAGCATCATCATCTAGTAGGTAATTATTTTTTATTAAACCATGTATAAGGCTATCAGAATTTGCTCCAAAGGCACTGTGTTTGTAAAGACAAGCAAGTCACAAATCAAGGTTTCTATGAACTGATGGGTTTGCTGACCAAGTGGGCCGAGCCCAGAAGTGAGCCTGACGGACACAGGCTAACACAGCTTCCCTGCACAAACCCTCAGGGGCAACATGACTGCCTTGTCAGCCCTCGCCAGAGTCCCCTGTGAGCACTGCACCTCGCCCTCAGGAAGCTCGGCCATCCAAGGGGTCGGCGCCAGACAGCACCCTCCCGTCTGTGGGCACAGGGCCAGACACCATCTGCCGCAGGCCATATCCAAGGCCCTGAGCTCACGGCAGAGGCTGCACTGCCCACCCCAGGCCCTCGCACCCGCACACGAGGCCCAGCCTCACTCCCACCAACCCTGCACTGCACAGGGTTTGGTTGTCAACGTGCACCGGTGCGATCCGGTATTTTTTTATTATATGCCTTGTAGAGAGGAATTTTAAATCTGAAATTTAGAGGTGCCCTTTAAAAATTAGTCCTATGGTGATTTTTTAAAAATCAGTACTCTATTTTATTGGTGATTTTGTCCTCACTGCAGGGCATGTGGGATCTTAGTTCCCTGACCAGGGACTGAACTCGCGCGCCCTGTGGTAGAAGCACAGAGTCTTAACTGGACTGCCTGGGGAGCCCTGAGTACTCTACTTTAAAATAATGACTTTGCTCAGACTTAATCCTGTTAAAACGACATAACAGAGAGACTAAAAATATTAGTTATATTTGTCTACAGATTAGAAATAAACTGGCTTAGAAATGATTGTTTTCCAAAGATCATATTCAGTGTAATTACTTCCACAACATAATAAACAGGAATTGGCATTACCTACCTGTTTTCATTTTAAGGAAGCAAAACATTGCTAGTTTATGGAAAACTATGATTTATACTTGTAAAGAGTCGGACATGACTGAGCAACTTTACTTACTTAAAAAATAACCTCGTTATTTAAAACAGCGAATCAGAAACAAATGAGTATAACCTAAAAATATATGAAAGATCTTTACAGAATATTATATTTGTTTTATATATATACCTGAATATATTTTTAAAACTTCAAGAAAAATACTACACTAAATTTAATTGTAAATTACAGAGAATGAGACTACCCTGTCTGGGACTGTTCAACATTTTTTTTTAAAAGAATAGGTTTGCTAAATGGGAAAAGAATTTGAAAAAGAACAGATACATGTGCATGTGTAACTGAATCACTTTGCTGCACACCTGAAATTAACACAACACTGTTAATCAACTATATTCCAGTACAGAATAAAAAGTTTTTTAAAAATAAGGAGTAGGTTTTGGTCTTATAATTTAAACAATTAATCCAGTAACTATTATTTTCAAAAAGAAAAAGAAGGCCAGTCTTCATCTGTGAAGCGGCGTGAGGCGGCCTGACCTAGGGTTCTTGCTCAGTGGTGGGAGCCTGGCCCTCCTGCTGCGGCAGGACTCGGCCAGTCACCACTCCCCGCCTGCCCAGCTCAAGGGTGAGAACACCCAACAGGAGTCAGGTATTAGCAGCAGCAACTCTGTACTGACAGCTTCCAGCCAAGATCTGAAGTTTCTTTTTTCAGAAATGATGAAATAGGAAAAGAGGCAGGCTAGATAGCTTTGTTTACATAATAGAGGCGTTTTCGGGGAAATAACTCCTTCTACATGAAGATGCATTTTCACCTGCTTACATCTCCCAATGATATGCACTCCAGAAGGTTTTAATAAAACCTGTGATTCCTCTCACAGGGAGATCTGCCTCAGTGTTTCAGCAAAGGCAAATTAATTACTTTCTGCTTATTACTGTAAAGGGTTTTTCTTTTTAGAAGACAGAAAACATGACCCCACAGTTCTCAGACCGAGTGCACTTAGTTTCCTTCCAGCGGTGCAGTCAGAAGAGCTGTGCCCGGCACCTCCCCTGGTAAGAGTTCGGTGACAGCGAGGGATGGAGGGTCTTCCGGGGCAACGCCGGGTGGTGGTCCAGGGCCCCCACACCCCACAGGCTCCTCGGGACACTAGAGAAAACTCTGCCAGGCGAAAGCCCTCTGTCTCATCCCACAGGAGGCTTGTCTCTTTCTCACCGTCGCACAGGAGTTAGGTCGCACATGCCTGGGCTGGCCCCCATCTGTTGCTGAATAAACGTGTGTGACAGGCCCAGGGGTCAGCCCTCCCCTGCACTCAGCCCTCCTCTGGAAGGCCTTCCTAACCCAGAGCCTGGGAACAGGCTGTCATGGATTCTGCTGCCCACGCAGATCTGACCTCTATACTCCCCGCCATTTTTAACTCATCTAATCCATCTGTTGCTCCTTTGTATACCTGAGGCAGGCATCTGATTCTACTTCTGCACGTCACGCACTGAATTCAAGGGGAGCAACCACCACCCACCCCAGAACAGCGGCACCCTCCCTTGGGCCAGTCCCCGACCTCCCAACCATCTCTCGCTGGTTTCCTGGGAGCAAGCACCCCTAATTTCCCCCTATCCAGTCTTGCCTCCTCAAGCCAGAAAACTGCCAGAATGGTCCAAAGAGAGAGTCAACCATCTCCCTCCCTTCAGATCCCATGGCTTCCCAGCACCCAGGAATGAGACCCCTGTCTGGGGCCCCATCTCCCACCACCACATCACAGCTTCACCAAGAGCCAGGCCCAGGCAGCCCTCTCCCTCTGCTCCATTTACCTACAGCTCTGGTGCCCTTCTCTTGTCTGGGACGCCCTCCTGATCCTGAATCCCACTCCCTTGGTCTCCTGCCTTCGCAACTGCTCCCAGGTAACTTCTATTTACCTTCCAGCTCTAGCTGAAAGACCACCTCCAGGAAGCATCCAACTTATCTGCCAATTTTAGAGGTCCCTGGTGTTTAACCACATAACAGAACTGTGGTATCTGTTGATTAATGAGTCTTTCTCTCCAACTAGACCGTGAACTCTCTGAGGGCAGGAGCTAACCCTGACTTGTAGAACCAATGACTATCACACAGGTGCCTAGAGAAATGGGAGAAGTCGTCGCTATCACACTGCTTTGCCTTTAACCTGAAAATAATCCTGGTTCCCCTCATCCCTCTCTTGGCACCCCCACCCCGTGCTGGATGAACTCCTAAAGAGCAGGAAGGGCTCTACACATCTGGTCCCCAAACTCCTTCTCCTAATTAACCTGAAGCACTTCGTGTGTTTGCTCATCTAATCAGAACTGTGGTGTCTGCTGCTTCATTTCCAACTATACCTGGGAACAACCAGAAACAACAGGTATAGGACCTTGCTGCTGCTACAAATGAAAACGCCCGACGCACGCATTTCGAGATCGCCCTTTTTAATGCTCTGTCCTCCTGCATGTGAAGCACAGGGCTAAAAGGGAGTGTTCGCCAGGATTGACAGGGCTTGTGCCATAAACAGCAAGTAAAGGGACCTTTAAACGGATGTTTTCATATTTTAGATAAGGCTCCCATCTTCCAATAACATTAAAGATCAAACAAAGAAAACAGAATGACTAAAAGCAAAGCAACTAGGAGAGCACTCTTGTTTTGAAGCTGTGTGTGCCCTGGGGAACCCCTCACGCCGCCCTGGGAACCACTGATCTAGACTTAATTACTGTCACACGACTCAAGTCTTGGCCCTGCAGCTTTCCTCTGCACAAATACCTAAAACCATCTGTCACAAGGTTCTTACTCCCTAAACTAAAATTCAGTCAATAATGGGTCACCGAGTGCCCCCTGCCACTAAACGAAGAACACGGCACTCGACTAACACGCAGGATTACAAATACAGCTCAACGAGTCACCCAGGTCACTTAACAAAGCAGCGAGTTACAGCACTGATTATAATGAACAGCAGGTTATAAACAGCAACACTGTGGTCTATACTTTTTCTTTGTCCATCCTAAATTTATTTTGGCCCAAAGGAAGTGAAGTTTCAAATGGAGCCAGTCTAGTCTCTTCTATCTGGACATCAAGTGGGCTAAGCTGGCCAAAATAGCAACGAGTTCCCAATTTAGGAAGAAACGGAGGAAGCAAATGCAGGTGTTTTCAATCAAGATAACGCTGCAACCCTCCTGCAGGAACCACGGAGTACAACTACCCTCCAAAATATTCACAGCAACATCACGTGTGCTTGACTGGAATTACTGTTTTGTTTCCACTGCCCTTCGAACCCCAATGTGGTGCTCAAGTTTTGGATGTGTTCAGGACCAGTTAGCTTGAGTCAACGTGGGCCCCATGAAATACCCTGCAGTTCTCTGGGTTATCACCTCTCCTTGAAATACAGTACGGACAGGTGTTGCAATGCTGAAGCTGGCTTCATCCCACCACCACTGCTACCAAAAGTGCCTGGCATTTACTGAACAGGAGAAAAAACGATAGGAAGAAATTTGGAAACAGGAAAACAAATGGATGAATGAAAACTGACATAGGCCAGAAAAAGCGGAATCATAAGCTTGCAATGAGGAACACTGAGAAATAACTCAGTTTTCATCATGGACCCCCCAAAGTCTTAAGATGGTGACACCTGTAAACACTTGGAAGCGAGGACGTGGAACGGAATCAAAATACAAGACAAATGAAACAATGAAAGTCTGTTTAAGAAGCAACTAGGCAAAACCATGTGATCATCTCAACTGGTGCAGGAAAAGCATCTGTCAAAATCCAACAGTTCTTCGTGACAAAAACTAGGAAAAGAGCACTTCCTCAATCTGACAAGGGGATTTGCTAAAACTCACAGCTAACACCACACTCTATGGTGAAAGGCTGAAAACTTTCCCCTGAAATCAGAAACAAAACAAGGACATCACTTTTACCACTGCTATTCAAGATTGTACTGGATCTAGCCAGAGCAATTAGGCAAGGAAAAAAAAAAAAAAAGATGGCATCCAAATTAGGAAGCAAAAACTAGGACTTCCCTGGTGGTCCAGCGGCTAAGACTCTAAGCTCCCAATGCAGAGGACCTCGGTTTGAGTCCTGGTCAGGGAACCAGATTCCATACGCTGCAACTAAGACCTGGTGCAGGCAAAATTAATAAATACATGAATTAAAGAAAAGAAAGCGAAAACCAAAAGTGCCTCTATTCACAGAGGGCATTATAGAAAATCTTGAAGAATTCACAAAAACTATTAAAGCTAATAAACTGAGCCAAGTTAAAATTGCACGATACAAGATCAAGACACAAAAATAAGTTATATTTCTATTTACTACCAATAAACAATCTAAAAGCAAAATTAAGAAAACAACTGCTCTTAAAGTAGCAACAAAAAGAATAACAAACTTTGCCAGAGGTTGTGAGTTTGTTCCTCACCTGGAGCACCAAAAAAAAAAACAACAAACTTAGTTGAATAAGCTCAAGAAAGTATAAGACTGGTACACTAAAAATGATAAAATATTGCTGAAAGACATTAAAGACATAAATGAACAGAAAGAGAGCCCCATTCATATGCTGGAACACAACATTGTTAACCAGACAATACTCCCACCTAAGTAAGCATAGATTCAATGTACTCTCAAAATCACAAAGGTCTTTTTTGGTAAATATGGTAAAGCTTATACTTAAATTCATATGAATTGCAATGAATCCCAAACATCCAAAAACAATGCTGAAAAAGAACAAATTTGGAGAACTCACACTTTCCAATTCCAAAACTTACTTCAAAACAGTATTCCCGTCATAATGACAGACATATAAACTAACAGGACAGAATTAACAGTCCAGAAATAAACTCATACATTTATGGTCAACTGATGTTCCATGAGGGTGCCAAAACTAGTCAACAGGGAAAGAACAGTCTCTTCAACAAGTGGTGCTGGGAAATCTGGACATCTACAAGTGAAGCTGGACCCTTACCTCATCTCATATACAAAAACTGATTCAAAATGAATTAAAGGCCTACATTTATGAGCTAAAACTATAAAACTCTTAGATTAAAAACATAGAGATTTACCTCCACGACCTTGGATTTGTCAAGTCTCTTAGATAAGACACCAAAAGCATGAGCAACAAAAGAGAAAATAAATCTGGCTTCATCAAAATTAAAAATTTTGTGCATCAAAGGACACTATCAACAGAGTGAAGACACAACCCAAAGAATGGAAGAAATATACAAATCATGTATCTGAAAGGGTCTAGTATTCAGGAGATGTAAAGAAATCTTACAACTCAACAAAAAGGCAAATAACCCAATTACAAAATGGACAAAGGACTAGAATGGACATTTTCCAAAGGAAGATATATAAAAGGCGAACATAAAAAGATGATCAACATCACCAGTTGCTGTGGAAATGCAAACCAAAGTCAAACTGACATGCCACCCCCCCACCCCCCCCCCACCCCGCGCTCTAGGACGGCCAGGATGAAACAGTACACGATGGAAAAGCAGCGCTGGAGGGGGCGCAGAGAGACCAGGCCCTTGCACACTGTTGACGGGGGTGTGAAATGGTGCGGCCACTGTGGGACATAGTTTACTGGCTCCTCTACAAATCAAATATAGAGTTACCATGTGACCCGGCAACTCCACTCCCAGTTACTGATACACACCCCAAAAATGAAAACAGGTGCTCAAACAAAAACTTGTACACAAATGTTCACAGCAACACTATTCATAATGGACAAAAAGTGAAACAACTCAAGTGCCCACTAACAGATGAATGGATAAGCAATTGATGTATTTGTACAATGGAATATTATTCAGTTGCAAAGAGAAATCCAAGTTCTGACATACTCTACAATATGGATAAACCTTAGGAACATTCTGCTACGTGAAAGAAGTCAACATAAAAGATCACATACTGTAATAATCCATTTGCATTAAAAAAAAAATCCAGAACAGACACATTCATTGAAACAGAAAAAACCTTAGCAGCTGCCAGAGGCCAGGAGCAGTGGATAATGGGGAGTGACAACTAATGGGTACCGGGCTTTCATCTAGAGTGATAAAAAAGTTCTACAACTAGGCAGTGGTGATGGCTGCAGAGCACCATGAACAAACTCCATGCCAAGGCACTGTGCAGGTTAAAACATAAATCTTATGAGGTGTTTTTTACAACTCAAAAAAGAAAAAAAGCAGTTAGCTACTCAGCATGGATCCCCTTCCTGCCTCCCCCTAGAAAAGACTGGAGCATAAAACCAAGGGCTGTCTAGACCCGCAAGTAAGAGGGGTAGTCGAGTTTTAGAATGCCTTCCTGCAACGGGGGATAAGAGAGCATTTCCTCGCTAATTTGTGAAGCCCACAGCCACAGTCTTCCACCCTACTTTTAAAATGAGGCAGCAGATTGGGAAGCCCTTCTCTAGACCTCTAGAAAGTCCAGTCAAAGGACCCAAGGGCAGCGACACTGAGTATGGCTCAAGGAAACCCAACCCGTCCTCTCAGCCAACAGTGACAGGACCAGCGCGGGTGCAGAGCTCCACAAGAGCTGGGCAGGGTCCCACTCTCAGATACCCCGATGTTTCAGAACAGCAGAACTCAAGCAAGCCAAAACTTAGGCCACAGACGAAGAATGAGACGCCTGGGCATTCAGAAACAACATGACACAAAATTTTAGAGGAAAAAACAGTAACGATCAACAAACCCCTAGGAAATGTTAAAATCCGAAGGCCAAAACAAAACGCTCAACAAATGAATTAGGAGATTAAGGAAATCTAGAAAGTCAAACAAGAACACAACGGTGGAAAATAGAGATAAAGATGACAAATCAAGAGGTCCAATGCCGAAATACAGCAGCATTTCCAAACACACAG
>CM035301.1:16575019-16592044 GCA_020226075.1 Hydropotes inermis | reverse complement strand
CTCCGAGGCGGGAGGTGGCGGAGCCGGGCTCTCAGGCCGCTGCTCCGGGGCCTGCGGAGGACACGTGCGCCTTCCTAGCCTGCAGCCTTCTCCACCCACGGATAACAACAGGCCACTCTCCGGTGGGGTGTTGCGCTGTTTGATCCCGACCTTTATTATCTCTTTGAGTTTCAGAACCGATTTGACAGGTAGACAGAGAAGCTATTATGATCCTACTTTAAAAAAGAGGAAACGCGGCTCCAGCAGGTTAGCGGGCAGGTGAGGGTGAGAAGACTGCCAAACTGGCCTCTCACGGAAAGACTTCCAGCGCGGTAAAGAAAAAAACAGTTGCAAGGGCTATTTTAATGACAACGTATTTATTACAATAATGGCAGTGGACTAATGAAGTGTTAGCTGGCTGTCCTTGTAGGGTCTGTTAAGAGAAAGGATGGCCTTTTTCTTCTCTTATTTTTCCAACTCAGCACAGGGGCTGTTGTCTTTAGGTGAGCTCTTAGGAAGTCACATCCCCGGTATAAATTTCACAGATGCCTTTTTATAATCAGGGTAGGTGGTCAACAGGAGCAGTGCAGGGAGAGGAGAGAAGGGTGTGTCTTTTGTGTTGTGTTTTGGTTTGTTTTTTGAGTGTTGCCTGGGAGGGCGGAGCGGGAGTGGGGTGTAAGGCAGGGGGAGGAGTGGATTGAGGAGAATAAATATCCGGATTAAGTCTAGGCCTTCCAGTTATCCACAGTAGCTACCGGCCACATGTAATTACTATCACTGGAAATGTGGC
Source organism: Hydropotes inermis (assembly GCA_020226075.1). Classification (NCBI taxonomy): domain Eukaryota; kingdom Metazoa; phylum Chordata; class Mammalia; order Artiodactyla; family Cervidae; genus Hydropotes; species Hydropotes inermis. Next base: position 16,591,275 of record CM035301.1, on the reverse strand, counting down.
TAGTTGGAATTGAGGTGAGCTGTGCATTTTGAAGACTTAAGTATGAAAAGGAAGGTTTAAATATCTCGTTTTAAAATAATGCTTATTTGTTAAGTTGTAATATTTTGGATTTTGCTGTTGTTTAGTTGCTTAGTCGTGTCTGACTCTTTGTGACCCCACAGACTGTACGCCACCAGGCTCCTCTGTCTATGTGATTCTCCAGGCAAGAGTACTGGAGTGGATTGCTATCTCCTTCTCCAGGGAATCTTCCTGACACAGAGATCAAACCCTTGTCTCCAGCTTGGCAGGTGGATTCTTTACCACTGAGCCACCAGAGAAACCCAATATTTTGGATATGTTGGTTAAATAAAACATCTGTTGTTCAGTTACTCTGTTGTGTCCGACTCTTTGGGACACCATGGTCTGTAGCACACCAGGCTTCCCTGTCCTTCATTATCTCCTGGAGTTTTCTCAAACTCATGTCCATCGAGTCAATGATACCATCCAACCATCTCATTCTCTGTCATAATATCAAATTAATTTCATCTGTTTCTCTGAGTTTTTAGTGCAGCTTCTAGAAGATGCAAGGTTTCATAGGTGACATGCATGGTGTCCCTAGTGGACAGCGGTGTAGACTTTGGGGGGACACTTCTGGATAAGGATTCCACATGGAAGGCAGGTCACAGAGTCCATCGTTTTCCTTCCAATAATTAAAAAATGACCGAGGCCAATTTACAAGAAGAAAAAATATTTCACCAGCAACAACAGACAAGAAAGGATGCAAACCCACATGCCATAAGACCAGAGGAGGGGAAGAGGTCCTGGTGGGGCTCTGGAACCCCCAGTACATAATGAAAGGGAGCTCGCAAAATCCTAAGGGTTCTGACAGGTAAGCCCCCACCCGCCAGGTCTGAGGGAGAGCAGCAGGCCTGGTTGGGAAAGGCACGAAAACCTCTGAGAGTAGAAGGCCTTGCTTCCCATCCTGGGCCCCGCTCCTACCGTCCTCAGCCTCGGAGCTCACCATTCAGACCTCCAGGCTGGGGAGCAGGGAGTGCAGCATAGGGGTAGGGGACACGAAAATGTTCCTAGCTGAAAACAATGGAAACACTCCCCATTGAAAGAGAAAACAAGTGCAGGCCCCGGTGATGGGAAAACGCAGGACTCCTCAGTCCCTGCCTCCTCCACCTGGTGGGGGTGGGCTGTGGAACCAGGGACAGATCCCTGGTGGAAGGAGGCTGAAACGGGGGACAGAGCCCCTGGTGCCAACTCAGGCACACACCTGGAGGTCTTCCCTGGAGGGACTGTGTCCACCCTGACGGCTTCTCTAGTCTGTGCTTCGGCTCGTTGGTATCAGCCTGTGGGTGTGAGTGAGTCCAGCTTGCACTGCAGCTGCCCCGCGACCTTCAGCACAGCCACAGACACCTGCAGAGCACCCAGCCCTGCCGAGGCCCAAGCGGGAAGAGACTTCGCTGGCACTGTCGGGGGCCGTGGGAGAACCCCCTTCTCGCTGTGCTGGCCGCGTCTCCCCTGCTTTCCACCTTCCCCTGCAGGCCTCTTACTCCAAGAAATCTTCCCTGCTCACCCCACCCATCTGTGTCTCCAGCGTGCCCACCTGGACAGCTGCTTGGGTGCTTACTCCCAGTCTCCCTTCTCATTGGGACTGCAATAATTTAACATGCATTTACTGGCTATCTACTGTGTGTCCCATATTTAGTAGGGGCTGGGATCTACCACTGAAAATCAAATATGCTTGCCCACCTGACACCTGTATTCCAGGGGGAAGAGCCATGTGTAACACGTGTGTTTGAGCATGTGTCCTATGCTCACAGAGCAAGAATTCACAATTCAAAAAAGCAAAGGAACCAGAGATCAAATTGCCAATATCCATTGGATCATCAAAAAAGCAAGAGAATTCCAGAAAAACATCTACTTCTGCTTTATTGATTACGCCAAAGCCTTTGACTGTGTGGATCACAACAAAATCTGGAAAATTCTTCCAGAGATGGGACTACCAGGCCACCTTACCTGCCTTCTGAGAAATCTGTCTGCAGGTTAGGAAGCAACAGTTAGAATTGTACATGGAACAACAGACTGGTTCCAGATTGGGAAAGGAGTACGTCAAGGCTGTGTATCGTCACCCTGCTTATTTAACTTATATGCAGAGTGCATCATGTGAAATGCCGGGCTGGATGAAGCACAAGCTGGAATCAAGATTGCTGGGAGAAATATCAATAACCTCAGATATGCAGATGATACCACCCTTATGGCAGAAAGTGAAGAAGAACTAAAGAGCCTCTTGATGAAAGTGAAAGAAGAAACTGAAAAAGTTGGCTTAAAACTCAACATTCAGAAAACTAAGATCATGGCATCTGGTCCCATCACTTCATGGCAAATAGATGGGGGAACAATGGAAACAGTGACAGACTTTATTTTTTTGAGCTCCAAAATCATTGTAGGTGTTGACTGTAGCCATGAAATTAAAAGACGCTTGCTCCTCAGAAGAGAAGCTACGACCAACCTAGACAGCATATTAAAAAGCAGAGACATTACTTTACCGACAAAGATCCATCTAGTCAAAGCTATGGTTTTTCCAGAAGTCACATATGGATATGAGAGTTGGACCATAAAGAAAGCTGAGCACCAAAGAATTGACACTTTTGAACTGTGGTGTTGGAGAAGACACTTGAGAGTCCCTTGGACTGCAAGGAGATCCAACCAGTCCATCCTAAAGGAAATCTGTCCTGAATATTCATTGGAAGGACTGATGCTGAAGCTGAAACTCCAGAAACACTGGTTTCTAGATGGGGGGGGGGGGGTGGGGAATGTTTCAGTCAGTTTAAAAGGATCACAGTGAGGGAAGTTGACCTGGCACCTTTGTTTATTTTTATTTTTGGCTGTGTTGGGCCTTCATTTCTATGAGGGCTTTTCTCTAGTTGCAGTGTGAGGGCTTCTTACTGTGGCTTCCCTCATTGCAGAGCACGGGCTTCAGTAGTTGCAGCTTCTGCTCCAGAGCAGAGGCTCAGTGGTTGTGGCGCTTGGGCTCAGTTGCATGTGGGAGCTTCCTGGATCAGGGGTTGAACTCGTGTCTCCCGCACTGTCAGGCAGATTCTTTACCACTAAGCTACCAGGGAAGGCCCTGATGTCTTACAGTTAAATTAAGGGAGGGAAGAGACAGCTCCAAGAACAAAGCCAGTTCTCCTTGAAAAAGAAAACAGTGCTCACAGTCATATCTGTGCAGAGACCAGGGTGTGAAATGTGCTCAGGAAATTATAAGCTGTTTAACTGAAAAAGGTAGCTTCTCTGATTCCATGTGTGTGTAGACACACACACACACACACACACACACACACACACAGGGCACAGAAAAATGTTGCCAGTGATTCTATCCAAGTAGGGGCATCGTAGATTGTTTTCCTTTTCTTACTTGAGTTTACCTGTATTTTGCACAAAATACTGAGAAATTTTTAGAAATTTTAAACGCTTCTAAATGTTAACATTTCTAAATGTTAAACTATGGAAAAAGTACAGACTTGTACTGTCCTTTAGGATAATGACTTGTACTTTAATGACTCCATTATCCTAAATTAACAACTATGAATATTTTGCCATCCTTCCTCAGTGAAATTTTATTTTTAAAGAAAAAATTCTCAAAGAAGTAAAACTAGATTCCAGATGAGTGACAACCTGAGAAGGAACACTGCAACACTGAAAGAGACTGAAGGAATCCGGCGGGGGATTGGGGGCAGCGTTTCTTAAACCTCCAAAGCACAAACTTTATGGCGAAACATTGATGGGTCTGACTCCATCAAAGTGAAAGACGTCTGTTCAGCAAAAGATACCGTGAACAAGTAATCAGACAGATAACAGGTCAGAAGATATCTGCTGTCTTTAAAACAAACCAGGATGACTGGTTAGAATATACAAGAACCTCCTGCAACTCAACAAAGAAAAGAGAAAGCCAACAGGAAAATGGGCAGAAATGGAAACGTAAGTGCGTGACAAGAACATGAAGAGTTGCTTTGACTCCTTAGTAACCAGCGAAATGCAGATTCAGGTAACTGCACACCATTCTACCCCCATCACATGGCAACAATCAGAATGGACAACGGCGAGTACTGGCGGGCATGCGGAGGGCCCAAGCAAGCTCAGGGGAGGGTCCCTGGAGCAGTCAGGGTCACAGAGACAGGAAGGAGGAGGCTGGGCACCTGGGACTGAGGGAGGGGGGTGGGGTTAGTATTTAATGGAGACGGGGTCTCAGTTTGGGAAGGCGAGAGAGTTCTGTCCATCACCACGGACAGTGGTGATGGTTGCACAACAGCGTGAATATTCTAGACAACTCCGAACTGGACGCTGAGAAGTGGTTGAGATGGCAGATGTTATGTGAACTTTAGTACAATTTTGTGGCATCTGGAAAGCAGCCTTGTCGAGGTACTTCCCATGGAAGAAATCCTCCCACTGACTATAAAATTCATCTGCTTGGGGACTTCGACCTTCCTGAGGGGGAAGGGCAGCTTGAAAATAGCGCCCCGGGAAGCCAGAGGGGCAAGAATGAAGGCCACTCCAAGCGTGGGCACAGTCTCAGGTGTCCAAGTGTCCAGGCATCCAGGTGCTGGGAGGTTTCAGCTTCCCAAGGGTCTCTCCTATGCCCTCTGCAGCCCCCACCCCCCCTTTCTACCCCTTGTACCTGGCCCCTGGAAACCACTAGCCTGCCCTCTTTTTCTAAAATTTCATCATTTCAAAAATGTTTAAATGGTATCCTACGGTGTGGCACCTTTTGAGGTTGGCTCTGTAAGCCCGGCAGAATTCCCTGGAGATTCACCCAAGTTTGTGTTTATCAGTATTTGTATCCTTTTTAATGTAAAGGCGGCTGCACACAGCAGGACTAATCAATGGACGAAAACGTGAGCCCCCGTACTGGTGAGCAGGAGGCCTTCCCTCCTCCTGCCCCTCCCTGACAACACTTATCTGGACTCTGAGGACGCCCTTCTTTCTTGCAGCAGGACACCGGATACAGATGAACATACACTTTACGCTGAGCAGCAGTTCTGTTCTCCTGAAGCCGTGACACCCCGACCCCCAGCCTCACTCGAGTGACGAAGACATCCCTGTAGCACCAGGGTTAGGACTTGTGGAGGGCTGTTCCCAGTCTCAGAAAGCGCCCACCTGCCTGGCAGCTGCAGGCATGTGCTGGTGACTGGCTGTTTAGCATCAGGCCCTTTGCATATGCGAGTTTATCACACATGCTCCCATGTCCAAATGTCCATTCTTCAACACCAGAAGCGTACTGGAAGCCACTGTAAGGTGAACCTCCCCTTCCCGGGGGCGTGGCTGTACAGCACAGAGGGGACTGGGATGGGAAACCCAGCAGAACCTTTTGAGCGCTGCAGCGGTTCTGTTGTCATACAGTGTGTGTTCCTGAGTCGTTGTCAGCAGCTACAGGGAACATCGCGCAGCCAGGTGCAGCCAGTTCATCCACTTGTGGTCTCTTCAAAGATCCTTCAAAGGCTGCAGAAAAGCATATAAAGCTCTGTCTTCGGGCAGGCTGTCTCTCCGTTCTCATCCCTGGTGAATTTCCAGACCAGAGGCATTCCTCCGTCTACACTGAGAGAGAAGCTTCGACGGCAGACCAGCATGCAAACGTCTTTTCTCTGAACGCAACAAGGACACGTTTCTTGAGGGGAGTATCTAAGAGGCTTCTGCTTCCATTTCTGTAAAGTCAGAAGTCTCCTTGTTACTGCACATTCTGAGGAAAGTGAAAGGTGACCCAACCTTCACTATGAAAAGCCCAGTATCAGGTCCGCAGGGCTCACCTTTATTTGCAGGGTTGTGTACAAGGGATTGAAGGGCATTTAGCAGCTGTGATCTGTTCGTTTCCTTGATAGGGAGATCACTGACTGATGGAGTTTGCCAGAATCTACCTTTGCACTGGCAACAAACACATAGATGGAAAGCACAGTTGAGTTTGTCTGTGGACAAGATATCAACAGTCTTTGTTCTGTGTATTCTGGAGTCTCGTTAAACTCTTCCCAGACATCAAGAGGATGATCTGGGACCTCCCTGGTGGTCCAGTGGTTAAGAATCTGCCTTCCAATGCTGGGGATGCCAGGGATGCCAGTTTGACCTCTGGTGAGGGAACGAAGACCCCATGTGCCACGGGGCGACTAGAGAGATGCCTGTGCACCACAATGAAGAGCCTGCACAGCACTTCTAAGACCCGATGCAGACAAAAAGAAACAAGTAAAGATTTAGAAAAGAAAAAATAATTTTAAATAAAATAGGGCTTCCCTGGTGACCTAGTGGTTAAGAATCTGCCTTACAATGCAAGTGACACTGGTTCAATCCCTGGCCTGGGAAGATCCCACATGCCACGGAGCCACTAAGCCCGTGTACCATGACGGAGCCCACGTGCCTAGAGCCTCTCTCCACCACAAGAGAAGCCCCAGCAATGAGAAATCCACGCACCGTGACAGCCTGCGCTTGCCAGAACCAGGGAAAAGCCAGTGCAGCAATGAAGACCTAGCACAGCCTAAAATAATAAAATAAATCTTGAAAAAGATGATTTGAAACTCCTCACTTCCAATCAAAGTAGCCAAGAGCTGAAAGAACAGTGTTTTGGTGCCAAAGCGGGCGGGTCTTAGGGAGCCCGTTGCAAGTCTCCTTGGGGTGAGAGGTGAAGGGTCAGCTCTCCTCTGTCAGGCAGGAGGCATATTTCTTAGCACAGTCTTACTTCTGATCTCAGAATGTGGAAATGTCACTTTACTCAGCTCCATAGAGCATGAAGGGACAACGTGTCCCTGAGCTCACACAGCAGCCCCAGACTGTCTGTGGTCTTGGGGAGACAATGAAGTTGTGGCTGGTTTACAAGGACTTTCTGGTCACACCCGGGACTTGGGGTCAGTCCCCACCTGTGCTCTCCTTCCTGTCCATCTGAAAATCCAGATCAGATCCATGTGACCCTCCCCTTCAGACACTACACAAACTGCCACACTCACGACCACAGTTTAGAAAACATGTGTTTAAAAAATTAAAAAAAAACCCATAGATCACTTTAACCCCATCACCCAGAGATAACTCTTACAAACATTCTTATGTCTATCCTGTCACTTTCTGTGTACATATGTGTATATTCGGAGAAGGCAATGGCAACCCACTCCAGTACTCTTGCCTGGAAAATCCCATGGACAGAGGAGCCTGGTAGGCTGCAGTCCGTGGGGTCATTAGGAGTCGGACACGACTGAGCGACTTCACTTTCACTTTTCACTTTCAGGCATTGGAGAAGGAAATGGCAACCCACTCCAGTGTTCTTGCCTGAAGAATCCCAGGGACAGGGGAGCCTGCCGTCTATGGAGTCGCACAGAGTCGGACACAACTGAAGTGACTTAGCAGTAGTGTGCGTATATTTTTATTAACATAAGATATGTGCCCCGTATATGCCATTTTGCAGTCTGCTTCTCCATCTCAGCATGCACTCGTCTCTGCCCACAGAGGTCTCAGTGCAGAGAACTGAATACACCGTGTCTCTTCTCCCTGAAGGCTTCTTCACGGAAAGGGTTGGCAGGGACACACAGAAAGGCAGTGGGTGGGCACGGGAGGTGTCCGCAGACAGGAGCATCCAACAAATTTGGGGAAGTGTGGGCAGAGGGAGCAGCATCCCAGAATAGGAGAGCTGCGCAGAGGCAGGGGCTTGTCTGTCCTGGTCTCAGAGGCTCAGGGTAGGTGGGGCTGGCACTGGGGATTAACCAGAGGTCCGGGGATGAACAACTGCTCCCTCACAAACCCAGGCCACAGAGCAGCTGGCCTGGTGCCCTGGTCCCAAGGCCAGGCTTCTCTTCTCCAGAGGAACCAAGCAAACTGCTTTTAGAGTGGGGTGGGGCTCCCCAAGGAATTCCTCCCTCGGCCTGGCGCACCTGATAACACTGACCCTTGGAGAGGACACTCCCCTCAACCTTTCTATTTAAGAGACAGGCCTGTCAAGGAAACTAAGTTACCTGGAGTGACTAAGTAAGTTCTGACCCCACTTAGTGATGAGAAAGATTTGGAGGTAATGGAACGCTTGTGAATTTCTGGTGGGACCATCAAGTGGTACAACTACTTTGAGAATGAGATCAGCAGTTTATTACAGAGTTAAATATACACTTAACATGCCATCCAGCGATTCCACCCTTTGGTATTTGCTCAGGCAATATACAGATGTATGTTCACACAGAGACTTATAAATGAATGTCTTTAGCTATTATTCAAAACTGAACTGGATAAACTGAAATGTCCTTCTGCTGATGAACAGATAAAAAGCTATGATACAATGGAATATGACTCAGCAATAAAAATGGAATGAAGAACTGATACATGTAAAAACGTGGATAAGTCTCAAAAACACATGCTGAGCATGACAATAAAGAAATGATACTGTAATCTGTAATGACAGAAATCTGATCAGTGACTACCCAGGACCTGGATGTGGAGTGGGGTTTGACTGGGAAGGGGACCAAGAAAACTTTGGGGGAATGTTCTATACCTTGATTGTGATGTGATTACACAGTTGTATATATTTGTCAAAACTCATCAAAATATACGCTTAAAAATGGGACCATTTCATTGTATATGAATTAAGCCTCAATAAAGTTCATTCATAGAAAAGGACTTAAATGGTAAAAAATAAAAAGATCAATAAAATACTTAGAAAATAAAGTAAAAAAAAAACCTATCTTAGGACATAGAAGAAATGACCCAAAAAGAAAAAGAAGAGGAAGAGGAGAAAAAATAGTTAAGAAATGATGGCATCGTGGAGGATGTGTCCAGGATATTTAACTTCACATACACAGAAGTTCCAGAAGAAGAGAATAGAGTAAATGGAAAGTTCTTAAATACAAACAAAATATTGTAGAAAATGGAAGGTCCCCTTGAGCACAGAGAAGGGTGAATGAATAAAAAGATCCCCATTTAGACCTGTTCTTGTGAAATGTCAGAGTATTAGGGATAGAGGTTTCAGAAGCATCTGAAGATAAAACTCGTGACTCCTCCAAAGGGATGACTATCAAACTGTCAACTGTGAGATAATGACAGAGCTGGGCCTTCAAAATGCTGAGGAAAAATTTGGGATCTAGAAACCGATGCCAAGTTATGAGTGCAAATTAAAAGCCTTTTTAGATACATAAAGACATCCCCTTCTGAGGACATGCTTAAAATGTACTTCAGCATATGAAGCTGGAACCAAGTACAGAAAAAGCGAGGGACTGGTGGGCCACATGTGACGTCCACAGTGACAGCCAGGCAGCAGGTCTGGCAGCAGGACTGGGGCTCGGAAACAGACAACTCCAGGGGAAAAGACAGGCTTTGGGAGCTTCTACAATCTACAAGCAAAGCATGAAAAAGCATTTTCAACCCATTCAAACTGTAAAGACTAATCTTGACAATACTCAAGCAAAAGTTTGGGTGATGAAAGGTGGGTGGAAGTGGGAGAGGCAGAGGAAAGGACAGGACCCCTTTCTTCCGTTGGGGGGAAAGAACACCATGCCATCCAAAGCTTGTGGGACAAGATACAGAGGTCTAAGGATTGGGTATTGTTTAATGCCACACAGGTACTCAGGGAAAACATACAAGAATAACAGAATTATAATAAAAAGGACGTGGGAAGAGACATGAAGGGGTAGGGGAGAATATGTTCTCTACCCTCACCTGCTGTGGTCCTGATGGTCTGACCCATGCTGTATGTCTGATCTCACCTCTTACTGTCCTCCTCTCACTCATCTATAAGCTCTGTCCTGCCTCCTTGCTGTTCCTCCAAATTGCCAAGTTTGTTCACGGCATCCATAACTGCCAAGACAGTAGAGACAGGCTGGGCAGCAGAGATTCCACAGAAGCCCATCCACCCCAGCCGCTCTGAGACACAAGGGCTTGCCCCAGTTCTTAAGGTCCCTTGCTCACCTTGCCCATGAGAGCAGTGAATTTATCTTCACTACCTTGTATTTTGTAAAAATGGTATGGAGTTCCCATGTACTGTCTCATTTCTCAGTGTCAACAATGTTATCTCTTATACCTTCATCACTTGGTTAAGGTGTTTTGGTCAAGTTTCTTCACCATGAAGTTACTATTAATCCCTTAGTAATTAAAAAATATCTTGGGGGAGATATTTGAGTAATAAGCTGTCTCAAAACTTTTGGCCACTAATCTTAGAAATCATCAGTAGATCTTGTTTGGGACAAGTATTACTGAGGTGTTTGCCTAATGTTGTATTTTCTATTTCTCTCATTCCTACTATATCTATTGGAATATCTTTGTACAAAAGGCCTGTCCTTCCTCCCTCACTTATTCTTTTTTCTTTTTGGCTGTACCACATGGCTTGTGGGATCTTTGTTCCCCAACCAGGGATTGAACCCAGGCCCTCTGCAGTGAGAGTGTGGAGTTCTAGCCACTGGCCCACCAGGGAATTCTCTACTTATTTTTTTTAATATCACTAGGGACTCGTGGATATTTACATTCTGTAACTCACAACCCAACGGTTTTGTTATTAACTTTGCCAGGCACACAGTTCCAGCTTTGGCCACCAGGAGAACCTTCAGGTTGGCTCCTGAGTCCCCATCCTTTTTGGAGCCATTCCTTACTTTCTGGCAATGCAGGACTTTCCAGGCTCACCTTGGACTTTCCCTGACCTAGCCCTGGAATCAGTCACTTCTTCAAGAAGCCCAGGTATGTGTGTGGGTGGCCTTGAAGCGCTCTCTACCCTAGGCCTGAAGGAAGGAGGGTGTGGTGAGAAGGAAGGGCACTCCTGTCTCGCCCACTTCTCCCGCCCTATTCTTCCCTTCAGGAAGGATATTGCTAACAGGTGCGGTGGGCTCTCACGGACTGCGCCCCTCTGGGCCCCTGTCAGGACCCCCAGTTGTGTCTGAGGTACAGAGTTTGTACTCGGAGGGGCAATGGCTGGGTCTCAGAGTGTCACCAGAAAGGGATACCTGCCAACTGACAAAGGTATCTGTGAGCAGCACCCCCGCCCCTGTCCTCTCCCAAATCTCTGGGGGCTGGAGGACGGTGGGGGGGAGCCCAGTCGGAGGAATGGGAGTACAGTCCCTGTCGGCTCGAAGACGTTCTTAGTGAGTCACAAACCTAGGACATGAAAAGTGAATTTTTTTCCAGGTCGTTCTGGTAGTATCTGTTCCAATCTGACGTTTTACTGAGCAAGTATCAAAACGTGCAGCTCAAACTGGCTTAAGCTAAACAGGTTTCAGCGACTCAACCGAAAAGACGTGGTTGGACCGCAATTGCAGTTTGCCGAGGTTTCTGGCTCCATTTCTCCACAAGAAGGCAACAGCAACATCAAACCGCCATGACTGGAAGACCGGCCACTCAACACTGTAGACGTCAGCGCGGTGCGCCGCTAATCTGCAGGGTCGGGCGGGAGGGGGCGCGGCCGGGGTCACGTGACCCAGATACGGCCAGTCAGGGGCCCGGCCGCCGCCGGAACGCAATGCCGCAGGCGCCTCTGCGCCGCTGGCGCCCCCGATTGGCCGAGTTAGGGTCACGTGGCCGCGCCCTCGCCGCAAGGGCCGCTGGGAGAACCGCTGTCTGGGCTTGGGGTGTCTGAGTTAGTTGCGCGGTAGCGGCGGCATTCGGTGCGGCAGGGCCGGGCGCAGACGTGGAGGTCGCGCGAGCCCGGGGGAGTGCGGCCGCCCGCCGGCGCGGATGCGGCGCCCGTCAGCGGCCGCGGTGTTGGTCAAACTTCTTTTTCAGGCGGCGGCGCGCACTTGCCTGACGCGGAGCTGCGGCGGGAGAGTGGCCGCGCACCCCTCGCGAGGACCGGGATCGCGGGTCCGAAGCTCGTCAGCTCCCGCAGCTGGGCCCTGCGCACAGCTGCTGCGCGCCCCGGAGCCGGAGGCCGGCCGCCGGGACCTCTGGGCTAAGACAGAGCGGGCTGGAGAAACCTTGTTGCTGAGTTGTTGGGCGATACGGTTGTCCTGTAGGGATTTTATACACCAAAGCGAAATTCCTAATTTTGGTTTCGCCATTAAATGTCAAGGATTTCAAGCCATGTGAAAAATTCACAGTAGTTTCTGAAAGGTTAATTCCATCTCGTTAATCACGGGAAGAGGTACAGGCTAAAGCACTTCCATGAGAAGCCATGAGAAGCGTTAATTGCTAAAGGTGTCATCACACACGAAGACCAGCGCCACCAGGAGGGTCGTTTCCATTGGGTTTGCCCGCCGCAGCCTTGGCCAACTGGAGCCGGGCGAGCAGCGAGACCGATGTGTGTGCGCTTGTGAAACCCTAGGTACACAGGGCCTCAGACAGTTGATCCGGAGGATGAAGACCTCAAAAGCCTGTCACTGGGACGCTGGAAAAGGGCCAGTGTTCTGCCTCAAACCCAGTCCCCCTACAGTAGTTTTAAAAGGCCACTGTTGTCCCCATTTTTACATTTGCCAGTTTCACCACTTTTGTTCACTCTCAATCTTAGCCAAAACTGTCAACTCAGTTTTTCAAGAATAGAAATATAAAGGAACTAATGTAATTCTAGAGGATAGAAGCGCCATCAGGCAGGAAGAGAGCACCTAGACTTCTAAATGGACTCTCTTGTCTGTAGTTACCATGTGTTGTCAGCCAACCAGGGCACTGGTTGCCTCTTCAAGTTATACTAAGACATTGAGAAAACTCCTGAGAACAACGGAGCAAGTGCTTTTGAGTTTGGGACCGGTTCCAGACCTGTGTCCCAGCCAGCTTCTGAAGCCATCATTTGCTTATAGGAAGAGTCACAGAAAAGCAACTTACACCATTGAGGGTTCAGGGCCAAAGGAGAAGGGCTGAGAGGGTAATGCTTGAATGGAGGCTACAGCCCCTGGCTGAGATACCAATTGTCATGTACTACAACCCTGCCATTAACATTATAAATGACTCAGGTCTGGAAAACAAAGAAAAAAAGTGTATCCAAAGCCGGTCACCCTAAGTACCACCCAGTAATTGCTCCTCTTGTCTGCATCACACAGACAGTGCCTGGGTGTCTAGACATCATCGACTGTTTAGTGTCCTGGAAAATGGGGAAAATCAGGAAGAAAGATTTATCTTTAGAGAGGATTTAATTTTCCAGGCTGGTTGTAAGGTAACTGGTAGTGGAGAGGCAAGCCTTTGGTAACGCAACACCATACTTGCTGTTCCTGCCTGGATGAGGCAGCCTCTGAGAGCACTTAATCTTAGCTTTTGACTTCCAAACTCAACCAGTGATTGTTTCTAAAGTTTTGATACTTTCAGTTATGAAAAAATTCACACAAGATATACACACACACCAGTAGAGCAGACAGGAACAGGTACCTAAACATCCGTCACTGATTCAGTGGTTAACAGAATCGTTGAACGGCTTTGCCTGTTCTAAAGTCCAGCAAAAGAGGTACTCTTTACACCTGGCTGGCTGCAGACGAGGGTCTGAGTGCACCACCTGCCTGGCAGTGCGCGGTGCCCTTTGATTGCTGTCTTCTGTTGTGTGGACATACTACAGTTCATCCATTCACAATGTCAATGGACATTTGGGTGATTTCCAGTTGGGCTGGAATAAAGCAGCTATGAACACTTGGGTACAAGTCTTTGTGTTCATTTCTCAACGAGACAAGTTTTTGGTAGACATTTTGCTTCATCCTGAGCGTCCTTCCCTGGACGTGTGCTGACAGGAGCCAAGATTACCACCCACAGTCAATTTGGATTACTGATTTGGCAGTTAAGTCTCAGCTGAGATGTGCTTTCAACTAATGAACACGTGCATAAGAAAAGTAAATGAAAGGGTATCAAAAGGCACAGACCCAACTTCCACTCCAGTCCCTCAGCCCTACAGGTGCCCTCCTCAGATGACACCAATTTGATGTCATCAAATGGTAAGATGATACCTTACCAATTTCTTTGTAACCTAAAAATGTCTTCTGCACATAAAGCACATATAGGCAGTTCCTTCTCTCCTTTCATGTATGGTGCATTTGTTGTTTTTTTTTTTAATACTTATCTGGCTGGCCCAGATTTTAGCTGTGGCTCCAAGATCTCTGATATTCATTGCAGCACATGGGACCTTTAGGTGTGGCGTGTGATCTCTTGGTTGCAGCATGTGGGATCTACTTCCCTCACCAGAAATTGAACCCAGGCTCTCTGCATTGGGAGTGTGGAGTCTTGGCCACTGGGCCACCAGGGAAGTCCCTACATACGGTACATTCCATACACAGTGTAGTGTTCCTTGATTGTTACAATTTATTTTAGAAGTTTAATTCCATACTGGCACATATCCAGGTATCTCTGGTTACTAAAAGGTAAGTGTTTCATCTTCAGCCAACCAACTCAGCCCTAGAAGGATGTCTTATTTTCATGTAGGTCGTGGAAAAGAGACTTTAAAAGGAAGTAAAACTTGTATTTGAACCACAGCATGGGTTAAGGCAAATAGATAAATTACCTTTAAGAAAATAACCTTTTGAGCTTCTTAAATTCAGGAAGTAAAACCTTGGGTTGAACAAAAATTTCCTAGATACAGCATCATGGCAAAATCCATAAAAAAACAAATTGAAAAATTAGACTTCTGGGAATTTCCTGGTGCTCTAGTAGTTAAGACTTGGCGTGGTCACTGCAGAGGGTCCAGGTTCAATCCCTGGTTAGGGAACTAAGGTCCCACAAGCCATGGGGTGTGGTTAAAAAAAAAAAAAAGAAAAGATTACTACCCCTTTATAGGCTAAGATTGTGCTGGGTGTCCTGATTCACTGCCATGTTGCCTCTACATAGTTCCCCGAATGATGCAGAGAAGCAAACGCACACCGCTAGTGCCGCGATGGCACCCAGCCCCGGCTGTGTGGGAGTGAGGGGTCGGGCATGTGTTGTCCTCCTAGCCAAGCTCTCTGCTGTTTATTTTTGGCTCCCGTGACACCGACTGACCAGAGGCAGAAGATGGGGCTTCTTGCTGGATCTGAAAACGCATGCTCTCGGGGCAGGAGTCCCTGGCCTGTTGTCTCTGATTCGGTAGGTCTGGACCGAGGCCAGATAACACACATCTCTGACAGGTTCCAGGTGGTGCTGAGGAAGGACACCCAGAGGCACCAGAGGGCAGCCGTGGAGCTAGGGAAAGACCATCTGAGGGCACCCGCCATCCCTGGAGCCACCAACCCTGATGGGGTTTGGAGAGGAGCGCGCCCTCAGAGCCTGGGCGGGCAGAGAGAGGGGTGTCACCGTGGCCAGGAGTCGCTCTGCCTGGGCGCAGCGAGCCGGGCCTGTGCTGCAGGCTCGGTGCTCAGCCCTTCTGCAGGCAGACCCCAAGGAGTGTGAGCCCTTGGAAGTCTTGCTGACGCCCTTGTCTTAACTTGTTTGGAGCGCCTGCCACCTGGTGTCCACAGAGGGTACCTCAATGAGCTGTGAGAACCTCCCAGTTCAAAGGCCCAGGATTCTTAAGGCTGGGATCACTGTGAGGTTAAATCTGAGGAAGAAATGAATCTCAATTTCAGTTACCAAAACACACAAAGACAGGCGTAGAGAATAATTATAATAAATATTTTAAGTTATATTTTCAAATACCAAAGCATAAATGTTAATATTTGATTTTTGGAAAAAACAGAGCATTTTCTTGTGTTAACATAAATATTTGGCTTATGGAAATAATGCTTAAAATGAAATCTTTTAGGCACTTGGGGATAGAAAGTGCAGGGAAATATAACAGTTTTACTGTACTGTTAACGTACAAGAGCAACCAAAATTATATCTGATTAAATATCCTATTTCAACACTGTAAGCATTACTGATCTAAGAGAAAATACTGTGACCAAATACAACCCACATAACGTTTTAAAAGGGGACGATTTTGTTGATAATCGTTCTTAAAATTTCAAATTCTTTTCAGTTTCTTCACTGAGATATAAAGTTTCACTAGACAGAAACCAAAGAAGAAATATTTCTTCTTTTTTTAACAACACTTCTTTTTAATCACTTTGGCTTTTTTCTTTATATACACTCAAGAACTTTCTTGGTGGGCATTTAAGCAAGAAAGAACCGATAACCCATGAACCTAGTAGTGCATGTAGCCTAAAAACACACAGTGCATGGATTAGGCTGCCAGTATGAGGAGCTGACGTTTAATTTGAAGTTAGCTGTCAATTTCTGGCAGACCTCTTAATGAGTTGTATGAGTAACACATAAAAATACAGAAGCCACTCAGAGAAAGTTATATCAAAAGCTGCTGGATGTGAAAAGCTGTCCCAGGAGGCACTGGGCAGGGAGCTCAGGGAATACATTCTTCTTGCTGTCAAGGCTTGCTCGGGAGGGTCCTCCGCTGCTGGCTG
>CM035301.1:16552808-16565663 GCA_020226075.1 Hydropotes inermis | reverse complement strand
CTCTGTTCGCCAGGTGAACTTTTACTTCATACATCTCACCAAATTCTTAAAAACACTGAAGTCAAGCAGTCTTTTAAAGACCAACCGAAATAAACTACTCCGAGTATAAAAACTGCTGGGTGTGTGCCCCGAATCTGGCAGTCGATGACCTTCCCCTGCCTGTCAGCAGACGGAGCAGTGGTACCCTGGCCCTGAGCCTGGCAGACCCCAAATGCAGCGTCACTGCTCAGGGCCTGGGCCCGCCCGTGACAGGCTGACAGGGTCTCCGGGTCTGGATGAGAGTCACAAGCTGCCTTCCCCACCAGGCCCTGTGCTGACCTGGGTCATGTGTGTCAGAAGAGACAACGGCCACTCTCAGGCCCTCTGGTTTACGCCCGGTCTGCTGATTCCGCACTCAGCCAGGACTTCAATCTATTCAGAGACATCGCCTCAGAGCCCAGGGTCAGAGTGGAAAAAGTGTGGCCGGAGAAAGACTGCCCGCCCCTCCCGCCTCCCTGTCTCCCTTCCCTGAGCCCCGAACTCGCAGGGCAGGAAGCCAGCTGGGCAGAGAACAGCGTGCAGACGCCACTGAAGAACACGGCCACACACACGGCACCACGCTGAGCCACATGTTCAAGGTTCAACATCAAAACGTGTGCCTGGGCAGGCTTTTAAGACCATGTTACATCAATTCTTCACTGTAACATTCTCAGCACTTTTTAAAATAAGGTTTTAAAATGGCTGATCTCCACAGGCGATAGTGATCATGACTGAATGAAGAACCAGGCCCCAGTGCACGGCCGACTGGGTGGTGCTGAGCAGCTCTGCCCGTCTGCGCTAGGGCTGCCAGAGCCGCCACGGCGCCAGTGCCCTGACCCCAGCTCGGGGCACCTGTCCAGGGCTCACCTGAGTGGGTGAGCACAACGTCCAGCTGCAGAAGCTCCACGGAGTGGCCGGTCCAGTCCTGGTGCGAGGCAGCCAGCCACTCCAGGAGGGGGCTCACATGTGCTCGGAAGAGGTCCTGGCTGCTGTCCACACCCTCCACTGCAGCCAGCTCAGCCAATGTCTCCTGGACCTGGGGGAGCAAGTCACCGGCTGAGACGGTCAACCTGAACGTGGGACTCACACCCACTGGAGAGCCTCACTATCTGAGGGATAGAGAGCCACTAGGGCACACGCCATGTGACCTGGGGTTCCCACATCCCGGGCCCTCCCGCCTGTACAACAGATGAAACGGACAAAGGTGCACTTACAGGAGGCTCAACATCCCCCACTGCCCCCATTTTGCACCACCCAGGGCAGGGCAGTCCTTGCAGGGCAGAAAGCTGGGGCAGCTGGACTCTGTCTGCAGAGAAGGGGACCAGGTAGCTTCAGGGACTGAGCTCAACAGACTTAAGCCGTGGTCAGCGAAGGTGGGTCCAAGGCCCCCTCTCTGAGGTCTGTAACTGACCAGATCAGCGGCAACAGTACATCTGCTGCTTTGGGGGCAAAATGGGGAGGGCTGGCTGAACGGTGGAGCCAGGGCTGCCTGCCAGCCCCACACCCCGCCACCCCTGCCTCAGGCTTGAGGAACAGGATGCACCCGGCACTCTGCATGATGCCCAGGGCCCGAGTCTGGCCTGCAGATCCTCCATGAGGACCTCCATGAGGACCGACTCGACTTTTCTAACATGTTTACGGCCCTATGGTGACAAACCGCCAGCTCAGACACGTGCCCTCCAGAGAGGGGGATTTTAAAGAGACAAAAGAAAGTTTAGAAAGGCACTGAGGAAAGGGAGGGCAGTGTGTGGGTGCCTCTTGGACATGATGTGGGCAGAGAGGAGGAGAAAGAACCAGGGGCAGAAGCCGAGCTCTCAGCTCAGGGAGAAGTGGCCAGAGACCTGTCTCCGCTTGGTCCTTACAGGGGCGGGGAGCTAGACAGCAGGAGGGTTAAAGGTAAACACAGAGCCAGAGGAGCGGAAGTGACTGGGAAGCTGGACTGTAACTAAATAGGGAAAACATGATAATATTTCCTCTCCTATATCTTTCAGCCTCACTTAAACGCAGGTTTATTAATGACCAGGGAGGCCGCCTTTCTTTTGTTTCTCCAAGATTAAGCAGCGTCTTTACTCTGAGACACTGAAATCAACTTCAATGGGAAGGAATCTAAAATCCTGAGTCCCCCTGAGGCCACACTGAGGATGACACACCCAAATGTTCTAGATTCCTTCGTCTTTGGTTGGGCAAGCTCAACACTTGGGAGTTTGAGAGCAGAGACTACAGAGACAGCCACAGTCCAGGGGCCGCAGCGAAGCGGGAGGCTCCCCCTCACCTTGTCGCCGAGGCCTGTGGGCCCCCACAGCGCCAGGATGGTCACCAGCACCTCCAGGAGCGGCTCGCCGGCCCCTCGGCAGTCCTCCTGGCCCACAGACACCACGGCCTGCACGCACTGCAGCAGGCGCTCACCATACAGGCGCTGAGGAGAGAGCGGCACCGTGAGCCACCCCACGCCCGCCCGGCACTCAGACGAGGCCCCACCAGCCAGGCAGTGGAGCCACGGTGGACTGGGCCCCGGCTTCCGCACATGGAAAGGGCGTCCCTCTTCACAGCAGGGAAAGCGAACCCCTGCTGAGCCCGATGATCACAGGTTCCGTGTGCAGGTCAGTGACACACACCGGAAGGGCAGGGGACCCTGGATGTGCTTCAAACGCCCCAGGCCTCCCCCCAGAGTCAAGCTGCAGTGGGATGAGGCCAGGAAGGCGCAGCAGGCACGAGGGGTGCACGCTTTTCCCCTCCGCTCTGTGTACTTCGGGGTTCCTGTAACGCCCAGTGAACAAAAACACATAAAATTCTATGACTCAACAGATGCTTCCTGACTGATGGGAACACAGGGCCGCTCCTTGGGAGGGCCGAGCCCACCGCTTGCCTCCCAGGCTCCGGCCTCAGCAGTCATGCAGCGGGGCCAGGAGTGGGCCTGGGATGGCCCCCAGGGGAGGGACCTCAACACCCCTCCCACGAGCCTGCTTTGCTGTGTTTCACAGAGGACAGAAGATCAGGACGGGGGTCCTATGTGTAGGTCACAAGTATGTGCCCAGCACGGTAGCTGGGAACCACTCTGGTCCACCTCTGTGGGCATGGCCGCCCCTGGTGAGCGTTAGCTGGTGCGGGGCCAGCTTCCCGTGGGCCTGCAGAGTGAGGGCAGACGCCCAATGAGGCAAAGCCTTGTTGTTCCAGAGACAGACAGAAGCGCCACATCCCAATGCAAAGAGCCAAGGTTTAAGATCATCACAACCAAACAAAAACAAGGTCGTTATTTTTCCATCAATAGCAAATAATTACAAATTATTCCGAATGACTAAATCTACCTACCTAGATTGTTTCAGCTTCAGATGTAATGGATTTACTGCTCAATTTAAGACAATAAATTTGTAACCAGCAAACATAGCTCCCAGTAACGAGTGCCAAATCAGGCTGCCTGCTGGAAGCCCCGCTAGAATCCAAATGACGTGGTAAGGACAAGCTTGTCATGGAGACACTGTGTCCGAGAGGTGTGTGGGCCGACAGAGGGTGGGCAGACTTGCAGCTTCTGGGTGGAGGGCCCTCTGCCCAGGATCACCCACAGCAGTGCCATCCAAGGAACAGAACTGCCCTAGGTGATGGAAGTGCTCCATCCTATGCTGTCCAGGGAGGCCGCCACGGGCCATGAATATGTGAACACAAATACTGGGCACTTGAGTTGTGGCCAGTGTGACATGTGCACCATGGTGGATGGAGCAGAATGGGCCAGGAAGTGCATGGGTCCAAACAGAACATCGGTGACTGCACCCCAGCTACCTTGTCGGTTGGCTGTCCCCGAGGGGCCTGAGGGACTGGTGACTGTCACTGCCTACGTGTGGATGGCCCCAGCAGGGGCCTGCGTCACCATGGAGACGGGCTGACTCTACAAACCCCACCCTCTCCACAGCATGCTTACGTTTTCAGACCCTTGGCAGATGTGAGCCTGGGCCAGCTCCACGGTGATGACTTTCAAGTGTGGCTGCAGAGCCTCCCTGGGGCAGCCTCGGATGAGGGAGGCGAGGACCAGGAGGCCTGAGGGCGAGGGTGACTTCCTCAGCGTTGACAAGATCAGCTTCAGAAACACCTCCGGGCTGACAAAGGTGCCAACCAGCTCTGCAGACCTCTCGCACTGGGGGAGTGGGGGAGTGGGGGAGTGGGAGGGGGGCTGAGGCTGCTGGCCCTCCTCCTGTCACCCCACCACTGCTCGGCATCTGCCTCGCACGCTTTCACCCCCGGAAACAGCCCTGCGGGAACGTTTCCTCCTGGCACCTGCTCAAATGCTCACAAAAACAAGCGAGTCCTCCCGTGAGCTCAGAACTGCCAGGGGAAGGAAGTCACACGTCTGGCTTGTGGGAGGGCTGTCAGAGCATCCTGAGGCCCGGCCACCTGAGCTGGACGCTGGGGGCTGCTCTGTACGTCTCCCTGTCCGTGGTCCTTGTAAGCTGACCACTGCAGGGCCTTTGGGTGGATGCTGTTTTTTCACATGGACGTGGGGCCACTCGCCCAAATGCACTTAAGGAAAGCCTTCATACGCCACTCCTCCCAGGCCCAGGGCTACGGGGGGCCACGGCACATCTACACCTTCATGCAGAGGTGACCGTGTGCCTGCTGAGGTCCGGGTTCACGGCCGGCAGAGCTGAGAAGGAAGGCCGGGGCCCCGCAGATGCCACTCACACTAGCGACCACGGCCGCCTCCTCGTCGGCGCAGGCGCGGAGCAGGGCGCGCAGCACGGGCTCCAGATGCTGCGTGATGTGGCCCTCCGCGTGCAGCAGGAGCGTGGCCAGCAGCTGTGCCGACTTCACCCTGGTGCCCACCACCCAGTCAGCGATGTCGTGCCAGACAGCGGGGAGGATCTTGGAGAGGTTTCTGAACACGAGCTCTCGGCAGCCCAGCCCCGGGCGGCTCCCTGCGGGTCGTGAAGGTGAAGGGAGATGGTGACACACACACACACACACCTCACCGACTTGTGTGGGAAGGTCGCTTATGACACGTCCCTCATTTAAGGCAGACCTACAGGTTTATATTCTGAGGCCTTAAAGAACTCAGCCCGACTCTGAAGACCGAAGAAAATGAGGCCACAGAGTGTCATTACTTACTTGGAAGTTTTCAGTAATGGTGAGGCGCGACACATGTTAAACTACATGTTCAAAGTGCTAACAAACGGGTACACGGCTCTCAAGACAACACACGCACATCACCCATAAGCTGCCTGTGCTCCCGACACCCCCCACCACCCAGCCCTCTCTCAGGCAGCTCGGCCGGCTTCTTGTCACCGCGGAGGAGCTGCCTCTCCTACCTCCTGCAAGCACAGCACACAGCCCCCTTCCGCGCGGAAAGGCACGCTGAGCCCCATCGTGTGGTGGGGCACATGAGGCCCTCTCACTGCTGAGCGTGCGCCACTGCACAGACAGACCAGTTTGTCTGCCCGTCCGTCCACTTGCTGATGGTTGCCTGAGCTGCTCTGGCGCAGACTGTCGCTAACAGGAGTCCTCTTGGCTGGGCACACCCAGGAGTGCCCACGGGAGCACCCAGCAGGAAGGCACTTAACGGTTTAAAAAACAGGGATGGATTTTCAAAGTGGTGCCCCACCCCCGCTGCTCCCTCCGCCACGCCCAGGACCTGTGGCTCCACTGCGTCTACACCAGCTTCGGGGCAGGCTCAGGCCCAGCAGCCCGGTGTCTCCTTGCTGCTCCACTGTGGGCTCCCCTCCCCTCGGGATCCATGCATGACCTGGGGCATCTTCTCAGATGCTCACTTGACATCTGTGTGTCTTCAGGCAAGTGTCTTCTCAATCTTTTTATACCCACTAAAGCTGGATTGTTTCCGATGCTGAGTTTGCGAGTTCTCTCTGTGCTCTGGAAACAAGCCCTATGCACACAACCTGCAAACATCTCCTCGGTCTGCGCCTACAGTTTCATTTTCTCAGCATGTCCCAAAGAGCAGATGTCTTCATTTTGGTGAGAACCAGTCCACCAGTCGTTCCTTTGTGGAGTGTGTGGGTCCTATCCTCAAGCCCACAGGCCGCTGGGGCTCAGCCTCGTGCGACAGGAAGACGGGATCCAGGACCAGGGGCGCCATCTCCACTGCAGACGCCCTTTCCCCTGAGCTGTCTCTGCAGCTCATGCGAATCCAGAGGCAACCCGTGTATCTATCTGACTCTGCTCTGCCCACAGGCCTGTCTGTCTGATGCTGACCCATCCGCGCCCACTCACTCTGGCTTTACGTCTCTATGTCTTTATGTCTTGAAGCCAGACGAGCTCGTCTTTCAACCTGGGTGTTCATCTTCAACGTTTCGGCTGCACTAGGTCCCTTGCATTTCCTTGTGAATTTCAGGATAAATTTCTCAATTTCTATAAAAAAGCCTTCTAGGATTTTGATTACAAGATTTTCATCTTAAAGATTCAAAACAACTCTAGAAATAGAAATGAGACTGTGACAAGTCAGAGTTTAAAGGGTGTTCTGGTAAGAAGAACAGCTTGACCCATGAAGCCCCACTTTGAATTTCTGCTCCTGTTACTTTTCTATCTCTATGGTCTACGAGAGACTTAGCTCCAGAGATTCAGATTCTGTCAGCTGTTTAAGTGAGCTTGTTATAATTCTGCAAAAGACAAAAAGCCTGATGACGCCGGTCCCTTGGGGCAAGTCTGGGGGATGAGGGGCCATATTAGGACGGTCTGGGGAGGGGTCCACTGGCAGGCAGGCACGTGGCCTCACTCCGACAACCCCTCTGACCTCTGTTCCTCTGTATATGATATGGCGGACGTGGTAATTCAGAAGATGGTGCATCCTCAAACTTCAGTAAGTCAGAAAAAGTCCCTGCTAGCAACTAATTTTTTGTACCTTTTCCAAAACATGCGTGATTTCCCCTTATAGCAGCTGCGTGGTGTGGGAGGTGACGCTGCCTGAGTCGACAGGCAGACCAAAAAAACAGACGCAGGCCTCCCAGGTGCAGGGAGGAGCCTCCCCGTGGGCCTCACACTGAACAGCACCAGGTGCCAACACCTGTCCCCTAGCTCATCATGCCCGCAGTCCCTCCAGGGGCCTGACTTCACCTGACCAGGTCTGGCGGGGCCTGCAGGCCCCAGGCTCGGTGCCTCCCACGGCACTGCCCGTCTGACCTGGTGCACATTTACCAGGCTCTGTCCTGTCAGCATCACCCCGTCATGGCTCCACTGTAAGAAAACACCTGCAGACAGCCTGCAGTGATGAAGGTGCCCCATCATGTTCACAGGGGACTTCAGCCCCCAACAGAGTTTCCTCAACACAGGAAACTAGATGCATGCAAGGCCCTGGAGCAAGCGGGGCTGGGGCCCTGTAGGCAGGGGCCTCCTTGGAAAAGCAGCTCGGATCTGACTCAGGAGCTGAGGGGAAAACATGAGTGCCCATGTGTGCATGGGCGTGCACACACACGCGTGTGCGCCCTTGAGCGGGCGCTCACAGTCTGGCAGGAACCACAGCAAGGGGCAGGACGGGGGTCCACCAATGGAAGCCTCTGTTCTGAGGAGGCATCACCTGAAATGCTAGGGCTGTATCCCACTGTGGCCTGTGTCTCTCCGGCAGGTGAGGCTCACAGAAGAACTCTATGAGTTGACAAAGCACCCTGCTTTCAGAACTCCCCCGGCAGCCTTGCACTCCTTGGCCAGGTGTGCCCATGTACCCAGGGAGGCTGGCCTGGGACCACAAGGGCTTCTTCCAGCTGCTGGGCTCCACCTCCAGGACACACCTGCCTCATCAGCCCGAGCCGGCCGCACTCACCTGGCGAGGGGTGGTGGGCCGGGGGAGGGCTGGCAAAGTCCAGCTTGTCCTTGAGGTCTTCCTCGTTCTCCGTCTGCCACTGCAGGCCGACCTGCTCCCAGAGGCTGGTCGCCTCACACCTGCCACACACAACACAGCTGCAGGTCAGGGCATGCCCACGGGGACGGGGGGCTCTGGGGGGCTGGCCACAGGGGCCTCTGCCTAAGAGAACGCGCCAGTGGGTCTGCCAGCCCCCATCTCTGCCTGACAAATTCCTGTCTGTGAGCCAGGTGAGGGGCTGAAGGTCCAAAACTGCCCGGTCAAAGCCCTGGGGCTGCTCAGTAGGTAGGAGGGGGCTGCTGCAGGGGGCTCTGGCCCAGAGGAGAAGCCGCTGCCACAGGAAGTGACAACAGAGGAGAGGCCGCGCCTGGGAGGAGAGCGGGCGGGCCTGGGGCACCGGAGCCTGGCCACGGCCCCATATCATCACTTACGCGATCTCAGGGATCTCGTCGTGGAAGCTGCTCAGCAGGAGTGGGATGAGCTTGTGGAAGAAGGAGTAGCGGTCCCGCAGGCTCAGCAGCCAGCCCCCCACCACGCGCATCACCGCCTGGCGCACCTGCGGGTGGGAGACAGTCAGCGGCCCCCCCACACGGGGACCTGGGCAGCCGGGCACACCCTGCAGGCGCCGCAGGGCCCAGGGCCAGCCCGCTGCTGCAGCAGCTGTGCGTCCGCACCTTGGGTCTGGGACAGACCGCCAGGATGCCCAGTCTCGCTGGTTTGAGCCCATGTCCTCCAGGCTCAGGCCGGACCCTCACTGACCACAGCAGGCTCCGTGGCCCTGTCTCAGCCCTGAGGCGTGTTCGCAGCCTTCTGCATGGGAACCTCCTGGACAGGCTGGGCACCAGCTGCCTGTGTCTGAGAAGGTGGTGTGCGTGCCCGTACACGCCCACGGCAGCAAGGAGGAGAGCTTAACAACACATTTCTTTACACTAACAATGAAACATCAGAAAGAGAACGTAAAAAAAAAATCCTTTTTAAAAATTGCAACCAAAAAAGTTAAAATACTTGGGCATAAACCTGACCAAGGAGGTGAAAGACTTACATAGTGACAATGAGAAAAATTAATAAAGGAGACCGAGGATGACGCAAAGCAGTGGAAAGACACCCACCTTGCTCCTGGGTTGAAGAATACTGTTACAACAGCTGCACCACCCAGAGTAAGCTACAGATTTCATTTGAGGCCTATCAAATTACCCATGACATTTTTCACAAAGCGAGAACAAACAATCCTAAAATTTATATGGAACCATAAAAGATCCAGAATTGCCAAAACAAACCTGAGGGAAAAAAACAAAGCTGAAAGCATAACTCTCCCAGACTTCAGACAACACTACAAAGCTGCAGTCATCAAAAGAGCATGGTGCTGGCAAAAAAACAGACACATGGGTCAGTGGAACAGACCAGAAAGCCCAGAAGTCACCCACACAGCTGCAGTCAATTAATGTCCAACAAAGGAGGCGAGAATGTACAACGGGGGAAAGGGCAAGTGGTGCTGGGAAAGCTGGACAGCTGCATGGAAATCAATGAGGTTAGAACACACTCTCACACCACACACACTAACAGACTCAAAACGTCTTAAAGACTTAAACGTAAGACACGACACCATAAAACTCCTAGGAGACAGCATAGGCAGAACATTCTCTGACACAATCCGTACCAATGTTTTCTTAGGTCAGTCTCCCAACATGAGAGAGATAAAACAAAACTAAACCAATGGGATCTAATCAAACTCA
The DNA here is from genome assembly GCA_020226075.1 of Hydropotes inermis. Classification (NCBI taxonomy): domain Eukaryota; kingdom Metazoa; phylum Chordata; class Mammalia; order Artiodactyla; family Cervidae; genus Hydropotes; species Hydropotes inermis. Next base: position 16,556,120 of record CM035301.1, on the reverse strand, counting down.
CAGGCTTTTGCCCAGCAAAGGAAACCATAAGCAAAACAAAAAGACAATCTGCAGACTGGGAGGAAATATTTACATGATGTGACTGACAGGGATTAATTCCCCAAATATACAAACAACTCATACAACTCAAGAACAATAAACCAAAAAACCCAATCAAGAAATGGGCAGAAGACCTCGATAGACATTTCTCCAAAGAAGACATATAGATGGCCAACAGGCACATGAAAAGACATTCAACATCAATAATTACTGAAGAAATGAAAATCAAAACCACAATGAGATATTCACCTCATACCGGTCAGAACACCTGTCCCTAAAAAGTCTCCAAATGGACTTCCCTGGTCTTCCAGTGGGTAAGAATCGCCTGCCAATGCAGGGGACACAGGTCTGACCCCTGGTCTGGGAAGATCCCACCGGCCGCCAGACAACTAAGCCGCACGTGCTGGGCCTGTGCTCCACAGCGAGCGAAGGCGCTGCAGTGGGAAGCCCAGTCACTGCGATGAAGAGCAGCCTTCACTCACCACAGCTAGAGAAAACGAAGACCCAGTGCAGCAAGAAATGTTAAAGTAATAAATTTTTTTTGAAAAGTCTACAAATAACAAATGCTGGAGAGGGTGTGGAGAGAAGGGAACCCTCCTACACTGTTGGCTGGAATATAAACTGATGCAGCCATTAAGGAGAACAGTATGGAGTTTCCTTAAAAAAACTAAAACTAGAGCTAACTTGTGATCTAGCAATCCAGCAATCCAGCTCCTGGGCATATGTTCAAACATAATTCAAAAAGATACATGCACCCCAATGTTCACTGCAGCACTGTTTACAATAGTCAAGACATGGAAACAATCTAAACGTCCATGGACAGGTGAATGGATCAAGAAAATGTGGTACATTGTGTACAGTGGAATAGTACTTACCCATAAAAAACCAAAATAATGCCATTTGCTGCAACATGGATGGACCTAAACATTATTATACTAAGTGAAGTAAATCAGAGAAAGGCAAATACCATATGATACCACTTATATTTGAAATCTAAAATATGACACAGCTGAACCTTCCTATGAAAGAGACAGACTCACAGACACAGAGAACAGACTGTGGGTTGCCGTTACCAAGGGGGAGGGGAGTGGAGAAGGAAGGATTGGGAGTTTGGAGTTAGCAGATACAAACTTGTATACACGCGTGGGTAAACAACAAGGTCCTCTTGCACAACACGAGGAACTATATTCAATATCCTGTGAGAAACCACAATGGAAAGGACTCTAGAAGACAGCACGCATGCATGTGTAACTGAATCACTTTGCTGTACAGCCAAAGTTAACACAACATTGCAAATCAAGTACACACTTCAATTATAAAGAAGAAAACAAATGACATGACCCAGTGTGGCTGTGGTTGGAGGCCAGCTGGGGTGCTGGAGAGCAGTCTTTGGGGTCGACAGACCCAGGCCTGGAGGAGACCAGCTCCAACTGGGGCCCTGACACTCATACCAGCCCCAGCCTCAGACATGGAGGATCCCCGTGGGAAGGAACACGGTGTCACGTAAGTACTGACGAACAGGACACGAGAAGGCTGGTGTTCCTGCTGCCAGGGGCACAGGGGCACGTGTCCCCCGCCCTGCAGGTGCCCCGCCAGCAACCACTGCTCCCCCTGCCCCAGGGGCGGGAGCCCTTCACCCACTCTTCCCTTTGGGAGAGAGCCTGCCCTTGTGGGCTTCACTCTGCCCCTCACAGCCTCAGGTCCACGACTCTGAGCTGGCTTCTGCCGACAAAAGAGCTGCTTCTCTCACCTCCACCTGCCTGCCTGTCTTGTCTGTCTGTCTGTCTCCGCAGGCCCCAAAGCCAAGGGGAAGGAATCACCCAAATACACCAACCCTGGCTCCAATCCTCCTGGTTTGCCAACCTCTGTGGTTTTTCAATTAAACCACCTTGATGGATGGCATGTTACACATGTTTCTACAAACCATGGAAACACTCAGTTTAGAGTTTCTTCCTAAAAGCAAACAGTCCTCTTCCCCATTCTTTAAAATTAAGAATAACAAACATACCAAGACAAGTCAGTTCTCCCTCAGCCTCTCAAAAATGTGAAATAGGAACACCCTGTGTCTGGGAATGATGGAAGGACACTTTGGTGTCACATATATCTTTAAAAAAGGACAAAAGTGAGTGACAAATAGCACACTGGCACGCTTCTGGTGGAGAAGAGGGACCGCCCAGAGGAGAAACTCCCCTTACCTGGGGAACATCGTCAAAGAGCCGCTGAGCAAAGTGAGGAAGGACATCATCCACGGACTTCCCGCTGCCGAACTGGATCACCGTGCCCGTGGCCTCGATGACGGCCACCCGCACCTTCCAGTGCTGGTGGGAGATGGACTGCATCAGGGGGCCGATCAGGGACTCCGACTGCATGTGGAAGTGGTCTGTGGGGCGGGGAGGCCAGCAGTCACCAGGGGAGCCTGGGGGCCTCCGCTCTGGCCTGGTTCTGCTGGGAGCGCTGCACCCTTAGCACTGGAGAGGTGCAGGGACAGGACGAGTAACTCAAACAGCACCTCTCTCAGAGGCCTGGGGCTGGACCCCGTGTCAGCTGAACAGGGCAGCTGGGAGAGGAGAGCCTGAAGCTGCCAATGGATGCGACAGGTGCCCGGAGCGGGGAGAGACCGCATGTCCCCAGGTCCTGCCGAGCCAGACATGCAGCACAGCACAGGAAACCGCACCAGCACCGCCTCAGGCAAAGCCACCCCGCTTCTATGGGCCTCACAGAAAGTCAGGACCAGGGGGTCTTCGTGGGGCCCAGGTGGACTCTCCAGCTCTGCACTTCTGCCGCTGCTTCAGACCTGTGTGAGGTCGCTATTTCAGTGGTACTTCCAGCGAGTTCTCTCAGCGCTCAGGTCCTCAGATCAAGGCAGGCTCTGGCTCACTGCTGCCCAGGGTGCGAGGGCCCAGAGGAGAGGCCCGGAGCGCAGGAGAGGCGCTGACCGGGAGATGTGGCAGGCGTTGCGCTCGGGGCTGGGGTTGCAGCTGCAGCTGCAGCAGGGCGCGGGCAGGGGGCCACCGGGGAGGGGACGGGGGGTTGGCACCTGGAGTGGCGCGTGCCAGGCCGGCGGCGCACTCGCAGCTCTCGCGGCGCACGGCGGCGAAGGGGTCGAGCAGCGTGCAGCGCAGCGCGCGCACCGCGTCGTCCAGGTGGGGCGCGAACGCGGCGCCGGCAAGGCGCACGGCCAGGCCGAGCAGTTGCACGAGCGCCAGGCGCAGCTCCTCACAGGCCTCGGGCGGCGGGCGGCGCGCGGGCTCGGGGCTGGCCAACCGTGCGGCG
>CM035301.1:16533192-16547830 GCA_020226075.1 Hydropotes inermis | reverse complement strand
GGGGAGGGCTCTCGGGTCTGCCCTCCTTGTTCACAGCGGCCAGAAGGTGAGCCTGGGATGGGTGGGTACATGCCACCCGAGGCGTGTGTGTGTGCATCCGTGTGGTGAGAGCCGCCTCCACACGGGGCCGTGAGTCTGTGTCCCACTTCCCTGAGGCACTGAGGCTGGTGCAGTGGCTGGGGCCTGGGCATCCTAGCTGCCAGAGGCTGTCCCGATGCGATAGGCGGCAAAGCCCAGTTGGCAAGTTTGTGGTGGGGTGGCTGCTCGAGGAAGAGGAAGAAGGCAAACTTCTCCTTTTTCCCAGTCTGGTCCCTGGCCTCTGCCCAGCTGGACGAGGGAAAACACTTTAAATCAGGTTGCAGTTTTGACCATTTCATAGCACTGGACACTTAAAAGTGACTGAGTTGACACTGGGTATGTATCTTGACATAATAGTAGAACTTTGAAATTCTCTACGTTTGAGCCGAAATGTGATGGAACTGCCCCAACGGTATAGGCAGGAGTCAGGAGGGAACCTCCTCCTCTGAATGGATTTTAAAGACCCCGGTCAGGGTAGGAAGGAGTGACTTCAGGTCGGTTCCAGGAGCCCCCGTTCAGTGTCCTGGATTGTGTCATTCCACCAGCACAACAAACCGCTGCGAGCCGGCGCGCTTGGTCGGTCTGTTCATTAGCTCCTCCGGCCGGTTCTCATGGGATGCTCGGGGTCCCGGCGTCCACAGCAGCCCCTCCTCCCAAAGCTGAGGGCAGGAAACCTGTGGATGGCGGGGATGAAGAGGAAGAACCAGGCGCAGATGAGGGGGCCAGGGCCTGGGGCGCTGGGGACAGGCGACCCTTGCCGCCCGCGGGCGTCCCTGCCTTTGTCCTCTGCAGATGTGGGAGTCACCACAAAGGCAGGGCCTCACACTCCTGATCATCTTGCGTCAGTGGGTCAGGAGTCCAGCAGGGCTCGGGCGTGTCCCCTGAAGGCAACCCTGGAGGCCTGGGCTGGTCCTTCCCTGGGGGCCCGCGCCTTGGGTGGCCTGCGCCTCTCGGAGCCCTGCCCTGAGCTCCAGGACTGGTCCCTCCCCTCGGGCTCCTGCTTGGGCTCCTCTTCTGCACCTGCATAGGCCCTGACTGCCCTGCTCTGTGCAGGGGGCTGAGCTTGCCACCATCCCCCCAGCCCCACCAGGAGGGACATGGCTGGATGTGCTGTAACTGGTAGCCTTGTGGTCACTGGACTGATCACCTGCTTCTTGCTCATCCCGGCTGGTCCCTTTGGTTCCCCGTCAGCAGGTGCCGGCAGCCATGCCCACCTCCACGCCCACAGGCGGGAGACTGGAGGGTCTTCCAGGTGAAGCCTCCTATGGCCCCCATGCTGTTGCTGGTCGGGAAGCAGGACCCACCTAGGAGTCCGCCTGCCAAGCCCAGCTCAGCAGCCCCTGGTGGGGGGACGTGCTGAGACCTCCCTTGCCTGGGCAGGTACCCACGTCTGTCTCCTTGCCCCTCAGGGCCTAAAGGACAAGACGCGCAGCGCCCACACTCCCTGGGGTGCTCGGCAGAGCAGGGGCCAGAGAAGGGGGCAGGTTCAGCAGCCAGCCTCCGGCTCGCTTTGCACAGAGCCAGGGCTGCAGGGAGACCCCGGCGGCACCCCCAAGGTCCCAAGCCGGCCTGCAGGTGTGAGGGCCGCAGGCAGGGAGGGTTCCTCGAGAAGCAATGCCCCTGTTGAAGCTTGGCAGGTGAACTGGGCTTGGCACCACCAGGACTCTGGGGCGGGGGAGCAGGTGGTTGGAAAATAAGCTGGACCTTTGCAAGACTCGGAGACTCAGGCTCCAGGGCGGGGTGAGGACCCCGATCTGTGGCACGAGCAGCCCTTCAGTGGGGAAAGCAGGAGGGGTGGGGGGGACACACAGGCCAGCACAACGTGTGGGGACGTTTGCTGACGACATGGTCCCCGCCTCACGCCTCAGGATGCCCAGTCAACCAGGGCTTGTCACTGTCCAGCCCAGAGAGGGAAGGACCTTGACCCAGCTGTGCGTGGCGACACGGTCCACACAGTTCCCTGACTCTGCTCCAGGAGGGGCATCCCTGCTGTCCCCACGCGAGGGCACTGGCCACCCGGGGTCTAGTCGGCGTCCCTGATGGACCCTGTGCTCACCGCCCATCTCGCGGGAAGAGGCGTGGGTCATGTAGTTCAGGGTGGAGGCACCTGGATCAGCTGCGAGGAACCACTGTGCCATCACTGGGAACGTTAACCGGGCTACCCTGGCAGCTCAGCAATAGTGCAGGAGACGTGGGTTCTGCCCCCGGGTTGGGACGATCCCCTGAGGGGCAAGTGGCAGCCCACTCCGTATTCTTGCCTGGAGAATCCCATGGACAGAGGGGCCTGGGGCTATAGCTCATGTAGTCGCAAGAGTCGGACATGACTCAGCCTTTCAACAGCAGCAACAACTGGTCAGTGCTGCCCGGTTCTGGACATGGGGAGGCCGGGCCTGGTTTGAGGGCCCCTGGCTCCCTGCCTCAAAGTGGTGAGTGCCTGGATGAATGGGATGTGTTTCCCTTCCACCCAAGTGACCAGTGAAGGGGGCTGGGGCCCCAGGAGAAATGAGGGGGCTTGTCAGCAGGTTGGACTGCGGGCAGGGCCCTTAGGGCGGCCCACCTGCAGGCCCTGGACGTGGGGGCCCCTGAGATAGGCCCCCAAGGGGCCTGGAAGGGTCTGAGGGAAGAGGCTGGTGGGGGCTGCCCCCGTGGTGGCAGGAGCATGGGGCTCATTCAGTCCCAGCTGAGAGGGGCCGGGGAGCAAGGTTCTGGGGGACCGGGCACCCAGCCACCTGCCAGCCACTGCACCTGGTCTGCCAGCCACAGTCTGGGGGCTCTCTGCCAGGGCAAAGCATCCAGCAAGATAAGGGTGTGTGTGTGTGTGGTGGGGGGGGGGTGCTGGGGTCCAAAGGCCACCCTCAGAGAGGGTCCCTCTCCCACAGACCATGTGGTGGAGGGCTCCACACAGATCTTGGGAGCACCCAGGAGGCCCTGAGAACAGATGTCTGCCCTGGAGAGTATGCCTCCCACGAAGTCTGTCATGTGAAACCTGGCCCCCGGTTTTGTCACCCTCCTCACCAGGCCACCTTCCTCCGTCCGTGGGATTCTCCAGGCAAGAATACTGAAGTGGACTGCGTGCCCTCCTCCAGGGGATCTTGCTGACCCAGGGATTGAACGAGCTAGCATCTGTTAGATCTCCTGCATTGACAGGAGGGTTCTTTACCACTAGCTCCATCTGGGAAGCCTCCAGGCAAAAGGGTGGGGACCCCCAACTGCCTGAAATGACATTTCTGCCACTACCCAGGCAGAATGGGGGCAAAATGTGATGGTGGTGGTGGTGGTGGTGGTTTAGTTGCTAAGTCATGTCCAACTCTTGAGACCCTCTGGCAGGACTCATGCCAGGCCCCTCTGTCCATGGGATTCTCCAGACAAGAACACTGGAGTGAGTTCCTATTTCCTTCTCCAAAACGTGCTGTTAGGCAACTGGAAAACACAGGTGACTGACTCCCATTGCTGCCAGCCTGAGGCTTAGGGGCTGTGCTGGCCTCTGACTTCTGGGACCCCTGGGCTCGGGGAAGAATTTAGAGTGACCCTGTGATGACACCCTCCCCCCGCCCCCTGTATCTGGGTGAAGCTGGTGCCCCTAACCAGGGGAACCAGTGCAGGCCCTGTGACCCAGAGGTGACAGCCAGGTGTGCAGGTTGGGGGTGGGGTGCTCACCATCACCCCCAAGGCAGGTGGGCAATCTGGGTAATGGAGCCTCCAGTGGGGGTTGGAGGTGTGAGGCGGGCGCGTGGGGGCGGTGGTGGCGGTCCTCTTGGCAGCGCAGCAGCGCACTGATGTGTGTCGGTCTGTCAAATGTGGGGCTCCTCAGCCTGCATGTCTGGGGTGAGGGTGAGGAGGAGGGGACGGGAGGGGGAGCGGGGGCAGGGGTAGTTTGCCCAGGCGGGAGATCTGGGCGGCGGGGAGAGGGGGTTGGGGGTGGGCCGGTAGGAGGGTGGACCGCGCAGCGCGGCGCGGGGGCGGGCTGAGGGCGGCGCCGCTGCAGTGCGGGACCGCTCGCCCGCCGTGCCCGCGTCCCCGCGCAGCCACCTCCGGCCTCGGGCGCCGCGCATCCAGGTACGCGGGGCTGGGGAGGGTCAGCGCTGGAGCCCTCGGCCGTCCGGAGGCCCCGGGAAGCGTGGGCCCTGGGGGAGCCCCCGCCTCTTAGCCCGACCGGGGCCGTCGTGCGGCGGTGGTCTGAGCGCGGGGACCGGGGGCGCGGGGGCCGGGGTCGCCGATCTGCGTGCAGCGCGGGCTGGCAGGCCGGGTTCCGAGCTGTCATTGTGACCTGGCCGAGCGCGGAACGGACGCGCGGCCCTGCCATTGTTCTCCGGGTTCGTCTTCCCGGGAGGCCCGGCTCCTGGCTTCGTTCCTTTCCCGTTTCCTTTCCTTTTCCTGCGGATCGTGTAACCGCGCCTCCCCCGCCTCCATCATCTCCCGGGGAGCTCGCAGGAGGCCCTCTAGCCAGGAAGGTCCGGGGAGGGGAGGGATGGTCGCACGTGAGACCCCTTACTGGCCGGCTGCGCGCACAGGCCGGCGGCTCTGCTTCCCCACCCCGACCCCCCGCTTCCCTCCCGGCCCTGGCGGGCCGCACGCGCCCCCACGAGCGTCTGCCTAGAGGTGAGCTTTGCCTCGAGGACGAGGGGCCTCTGGCAGGGCAGACCCGGTCTCGCCTGGTCGGGCCGGGCGCTCGCTGGAGGCGCGCGGCCTGCGGACTCGCCTCTCCCACAGGACGCGCCGCGTGTCGCCATGGCCGCGCCGGGGGCGCAGCAGCCGGACGAAGACGACGGCCTGCGGGCCTGTGAGCTTTACGTGCAGAGGCGCGGCATCCAGCAGGCGCTCAAGGACTGCATCGTGCAGCTTTGCTTGGCCAAGCCCGAGCGCCCCATGCGGTTCCTGCGCGAGCACTTCCACAGGCTGGAGCAGGTCAGTGGCTGCGGCCTGGCCCCCGCGCGCAGGGGTGTCGGGCGGCGGCGCCCCCCGGCCTCCCTCCCTGCCCTACGTGCTCAGCACAGGCGGAAGCCGCCCTCTGCGGCCCCTAGCAGGCCGGGCGGCTTCCCGCCCCCACAGGACCCCAGCTTCTCTCGCGGCTCAGGCTCGGGGAGGGCGGGGGCCGGAAGGCTTGGGATCTTTTGGGAAGTGGTGGTTGTGACTGTCGCTTGTGGGGTCACCAGCAGTTCTCAACTTAGGGGCCATCAGAGATGCGCTCTGCACTCAGGGTGAAAGCGAACGGGCCGCCGCGAAACGCGGTGGGCTGCACAGGTCAGCCTGACGAGGGTCCGCGGTCCTGAGACCAGGCGGGTGCGGGCCCCTCAGACCCGCGGCTGCCCACCCCGCTCCCTGCTGCCTGGAGGACCCTCTTCACCCCTCCTGGTTCCTGATGTGGGCGGGGGCTGGGAGCAGGAGATGGGCAGGAGCCCAAGAGGACCCGCGAGCAGCTTCCCTCACCCCTCGTCCCCCTCATCCCCCCCACTTCCCCCTCAGCCCCCGCCCCAGGCACTCTATGGGGTTACCCCAGGCTCCTCCCGGGGTCCTTGTGTCAGGACCTCTCTGACACTGCCCGCCCCTCCTGGGGACTGAACGGGATCCCGGTTAGGGCCCAGCTCTGTTTTAATCACCTCTGTGTCCCTGAGCCCCGCAGTGTTTTACTTCTGATGGGGGCCCCTGTGGACACAGAGCCTTAATCCAGAGGAATGGATTTATTTCTTCCCTTTGAAACAACACGTTAAAGCACATTTTTAAGTAATACATGCCTTTTAAAGAAAATTTGGAAAGTTCAGAAGTGGAAAGAAGAAGTAGAAATCACCTGGAGTCCTTCCCACCTGTCTGTACCCCCAGCTCATCGTGGTTTTAAAACAAAGTTGGAATCATGTTATGGATGCAGTTTTATGTTGTGCATTTATTACACATTCCTCATAGTCCTCAACTGTAAATGATTGTGTAGTTTGTGTGGAGAAGATTCACCAAAGTTTTCTCAAAATTTTCCTCACGATTGGACAGTTGTTTCCAATTAAAAAAAATTTTTTTTATTTTGGAAAGTAATGCCATATGAACATATTCGTACATAGATTTTTTTTCTCTTTCTGCATGTAGCATTGTTTAGAAGTGGAATTACTGAAATTCAAGATTCACTTACTGGGTTTCAGAGATCTTGGTGTGGTCAGGGTCTCTCCAAAGGGAGCATCAATTCAAGACCCACCAGCGGATGGTGCGGTTGTGGCCACCCACCCTAGCCAGCTCTAGCTGTGCTTGCCTGCGTGCGCATGCGTGCGACCAGAGTTGCTTAGTTGTGTCTGACTCTTTTTGACCCCATAGACTCTAACCTGCCAGGCTTCTCTGTCCAAGGGATTCGCCAGGCAAGAATACTGGAGTGGGTTGCCATGCCCTTCTCCATGGCTTTGGCTGATTTAATGTGAAGAGCTGTTTTTCAGTTGGTAGCTGAACATGGTCTTATGGCTTTCATCTGTTTTTCTTTGGGTCCTCGCTGTGTAGGAGAGTGTGGGTGCCCAGAGGGCAGGGGCAGGGGCGTGCTGTTTTCCAGCACGGGTGAGGGGGAGAGTCAGGCGCTGACAGTGCCTCTTGACTTGACTTGTTCATGACAACCCCAGCCAGATGACACGTCTCATGGGATGTGAGCTCTCAGCAGGACGGAGGCAGGCAGCCTGCTTGGAGGCCAGAAGCAGGGTCCGGCCAGACCTCAGGCCTCAGAATGAGACCTGAGCAGAGGGTCCCAGTGGGATGGATCCTCTTGCCCCCAAGGGCATCTGCAGTGGCCAGAGATGCTTGGTGTTGTTACACCTGGCGGGAGAGGGGGTGCATCTGTCCTCTGGGGGGAGTGGGTGTGGAGTGAGAGGCTCGGGGGGCCTTCCTGGTCCTGCTGGGGGATGGGGGTATTGTGAGGAGCAAGGCCTGGACCGCGACTCCTAGGACTAGCTTGAGTCCCGAGTGAAGGGGTGCCTCTTGCCAAGAAGGGGGCGGTGGGGGGAGGCAGGGTTGGACAGAAAGACAAGAGAAATGCCTTGGAGGGTCTGAGTCATCAAAGAGGCTGTGGGTCTGGAGCCTGCGGGGGAGAAGCCTGGCGGGCACAGAGGTTTAGGAGGATTGATTGATGGTTCTCGCCTGGAGGGGCAGTTTCCAGCCTGCATTCAACAGGTGAGGACTGAGATTTGGAGAAGGGTGACCTGAAGGCCGGGGTTCCAGGCTCCAGGCTAACTGGGTGCAGTCTCTGAAATCGCCTGCGAGCTTTTACAAGCGGGTACATTTTACTGGGGAGAGTCCCTGGGATTTGCAATGGGCGCTTAGATGGACCCAAGATCCCCAAACACAAAGCACCCTGAGGTGTCCTCAAACCCATGGGCGTCTCACTGCCTGCTGCACGTGTGGACCAGGGTGACTGCGTTCGGAGAGGCTCTTGCTGTGGGGCCTGGTCCTGGGCCCCTCTCCGCAGGAGGCCGGCAGGCCAGAAGCCTGGGAAGGGACGTGTTTCTCCCCTTGTGTGGCGAGAAGGAAGCATGTGTCCGTGGCCTTGATAAGCGTGGAGGCTGCAGCTGCCCACATAGGCCGGTGGGGATGGCCTAGCTCCTGGGGTGCTGCCCTGGCTGCGGTGCGATGCCCAGCACCCAGGCCTCGGTGAGGGAGCCAGCGAGAGGCAGGCTTGTTCTCAGGTGGAAGCTCAGGGGGGCAGAATAGTCTATATCCCCTGGCAAAGCGCAGCCTCAGAGCCGCTCTGGGATTTGGTGGGTTTAAGTGGAGCAGGAGCGATGGCGGAGTCGCACCCGTGTGCCACCCCTACGTTTCCCCCAGGAGTTTCCTTGCTTGCAGGACGCGCTTACATACAGATGTGGATGATCATGTATGTGTGCATTTTTTGTTAGGTTTTTCTTTTTTATTCAAACTTATCATTTATTTATTTCCTGCTGTGGCGAGTCTTGTTTTGTGCACGGGCTTCCTGCGGGGGTGGCGGGCAGGCTGCCCTCTAGTGCAGTGCACAGGGTCTGGGGCATCTCTGGCAACGCGGCTGTGCAGGCCTCAGTGGCTGGCGCGCTGGCGTCGTCACCCTGCAGCACATAGACTCTTTCCGGGTCAGGGATCGAACCCACATCCCCTGCACCGGCAGAAGGGCCCCTCACCACCGGCCACCACGGAAGCTCTGATGTTTTTCTTCCGAGCAGCATTTTTTATTGTCAAACATACATGACATAGAATTCAGCATTCTGGCTGTTTTTCAGCATGCACATCAGTGGCCTTAGGGGCACTCCTGTGGCCCCATGTCCACATGAGCAGCATTTCGGTGGCTTCTCGTGGCTGGTCAGTTTCCATCCTGTGGATGTGTTGTAGTTCTACTTTCTTTCCATCATTTCGTGTTTGATGGCTTTCAGTTTTTTTTTTTTTTTCCTCCAGAAAGCACCTTTATGCCGAGGAAATGATTTCAGAGAAATAAGCAGGTTTGTAACAGGCTGATCAGGAAAGACTCGGGGCTGAGCGTCTGCATGTGTTCTGGCTGCCCATCTGCTCCCGCAGGGCTGGGTCGGCCTGTGGTCAGACCGCACCCTCGCTGATGCTGCTCTGTGCTGCCTGGTGCCCCTGGACTCCTCGTCCGGCGGCCCCGTCTCCTGATCCTGGGGCGGTGGTGGCTTCCCTCTGGTCCGTTGATCAGACGCTGGCTGACCCAGGCTCGCTCTGTGCCTTTGACGAGACAGCAGTCACACCGGGTTTCCCTTGTGATGGGCGGGCACTGCTTTGGGAGAGCCGGCGGTGGCTTCTATGGAAGTGCATCCTGTCGGGGCGCAGAAGGCTGTTCCTGAGACGAGGGCCGTGGTCTGTGCTGGGCGTCCGAGGCGTCTGGTGACTCCGTGTGGAGGGTCACCCTGTGTTTGCTGGTGGCCAGTGCTGCCTGTGGCGGACAGAGGTGTCCATCTGCTGGTCTGGCGTTGACCTCCTCTTGGAAGGGCCATCCACCCCCTGGCACATCGACAGTCTAGGCCCTCCCTTGCAGGGGGCCACCGGGGAAGCCAGGGTGGGGGGTGCGTCCGCGTGCAGCCGGGGGGCCAACAGTGGGCTGCATCCGGTTGGGGGCGGCCAGGACCACTGTGGGGCAGCACGCTCTCTGCTCTGCAGGGTGTGGGCGCGGCTGTGTGTGCATGGGGCCCGGAGGCATGCTGGGAGTTTCTGCCTCCCTGTGAAGTTTGTGTGGACCTGTGACTGCTTAAAAAGACAAACTCTCTGAAATTAAAAAGAAAAAGTGGGGCCCTCACATCTTTGGCCCTAATGATTTCTCCCCTGCCCTGCTGAGACGTCTGCTTAGCTGTGTGGAGGGGTTCGGGAGAGGCAGACGTCGGTGGGCTGAGAAGATGGAATAAAGAGGGTGTGGAGACCAGTTAGAGGTGGGGGAGAGGGGCTGGGCCGGGTGCGCAGGCTTCTGGGTGGGCGTGGGAGGGTCCTGGGCCCTGTTAGCACTGGACAGCTGGCCCCAAGGTCTGGGGGAAGGCGGTGGAGACAGCAGGCTTTGGGGGAGGCTGAGGTTGGGGTGTAGCTGTGTCTGGCAGCACAGTGGGTAGCCATGTGCCCAGGCTGAGACGGGCCTCAGAGCACCAGTGGGTCAAGGGAGTGACCAGCAGCCCTGCTCCATTATTACTGGCCAGCGCCTACAATTCACCTGAAGCTTCCCTCATGGTGCACATTCTGTGGGTTTAGACAAGCACGTGGAGTGTCTCCATCGTCACAGCATCATGCAGAGTCGCCACGGCCCTAAAAACCCCTGTGCTCCACCTGTTCGCCACTCCTTCCCCCAAGCCTGGCGGCTGGTCCTTTCCCGGTCTCCGCGGTTTCCGGAAGGTCACAGCACGTAGTCGTTTCAGACCGGCTTCTTTCCCTTAGTGATTCGCACCGAAGCGTTCTCTGGGTCTTCTCATGACTTAATAGCCCATTTCTTTTTATTATCTAATAATATTCTGTTGTCAGGATGAACCCCAGTTTATTTATTCATCACTGGCTGAATGACTGGCTGTTTCCAAGTTTCAGCAACTGGGACAAAAGCTGCTATAAACGTCTCTGTGTGGGATTTTATATGATGTAGGTTTATCTCCTTTGATAAACACCAGGAGTGCAGTTGCTGTATTGCATGGAGACAGACACCAGAGTGTCTTCCAGAGCAGCTGCCCCGTCCTGCATCCAGGCATTTTGCGGCCGTGGGTGAGGGTCCCTGTCGTCTGTGTCCTGGATTCTGATCATCCCCGCAGGCCTGCAGGTAGCTCATTGTTCCTTTAGTTTGTTGTTTCTCAGATGACACATGAGGAGAAGCAGTTTTCCCATGCTTGGTTGCCATCTGCAGATCTTCCTTACGAGGGTCTGTTCAGATCTTTGGCCTGTTTTCCATTCGGGTTTGTTTTCTTACTGTTGAGTTTTAAGAGCTTCCTAGGTGGCGCTAGTGGTAAAGAACCGGCCAGCCAATGCCAGAGTCATCTGGTTTGATCCCTGGGTCGGGAAGATCCCCTGGGGGAGGAAATGGCAACCCACTCCAGTCTTCTTGCCTGGAGAATCCCATGGACAGAGGAGCCTGGTGGGCTGCAGTCCGTGGGGTCACAAAGAGTCGGACACGACTGAAGTGACTTAGCACGCACACACAGAGCTTTTGTACATTCTGCATACGAATCCTGTCTTAGATATATCTGTTTTGCAGATATTTTCTCCTAGTCCATGTCTTGTCTTTTCTCTCTTGATTATATACAATTTTTTTTCTTTGGCCTTGCATGTGACTTGCAGGATCTTAGTCCCCCGACTGGGGGCAGAGCCCAAGCTCCGCCGTGAAAGCACACAGCCCTAACTGCTGCACCACTGTGGAATTCCCTGGCTGTGCATAATTCTGAATCCTGCTTTTTGGTGTCTTAAACCAAACTTTACACAGTTACTAAATTTATTAAAAGTATGATTTAATGGTGCAGTGTATTCTATTATATAGATGTTTCTACCTTGATTTAAGCAATCTCTTATTGTTGTTGGTTGAAGTAAAAAATAAAATTTTAAGCCCTGCAAGGACATTCTGGTACGGATACCTTGTTGATGCCTCTCACTCTTTCCTTAGGATGTGTTTTAAGACATAGAATTATGAAGCTCAGAAGTACCCACTGATAATAAAGCCACTTCTCCTAAAAGGTTTCACTCGTTCATTCATTCATTCTGCCAGTTTTTATTGAACACCTCCACGGGCCGGGCACTGTCTCAGGTGCTGAGGACCTGCTGCGGGTCGGGCACTGTCTCAGGTGCTGAGGACGTGCTGGTGAGCCCCCTGGGAAGCAGTGACTCCATGCGGGCGTGTGTGACAGCGGGCCGTGACTCAGGGAGGACACGGTACCTGCCTCGGGTTGTCGCTGAGCTTGGTTTCCTTTTCCCGTCTCTGTCTCCTGAGATCACGATTGGGTTACATCAGAGACCCTAGCAAGATATGTGTGAATCAGAACTTTAGAATTTGAGAATGAAGTACCCAGTGTGACGTGTTATCTCAAGGGACGCCAGGACGGGTTTGTCTTTTTCTCACTCAGAAACCAAATTCTTTTACTGCAATCCAATCAAGTTACAAATTATTAATAAAAAGTCAGAAAAAAGAGAAGGAGCCAGAAGCCCCTGCGTGTGTTTGGAAATCAGTAACGAGCTTTTGTCTGTGCATCAGTAGAAGAAGACTGTCGTGGTAAAAAAGTTATGAAATATTTAGGTTGAGTGCCAGTAACAGCATTACATATCAAAGCATGTGAAATTAGCAAAATTGGTACCTAGAGGGAAATGTATGGCCTCATTAAGAAACAAGATAAATAAAAAATAAGATGAGAAATTAATGAGCTGTGTGTCTTAGTTTCTTCGGGTGCCATAGCAAATTGACAAGAAATTGGGCAGCTTAGAACAGGTATTTATTACCTCAGTTGTGCAACCCAGAAACCTCAAATCAAGGCTTTGGCAAAGGTAGTTACTTCTGGGGGCTCTGATGGGGGTCCATCAAGGCTCTCCCCTGCTTCTCGGGGCTCTGACGGGGGGTCCACCCTTGGCCCCCCCAGTTTCCGGGGGCTGCCCTTGACTGGCAGACCCTTCACCAGACAGTCCCGCGTTCATCCCTGTGTGTCTGTGTCCAGACCTCCTCCTAAAAGGACGCGTGTCGCTAGATTAGGGTCACTCCGATGCAGCATGACCTCATCTTAACTTGATTGTACCTGCAAAGAGTTATTTCCAAATTAAGCCACACTCGGAAGTTCTTCATGGACATGAACTTTTGAGGGACCATTTTTCAACCCACTGCCAGATGCCACCTGAGAAACCAGGAGGAGAGAAAGCAAGCAAGACAGAAACATGGAAAAATAAGGATAAAGGCAGAAATCAAAGAAATAGCAGCAGACAATAAAATCAGAGTCTGACTCTGAAGAGACGGGCAAAGCAAACATCCCAGGGGGCTGCCACATTGTGAGATGTACACTACTTTGCCACACGCAGGGGAGGAGGGGGGTCGAGGAGGAGGGTGGGGAGGGTGGGCAGGGGTGGACTCAGATCTGCCCACGTTCCCTGGTTCAGCTCTGCTCATCTGGGTGGACTCAGAAGACACCTCCTCCAGGAAGCCCTCCTTGATTCCTTGCTGGGGATGGTCTAACAGCCTGCTCTTGCTGGCACAGCCCCTTGTACGTGGCTCTTTAGTGGTGCTCACCCGTCATCTTGCTGAGCCCTCTCACTGCCTCTGTTCTGTGCGAGCTCTGACAGTAACCTCCTTCATGACAGAACCACACCCTTTCCCCCTGTTGCATTTTGTGTATGAAGCCTTGTATACAGAAGGTGCCCAATAAATGATCGAAGCCCTGTGTTTCTCTTCTTGCCCTGCGGCTGGGTGACCAGGTGCCGTGGACACACCCCTTACCCTGGGACTCTCCTGCGAGTGGGGGGGGGCAGGCGGTGTTCCCACCCAGTGAGTGGGGGGCGGGGGGTGGGGTGCGGGGGAGGGGTTCCGCAGTCCCAGGGTCCCAGGCGTGCGGGGTGTTGGGGGGTCAGCTCAGTCATGGAGCGTCTCCCTAGACCCCCTGTCATTGTCTCCCCTCGGGCTGGAAGCCTGCACTTCACCCCCTCGTGTGGGAAAAACCCAGTCAGAAGATGAGCTGCCCACACTGCGGCCCAGGCAGACCCTGGCCCTGGGGGCAGGACACATGGTCCCTGGAGCTGCCTCTGTGTTAGGGGCAGATTCCGCAGCTTTCTGGGAAGGCCATTCCCACACTCTGGTTATGAAGATGCCTTTGGCCTGGATTGCCTGTCCTGACCCTGAGTCCTCCACCATCCCGCAGCCCAGACAGCTCATCAGCCCGGATATGGGAGACAGGAAGGGCTCCGAGAGCCAGAGGGTTTCCTGGAATCTCCCGGGCCGGGGGTGGGGTGTCATCCAGGAACAGACCGTGTCATCCATGGTCTGCCGTGGAGGGGCCCTGGGGGGCCATGGACACCACCAGTGTCCTGCTTCATCTGACCCTTCGCTGCCAAAGTTGGGAAATCATCTCTGTGCCCGGCTGGAGCTGCTCATGCGTCCAGGAAAGCAAGGGCTGGACCTCAGCTTCCTGGAAGAAAAGCGGCTTCTGGTGCTTCCCTGGGGAGCCCGGGTCCTCGCCATGACCGTGGGCTGGGTCAGCCTCTGTCCACAGTGTCCTGGGCCACTCCCAAGGCCAGGTAGCTCCATTAGCTTGAAGTCAGTGTGTCCCAAACCCAGTCAGGTTAACCAGATCGAAACCAAACCAAAACACAGAAAGTGGCAAGGGTGCCTGGGGATTGCGCTGCTGCTGGGAGCGTGGAACGGGGCGGCCAGTGGAGACAGCTCCGAGGTTCTTCACTTAGCTGAGCGTGATGCCCCGGGGTGTCCCCAGGAGCGGCACACAGCGCTGAGACACACGCCCGCACACTCAACATCCACGGCAGTCGAGGGGTGGACCCAGCCCCTGTCTACCAGCCACGAACAGGCCACTGAGATGCGATAGGATGGAGTTCGACTCAGCTGTGGAAAGGAGGGGCAAGCTGGCATGTCAGGGCCGTGTGCACCTTGGAGACCATCCGAGGGGGAGGGCCCGGCATGGATGGACGCGCACTGCGGGGCTGCTCCCGCGAGACGTCCGGAGGGGCATGCCCACGGACGCGGCAGCTGGGCGAGTGAGTGCCAGGCCTGGGTGGAGGCTGCGGGGGCTGCCAGGTGATTGGTGCCGATGAGATACCTGGATCTTGGTGCTGGTGATGCCAGTGTGACGTTATGACCGCCCCGAAGGCCCCAGAACTGCACACTCTAAGACGGTGGGCTGGTACTTTTAAGCTGTGTGAGTTTCACTTCAACTGAAGCAAAGTCCACTCATTTGCTCAATCACCTCTCGGGCCCCTCGCTTCTGCGGGAAGCCTGGGGTCATTTCCTCCTGCCCTTGGTCACCGCCACCACGGAGCCTGATGACTTCTGTGTGGCCTGACTCTGTGGACGTCCTGCAGTGGCTTGGCACCTCTGATGGCCCCTCTCTTCTGGGTGCTGGCAGAGCCTGGAGCCACTCTAGGCAGTCTACACTGCACTCTGGGGGCCTTTACACGGTGT
>CM035301.1:16475511-16517422 GCA_020226075.1 Hydropotes inermis | reverse complement strand
GGACTGCGGCCTCTGTGGACTGTTGCCTCTGTGGACTGAAGCCTCCATGGACAGTGGCCTCCGTGGACTGTGGCCTCTGTGGACTAAAGCCTCCAGGGACAGTGGCCTCCGTGGACCATCACATCCGTGGACTGCGGCCTCTGTGGACTGAAGCCTCCGTGGACAGTGGCTTCCATGGACCGTCACATATGTGGACTGAAGCCTCCATGGACAGTGGCCTCTGGACTGTCACATCCATGGACTGCGTCCTCTGTGGACTGTTGCCTCTGTGGACTGAAGCCTCCATGGACGGTGGCCTCCATGGACCGTGGCCTCCATGAACCGCCGCCTCCGTGGACTGTCACCTCCGTGGACTGTCACCTCCATGGACCATCGCCTCTGTGGACTGTGACCTCTGTGGACTATGACCTCTGTGGCGGGCGTGAGAATGTCAGGGAGGAGGAGGTCTTTGAAATGGGAGGTAGAGGCCAGAGGCTAGCCGCTCTGCATGCCCTGTGCTGATAGCCTTGGAGGGTGGCCAGGGCATGGGTGGAAATGGTGGGGCTTTGAGTGGGGTGACTCTGGTGTGGCCACCTTCTGCGGGGAGGGAGAGGAGAGCCTGGGACCTGGGAGGGGCTGGGGTGTCCTGTCCCTGCCCCGGGGCGCCTGCCTTGGGCTCCCTCTTTGCCTGCAGCCAGCCGGAGGCCACAGGGACTTGTGAACAAAGCCCATGTAGGAGGATGGGCCCCACAGTGCCCAGACCCAGCCCGCCATGTGGCATCTGTCCGATCAGGAAAGACAGCAAATTTGGGTCTCAGCACAGCTTAGAAAGAACTACGGGCTGTGGAACCCAGCACATGATCTCTGACCATGAACCATGGGGAATACAGAACATGGAACCCAGCACATCTGCAGGTCCGTGGCTGTGATGGGGCGGGGATGTGGAGGGCCAGACCCCGGGCTGGGTCAGCGGCGTGCCTCGAGCCCTGCCCCTTACGGACCCTCGTTTCTTGTGGTCTCCCTGAGCCATGTCTGTCCTGCTCATTGTCCCTCCCCCAGGCCCCCAACTTGAGTCCACGTAGATGTTTTGTCCACTGCAGTTTTTATCTAACTGGCACCCAAATGGCCACTCTGTGGCCACTGAACCCTCTTCATGAAGCTCCTGTGTCTGGCGTGACCACATCGCTTTTGTCATTTTCCTTGCTTTCTGGTACTTCAACAGGTGGCCGTCTCGTCTCGTATGTTTTCTTCCTCCTGGTGGGAGGCTGTGTTTAGAGACCACGTTCTGGGGGGAGTCTCTGCTTTGCTCTGTCCTTGTTGCTGGGCTTTTTCTGCAGACAGAATCAGGACTGTTTTTAAAATAAAATATTTCATGTGTTCATATTGATTCTTCCAGTTTCAATTCAGGGCTAAAGATTGGCTTCCTTCCTTCCTTCCTTCCTTCCTTTTAAAGCAATGTGATTAATTTTGTCTTTATCTCTTTTCCCACATGCTGAATATCTCAGCTGTCCATGACACCAGCAAAAGAATTCTTTGCTTCATTTCACCGCAGGGGCACACACATGCACACACCTGACCTTCGAATAACAGCCAGTATGGTCAGCAGAAGCATCGAAGATTTAATTCTGGCTCATTTTGCCCTGAGGTGTCTGCAGTTTGGGAGCTGATGGGTACACATTTCAGTTCCTTTTTTTGCTTTTCCCTTCGATTTATAAGTATTATTTTTCAAATCTCAGGCTTGTTTTCAGAACTGTGTGAAATATTAATATAGTTTATGGTTTCAAGGTCATCGCCACCAGCACAGTGTGTCCCGGGGGCTCACTTACCCCGTGTCCCCGCCGGACACTCGGCGTCCTTCCTGTGGCTGGGGGGCTCTCTGCTAGTGGATTTGCCCGTGGCTGGAGCAGCAGACGAGTGAGCGAGTCAGCCCACGGGCAGGTTCACGCCCTCCCCCCTCCTTACACACACAGCTTTTCCATCTGATGTATGTCCTGGAGCTCACGCCGTGGCACTTTTCAGAGGGTCTTGACAGCTCTGGGTCTCTGGGGCCATCCCAGAGCTGGGTCAGTAGGTGGGGGTGGGGTAGATAAATCTCCTTACGTCGTCTCCTTGGTTGCAACTTGGCACATTTTGTGGAGGAGGAAGCCGCTGGCCAGACCTGAGGTGGGTGGGCATCTCGGCGGGACTGAACATGGTGCCAAGCCCAGTCTCACGCCTGGGGCGGCCCACGGGGCCTAGGCTGAGATCTGCCCGGGGCTGAGGCCTGTGGCTCCCAGGCCTGATGGGGTGGCTGTGGCCCCCTGACGGCCCTGGTCCTCACGGCACCACTGAGTGTGTTGAGGTGTAGCTGCCGTGCCGGGAGGCAGGCGAGCCCAGCCCCGGCACTTTCGCAGGAGGGCTGGCGTGATGTGGCCTGGGCCTTATCACCTCATGGGAGAAAAGCAGATACAGGTGGACACAGTGAGATCCTGCAGGGAAGGGGCTGGTGTGTCCTTAGCCTGACCTCGCGTGGACCGAGGTGGCTTCACCTTGACCGCCCAGCCCTTGGATCCCAGGGCCACCGGGGACCCGGGGCTGTTGGTGAGGGTGGACTCAGGTGGCCGCGATGGACTTGAGCCGGGGCATGGAAATGGCCTTTCCGGGGGGCTGGGTGCGGGATGGGAGGAAGCCGTTGGGCCGGGCCTCCGCGAGAGGCCTCGTCTGCTGCCTGTGTGTGTGTGGGGGGGCTGATGCAGCCCACGCAGGGACGGGGTCTCGAGTGGCACCCGGAAGGAGAGCAGAGGGGGATATTTGCAAACGCAGGGCTCCAGGCGCGTCTGCTGCACTCACCTGTTCACTGAGTGGTTTGTGATGACATCCTGGGCGGCAGGGTGTGTGCTGGCCGGGTCTCCGGCGGGGGCGGGCTGCTGCCTGATGAGGCCGCTCTGGGGCTCCACCCTATGTCTGGCACGTGGGTCCCACGTGCTGTGTCCCATGAGTGGCTTTCTCTCTGCAGCTGTCCAAGGGATCGTCCCTGTTGGTGACAGGGCCTCCCTGCCCTTTCGGTTTCTGTGCTGGGCCCCAGGGCGTGTGTGGAGGACACCCCGACCAAGCGCAGGCCCCTGCTTTTGTGGCTGTTGGGCGTGGTGCAGTCTTGGGTATCCACTGGCACTGTGGCCGGCTGGGTTCTCTGCCCTCCAGCCCTCTGGCCCCCAGCCCTGCAGGCTGCTCACCTGTGATTGCCAGCTTTACCCGCCCTGTTCCTGCCCCACTGCCCCAAGCCCAGCCTGGTTGGAGGTGTCCGCGGTGCCTGCTGCAGGCCTGCATCTGGCCCTTTGAAGCCACTCCTTCCTGACCAGTTCAGCAGCCGTGGAAAGGACACACATCCCCTGCCCCTGAGGCCTGGGGGTGGGGGGTTGTCCCGGAGCCAGCGGGCCACCGTGGCCTCCCCCACACACACGCTTGGAGATGGTCTGCAGGCTGTGATTGTACAGGCCGCCTGAGTCTCGTGATTGATCCCCGGGCCTGCTGTGTGTAAATAAGCAAGATGCCGCTTATCCTGGAAGACATTTCCTGTCTTGGGAGGTGAGGAGGAAGGAGGAGGGAGCCCGGACCCCGTGTTCCATGCCCGACCTTGGACGAGGCCTGTGCGGGGCGGGATCACTGGGACGGGGCTTCACTGTGGTCAGCATTCACACGGGGTCTCATTGGGGACGGGGCTTCATTGCGGTCAGTGTTCCCTTTATGCATGTCTTGATATGATTTTTTGTCTTCACTCCTGGGATGTGATGCATTATGTTTGATTTTTGAATACTAAGCCCGCCTTGCATGCCTGGAGTGAAGCCCACTTATCTGTGTGTGTGAATCTTTTAATACAGGATTGGGTTTGGTTTGCCTGTGTTTTGCTGAGCATTTTTTACATCTGTGTTTATGAGTCAATGGCATATAATTTTTCTTTCTTGTAGCACCTTTGTCTGGTTTTGGTATGAGAGTAATTCTGGCCTCACAGAATGAGTTAGAAAGTGTTCCCTCTGCTTCTGTGTCTGGAAGAGATTGTAGAGAATTGGCGTATTTTCTAACTTAAAGCTTTGGTGGAATTCACTAGTGAATCCATCTGGGCCTACTGCTTTCTGTCTGGATAGTTGAGTATTTCTTGATTCAGTTTCTCTCATAGGTTATATTGTCTGTTTCTTTGGGTGTGTTTAGGCGGGTTGTGTCTTTCAAAGAACTGGTCTCTTTCCTCTAAGTTGTCAGATTTATGGACACACAGCTGTTTGTAGTCTCCCTTCATGATCCTTTTCAGTCCATGGGGTCTGTAGGGCTGATGCCTTCTCTCTGGTTTGTGATGTTGGCTATCCGTGTATTCTCGCTCTCAATCTCTCCTCCCCACTGCAACCCCACCTTTTTTGCTTACCATGGCTAGGGGTTTATAGGTCTTTCTTAATCTTTCTAAAGAACCGGCTTTGGTTTCATTGATTTCTCTGTTAATTTCCTGTTTTAAATTTTCCTCCAATTTTTATTATTTCTTTTCTTTTGCCTGCTTTGAGGTTAACTCACCATTCTTTTTCTATTAATAGTTTCCTTGAGTCTTTCCCCCTTTTAGACGTGCGCTTTCAATGCTGCATGTTCCCCTCCAAGCACTACTCTTGCTGCCTCCCACAAATTTTGTTAAGTTGCCCTTTCATTTAAACACGTTTTCAATTTCTCCGAAACCTTCTTCTTTTAACCATGTGTTATTTAGAAGTGTGTTGTTTAGTCTCTGGTACTTAGGGATTTGAAGTTACTTTTCTGTTATTGATTTCTAGCTTAATTCCACTGTGGTCTGAGGGCAGGTTGGGTGTGGTTTGCATGCATTAATTTGCGCAGGTGTGCCCAGGTGCAGCAGGACTCACCTGGTCCTCCCAGGGCTCTGAATGTGTTCCCCATGGAGTCACGCGTTCGTGTGCGTCTCTGAAGCGCCCGGCATCGTGGCTGAGGAGGCAGCCACAGACGGGTGGCTCCGGTCCCCCGAGGCGGAGGCTCCCGGGATTCCATAAACACCATGCTCTCCGCTCCAGCAGGGAGCAGGAGCCCTGCATCCACGCCATGAACACCTACGCCTGAGTCGTTGCCGCTTGGAGAGGATTATTTGGAAACTTGCAGTCGGTTTCACCCAAACAGTGGAAAAGCTTAAACACAAGCCAGGCACCCTGTCGGGGTGCTGGCTCCCCCGGACGGGAGCCCCCCGTCCCCTGGGGCCGCGATGGGCGGCAGGAAGCAGGGCGTCCTGCGGTGCTGGTCCCCAGGGCTCTGCCTGCGGCCCCGGCTGGCTCCCGGAACGTGAGTGACGCTGACCGTGGGCCCAGGGCGGCTGGGCGGCGGCTTCCAGGTCAGGTGTGCTCCTCCCCTTTCTGGCATCATTTCGACCCCGGAGAAAACACTCTATGCCTGGAACGCGCTTTCTGCATCCGTGGGGACTTTCATATTTGAGTCGCCCTGGTCCTTGTCCCCGCACGTGTGTGTCCTGTGCACGCCCGTGGCCGGAGCGTCTGTGCCCTGTTCTGTGTTGCTCTTGTGATCTCACCAGCGGGGGGCAGAAACACACACCCTGGCTCTGACACCCCCCACCCCTGTGCTTCGGAAAGTTGGACATTTTTCAGAATAAAGCATTTAAAGAAAAAAGACACAGAAATGTTGGAACTGCTAATGCAGGTTTCTCCCCCTTAGGACTGGAGGTGGTCCCGTGGTCCCTGTCACAGCACTTTTGCTCAGTCACAAGAATTGCCCCTCCCCCTCGCCATGTTTACAGAATGCTGGAGGAAAGGCAGATTGTTGGGGTTCGGGGGTGGGGTGCAGGGGTTCTCGCACCTTGGAAGGGGGCAGGCGCGGCTCCCATTGGCTGCGGGCGCCTGGCTCAGGAGAACTGGTCCAACCTGTTTCTTTGCAGGTTTCTTTGCAGGGGTGGGGGTGGGGGGTGTTTACCTGTCAGGCCACCTGCAGCAGCAGTTCAGCAGTATATCAGAAATGTCAGCCAATAAAAGGGAATAAGAAAGTCATAACCGGATCACGAGACTGCTTGAGCTCCGGGGCGCAGAGCGCGCCGCTGGCACCCTTCCTGGGGCTGGGCGAAGGAGCCCCGTGTGCGCAGTCTCTGGAGCCAGCAGGGTCTGCCATGGTGGCTCCCAGTCGGGCTGGACAGGGCTGTTGCCATCTTGGGCGCTCTCCTGCAGTGCCCGGCGCGGTGCCCGATGCCCGCGGGCTGGCTCCTTGGACACTCAGCCCCGGGGTCCCTTCAGGTGTGTTCAGGGTGGCCGCAGGTTCCTTGGTTGCCATCGAGGGAGCACTCGTCACAGAGACACCCCCCCCCCCCAGTGTGAAGGCCACACGCATAGCTGTCACCCCCTCTGCATGAGGAACCCTGGGGCGGGGCTGCAAACCGAGACAGGGGGTCGTGCAGACACAGAGCCTGTGCCCCCGCCAGCTGGGGAGTTCTTGCTCCATGACAACAAAGGCCCCCTGTTGCTAGATATTCCTGGCTTTTTTTTTCCATCCAAATGTCCGGCGAGTGTATGCTCCACGGTTCTGTCTCGTCACAACAAAGACTTGGAGTGGCAGACATTAAAGTCCCCTTGGCGGGTCACAGCTCTCGGGTCTTGGACAGACCGTGTTATAGCTCTTAGACAAATCAGTGTTACAGGTCCATGTTACAGTTCTATTTTATTTAGAAGATAGCAGGCCTATCCATCTTTGAGGCGTGAGGGCACGTCAATCCAAAGACTCCAAGAGAAGAGCACCCCAGCACGTGGGAGAGAGAGGGAGAGAGGGAGAGAGAGACTTTCGGCTTCTCTTTCTGCTTTTTTCTTCCCCGGGGCCTGCCCTATGCAAATTGCGCTTAGTCAGGAGTGCTGTTCCACCTGAAGTCCTCACTCCGGTCCTTGCCCTTTGATCTTCTTTTGCTCTGCTTTTGCGGGCTTTTCCCTTCCTTGTCTTTTAGCCACCGCCAGTTTTTACTCCTTTTCCCTATTGTGACTACCTAACACAAAGAAAAAACAAAGTTTATGATATTTATAGATCTCTCAATTTTTAAATATTGGAAACTAACTTTGAAAACAGGGCCACCATTGACCCATGAACAATCAATAGAGCACTCAGAAATTTCAGTGGTGACCTCCCTTCGCAAAGAGGCACAGGACCCGGAGGTTTTATGGATGAATTCTGTCAAAACTTTAGCAAACCATCCATCCTTTTACAAGTGACTTCAGAAGATAGAGAATGAGAAAGCTGCCCCGCTCATTGTATGAATTTCAAATGAGTTTGGAGGGACACACCCATCAGGCCGTAACAGACACACGGTGTGTGTGCCGTGTAAGTGTAAACCCCGGATGGAGCGATCAGTGGATGTTGGGCACATAGGCTGACCCTTGGGGAAAACAAGCCGGACCCCCTTCCTGTGGACAGAAGGTCTGAATGTCTTCACGGTAGATTTGGCAGGGGATGCTCTGGACCCAACTATGTGCCCCAGAGTCACCTGCTGAAGCCCTAACCACCTCAGTGGAAGCATTTGGGAGGGGGTGGGGCTTAGGTGAGGTGGGACCCCAGTGATGGGATTAATGCCCTTATAAGAAGACAGGGGCTCCCCTGTGGTCCAGAGACTGAAACTCCGCCCTCTCAATTCAGGGGCTTGGGTTCAGTCCCTGGTCAGGAAACTAAGCACCATGTTCTGCAACTAAAGATCCAATTAAGACCCGGCGCAGTAAGTAAATATATATATTCTTAAAGAAGACACCAGAGAGCCTCTCTGCCGTGTCAGGGTACAGTGAGAAGCAGCCAGACATGCTCCTGAAAAACACGGATGAAACAGGATGGGTTCTGTGGCATGGTGCCGCCTGTGGTTTAAGGTGCACACACCTCAGGATTCCATGTTGTAAGAGAAAATGTACAATGGAAGGCAGGGGTGGTCTAGTCGCTCAGTCGTGCCTGACCCTGCGACCCCATGGACTGTAGCCCACCAGGGTCCTCTGTCCATCGCATTCTCCAGGCAAGAATACTGGGGTGGGCTGCCATTCCCCTCTCCAGGGGATCTTCCCAACCCAGGGATCGAACCCACGTCTCCTGCATTGCAGGCGGTTTCTTTACCAACTGAGCCATCAGGGAAGCCCCCTCTCAAATCTCAGTACAAGCGGCAGACCTCAGGGAAGAAGGGAGAAGGGGAGGACTCTTTAACGAGAGTGGTCCCCACTGCTGTGAACTCAGGGCCACAAATCTGCATCTGGGGTTTAAGACGCGGGTGGCTCCCAGCGGTGCTGGCGTGACCGTCAGAAGCAGCGGGGCCCACGGCGCCGCCCGGGCTGGTCCGAGCCACAGCAGCTCCCTTCTGCTGGGCCCTGGGGTTTGGGGCCACGCCAGGCCCCTAGCTCCATGTGGTCCAATCTGGGAGGCCAGCCGTCCTGAGAGCAGGTTTGAAGTCAGATCACAGAGGCTGGAAGGACTTGGCTGATATTTCACCCCGGGAGTGGGGGGTTCTCTGACCCTCAGAGAGAACGTTCCTTATCTGCAGAGGTGGCCCTCCAGAGAAGGCCTGGTTTCCATGGCAACCTGCTCACACCCCCAGGGCCGCAGGGCCAGGGTCTGGCTTCCGCCAGGATGGGGACAGCAGGTCGCAGGAAGCCCTTCACGGCCCGGGAGGTGGCAGCGCGGTGCGGCCCTCCTGGGGTGGATGCTGCGGGCGCCGGGACCAGGCATGGCCAGCGCCCACCCCAGGGCCGGGGGCATCTCAGGGCCGAGGCCCACCCCTGCCCTGGCCGGCTCCTTCCCTCCTAGCCTCGGGATTGTTTTCCCAGGCACCTCGCTCGGCGGCCTTGGCCACTGGCTTGACTGTGGCGGCTTCGGACGTCTGGTTTCCAAGGTCAAAACAAGTAACTTACTGGCAGGATGTGCTGTAAGCATTTACTTGCGAGTCAAGAATTAGCCTTGTTTTAGAATGGCACTTGGGCAGTGGGGTTTAGATTTAAAATAAACAAAAACCAAAACGTCTGTGCTGTTGGAATTGGCTATGATGAACATTTAAACTGCTTTTGGGCTGAGAATAACAAGCCCAAGATGGAACAGCTCCGTTTGCATGATTTTTTCCCCCAGAAATGTACTGAGTTGGGATCCATCAGTGCTGTTTTTTAATTGAGGTCTAGTTGATTTGCAATATTATGTGTTCCAGGTGTGCAGCATAGTGATTTGTGATTTTTAAAGGTGATATTCCATTTGTAATTACTACAAAATACTGGAGGTATTCCCTTGTTGAGCGATGCACCCTTGTAGCTTATTTATTTTTTGCATAGTCGTCTTGTCTCTCACTTCTCTCCGCCTACGTTGTCCCCCTTCCCATTGGTAACCACTAGCTCTCTATGTCTTTGAGTCTGCTGTTTTCTCGTTATATTCACTAGTGTGTTGTATTATCTAGGTTCCATATATAAGTAAGATTATATGGTATTTTTTTTACCTGACTTAGCGTAAAGCTCTCCAAATACATCCATGTTGCGGCAAATGGCAGTCTTGCATTCTTTTTTATGGCTGAGTAATACTCCCGGGTAGAAAAGACCCTGATGCTGGGAAAGACTGAGGGCAGGAGGAGAAGGGGACAACAGAGGACGAGATGGTTGGATGGCATCACCGACTCAATGGACATGAGTTTGAGCAGGCTCTGGGAGATGGTGAAGGACAGGGAAGCCTGGCGTGCTGCAGTCCGTGGGGTCACAAAGAGTGGGATACGACTGAGCAACAGAACAACAAAAGCAACAACAACATTGCATCGTATAAACACACCGCGTCGTCCTCATCCGTCCCTCTGTTGGTGGGCACTTGGGTTGCTTCCACGTCTTGGCTGTTGTAAACAGTGTTGCTGTGAGTGTTGGGGCGCACGTGTTGTTCTGAATCAGAATTTTCTCTGGTCCTGCTCCCAGGAGTAAGATTGCAGGATCATATGGCAGCTCTATTTTTATTCTTTTTCGGGAACCTCCATACTGTTCTCCTAGTGGCTGCACCAATCTGCATTCCCACCGACAGTGTCGGGGAGGGTGGGGCTCGGGGAGCTGAGGTGTGCCTGCAGGCAGAAGCGGGACTCAGCCAAGCAGAGGAAGGTGTCCGCGGTCGGTCTGGGGGTTCCCGCGCCCCACCCTCCCTCACCTGCCCTCCTCCTCTTCCAGGGAGACGAAGAAGCGTTTAAATAGACGAAAGCAACGGCTTTCAGACGTGTTTGTATTTCCTGGGCTCGGGGACCGGGCGGGCACAGGCAGGTTGGGTCCCTGGCTCTGTGTGTGTTTCCTGGGGGCTCCTCCACTGACCCCTTTCCCAGACCCTTGAGAACCCCCTGCCCAGGGGGCCCAGCGTCATGCTTCTCTTCCGGGGGACGTGTGTCCGGGGCGGGTGAGCCCCCCAGGGATGGTGGGTGGTGGTTGGATTTCAGTGTCTGGACCCTGGCCTGAGCACCTGGTTGCTGTCCGGAGGAAGTAAAGGCTCGTGGGTGGACGTGGCCGCTCCTCCGGTCGACAGGGCGTCCCCGCCTCCGCGCAGCCCGGTCCTGCTCGAGGGTCCGTCTCACACCAGACTCAGGAGACAGACGGCCCGGCTGCCCCGTGGGCACACCCCGCGCCAGCCTCGAGCCTCTGTGCCTGTTGAGTGAGCAGTTGAGAGAGTCTGGTTTCCTCCCATTTCTGTGTCCAGCATCTCGACTCCCTTAGATAGAAAGTGTTTCCCTGGAAAAGGGTAGAAAAGGGGTCAGGACTGGTTGCCGTGTCCTTGTGGGAACTGTCCCCATCTGCTTTGTCTTCTGTGAGTGGAGTCTGTCCCAAATGATCCTGTCTTCGTAAATCCTCAGGCCGTGCAGAGCAGGGCCAGCAGGTCCCCGGGGTCTTCAGTGCCTCCGAGCCGGGGAGCAGGAGCCGTGGGAGGGCAGGGCGGCCCCCAGCGCCCCCGTGGCCCCCACATGCCACGCTTTCTTTTGCAGTGACATATTTGACGCCATGTTCCCCGTCACACACATCGCCGGGGAGACCGTCATACAGCAAGGTACGCCACTCGCTTCTCCTCCTCGGGGCCGGAGCCCCTGCGAAGGCTTGGTTCTTCGCTTACGAATATATTTGTCACGAAACTCTCATTGTCTGTCCTTGAGCCGGGTCACTAGGACCCTGCATAACAGTCCACATCACAAGTCAGTGTGTGTTAACACGTTCTGACAGCCTCGGCACTCAGTCCTTCCTGACTCTTTACGACCCCGCGGACTGCAGCCCGCCAGGCTCCTCCGTCCATGGCATTACCCAGGCACATACTGAAGTGGGCTGCCATCTGCTCCTCCAGGGGATCTTCCCGACCCAGGATCGAGCTCATGTTTCTCCTAGATTGGCAGGCAGATTCTTTGCTGCTGAGCCACGGGGGACCTTCTTGTTAAAAAAATTGAGGCGCCGTGTTGAGTCCTGGCGACTTGACGGCAGTGGACTTCAGACAGCAGTGGTGTCAGGAGAGGACGCTCTGCCAGCCTGACTGTGGTAACTGTTTCCCGACGAGTGTGAAGTAGGTCACTGTGTCCACCACCTTCGTACACACAGCTTCCACTTAAAGATTTTTAAAGATGGATGTGGCCCAGCCTTGCCTGGCAGAGATCTAGGAAGCAGCGTCGTAAGACGGTCTG
Source organism: Hydropotes inermis (assembly GCA_020226075.1). Lineage (NCBI taxonomy): Eukaryota > Metazoa > Chordata > Mammalia > Artiodactyla > Cervidae > Hydropotes > Hydropotes inermis. The sequence goes on along the minus strand of CM035301.1, from coordinate 16,505,808 downwards.
TTAAGCAGAAGGACGAAAGCCTGCCTCCTCACGTCACGTCTCTGTTTTCCTTCCCTTGCAGGGGACGAAGGGGACAACTTCTACGTGATCGACCAGGGAGAGGTGGATGTGAGTATCCCCAGCGTCCTCTGGACGGCAGCACCTGTCCGTGCCCACGCTCAAGTCTAGAGAAGGTCATTCTGGGTGATGTGTTTCCAGTTTTTCAGTCCAGAAGCAATAGAGTTCACGTATACGACGCAGGCACATCCGAGCAGACAGTGGGGTAAGGGCGGCTGGTGTCAGCCCGGCCAGGGCCCCTGCCGTCAGGTCCCGTGGAGCCGACCGCCATCCCGGGGCCCCGACAGGCAGCTCTGCTGCAGCCAGGAGCCCACAACCCGGCAGGCTTCTGCGGCCGCCCCGGGCGCTCACACGCTTCGGACGCCCAGGAGCCCTGTGGCTCTGCCTTTGTGGTGGAACCAGGCTGCATTCCATCCTGGGATGTCACGCCCTCCTATTCTGTTCTGTGTCCCCTCTTTACTGCCCAGTCTCCGCTGGGGGAAGCCCAGGCTCTGTTTGGAGAAGCACCTCCTCCATTACCTGGCCCTGAGCTGAGCCCTGACCTCCCTGGGCCCCACGCGGGCTCCTCCGAGCACGGCTCAGCCTGAGCTGCCGTCTGCCCTCCCGCGCCCTCTCCTGCCTCCCTGTCGGCTTGGTGAGCCTGTCCCCCACACGGGCTGCCAGCCGTCCGCCTCCCCTGAGGTTCTGCCTGTGGCCCTGATTCAGTCCAGCTTGCGCACTTGATCCTGGGGCGTCTGTTTAAGGCTGGCTCCATGCAGGCTGGAACTCCCTGCCCCCCAAACACAGGCTGAGTCTGTCCCGGGGTCCCACACAGTCAGGATGTGTCCTCGAGGCCCCTGCGTCAGACTTGGGCCCAGGACACCAGTGCTGGGGTGGCAGCCCCCACACCCGTGTCCAAGCCTCCGAGAGATGGAGCCCGCTGGCTCCCACCTGCCCATCCTTGGGGCAGCGGCCAGCCGGGCGTCCGGGTGGGGGGCACTTTCCCTCCACGTCCCCCAGCAGCGAGTCTGTGTCCACGCGGCCGCGGCCCTCAGCTTCTGGGGCCGGTGGCAGCAGAGGTGGCAGTGTCGGTACCTCTGGGCAAGCCACACGGGCTCGGGTTTCTCTCATCCCGGGCTCGGGCCTTGGGAGGGGGCTGTCCTGTCTCCCCCGACAGAGGAAACTGAGGCAGGAGCCGGAGGCCAGGGTCCTGGGGGAGGTGGTAGGGGAGGCCGCAGGCTGGGCTCCGACCCCGGTCACAGAGCCAGCTGCAGAGACAGGCTGTAGCACCTTGGACCCGGCCGCCCCAGGCCCCCGCATGGTGTGGACGTGCCGCCCGGGCCCAGGTCGCTCGGGGCCTGAGCTCTGCGGGCTCCTCCCACTCCTCGGCCTCTGCATCTCTTCTCCTCTCCTCCACCCTCTGTCTCTCCCTTGTTTTCTGGCGCAGATGTCCAGCGAGCACTTGTCCCATGCTGGGCGCTTGCAGAACCCTGAGGATGCACTCCTGGGGACACGGCCCTGCCCACGGGGTGCGTGGGGGTGGGGGCGACGGCCGAGAAGGCAGCTCCCAGGAGCCTCTGGCCGTCCTGTCCCCTTCTTCCTCCTGCTCTGCCTTGCAAACTCCTGTCCATCCTTTAAGACCCTGCTGGGCTCCCCCAGAGCCACTGGGCTCTCCCAGAGCATGGGGCTCCCTGAGAGTTGAGACGACCAAGCTTGGGTTCTCCCCAGCCAGAAGACGCGGGCACGGACGCCCCGTGGCCGAGTCCCATCCTTTTCTTTCTAGGAACCTGAAGGGTGTCGGGGTCCCTTGAGATGTGCCTCCCGGCCCGCGTCCTCCACGCAGACCTGGGCCTGCACGCCTGAGCTGCGTGTTACTCTCTGTCCCCCCAGGAGGTTAGCACGGAGCCCTCACCCCCAGCTCCCAGAGTCCAGATGCTCGGGCCCCATGGGCAGACGCCACCTCCTGGCTGCGGCCTCCAGCTCGGGCCGTCAGCCCAGACGGGGAAACGTGGTGACTGCAGGGCTGTCCCTTCATTGGCCTCAGAGGCTCCTCCAGCAGCTGGTGGGCTCGGGGCGGGCTGGAGCCTGTGGTGTGGGCCGTGGGGGCAGCCGTGTGTGGCGGACCAGAGGTGCTCCGTCAGGAACCCGGGGGGGAGAGTGGCCAGATGCGTCATAACCCTGGCAGTCGTCTCTGCTCCGGGTCTGAAACGCAAGTCCTCCCGGCCCTGCCTCCGGGGGTGGGGAAGTGACCGCGGAGCAGGGACTGGCTGCATGCGAGGGTTCCAGGGGCCTCTGCAAGGGTGTGGGGAGCAGAGGCCGGCTCCACTGCATTGTGACCCTGAAGCCCCCAAGACCCGGGCCCCCCTCGGAGGTCCCACCCTGGCCTTTAACAGGAGGGCCTGGGGGTGGCCATCCAGAGCCCCCCGCCCAGCAGTGCGCTGGGGGAGCGGCTGGGGGAGCGGATGCCAGAAGCACCAGCTCGGTTTAAATTACGGTTTTCCAGGGAGATTCGGACAGTGCCAGCCGCAGCGTGTGTACCGCCGAGAGCTATAATCCGTCCTCCTAAGTATAAAAATATCTCCCAATTTGTTTTATTCGTGGAACATAGCATTTCCACTTGGAAGGACACTCCACGGCCAGCTTCGTGGCTCAGGAGCGCTGTTCCTCCCTGCCCGGCCGTCCAGGCACCTGGTGCTTTGGGGCCTCCTGGGGGGCGTCTGCTGCACCCGGCTCTGCCCCTGCCTAGGGCCCCTCCCGCCTCATCAGACGTCTGTGGGCACAGCCGCGTCCAGCCTCCAGAGGTGGGGGCGCCTCGGGGGACGGGGCACCCCAGGCTGTTTGGCTCCATGGGTCACAGCCGGTCAGTCTGCTTGTCTGATGTTCTGGTTTTTAGTTTTTAGTCGGTGAAGTACACACACTGTAAAGGTTGCCATCTTAACCTTTAGGTGTCCAGTTTGGGGCCATGAGCACATTCACGCTGTTACGTGGCCCTCCTACCACCATCTCCAGAATGTTCTCATCTTCCCAAACTGAGACTCTGTCCCCATTAAAGTCTAACCCGGGGCCCTCCCCCAGCCCCTGCCCCCATCCCCTACATTCCATCATCTCTGTGAACCTGATGCCTCCAGGGGCCTCGTAGAAGCAGAACCACAGAGTGTCTGCCCTGCACTAGGCTTATCCCACTGAGCGCCGCCTCCCCAGGTTGGGCCACGCTGCAGCAGGCGGCAGAGCCCCGGGCCTGCCCACCGAGTCATGGGGAGGACCCCCATCTTGTTCATCAGTGATCACGCCCGCCTGTGTGGTTGCCGCCGTGACTGGCCCTGCTGTGGACGATGGGCCGTGGGGGACCTGGGCGTCCTGCTCTGGTGCTGTCTGCTGACTGGTCACTTTCCTGGGTGCAGGGCAGCTGTGGCCCCAAACCAGCTGTGAAGCTTTCCTGCAGCATCTCACCCACAGGGCGACTGGGGGCCCTTCACCCTTCTGGGTCTCTGCGGGGGTCCTGGAGACCCCATGTGGTCAGAGGCTGCTATGGATTTGGGGGACAGGTGACCCAGAGCCCCCCGTGGTGCTGGTGCCATGACAACAGCCTGGGGGGGCACCGCCCTCAGGCACACCCCATACGGGCCCCTGACGGGCTGCACGGTCACCCTGGAGCGTGCGGCCCTGCAGACGGTGTGGGGGCCCGATGGGGTCCTGCCTGTGGACCCCGGGGGAGCGTAAGTTCTGCGGGGGAGGGCGGGGGAGGCCCGGGAGCGTGGCAGGTCCACGGAGGGAACCGAGCTGGTGGCCAGTCACTTGGGGAGAGGATGCTGATCCCACGTCGTCACCCATGTGGCTCGGGCTCTGCAGATGGGGTCCAGCAGGGAGACTCGGGGAGCTGCTCTCAAGTGAAACGGGTCAGTCAGCCCCCTACCCCGCCAGGCTCTTGGGTCAAAGAGGCCTGAGGTTCGTGACCCGGTTTATCCTGGAAGAGCAGCCGCGGACCTGGACTCAGCCGCCCAGACGCCCCCACTCTTTGTGGCCGGAGCCCGGGACGCGGAGGAGCTGGGCCATTAACTTTTTCTCATCACCTGTGGAACCAAATCCAACAGCGGCTGGCATGCCTGGCTTGCTTCCTCGCCCCGGTGGCTCTGGGTTACGTGGGAAATACCTGCAGGAGGGGTGGGTCTGAGGTCGCAGGACACCACCCTCTCCAGTGAGTGGATCTCTCAGTGACTGTCTCCACTTACCCAACAGTTGCTTCAGTGGACTTTCTATTTCCTGTGGCGTTGCGTGTTAAACTGAAGTGTCCTTGTGGGTGGGAGCAGGCGGGCAGGCAGCCCTGTGTGTCCTGGCTGTCTGGATTGGTGGGGCTGGGACCGTCTGAAGCCCCCCTACTGACAGTGGTTCTGCTTTGGGGGTGTCATTAAGCAGATTCCTGTATCTTCAGCCACCACCTCCACCTCTGTCCAAAGTTGTAACAAGAGCTGGTCTGTGGTGGGCGGGCGTCAGCGTCACCTGCCGACATCCTGGGCCGTACCCCTGGGGCTCTGAGTCGGAAGGTCGCTGTTGGCGGGCAGGTTTCCAGGTAACGCTGTGCATCTGTCTGCTCACCACCTGTCGAGTGACCTGGTTGAAGTCTGGGGCACCCCTCACTGACCCTTGCTGCCTTCTCGCTGCCCCCAGCTGGGCTCCAGCTGGAGCAGGAGGTGTGTCCAGGTTCAGCCCTGCCAGAACCTTCAGTGGTCCCAAGACACACCTCTCCCCGCATGGCCTCCCCCTTGTGCCCCCTCCCTGTGCCGCCTCCCCGTGTGGCCCCCCTCGTGGCCCCCGTGGCCCCCTCCTGGCCCCATGTGGTCTCCCCTCGTGCCCCCTTGTGGCCTCCCTGTGTGGTCTCCCTGTGTGGCCCCCTCATGGTCTCCCCATGTGGTCTCCCCTCGTGGCCACCCGTGGCCTCCCCGTGTGCTCTCCCTGTGTGGCCCCCTCATGGCCCCCCATGGCCTCCCCGTGTGGTCTCCCCTCGTGGCCCCCCTTGTGGTCTTGATGCATACGGATCCGAGTCCAGTCCTGCCTCGGGCCCTTTGCACATCTTGTCCCGTCTGCCTCCAGCTCTCCTCACCCCTGGTCTTTGCACGGGACCCCTCAGGCTGGGCATGAGTTTGCATCCGTGAAAGCCCCGAACGGTGGCTCTTCCCAGAATCCTCTCCCTCCTTTCTCTGGTGCCTGCAGCTTGTTTTAAGGACAATTGAAAGTGAAAGTCGCTCAGTCGTGTCTCTTTGGGACCCCGTGGACTATAGAGTCCATGGAATTCTCTAGCTGGAATACTGGAGTGGGTAGCCTTTCCCTTCTCCAGGGGATCTTCCCAACCCAGGTATGGAACCCAGGTCTCCTGCATTGCAGGTGGATTCTTTACCAGCTGAGCCACCAGGGAAGCCCTTAAGAAAGATCACATCTGGATAATCATTGCCCACTGGTGGTCAGTAAGCCCCTGTGAACTGGAATCTGTGTGCTTTCCACTGCTGAAGCCAGCGGTGAGAACACGTGGGGCATCCCGGGTGCTGGGGTGACCTGAGGTGACAGCGACTGAATGGACCAACGCTAACAGCGGCTGGGGGCGCCAGGTGAGGCTGGAGCCCTGCAGCTGCGGTGGGAGCGTGGGTGCAGCCAGTGCGGCCCCCCCCACCACTCCCCTCTCACCAGAAGGAACAGCAGAAATGAAACGAAGCCCGAAGGAGCCCCTGTGCGTGCCAGCTGGGGTGGGGCCGGGCGCTGCGCGGCTGTGCTGACAGCAGCCACTGTCTTGAGAAGGCTGGCCCTTTGTGCTCCGGGGGGCGGCCCGGCCCCTCCTCAGCTCTACACAATGCTTTTCTCTGATGCCTCTGAGGACGTGGCTGGGGCTTGGTGAGGAAGGGGGTCCTCATGGCCTCCAGGGACGCGCTCTGGCCCAGGTGCCCTTGCTGGGGTGCGTGGCAGCCGCCTGCCCACTCTTTGGGGTGCACCCTGGGGAAGCGGGGCTGTTGAGTGCCTGCCCTGCTCCTGGGGGACCCTGTCTCTTCAGGGGGTGATGGGGTGGCTGGCCTGCCCCACAGGCACCCGAGGCAGTGGCTCCTTCTTCCCCCGAGGCTGAGGGGATCTGCACACCCTCCCCGGGACCCACGGTTCCCCAAGGTCGTGGCACTGTGCTGACCCAGTGCCAAGGGGTGGGCACAGCAGCACCGAGGGAGGGTGAGCTGGTGCAGACTGGGGGTGCTGCCTCACGCGTGAGAGAGGAGGGCACTGGGTCACCCGTGGGCCACGTCAGAGCTGAGACTGGGCGGCGTCCACGGGCCACGGGTAGCCGTGGCGCAGCCGTGAGAACCGCGGACCAAACCCAGCACTCAGCTCAGCCACACAGAAGGCTGTGTGGGGGCCTAGGCCAGCTGCCCTGCAGGTACCCTTGGGCACGGAGTGCGGGAGGGCCCTGGGAGATCCTGGTGCCCGGAGACGTTCAACGCCTGACCTGGGTGGAGGGAGAGCTCATCGCTGCACACGTGGGGTTGTATCCAGGCATAGAGGGCTCTGTAGACACACGAGCCCCACGTGGGCTCTACGGACACGCGAGCCCCGTGTGGTCTACGGACACGTGAGCCCCGTGTGGTCTACGGACACGTGAGCCCCGTGTGCGGAGGGCCAGCCAGGGCCCCCAGTCACCGTGACTGCCCCTTCATGGACTTTGGTCCCTTTGGGAAAACCGGAGCCTCCGGGACGCTGGGTCGAGAGCCCGTCGGACACAAACCCTGCCTTGCAGGAGGAGGTCCCTGTCTGGGGAGCCTCCCGGAGGGTTGCATGTCATCTTGTCCCCCTGACGCCCTGTACTCAGCAGGCCAGCCCTTCTCCCCACCCTTGCTCACACCGCACGCAGTATCACCGGCGTGGCGCCTGCAGACTGGCGATTCTGAGCCTCAGTCATGGTCGAGATAATGCGTCATTGAGTCCATAAGAATTGCTTCCATGATTCGCCGTAATCCATTCTTCCCCGACACGCATGCTTTTTGCCAATGGGAGCCATTCTTTAAGCTCATTGACACCGAGGCGATGAACAGAGGTTGTGTTAGTTGATAGTAAGCGAAGCCACATAATGGACAATCCGGGCCATTCTGGCAGGACACGGACCTGCAGTCAATGCATAGTCACCACACTGTGCAGGGCCTCCGCCCTCGCTGCCTGAAAGGGAACCTTGTCCGCCTCTGGGCCCAGCCCTGGGCGCTGGCCTCCACTCCCCCTGACCGCAGGCGTGGGCGCTTGGGTGCTGCCCGAGGGGTGGGGGGTCCCAGGGACTCCGGAGGCCTGGCTCCTCCTGGGCTGCGGGGCCCACGGGTGGAGGCGAGCAAGGGCCCGGCTGCTGCTGGAGCCTGGGATGGACGGGAGGGCAGCTTGTGATCAAGGCTGCCGGGTTGGAGGGGGCCGCCTGGGTGGGGCACGTGCGTCCCGGCAGGATGATGCCTGGAGGGGTTGCCCCTACCCTGGGGCCCGGCAGGCGGCCGTTTCTGGCTGGTGAGGAGCAAAGTGTGACCTGGCCCGGGAGGTGGGGGTCCTGAGCGGTGCGTCCACTGGGGCCTGGCCGGCGTCGGCACTGACGGCTGAGGGTCTCCACCTTTGTACCTGTCCAGCCTCGATCCGGGCAGGGTTGGGCGTGAGGTGGGCACCTTGGCTGGTCCTGGGCAGGGCAGAGCACAGCTGTGTCCCACCGCCTGCGAGGCGTGTGGGGGTGCAGGGACCTCCTGCCCCCCGGGGGGTGCTGTGGAGGGCTTCCCCATGCAGCAAGTGGCAGTGTGACCCCAGCCCCCCTCCCCATCCCTTGCAGGTGTGTGTGTACAGAGGGTGGGGGACCCCCGAGAGGACCCCACAGAGGTGGGGGACCCCCAGGCCCCCGACACTGTCCCCCGTCCCCTGCAGGTGTACGTGAACGGAGAGTGGGTGACCAGCATCAGTGAAGGCGGGAGCTTCGGGGAGCTGGCCCTCATCTATGGCACCCCCAGGGCAGCGACCGTGAAGGCCAAGACGGACCTCAAGCTCTGGGGCATCGACCGGGACAGCTACCGGCGTATCCTCATGGTGAGCCAGCGAGCGGTGCCTCAGGGCAGGCTCCACCAGGGCTGGGAGGGCACCAGTTGAGTCTGACACTCGCGAAACGTCTCATAGGAACCTGGGTCGTGTCCGGCTGGGGTGAGTAGGGATGAGATGGGGGGTGAGTGTCGAGGGGGTTCTGGAAATTTACCCAAAGGCAGGCAGACAGCTGGGCAAGCCCATTTGCTTTCCTTCCCATTCTCCTTACAATGGTCTGGAGTGTGGTGGTGATGATTGGAGCCCCAGCTGCGATTCTGTACCATAAGGTAACTTTGCTCAAGGTGGTGGAGTGAGTTCCCAAGAGGAGCCCAGTGTCTGCTGGAACAGTAGGACCACAGTCCTGGGCAGGCTGCGGGCTGCTAGGCTTCTTTACTGGGCGATAGTCATTTTATATTTCCTTACGTGCAGCCACCTCCTCTTTTCATGTTTTGGGTGTAGGTGCGTGCATCTGTGCACGTCACGGTGGGGCTGTCGGGAGCAACGGGGCCAGTGTTCACAGAAGGCTCTGGAGATGAGTTCCTGGGCGGAGGGGGCCCTTCCCAGGCAGAGGTGGCTGCACCTTCCCGTGCCCACTCAGTCTCATGCTGGGACCCACCAGGGGACGGGGAGGCTGACGTGCTGGTGGAGGAGATGACAGAGCAAACCTGGCTCCTGGTGACAGTTTCCAAAGAGGGTGATAAAGCAGAAAGGGCAAGCGGGGGCAGGCCCGCTGTTTTACGGAAAGCCCTGGAGAACCCTCCCCAAGGCCCCCTGTGACAAGGTGGTGTTGAGCAGAGGCCTGCAGTGGGGAGCCCTTGGCCATCCAGGAGGAGAGTGTCTGGGCAGTGGGAGCAGCCGCTTGCAGAGGCCCTGGGGTGCAGGCCTGGCTGGTGTGTGTGGACCAGCGGGGAGATGGCCAGGATGCCAGATCTCAGGGCAGGGGGCGGTGGTGAGAGGGCTGTGTCCTCTGGCCCTCTGCCCCCAGGGGTCCTGGACTGACTCCCACTGCACCAGGCGCCCCTGCAGGAGTGTGGGCGGAGGAGTGGCAAGGGCCGCTGGGCCTTCCAGGTGAGGGTGGAGAGCCTTTCGGATTGGGCAGGGTGAGGGGAGCCGGGAGGCCCTGGCCGGCCGCGCTGGTCTGGGGCAGTCCCCTCATGGCCCAGGTCCCCGGCCCGAGGCCCCTGGGAGCTGAGTGCTGGTTCATCGAGGGAGTCACGCTCCTTGGCTGTTGTCTGCACCCGGGGTGACTGCTGGCCCAGCTGCTTTTCCGAGCTGGTCACGGGATTGCTGGAGAGCCTGGGCTGAGGGCAGCCCCCAGCGTTTGGTGACGGTGTCTGCTCGGAGCTGACTCCTGTGGTCCTGCGATCCAGGGGTCCTGCCAGCCTGGAGGGAGGTCACCGAGGGGTCACATTGCCGGGAGACCCGGGGGCTGCACGGGCCCTCGGGCCTTAGCCGTCCCCCAAAGGCCAGCTGGGCCCTGCAGCTTCGGGGGGCTGTGGTTGTGGGCGCTCCGGGACATTTAGGATAGGCCCTGTGTGCTCAGTCCCACCTGAGCCTGCAGAGCGGTCTCGTCCCGGGGGCCCCGCTCTAGGGTCCTTTGTGGTCGGGGAGGGGGGTCAGTTCAGTCCTGAGGGCTCCTCGTCCTCACGCTCTGGGGTCGTCCGCTGGGCGCCTGCTGTGTACAGGGGCTGTTTTAGTGCCTGGAGGCCCTGCCCTGCCCTGCTCAGCGAGGCGCGTCCTCGCGGAATGCAGCCCCCTCTCTTTGGTCTCAAACCTGCCCGGTCCTGCCTCCCCTGGAGGGCACCCTCCCCCGTGCTGGCTGCTCCGGCGCACCTGGCCCCGTTGCATAAGCCTTTGTTCCTTTACCGCCATCTGCACCGAGTCGTTCTTGGCTGTGGGATTTCTGTGGCTGGAACCTTATATTCAGGGAAGTTCCCAAACCACCGAGGCAGCCGGTGCTTCCTCTGTTTTAATTCTGGATCCCTGGGCACTAAGAATAGCGGCGGCCGTGCCCAGAGCTGGCGGAGCCCTGCGTTTCAGGAGGAAAATGACAGTGCGGCCCACTCGGAAGGGAGTGTCCGTGACAGCATCCGTTTCTGCATCAGACCGCGGCCTGGGCGGACGCGGGTGCAGCTGCAGAGTGATGAATGGACCCTCAGCTGGACATGCGTGGGGGGCGCTGGGTGGGGGCTGGTGTCTCCAGGGAGAGGACCACCCCCCTCTGAACCCCAGCACACCCGTCTGGGAGGTGGCCTTGCTCTGCGCGATACAGACGGATGGATGGAGCTCGGTGAGACCAGCCACACCCGCCGATTCCGAGCAGAGTGGGGCCTTCACCCCGGGGCCCCGGACAGGGGCCAGCACCCCCAGACTTCTCTCCTCCAAGTCAGGACCATTTCTCCCTGACTCTTATGTGAGGCCCCAGCTGGAGCTGATGCGTATAGAATCCTGGTGCAGAGGCTGGGCTAGGGGCTCCAGAGCCCCACTTGCCTGGGGTGACCCGAGACCCTCGGAACTGTGTCCTGAGCCCCCGCCTCACATGCTTGGGCCCCTGCTCCCATCTGTGACGTGGAGCGGCGGGGCCTGGGGCCCACTCCTCGTGGGAGCTGGGCTGGGTGGTGGGGAGCTTTGTTTCATGCTGCAGGGCCGGCTGGGCCTTCGTGTGTAGGGGAAAGGGCGCTCGGAGCAGTTGGTCCAGCTTGGAGAGTCACCTTGCCCGCCGTAGATGCCTCCTGAGCCTGGCAGGGCTGCACCCTCCCCTGAGCTGCGCCCTGGTTGCCCGGGGGGCAGGAGCGCTGTGAAAGCTCTGGACTCAGGGGTCAGGGGTCAGGAGCCTCCAGGGGCCTCGGGCGGTGCTGTCCGGGGTTTGTGCACTTTGGCTGGAGCCCTGCTGTCCTCTGGGACCCGGGTCCCCTGCCTGTCCTCAAGGCCGGCTCAGACCGTGTGGGTGGGGCAGGGCAGGGGAACCTGTCCTTTACAGATGTCTTAGGACAGACGCTGCCGCTGGGCCCGCGGGGTGCAGCAGCAGGAGCCTCTTGCTGGGCAGTGGGTTCAGGGTGGCCTCAGGCGCCAGCTGGTTGGGGCTGGAGGAGGGCATGCCCCTTGCTGGGGTGGGGCGCCCCGTCAGGAGCGTGGTCTGTCCCCCGTCCATCTGTCGGGGTCTGTGCTGGGGAGCCGGGGTGTGATGGAGGGTGGCTGGAGGGGTCGCAGGGGCCTTGAGGTGTAGGTGGCGGGTGGGGGACGTAGATGGTTGTGGCCCGATGGGACCCCAGCACAGAGATGGGGAAGCTGAGGCTGCAGGTACCGGGGAGGCAAAGCTGAGAGGGGCCGGGGCCTGCTCCTCCTGGTGGCTGGGTCCCTGTAAGCAGCACTCGGGACGCGGGCCCAGGCACCTGGCATCTCCCCCCGTGGCCTCGGGCAGGCCCTGTCCTGGCGCCAGGGGTCCATGTAGTGCCATCTCACCAGGCATGAAGCCCCCCGTGACTGCCGGCAGGCAAGCCCCCAGGTGGGGGTCCTGGCCGGCCCCCGGCCTCACCCTGGAGGAGAGCTCTGATAGGAGGCGCCTTGGTCGGCCTGGGAGGCGGGTCTCACCGCCCGAGGGTCCCAGGCAGCCGCCTCCAGCTGTCGTCCTGCGGCGGGAGACGGATGGGCCGGTTGTGGCGGCTTTAATGTCTGGGGTTGCCGGGCAAACACGCCTGCATTCCAGCGGGCGGGTGTAGCTGCTGGGAGGTCAGCGGGAATATAAATTATCCTTCAAAGAAACGCCTTTCTCCGGGCCAGTGGTGTCTGAGGTGGCTCAGCTCCGGCTGGGGGCTGTGTTGAGCTGAGCAATCCGCCCCTGTGAGTGTCCAGACCTGCCGCCTGCGGACACACAGGGCCCCACGAGCCCTGGGTACTGCCGCTGACCACCTGGACACTGTGTCCCCTGCACGGCCACCACAGCGCACTGCAGAACCCCTGTCCCTGCCCTCTTAGTCAGCTATGAGGGGGTCTTGGATCCCAGCCCTGTGCAGGCTCTGCTGGATCAAGGGGCCCCGGGAAGTCTCTGGGCTTCTTGGAGGCAGGCTGGGAACCTCCAGAATTCTGAAATCAAGTCGCTGCCTTTGCAATGTTGATCTGGCCCCGAACCACGGAGTCACGGGAGCTGACACGGAGGCAGAGCCCCAGGGCTAGGGGGGCTGGGGTCCCCCCACTAGGCCAGTTGACTGATGTTTGCTCACCTAGCCTTCATGGAATCCTGTGGGGACAGGAATTGGGATACCCCATTGTCCAGATGAGGAAACCAAGGCGCCCTTTCCCTTGTGAGTCTGGGCGAGGCCGTGCATTGTGTGAAACCCCGGGGGAGTGGGCAGCCTGGGCTCCATGGTGGCAGCCCCTCAGACCCCTGCTTGCTTGAGGGGCTTGCGGGACACAGAATGCCCTGAGGGCCTCCTTTCAGGGGTTCAGGGTCACGGGATTTGGGGAACGTGGGAGGGGTTGGGGTGTGAAGCCCTCTGAACACCTGCTTCTCTGTCTCTTCCCCGCAGGGCAGCACACTGAGGAAGCGCAGGATGTACGAGGAATTTCTCAGCAAGGTCTCCATCCTGGGTGTGTGCCCACCCACGCGCCGTGCAACCTGGGACGCGCACACACGTGCTCACACACATGCTCTCATACACGTGCACACACATGTGCGCACATGCGTGCAGTGCCCCCCACACGCTTATTGCGCATGCAGGCATGTGGGTTCCCCGTGAACACACGCATACACACTGTCTTGTGTCTGCCTCCATCCCTCCGTGCTGTGCGTGTCCGTCTGTCCGTCATCGGAGCCGCTCTCCCCACGCTGGTCTGTCTGGAGGTCCCACATGTGCCCCTGTGTTGAGTGTCTTCCCTGACCTGTCTGGGGGTTCCCTCTGTGGTTGTTCCCCCCACTCTTCTCGTCCTGGGGTCTGACAGGCACGTCGACCGCCTCCCCGCTAGCAGCGGGGAGTGTCAGAAAGTGCCCCCAGCAGCACCTTTTTGCTGTTTGGCCCTTGCTCTGAGGTTCAGGACGGAGCCCTGTCGTCCTGGCCCAGTTGCCCAGCAGTGTGAAGTCTCCATGCCTGTGTGGGGCACTTGGGAATTCCGCGTCGTTTTAACCAGCCGGGGTGTGAGTAAGTGTGTGTTGAGCAACTCCCATGAAGGGCCAGGAGGGCAGCCTCCTGGGGAAAGTGTCGGCTCAGAGCTGAGGCCCCAGGAAACCACAGGGAATAATGGTCCAGAAACAGTTCCAGGGGGAAGGTCTCAGCCTTAAACCCCAGGCTGGATGCAGGTTTGTGGGTGCAGGTGACGGGTGCGGTTCAGCCTCCTTGTCTCGGAACCTGTGGGCTGCGGAGGGGAAGAAAGGAGCAGATTCTGGGCACTCGGATGGCGAGGAGGCAAGAACATGTGATGAAGAAAAGGCAGTCTCTTCAGTAAGTGGTGCTGGGAAAAGTGGACAGCTGCATGTAAAAGAATGAAGTTAGGGCTTCCCTGGCGGCTCAGTGGTAAAGAATCTGCCTGCCAATGCGGGAGACACAGGTTCGATCCCTGGTCCAGGAGGATCCCATATGCCGCAGGGCAGCCAAATCCGTGCACCCCAGCTATGGAGCCTGTGTCCAGAGCCGGGAGCCATGAGGACTGAAGCCCAAGAGCTGTGGAGCCGGAGCCTGCTCTCCACAACCAGAGGAGTTACAGCGAGAAGCCGGCTCACTGCAGCCAGAGAAAAGCCAAGCAAAAGCAGCAGAGACCTGGCCAGCCAAATATGCATAAACAGACAAATCCTAAAAAAAGAATGACATCAAAGCATTCCCTAACACCACCTATCAAAACCCCTCTAAATGGATTAAAGACCCACATGTCAGACTAGATACAATAGAACTCCAACACAGGCAGAACACTCTTTGACATAAATCTGAGCAATATCTTTTTGGCTTCATCTGCTAGAGTAATGGAAACAAAAACAAGAATAAACAAATGGGACCTAATTAAACTTAAAAGCTTTTGCATAGCAAAGGAGACCATAAACAAAATAAAAAGACAACCTACAGACTGGGAGAAAATATTTTTAAATGATGCAATAGACTAGGGATGAATTTCCAAAATATGCAGACAGCTCATAGAGCTCAATATTAAAAAAAAACAAACAACCCAATCAAAAATGGGCAGAAGATCTAAATAGGCGTTTCTTTAAAGAAGATACAGAGATGGCCAACAGGCACATGAAAAAGATGCTTCCAACTTTACTAATTATCAGAGAAACACAAACCGAAACTACAGTGAGGTACCACCTCACACTGGTCAGAACTGCTATCATCAAAAAGTCTACAAATAAATTTAGGAGAGGGTGTGAGAAGAAACCCTCCTACACTATTAGTGGTACTGTAAGTTGGTGCAGCCAATATAGAAAACAGTATGAGATTCCTCAATAAACTAAAAATAGAGCGCCCACATGATCCAGCAACCTCACTCCTCGGTATATATCCAGACAAAACTATAATAAAGATGGGTGTGCCCTTATGTTCATAGCAGCACTATTCACGATAGCAAAGACATGAAAGCAACCTAAATGTCCATCGACAGATGAATGGATAAAGAAGATGTGGTACGTGTATATACATAATGGAATATTACTCAGCCATAAAAAATAATGAAATAATGCCATTTGCAGCAACATTCATGGACCTGGAGATTATCAGACTAAGTGAAGTAAGTCAGGAAGACAAAAAAAACCCACCATGTGATATCACTTATATGTGGAATCTAAAAAAATGAACTTATTTGCAAAACAGAAAGATGCTCACAGACATAGAAAATGAGCTTATGGTTCCCAGAGGGGATAGCGGGGGTGCGGTGGGAGGGGAAATCAGGAGTTTGGGATTAGCAGATACCAATCACTATATATAAATTAGATGACCAACAGGTCCTACCGGAGGGCACAGGGAACTATATTCAGTATCTTGTAATGACCTATAGGGGAAAAGTTCTGAAACAGAACAGAAGGGGCTAACTGAGTCACTTTGCCGTGCACTGAAGCTCACAGCGTTGTCAACCAAGCGCGAGGGAAAGTGTTAGTTGCTCAGTCGTCTCCAGCTGTTTGCAACCCCGTGAACTCTGCAGTCCGTGGAATTCTCCAGGCAAGAATACTGGAGGGGGTAGCCTTTCCCTTTTCCAGGGGATCTTCCCCACCCAGGTCTCCCGCATTGCAGGCAGATTCTTTGCCATCTGAGCTCCCAGGGAAGATGGATAAAAATCAACTATACTTCAGTTTTTATGGTTAGTAAAAAAACAGGGACATGGCTGAGGATGGTCCTCAGCAATTCCCACAATGACAAGAAGATGGAAAGAACCTGCAATCTCTCATCACACGAAGGGACGCGCCCCCCGGGTGTCTGTGGCGCAGGTTTGCCTCCAGTGAGGCACGTGGACGAGGCCTCCGCACGTCAACACGTGTCAGGACGGGTTGGAGACACGTGTGTGTCTGCACAGTTTTGGCAGGCTGTGTCGAGTTTACAAAGCTGGGCTACAGTAAAGGTGTGAGACCTGCTGGGAAGAAGTTAACCAAACCCTTTAAGATTAAAAAACAGTTCCCCCAAATCCTGAACAGCTGTGGCCTCTGGGGAAGGAGACAGCTCAGGCTGAGACAGAGGGACTGGGTCTTGTCAGTGCACGGTGTGTCTGTGAGGAGCAGCTCCGAAGCAATCGTGGCCAAGTGGTTCTGCGATTCCATTCAGATCAGATGCTGCCTGTGTCGTCCGTTCCAATGTTCTGATTATTTTTTCCACATCACAACGGGAAGGGCACGACTGTGGAGTCAGGGCCCCGGGCGCTGTGAACGGTGGGGGCAGGCGGGTCCCTGCGGGGGTGGCAGTGGCAGGTCTGCCCCGGGCAGCCCTGCATCTCCCCGGGCTTCACGGGGGGGAGCAGAGACGACCCAACCCCATTTCCCAGGGGAGAAGCAGACTGCAGGCTGGGGCGGGAACATGAGGTCTCCTGGGAGGGGAGTGGGTTGGACTCAGAGCTGGAGGGCTGTGGCTGGGAGCAGCACCCGAGGGCCGTGTCCTCCTGAAGCATCGCCCCTGGCAGGTCCCTTCCCAGCAGCTGTGCCTGCCGCTTGCTCGGCTGTGCCTGGGGGTGCCTTTGGGGTGCCTCCGGCATCTCCTGTGGGGCTTCCAACAAGTTTCTCAGCAGCATTGAGACTCCCCCAGAAGGGTGGCGTTGGGGTGACCCCACGTGGGCTGGCCATCCACACCTGGAGCCCAGGGAGCTGAGTGCAGCAAAAGTGCCCTGAAGCTTCCACCTCGGAGGTCAGGGCCAAGGAGTCGCCCACCAGCTTCTCCTGACACTCCGCTCCCAGGATTTGCATCTGTCAGGGAGGAAGCCCCTATTCTCCGACCTTGGGATGTTCAAGGTCTCAAGTGTAATAGAAAAACCTGCCGATCAAACAGGAGGAAGTGAGCTTCCTGAGCCCGAGGCTGTAAAGTCAGAGGCTCCCTTGCCCTGGAAGGAGACCAAGCGCCAGTCACGCGTTTGCCGGCACTGGTGTCCTCGCGGGGACAAACCGTGATCCCTGTCAGAGACGCCTGCGGTCACGCGGTGGCCCTGACGCCTCCTGCGGGTGCCGGGCCTGGATCGCGGGGCAGGTCCCGCCCGGGGTGGCGGCTGGCGGGCAGCCTGCTGCCAGGGCTCCCCCGCCACCCGAAGCCGCTCCAGCCTGGGCTCGGTCAGAAGCCTGTCCTTTGTGACGTGGGGCCCTGGCAGGATTTTCAAGGCGAGAAATCGCCCTCCTATGTGAGACCTGAAATAGATGGTCTGCTCTCTGTTTTTAGCGGCTGACCTACATAAGTGCATCTGATGAGTGCAGGCCAGAAAAGTTTCTTTGACCAAGAAAGAAGCAATCAGGCGATCATTAAGTTTTTATAAAAGGGGCTTGTTATTATGCTTTTCCTTCCAGAGGGCTGAGAGCGATAATGATGGGGAGGGAAGGTGTGAGGGAGCGGAGAAAGGTACAGAACCTGCAAGCGTTAAACCTGCCATCGGAATGAAGTATCTTGACCTAAAAAAATGGAAGGCAGTCCACGACTCTGTCACAATGTAAATTCAGTCCTGTGCTCTCTGGGGCTGCTGAACGGTGTTTTATAAACAGCAAATCGCTTCAGCCTCTGAATTATTTAAACCCCTGAGCAGCCTGAGTGCTGAGCTGCAATCACATTGTTTGCAAAAATCCAGGCGGCTCTGTTCTATCGAAGATGAAAGTGTTTCACCACACGTTAGGCTGGACTCTTGCCCACTGCCCTGCATTCACGGTGTTTACGTTGAACTTGTGGTTGACGTGGGTTATGGTCAGCCCGGGTTCTGCACCCTTGTCCACCTGCTGGGCTGTGTCCGCCTCCTGGCCCCAGCTCACTTGTGGAGATACCTGTGCCTCCTGCACAGAAATTTGCTGTGTTGTTCATTCTCGTGACTTAGCAGAGCCTCATCACTCTGAGGTTGTCTGGGGAGGGGCGCTGGCCCTGGGACTGCCCCAGCTTCCCATGACCCCCCGTGTCCCCCACCCCCAGCATCCTTGGAGAAGTGGGAGCGTCTGACGGTGGCTGACGCCCTGGAGCCCGTGCAGTTTGAAGATGGAGAGAAGATTGTGGTGCAGGGGGAGCCTGGGGACGACTTCTTCATCATCACGGAGGTGAGTCCAGCTAGGGCTCTGTGTGAGGGCCTCAGCCTAGGGGTGCTGTAGGGTCGGGGGTGAGGCCTGGTCTGCACCGCCCCCTCCGGGGCCCACCACCCCCAGCCCAGTGCTCCATGCCCACCGCCTCCATCGGCCGTGTGGACTATGGCCGCGGGCCCCCACCGATGTCCTCGCCCCGGGGAACTGCGGGGTCTCCCCTGGCCCCCGGGCCCACCCCATGCAGATGTTGCGGAGACCAGACGTGCCAGGCACATGTGCAAAGCTGGGGGGCCAGGCTTGGTCGAGGGAGGGGAGGGGCTGCCCCGAATGGGACCTAGGGTTGTGTGTGCATCCTGGGGGGGGGGGCGGCGTGTGAGCTGGGGGCCTGGGGGGGTCTCCCCGCATGGCCTCTCATAGCCATGTGAACTGGCCGTGGTCCCCGGTTGAGGTTGGTGTGAGAGGTGGGCGCCAGCTTCCCCAACCTGGGCCCATGTGAGTCGCCGTCCGGCCTGCTGTTCCCCCGCGGCGACAGCTGGCTCCACCGTAATCCGTGGCGGCCACGCTCAGCCTGCCACTGACGGGCACGGGCAGCTGCGGGGCTGTGCGTCCCCCCACCTGGGGCCAGGCTCGGCTGTGGTCCCGGAGAGGAGCCACAGCCGCCCCGGGGTAGATGGGGGCTGGGGGGGGCGCCTGGCCGTGGGGCCCACCCCGTGACGCAGGCCCAAAACTATGTGAGTCTGGCTCCCTTCCTGCTGCGCCCGCCCACCCGCCGGGAAAGCACGTGCTCCAGCCCCGCACACTGCCCTCGGAGATCAGGTGCCCGTAGCACCGCGGAGGCGGCAGAGAGGGTCCCTGAGCTGTCCAGGGAGATCCGGGCCTGCCTGGGGGCAGTGCAGAGAAGGCGCAACCCCGGGGACAGGCGGCCCGCACCCCCAGACTTGGAGCCACCATCTCGGTTTGGAACAGCGGAAGGGGGCTCCCCAGCTCTGCTGTGGGTGAGAGCGCATGTCCTCCCATGGGCAGTCTCCTTCTGTGCCTCGGTCCACATGCTCGCCCCGTGACCAGGGGTCCCGGGGGTCTTGCTCTGGACTCCTGCAGAAGCCCCTCGAAGGAGAGTGCCTGCGGTTCCTCCTGCTGCCTGCCTGGCTGCTCCCACGGGTACTGTTGGAAGGCTGAGGGGTCAGGAGAACCACCCTGGGAGGGTCTCAACAGGGCCCACACGAGCTTCACAGTGTGCTTTCGGGAACTGGGGCCCTGGCTGCCTTCCGGTCCACGTGCTGGGCACACCGGAGCCCCAGGGCTGGGGAGCCGTCCACCGGCAGCCTTCCTGTCCTGGGGCGGGTGACTCATTCGACAATCATGTTTCTTGAAAGAAAGGGAAAGAACCCCAGACAGAACAAATTACGATTCCTGCCAGCGACGTCTCCACTCCATAGACCGAGAGATGGCAGACCCCGTGTGTCAGCTCCGGCCCTGGCTGTAACTTCAGAGAAGGCCCCCGCCTGCTGGTGCCAGAAGTGAGCCCACGGGTGGAAACCTCAGCTTCACTCAGAGCCTTTGCAGGCCTTTCCTCGCAGGACTCAGGCTGTGTGCCTCTGGGTCCCTGTTTCACTCTCAGATCCTCCTGCGAGTCCTCGGACACACCGGGGTCTGGCTCGCATTTTCTGGAGGACGTTCTACCAGAAAGTTACTCGCATTCTCTGGGCACAGCCAGGAGGCACGTGGTGTCCTCTGGCCTGCTCTGTGTGTTTTCTTTTTTAAACACTTGAATTGTCGATTTTTAAAAATCAGGCGGAGTGCCAATGAATTGATGCTTTTGAACTGTGGTGTTGGAGAAGACTCTTGAGTGTCCCTTGGACTGCAAGGAGATCCAAGCAGTCAATCCTAAAGGAAATCAGTCCTGAATATTTCTTGGAAGGACTGATGCTGAAGCTGAAGCTCCAATACTTTGGCCACCTGATGCGAAGAACTGACTCACTGGAGAAGACCCTGATGCTGGGAAAAACTGAGGGTAGGAGAAGGGGACGACAGAGGATGAGCTGGTTGGATGGCATCACCGACTGGATGGCCGTGAGTTTGAGTAAACTCCGGAGTTGGTGATGGACAGGGAGGCCTGGAGTGCCGCAGTCATGGGGTCGCAGAGTCAGACATGACTGAGCGGCTGAAGAGCAACCGCAATCGGGTGTTTCAGCTGAGAACCTGGATCAGCCTCTGGACCGGCGTCTTCCCGGCCGCAGCTCACTGCCCAGGTGCCGTGCCGCGCGCCTCGGCCCTGTCCCCACCCCGCCAGCTTGCCTCACTGTGGGCTCTGCACTCACTTGCAGGCCATTGAGTTTGCAGCCTCGGTTCTTAAGGTCTAGAGGCTGAGGGGGTGAGAGCTATTCTCTGGGGCCAAGGGCTGCCCATTGGGTGTAAGGCCGCGGGTAGAGAAACCACAAAGCGTGACAGGTGGAGTTGAGGGAGTCCTCACGGAGCCGCAGGGACCATGTGCGCCCCTGACCTAGCCCGTGAGGGGGCTCCGCAAAGGGGCCATCCCTCCCCAAGGGCTCTTGGAGAGCAGGTGGCGGGCCCCAGAGGCTCCACTGCGTGGGACCCTCACTGTGGGGTGAGGTTGTGTGTGTGCATGCGTGTGTGTGAATGAGTAGTGTGAGTGGTGTGAGCGCTGCTGCCTGTTTCCTGGGGTCCCTTGGGTTGACGCCCTTCAGGCAGAGGGTGGGGGTCGCTGACTGCTTGTCTCCGCTGCCCGGGGCTGGGTGTTCCTTGGCGCTTCCATCAGAGGCTGTCAGAGCCGGGCTCCGTGCTCGTCTCCGGGGGCACAGCTGGAGCTGCAGCGTGGTCTGCGTTCCTTGGGGCGGGCTCCCAGCAGAGGTGGGGCAGGGGCCTCCCCGGGGGCTCTGACGCCTGCTGCACAAAAGCTGTCCTGGGGGCCTTGGGAAAGCTGCGCCAGGCTCTGTGGGAGCTCGGCTGAGTGACTGAGGGCCCCCTCCCCGCCACTGCCCGGATGGTGGGGGTCGGGGGAGTGTGTGGGGGTGACTCCCAGGAACCGTGGCGGTGCTGGCCCCAGAGGGTAACCCAACCGCCTCAGAAGGTACGGCTTTCACAGCACTGTGAGACGCATTTAAAGTGGTCTCCTTGGCAACTTGATCCACCAAACTGGGGGAGTCAGGGTGGGGCCTCAGGGTTCACAGGCGTCCCAGGCTCAGAACTGAAAGGCAGGCTCGGAGTGTCCGCGGCCTCACGCATGTTTCCTGCCTGTGCTCCCGGCCACTTCTGAGTGGGCACGGTGTCCCCCCCATGCGAGCCCACCCTCCCCTGAGCCCCCCGTGGTCCTGATTCCTCTGGAGGATGTGCTGGCGCGTCTGAGTAGATTCCTTCTGCGTGCTGCGTGCGTGTTTGTACGATTCGGTACAGCGCTGGCCCACGAAGCAGACAGCTGAAAAGGAAAGGATGTGCCGGGAAGGGCCCAGGCTGCCGGACCCAGGTGCCTGGTGCAGTGTGGGTCTCCAGGTGTTTCTGCAAAGGTGTTTCTATGATGCAGTTGACACTGACATCCGCGGACTTTGAGGCCGGGCCCCCAGCTCCCCAAGGAGTTGGGAGTGTGGACTGGCGGGCACTGCCCCTCAGGGTGGACCTGAGCCTGTGCCGGGTGCAGACTGCCCCTGGCTCCGCTGCCGCTCAACCCCGCCTTCCGCTCAACCCCGCCTTCCGCCAGGCCTCTGACTGCCCCCTGCTCTTCGGGTGGGGGTGGGCTGCTTTGGGGGCTGCGTCCCAGGTATGAGGGGCTGACAGGGACCCCCACTTGCACAGACGTGAGGACTGGCTCCTGCACACACTGGACGCGTCATTACCAATGCCTCCGGGTGCCAGCAGGGGCTCTGCGTCACACCAGCCGTCTCTGAGGCCGTGAGGGTCTGCCAGCGGACCCCAGTGCCCCGGGAGTGTGTTCTCCAGCGGCCAGAGCAGGCCTGCGGTCATCAACCTGGGGCCACTCGGACATGAGGACAGAAGGCACAGTGGTCTTCGCGGCGCCTGGCCCTTGGCCTGCAGCTGTCCGTGGCGTCCAAGGCAACCCCACCGCTCTGGGACCCCTACTAGTCACCGAAGGCCTGAAGCGCCTGGCGGCCCGAGGGGTCTTGGCTTCAGGACACAGCCCCGGGGCCTCCCCAGGGAGGGGCTGGCAGGTGGGGCCCCAAGAGGCACACGGGCTGCCTGCAGCCCTGGAGACTCAGTTCATCCCCGGAAGGCTCTGGGCGCAGGCAGGGCCCGGCCAGGGTCTCAGTCCTCTTTGACGCGGCCCACTCTGTGGGTGACTCCATGCAGCAGAGCCTCAGGGGCCTGCGGGCAGCTGGGCAGAGCCGCTTCCCTCTAGCCCGCTCCCGCAGCCAGGAGGTGTTGCCATGGAAACCCGAGGTTGGACGGTCTCCTCTCTTAGCAAATCACTTTTGTGAACGTCCCTGACATTGAGCGGCCACTTTGAAGCCGCCTCTGGAGGGGGCTCTGCGTTCACTGTCACCTTGGGAGCTTTTAGGGAGACCCCCAAAAGCCACCACATGCCAGGCTGAGGTCACGGCTGCCTGTGGCCCCGCCCGCCTGCGCCCTACGGTGCACCGGGCCGAGGCTCAGTGGGCTTGCGGGGGTGGTGGCCACCGCTGGGCGGTGTGCGGGGTGGTCGCTGAGGCGGGAGAACCCTTGCTGCAGACCCGACCTGGTCCCACGTGGAGACGGGGAGGCCAGGGTGGAGCCGTGCCCTGGGTTTCGGTGGGCTGCGTGTGGACGTGGGAGTGCAAGTCCTCCAAGTGGGGAAGGTGGGCGGGATGTCCAGAGGAAGGTCGGGCCCAAGGCCAGGGGGGCCGTGGGGTGGGCGGGCAGGCACCGGGGGCAGCCCAGACCAGACCCCTGCCCTACAGACAAGGGCTTTGGACCCCGCCCTGAGCCCCCCTGCAAGGGCAGGGATGTTGTGTCCAGTTGCCCAGGCTTCTTATGAGCCAGATGACGGCAGCTGTCCTGTTGGGGACTCCTAGCTCCTGAGGGGCCTCCTGAGGGCCTGGGGGTCTGCCTGTCCTGGACCCCCCCACCATGGGCCTCCCCCTGCCGGGTGATGTCCTTCGCGGCTCAGCCACAGGGGCCGCGTGGGGAGGTGCCTGAGGGCGTCCCGCATCTGCACAGTGACGGCGTGGTCCTGCCGTGGTCGGTGCCAGACTCTCGTGTCCAGGGCAAGAGTGGTGCCCGAGGTCGGTGTCGGAGCACGGCCGTCTCGGTCCAGAAGGCAGCAGGAAGACACTCTCCCCTTCCAGGCTGAACCAGATGAGTGCTTCAGAAGCCCAGCTGGGCCGAGCACCGTCGGCCCGCACATCCGCCCACCCCGCCCAACTCGGCTGTCTGTCCTCACTGCCGGCTCGGTCACCAGCACTCAGCGGTCTCCCATCTCGGCCGCGTCCTTTCTGTTTAGAGTCTGTGTCTCTTAAGGGCGGCTTCGGTTCACAGCAAAGTGGAGGGAACATATGAGGACTGCCCCGCATGGTCTCCCCACCAGGCAGCCCCGCTCGGCGGCGGGCCTCCCTGTATGCGTTCCCGAGGCCCAGCTCGGGCGCTCAGGCCCGCATCAGCCGCCACCGCATCACACGAGCGGCCTCCGTACTCACCTGGCGCTCCCATACTGGCCCCAGCTCTTTGGTGTCCCCCGGCTCCCTTTTCCTGGTGGTCCTGTAGCTGGAATCACGGAGTCTGAGTGATCCCTCGCCGGTGCCTTTCACCCGGCGACCTGCATGCGCGTCTCCGTGGCTCTTCAGGGCTGGATGGCTCCCTTGTCTCGTGCTGAATACAGTCTACCGTCTGGATGTTGGTGATGTTCACTCACTCAGCTGTGTCTGACTCTCTGGACCCCATGGATGGCAGCATGCCGGGCTCCCCTGTCCTTCGCCAGTTTATGTATCTGTCACCTACAGAAGGGCACCTTGGTTGCTTCCAAGTCTTGACACTTAAGGAAGCTGCTGCAAGCATCTCGGTGAAGGTTTTTGTGGGCTGGTGACTTCAACCTCACCGTCAGGTTAGATACCGAGGAGCTCCATCCACTGCCGTATCTCAGAGGGGTGGGGGCCCCCGATCTGGTGTCTGCTTGGCGCTTGTGCATGCCTCTGCTGGCCCTGTGCGGGGCCCTCACACCTCTGCTGACCGTCTGCGGCTTCTCACGCCTCTGCTGACCGTCTGCGGGTCCCTCACGCCTCTGCTGACCCTGTGCGGGGCCCTCATGCCTCTGCTGGCCCTGTGCGGGGCCCTCACGCCCAGATGGCACAGCCCCTGTCTTGGGCGTCTCTAATGTCCCCTGCAAGAGTCAGAGGAGCCTAGGGGCTCTTGGGTCCTAATTGATCGCCCAGGGGCCTTTTCCTCTGGGGGCCAGGGCTGGGGGCCTGTCTTCTGGGAGCCCCCCTTTTATAGCCTGTACACCTCAGTCACCCTTTCCTTGGGGAGGACAGCTCCCAGAGCCAGCCACGTGGGCACCCCTGGCCTCCAAATGACCTGACCACATCCCCTTGTGAGCCGTCGGGCTCTGCTTTACCTGGTCCTCAAGGCAGCGATGTTCGCAGACCACAGACATGGATCCCGAGGTCCCGTTTTCTCCCTAGCACCAGGGGGGCAGAGATAAGCACCGTGCATAGACCGTGGCCATACAGACGCCTGTTTTGGCCAAGGAAAATCCCGCAGACATGCCGTCCTGGACGAATCAGCCTGTGGAAATGTCAGCCCCCACCCCTGCCGCTGCCGGCTGGCTGGGAGGGAGCAGCCCAAGGGCGGCTCCCCGCACGCGCTCAGCCAGGCTGCCCCGGGCCTGCACTCCTGGCTCCCTGCGTCTGGCAGTGGCTGGCAGCCTGCCCATTCTGCAGATGAGGAAACTGAGGCTTGGGGGGGGGGTGCCTGGGTTTTCCCAGACAGCGGCCAGCATGTGGAGGAGCCAGGCCTGAGCCGTGGGAGCCATGCAGAGCACGGGCCACTTTGGGCGCTGCAGGTGGGGCAGGTGCATCTGCACGCCTTCCTGTACCCGCCCCTGTGTTCCTTCTCTCAGTTGCCCTTTAATTTATGGGAAGTGATGCCGGTTCCCATTTATGGCCATGATGTTTCTTTTAGAATATATATTTGTTTAAATAAGTGCATTTCCCTGGTGGCTCAGAGGGTAAAGTATCTGCCTGCAATGCAAGAGACCATGATTCAATCCCCGGGTTGGGAAGATCCCTTGGAGAAGGGAATGGCCACCCATGCCAGTGTTCTAGCCTGGAGAATCCCATGGACAGAGGAGCCTGACGGGCTGCAGTCCATGGGGTCATAAAGAATCAGACACGACTGAGCGACTGACACTTCACATTTTTTGTTTAAATGAAATAGTGTTTCCTCTCCCTGAAGTTGGTGTCAGTGGGCCCTGAGCCCGAGTGCTCACTGCAAGGCGGGCCGGGGCTCCGGTTCAGCCCTGTGCACGGACACGCGCGTGTGTCCCTTCCCTCGCCGGGCTGGACGTGCACGAGGGTTGTGACAGACTCTATCTGTGCCCAGCGGCTGGAGCCTGGATGGGGGCATCTCTCTACCTGGACCCTGTCTGCCCAGCCCCCAACCCCGACCCCTCTGGGTGTGGAGCTGGCAGCCCCCAGCCCTGACCCGTCTGCTCTGTCCCCCCAGGATGCGGGTTCTGGGGATGCCTGCGTCTGCCGGTCCTCGCTGGTCAGTTTTCTTAGTCCTCAAGAGGCATCCGGCTCACAAGTCAGAGGCCTGGGTGACGGCCTGCAGGATGGAGGGGTCCCGGGGGGCAAGGCTGCCCTCCCTGCCTCGCTGGACGCAGCCCCCACGGCCGGAACCGTGACTCCTGACAGCCGTCACCTGCGCTACCGGGGGCTCTGGGCTGGGCTGGGGGGCAGTTTCGGAGAGCGGGAAGCCTGAGGCACTGCTTCAACGAGCGCGTCCCCCTCGACTTTGGCTGCTTCCTATTTCATAAACGTCACGCGTGCCTGTTGTCGAAACCAGAGTTGATTTGGGTTTCAACTCTGTAGAAAAATTTTAAAAATGAAAAATGTTTCAAGGAAAATGGGTCTCTTGTAATAACCCCGTCTCCCCCAGGCTTTGGCAGGGACATTTTTCTCGTGCGTCCTCCTGGGCCGACTCCTTTGTGACCCGGTTTATTTTTAGAGCTGGGCTAGAATCAATGAGTGAGAAGTTTGGGGAATATGATCTGGATCCTGGCAAGTATGTTTTTCCAGCCCCCAGAGTTCCAGTGCTCAGTCCCCGGAGGACGTCTGTGCTGCCTTCTCTGCCGTCTGGGAAAGGAGCTCGGATAGGCTGGCTGCTCCGGGCCCGTGATGGTCTCTCTGGGGTGGGAAGAGCCGGGCGTGTGCTGGGCACGCCTGGGGCCTGTGTCGTGGGAACGCCTGGCCCTGCTGGCTGAGGCCCCACCCCACTGAGTCCATCTGCGCATTTCCCTTGCTCCCGCCCAGGCTTGCTGATTGTGCCTTGCCAGGACAGGGACTGCCTGCCTTTGCATCAGGGCCGGGGGGTGGCGGCTGGTCGGCCTCAGCTGCTGTAACGGAGACCCCCAGGGCCGCTGCGGGGCTTCCCTGCCTCATGAGGTGGAGCCCCATGGTCGTCGCGGGCACCCCGGGGCGTGCGGCCCTGTCCCGTAGCCCAGTCGCCCCGGGCGCCCTTGGCAGACGTACCCTAGTGGAGGTGGGGCTGCGGCAGCGGGGAGAGAGTTGGTGTGGTGCACGCCCCGCTGGGGACACGTGGTCTGTGGCCACGTGCCTGCAGCCCGGACGTGCGAGGACCTGGCAGGGGGCCGGCCTGTTCCCTGTCGGTTCTGCTTGTTCGGGGCTCCTCTGAGTACCTTTCTGTGTGTCCATGCTCACAACGTCCAGCATGGAGGGTCTGTCATGACCTCGGTCTTCTGAGCCTCCATGTCAAGGCCCTGGTGGGAAAGCTCTGTCCATCTGTCCCAGTGGAAACCAATTTCATCTCATCAGCCTGCGTGGATCATAAGACGGGCTGGCCTGTGCGTGACCAGGAGAGATGCTGTAGTGACCGTGGGGGACTCGCGGGTTCCAGAGAAGATGAGGTCTGGGAGGGGTCCGCACAAGGTTGGGGGCAGCTTGTGGGGGAGACAAGTGAGAAGCAGAACGGTGGCCAAGCCAAGCCCGTCCTTGTTTTCTGTGCCCCAGGCCTCACCCCTGTCCCTAGTGGGCAGGGCAGAACTTGGGGAGGGGAGCCAATCACATTGGCTGCAGGTGAGCTTGTGACCTGCTCTGGCCGGTGAGGTGTGAGGGGAGGGTGCCTGGAGCTCCCAGAAGGTTTTCCTGTGGATGGCATTGGGGAGGCGTTTGGCAACTCCTGGAACCATAGTAGCCACGGTCCCACCATGAGGATCTGACCGAGACCACCAAACAGGAGGCAAGGTCAAGCCTAGGTTTACACATGTCTGTGGGCCTCTGAGTTGGCCAGCCCTGAAGCCCTCCTGCATCTTCTGGTTTTGAGGATAGCAATTACCCTTGGTAGCCTTCAGACACCTTGAATCGGGTTTTCTGTTGTTTGGAGCTTAAAGTCTCTCAGGGGCTCTAAGCCTTGAGTAAACCAGAAAACTTCACTTCCATCACTGGGGTCCTGACGAAAATGATCCAGCTGTAAAGTGGAAAATTGTCTAAAATGGGAATGTAAGTTGTATAAGTGAAAAGGCATGAATGCAAATGATAATTAGGTAAACGTGGCATCGTCTCCAGAGAGTCGCTGCAGTCTCGTGGTGCCATCAGCCCGGCACTGACTGCCCTCCTCTCCAGGGGAGAAGGGCTCTGCTCCTCTCTGTGACGTCAGCGCGAGACCGTGTGTCCTGCAGGCCCTGCCCCTCGTCCCGGGTCTGTGGGCATCTGGCCCAGGGAGCACTCCTGGGTGGGTGGAGATGTCTGCTGCTTCCAGGCCCCTCTGTCTGTCCACTGGTGGCGTAAGCACCCCAGATGCCTGGAAGCCGAGTGGCCCCGTGGCTGGAGGGGGCCAGCATGGGACTGCCCAGGGGCAGAGGTCCCAGGCCCGGCGGGCGCAGGCAGGGTCTTCTGACTGCGTCTCTCGCTGCCCAGGCAGAGGGGTTTACTGTTAACCCGGGTGTCGCCCGGCCGGGGCTCATGATCTGGGTCCTGGTGAGCTGAGTCCGCAGGGAGACAGACTGTTCTTGTCTATATGGCTGGGGTGTTGGCACCGGCTGTCCAGGCTGGGGGCACGCGTGAGCAGTGGATAGATGAGGGCCCAGCGGGTGCGAGAGGACCCTGGTGACACAGGAACCCTGTCCTGAGGCCCCGGCTGCTCAGCCATGATGTGGATGTGACCCGCTCGGGGCCAGGGTGATACAGCGGCCACTGTGCCTGTCTGCGAGGCTCAGAGCCGCTGGAGGCTGTGTGGGCCGGTGGGGCGGCTGGGGGAGGCTTCGCCCTGACTCCTCAGGTGCGTGGGAAAGATCCCAGTTTGGACGAGGTTCCAGCCCCCGACCCCAGGCACCAGGCCAGGGGCTCTATGTTTGGAAGCCCCTGGGGCTGGCTTGCGGCTGCCAAAGCTGTGTCTCAGGTGTGGACTGTGGTCTTGTTCATCACTGAGCCCTGGGGTCTGCAGGCACCCCATCACTTAGCAGGGGAAGCGCAACCCCCAGCCACACTGCTCCTGGCCTTGACATGTAGGCCAAGGTAGGCGTGGAGGAGCGCTGCCCAAAAAGTGGCTCCAGATTCTGCCAGCGCCCGGCCCAGGGGGTATCCAGGGGGTGCCCTGCGCCGAGCACGGCTCCCGGAGCCCACACCTCACTCCAGGCAGGGGCGCACGGAACTGGCGGGAGAGGGTGCAGACAGTGCCCTCACGGGTGAGCCCAGGAACCCCCACCCTGGCCCGCTGGACCCCTGCTGGCCGACCCTCACATGCGCCCTTGGCCTCCACAGGGCACGGCTTCGGTCCTGCAGCGCCGGTCCCCCAACGAGGAGTACGTGGAGGTAGGGCGCCTCGGGCCCTCTGACTACTTCGGTGAGTGCAGGGCTCTGTCCTCGGAGGGGTGGCCGGCTTGCAGGGCCCCAGGAGGGCCTGGGTTGGGCTCCACAGGGGCGCAGGAGTCCCGGGAGGCCTGGGCGCCTGGATGCCTGTCCTGGGCGCCATCCCCCGGGGGAGGGTACCCTGATGCCCGCAGCCCTGACGCCCCTTGCCCCCAGGGGAGATCGCGCTGCTGCTGAACCGGCCCCGGGCGGCCACGGTGGTGGCGCGGGGGCCCCTCAAGTGCGTGAAGCTGGACCGGCCCCGCTTCGAGCGCGTGCTGGGGCCCTGCTCCGAGATCCTCAAGAGGAACATCCAGCGCTACAACAGCTTCATCTCGCTCACCGTCTGAGCGCCCTGCTGCCCTCCGGGAATAAACGCGGTGCCTCCTGGAAGGCAGCCCTCTCCCCGCCTCCCTGCCCCATCCCCCCTCGTGGCCCCTCTCAGGGAGCCCACCCTCTCCTCCATCTCCTGGGGTGCAGGCAGCTCCCCAGGCCCGGCCCAGGCCTGGTGATGTGAGGCCTCTGGGCTGCGGTTGGTCTGGGGCGATGTTGTCCCTGTTCTTGGAGCTGGAAACTGGGGCTGCAAAGCTCAGGCCCCTCCCTCAGACGTGCGCCTCCCCTGGGCCCCCCAAGATGCCAGGGTTGGGGATGCTCTGGTGGCCTCAGCCAGGCTCGGCCTCAGGGTGGAGTGTGGGGCGGTGACCTTCCCCTTTCCTGGAGAGCCCGGCACATGGGCCAGTTTGCCTGACTGTCAGGGCCAGGCCACCTTGCTGGGCGGGACTCCCAGCAGGCAAGAACCCGCTGTTTGAGTCTGGGGCTTCCCTGGGCATGGGAGCCCTGCCCCCGGGTCGGGAGGAGCCCTGCTGCCCCCACTGCTCCAGAGAGCAGCCTCTCAGAGACTGGAGGGAGTGCAAGGACCTTCTGAGCACACTCTGGATGCAGCTGTGAGTCACCCTCCCGCAGACAGGCCTCCGTTACCTGGAGCGTCGCCCTGGGAAGGCGGGTATCTGGGCCTCTCCCCGAGTCGGAGTGTGAGTCAGGCCAGCCTGCGGCCCGCACACCTATGTCATCCATCACTTGCCCCTGGAAGTGCCGCAGGCCTGCCCTCAGCGGAGCTGGAGCGGCCAGGGCCTGTGCCCGTCGGACTCCCAGTGACCTGAAGTACCAATGAAACAGCGCGGTTACCCCGCTTGGCTCCTGCCCGTTTGTCCTGGTCTGAGGGGACGCCTGCTTTGCCTCTGAGTGTTTCTGTGATGTGTGAACCCCACCCTGTTTATCACGATGTTCTGAATGCTGCATGTGCTATTAAATGTGCAATGAATGAAGTACATCTTCCTGACTCTGGGTTTTGGTCTAAAATTTTTAGAGAAGATTTTCTTCCTTTTGCCTGTCTCTACTGTGGTAAAATAGTCATAAAACTTAGCGTCTTAACCATTTGTAAGTTCAGGGGCATTAAGCGCATTCACACCATTGCTCAGCCACCACCCGTCTCCAGAACTTTCTCAA
>CM035301.1:16455284-16466311 GCA_020226075.1 Hydropotes inermis | reverse complement strand
CCCCCCACTTCCTGTCAGGCCGATGGATGAAGGAGCCCCCACTTCATGTCCGGCTGATGGACAGAACCACCAGCTGAGCGCTCAGAGCCCTGACCTCTGGGAGCTCATCTCTCTGGGCTGTGGCCTCACTGTCTGTCTTGGGGTCACTTGCTCTGTGGGAATAGGGAGCGGGGCCGTGGAGACCTGACTCACACTCTGAACACCCTAGGAAAAATCAGGCTGGATTTGGGCGGGGTCTCCCCGGGGGCTGAGTTGCCCTCACCCAGGGCCCCGCTGCTGCTCTGGAGTTCGGGGTCCTAGTCAGACCCTGGGTGATGTTGGAGGCTTCTTCCCGACCATGTCGGGCCCAGCGGCCTGGTCGTGGTCAAGAGGCGTGGGGCTCCCTGAGGGGTGTGGAGGAGCAGTGTGCGGTGGGGAGGTCAGGCTGCCTTCGGATCCCAGGCGGTCCTGACTCTTGGGGTCTCTCCAGAGACAGAGCAGGGCCAGGCCGGGCCGGACCCCGACATCTGCGGATGGAATGCATTGCTGGACTCCAGGAGCGACTTTCTCACGGCCTGCATCTGCCTCTACCCATCAGCTTTGCCAGAGGGAGCTGGTGGGGAGGACAGACTTATTTATAACCCGTTATCTGCTGGGGAAAGTGCTTTGTAGTTCCGGGGAGGGCCCTGGTGGTGGTGAGGAAGCCTGCTGGCAGAGCCCTGTCTCCATCATCAAGGCTGGACTCGCCCGCAGCCTGACCCTGCTCTCATCTCGCCTGAGGGTGGGCGTCATTTAAGCATCTCCTGGCGGGTTTCTCCAGCCCAGAGTTTATTAGCGTAACTTTGGAGCAGAAGTGACCTGGGTGGATTCGCCTCTGAAAGGATCACTGACTGTGCAGTCTGGGGGTGCATGGAATAAAGGGAAGGGGTGGGGCTGCGGCGGGCTCAGAGGCGAGGACTGGAGACTGGTCAAGTTTCAGAGTCAGTCGACAAGGTTTCCTGCCCGCTCAGAGGTACATGGGAGAGTAAGAGAGAGTTCATGGTTGGCTCTGAGACTTCTGGTTCCAGCAGTAGGGGTTGGGTGGGGTGTCCCCAGAACCCAGAGGTAGGTCCGGGGGTTCATCTTGGTTGGGGAGTTGCTGGCCTGAACGGCTCTGGGGTTCAGGAGGGAGCTCTGGGCTGGAGACCCCACTGCAGGGTAGTCAGCGTGGAGACCGTGTGGGAGCCTGCAAGGCTGGGGGGTGGCAAACTGTCTAGGGAAGGGAGACAGGAATGGCCCTGGACTCAGGAGTGTGCAGATGCTGAGACTCGGCCTCCAGGGAGGACACCGGTCCCAGGACCGGCCTGGTCTCCCGCTGGAGGACCCAGGAAGGGGGCTCCTGTCCAGGTAAACGCGAGCTTGGTGGCCCCAGCCTAGAGGGAAGCCAAGGGGCTGGCGCTGTCCCCAAACCCAGGGCTTCTTTCACAGGGCTGCTGGGCCTGGGGTGGGGCGCTCTGTGCTTTACTGAGCACCTACTGTTTACCAGGCTTGGCGTCTCTGCAGACAGCACCCTGGGCAACCTGTCCGTCACCGGCCATAGAACACCAGCTGTATTCAGACGCGTGCCCAGCTCTGCACTGAGCACTTACCTCTTGGGCATTACTACAAACATCACGAATCTACTTCCACTGTCTTGCCCACTCTGTCTTTGAGGCCAGTGAAGGAAACGTTTGCTAAAGTTTGCACAGCTGGCAGGAGCAGAGACGTCTCTAAACCCAGGACTGGCTCTTCGGGCCCGGGCCCTGTCCTGTCCATGCTGTGACTGCCCCCTGAGCCCCCACAGGGACGTGCAGAGGTGTCCAGAGGTTGCAGGGCCTCCCTTGCCCCAGGGGTGCCTGCAGGTCACAGCAGGACAGGGATAAGACTATCTGACGTACTTTGCTCTCTCCTGTTGAGAAAAACAACTTGGACGCAGAGGCTGTCTCTGGCGCTCACAGATGGCCTCAGCTCCCTCCTCCAAAGGGCAGCTAAGAGCCCCCAGGGACACGGGCGTGAGCCCTGAGTTCTAGCACCCCCTTCCGGGGTGCTCCAGGGGGCTGGGGTCAGAAGCTGCCCAGTCAGGGCAGGGCAGCGCATCTCAGGCAGGCTGGGTGCAAGGAGCGGGTGTGGTCTCATCAACTTGGGGGCTGAGGGCGACCCAAGGAGTCCTGGGCGCTGGGTCCACACCCTCCGGACACAGTCAGCGCCCCAGGTGTGGCAGTGAGACAGTCCTGAGAAGTCCAGGGCTGCACGGGGGGTAGGGCGGGGCTGCTGGGCGCTGCCTTCCACTGCAGAGGAAGTGGGAGACGAGGCCCTGATCCAGCCGCACCTGACGCCACTCAGCCTGGCCGGCCGGCCCCCATCTCCTTGGGCACTGTGAGCTGGGTCCTTGTCACAAGAGTTCTGATCCAAAACCCGGACTGTGGGGCTGGGCTGTGACTGCCCTTCCTGTCTGGGAGCTGTCACGTTCTGGGAGATGACAAGGAATGGGGGGCCTCCTGTTGGTTCTCTGACCCAGGACTTGACTGACAAGAACAAAGGGAGCCTCCTCACCCACCCTTCCCCTCTGAGCCCCCCAGCCCTCTGTGCACGGGGGTGTTCATGCATGAAGGTGTTTGGGGGCCCCCCGTGACTGAGGTCCGACGTGTGTAGCCATGTCCCCGTGTGGCTGCCTAGAAGGGTGGGATCTTCACGTCCCATGCGCACACATGGGCCCCCTGCGGAGGGGACACTGTCGTGACAGTGACTGGCACCGCCATCCTGTGCCCGCAGACGCGGGAAGACGGGGAGGGGTGCTCCCTTGGCCTCTCGCTCCACCCCACTTCACCCCCATTCCTCCGTTTCTCTCCCCTCCTGCTCCGCTGTCCCCTCTTCTCTGCCCCCCTCTTCCTGACCCCTCCTCTCTTCCCAGGCCTCCTGGCCTCAGGAGAGCTGCCTTCCACGTCCCCTGAGGTGTGCCCAGCGGGACAGGTGTGAGGAAGCCTCTTTTACAAGGAAGTCCTGGGCTCCAGACCTCACTTGGCCCCAGAGGGCAGGACACCTGCCCCCAGGAGGATTCACAGAGCCCCCCTGGCCCAGATCCCCCTGGTCCCTCCCCCAAAGGCTGGCCCACCAGGCTGCCGATGCTGCCACAAGGCGGCCCTTTCCTCCAACACCGGTCTTTGGTCCTCAGACAGGTGGGAACGTGCCAGGCTGACGATGCAGGGGAGGAATGTGCCAGGGCCTCCTCCATGGGGAGGAGGCCACGATGCTCTCAGGGTCTTTCCATCACTTCTGCCTTTTCTTTCCATAGTAGTCCTGGAACCGAGGTACTGGCGTCCTGTTTTCCCTGATGGGGAAACAGTCCTGAAGCTGTGACATGATTTGCCCCATCACAGGGTCAGCAAGAGGCTGAGTCTGAAGCCAGGCTTGGCCGGCCCTGGGATGGCTTCCTGGAGGAGGAGGGCCAGCTGGTAAAGCTCTGTTCACCGAACTCGAGGCCCAGGGAGGTGGCAACGTGCCTGCTCCCAGCCCAGAGCTACAGTTTCTGATCCCGAGTGGCTCGTTCCAAATAGAAGCGACTGAGTTTCTTCAACAAGATTAACTCATTGCAGGACCGAGAGAAAAAGATGCCAGACAAGCCTCCCCCTGCAACTGCCCCTCATGGATTGTGCCCTGTCTCTGCCAACACTTGAAAGCAGGGCACCCCAAACCCAGTGGAGAAAGCAGCGGTGACAGTGCTGGACACATCGCTGGTGTTTCCATGGGCAGGAAGCCATCCTCCCCTGTTTCCCACTGGAGGGGAGGGTCAGGAAAACAGTCGGTTCACCCCGGGGGTTTCAGGTTGTTTCCAGGGTTTGCTATTTCAGGCTGCGCTTGGACCGTTTAGTCTGTGGTCGTTCTGTATCTGGGTCATTTCTGTGGGCTAAGTGCCCAGCCGTGGGATGACGGGGTCAGGGGCCACGGCCACTTTCACGGCTCCTGATCCAAGTGGCCGCCGGCTCTGACCGCGACTGGCCCCCGCTGGGAAAGCAGCCCTCTCAGCCTTCCCTTCCTGCCTGGCACCCTCCTGGCACAAGAACAGCAGGCCCCCAGGGCTGCGTCTGAGGTGTTGGCTGGCACTGAAGAGTCTCCATGTCGCTTCTGTGCATCTTTCCTGGTTTTCTGATGAGAAAACATGGGCAAAGACCCCGGCAGATATGTTTGAAAGAGTTGGTTGAATACACTTACTCTGTTCAGATGAAAGTACATAGGGACGTGATTGTAACACACAACTAAAGGATTCCCTTTGCTCAGGTTTTAAACTTATTTTACTTTTTTTCAATTTCTAAATCTGACCTTCGGTTTTGAAGTCTGAAAATGTGACGCATAGCCAATGTAATTTGTCCTGTGTCTTCTGGAGCTCTCAAAGTTCTCTGCATCCTAGAAGTTTGATCAATTACAGGAAAACTAGAAAATGGCGATTAGCACTTTTTCATAACTTTCATCTTGAAACATTTCGACCTTTCGGAAAAGCGGTAAGAAGAGTCTGATGAGTGGCTAGGTGCCCTGCACCCGTATCCAGCGCCCGTCCACCTCGCCGCCTGCACACCGCCAGCCAGCCGCCTATCTGTCATCTCCCCCCAGTCTCCACCCAGGGATCCGTGCATCGTCCTGTGTGTGCGCACATGTGCATCTGTCAGTTCCACTGCCCACTCCCCAAACCACATGAGAACAAACTTCGGTGTCCTGACTTCACCTGCAGTACCACGGTCTCCAAGGACAAGGGAGTCCGCCCGCATCACTGTGACACCGTCACCACACCCAGGAGTTCTACCTGGATACAGTCACCTGTGTGTCCCGCGAGCTACTTGCTGGTCTGGACAGAGGAGTGACCTCCAGCTCTCTCCGTGTCCTCGCCACAGCGGTGATGCACCTGAGGGGTCAGGAGCAGATGTCTGCCGGAGTCTCTCTGAACCTGGGTGTGTCCTCCCCTCCTCAGGACAACGGCTTTGGTGAGAATGCTGCAGTGGAGGGCGGGGGCCTTCCCCAAGACATACATGGTCAAGTTCGTTCTGAAACGTTTGCATAACAACTGAATTTCTTAATTCGTAGAGATGTGCTTCGTGGCAAGGAGACGTGAGGCTTAATCAGGCAGCTTCTCCAACCTGCCCAGTGGCGCTGGGCGAAGGACTCTTTCAACGCCTCTCGTCTCCTCCTCTGGAGTAGCTTCCGCTTTTCCGGGCTCTGCGTGTCCCAGCCCGCCTGTCCCGAGCTCCACGCTGTTCTGACGACCCCAGCACCCTGCCGTCTGACCTTCCTCTTCGTCTTCCCCGCGCGCCTCTTTCTTCTGGGAGCATCGGTGCTCACCCCGCAGCCCCGCCTCTTCAGGGCACTCGGATGTCCTCCCCCTGCCTCCCTGCTGACCCCACGGGCTCTGGTCTGGCTGCCTCTGCTCAGGGAGGTGCTGGCCTCCCCGCGTGGGAAGCCTTTCCATCCAGTGAGCGCTGCTCTCTGGAGGACACGTTCTTACCATCTTTCCTCTGGGAGGCCTGGGAAGCCAGCAATGCATCTCCCCCAAACAACCTATGAGCCCCAGACTCCTGCCTCCCCCTGGGGGCTGAGTCCCATCAAATCTGAAGGCCAAGGGAGACTGTCGACCCCCCTCACCCCATCTACAACTAGGACAGAGGGATAGGGCCTGCAAGTAGCCCCCAGGGAAGGAGGTGTGGATGGGCTCTGGGTTCAAGTCAGACCACCAGACTTGAACCTTGGAATTCACATCTAAGATGCAGCAACTCGGCTATGAATCCTGAAGACAACAGTGAAGCTGAGGTCTAGCCACTGGGGCCTGGCAAGCTGGCAGGCGGCCGTGGGGGTCCGTTTCTCTTTCTGTCCCCCCCAGGCCACCAGTGGGCTCTGTCCCCGTAGAACAAGTCCACACCCCTGACATGGTCTTGAGGTCTGTGTGACCTGCCCACTGCCCACTTGTCCCAGCTCATGCCCTCCCGCTGGTCCTCGACAGGCCTAGCCGGTTCCTGCTTCCAGGCCTTGGCACAGGCTGCTGTGACCTTTGCCTGGAAGGCTCCATCCTGGTCTTAGCACTGACTCCTTTAGAAACAGGCCTTCCTGACCATCCCAGCTCCCTGACCTGGAAGAGCGGACACTTGTCACTTGTTTGCTGCTCCCTGGAGAGACTGCAGCCTCCGCGAGGAGAGTGCTGTGCTCCCGTGCCCGGCGCAGAAGTACCTGTTGTGTGAATGAGGATTTCTGAACGCAGCCCCCTGGGCTGGCTGTTACCAGAGGTGGGAGCTGAGGCTCCAAGATGCTGAAGAGTTTGCTCAAGGTCATATGGCAGATGAGGCAAGCACGGGTGGTAGGCAGAGCAAGCCCCGGGTTGTTCTGGTCTCCAGGTTCTTGGGCTTTCCAGGGCAGGATTTCCGCCCCACCCCCACTCTACTCACACTCACCAGCTTGGCTCCACCGAGGATATACGAACTCTGGATGCCCAGACCAGCCTTGTCCAGTAGAAATATAACTAGAGCCACACACAGTATTTTAAATTTTCTTGCCACCACATTAAACATAGGAAAAACAAATGTGTGAAATTAATTAGAATAATAGTTTATTGAATTCATATATCAAAAATGTTATCATTTCAGCAGGTAACTAATGTAAAAATTACTAATGAAAAATTTTACATTCTCTACCTTCATACTAAGTCTTGGAGGCTGTGTGTATTTTATATGAACAGCACATGCCAGCCACGTGTCAAACGCCCAGTGGCCTCCTGTGGCAGGAGGCTCCCATCCGAGACAGACCAGGTCTGGCCTTGATTCCTGAAGCCCACAAGTGCCCCTTCCCAGAGGTCTTCATTCACAAAATATTCATAGAATGATTGTGGGCCCATATGGTATGTAAAACTTCATTGTGGTTTGTGTGTTTAACAGGAAAATATTTAATAGGGAGTTAAAACCAACACTGAGCATAGGGAGGCTGGACTGGAAGGGCCTGATCCTGGACTCGGGCCTGGGGCGGCTGAGATGATGACTTAATTAACACCCGCCTGGCACTTTTGATCTTCAAGGAGAGCTGCCCACTCAGCTGAGGCCGCTCCTGGATTAATTGCCCTGAACCAAGAAATCCTTGCCCAGAGATAAAGGGAAATGTGGTGTTTCATCATGACAAATTGTTCTGAGGTCTGCTTTGGCAGTGGGCAGAGACCTGGGTCTGGACGCCCAGTTGGCCACCCAGGCGGAGGCAGCTGTGACCGAGCCTGGGGTCCCAGGCCCTGCAGGTGTGTGTGCGCAGCGATGCCCCCCCCAGCCAGGGGACTAGGTGGTGGGAGACAGCCGTGCACAGCAAGCTTGCTGGCCCCCACTCTTCAGATTAGAGAACAGATTCAAGGCAGGGCAGGGACAAACCGCTCCAGCAAAGCCAAGGTCAAGGGGCAGAAGGCAACTAGCGCCCTTCGGGATGGGGGATCGAGCAGGGGTGGGCTCCAGCCCTGAGGCCCTCACTGCCAGGAGGCCACATCATCCTTCGTGCCCTCCTGAAACCTGCAGGGCCAGCTGGCCTGAGCCAGCCCCCACCCCCAGCACTGGTAGAGCTGGCCCAGGAATGACTGCCCAGGACTGCGCTCTGGGGCTGTGGGCAGTGCCCAGCTTCCTGGCATCTGTAAGAGGGGTGGTGGGGCAGCTCTCCACACCCAGGGGCCATTCAGAAACCGAGGTGTCCCCGTGGACGTTAGTCATGACTCCCACTGCAAAAAACAAAAAAAGGATGATAGCAACAACGGAGTGCCAACTGGTGCCAGGTCCCAGGTCGGCGCTGCACAGGCGGGGAGGTGGGCTGTAGGGTGAAGGGTCCTGGGCTGGTCTCAGGTCCTTAATAAAGGCGGCCCCATCTCCAGGAGTGGCCAGGCCCTTCCCGCTCCTCTGAGGGTGGGTGGGGGGTCATGGGCGGTGCCCAGAGGAACCAGCGAGGGGCAGACGCGCAGTCACCCAGCTGCACCCGGAGTCCCTTTCTCCACCTATTTGCAGCACCTGACTCACCTTAATTATGGGTCCGCGGCACGTCGGGGCGCGCCGCCGGGGACGCTGGAGATAGCCCGGAAGCACCGGCTCCGGGGGCGACCGGACATCCCGGCTGCCAGGTGCGCCTTCACCTCCCACCAGCACTTACCCTCCCTGGAGCTCCCCCCTAGCGCCCCCTTCTTCCGCCTAGGGGCCTTTGGCTGCCAAGGGGCGCCCACAGCCTGCCAGGGCCGTGTGTCCTGAGCCTGGGATGCCAACTGTGTGCGTGTGGGGGGGTGCGGGGGGGTTGGGGTGGGAGCGCCGGGAACCGGGAATTGGTCGGGGTCCGAGCCGGACTCTCAGCCTGGGCGGGGATGCCCCGCGGAGCCCCGCCCTTGCGCTCCGTAAGACCGCCCACGCCTCCTCCGACTCCAGTGTATATTTAGCCTCCTTATCAAATGTTTGCAGTGAACCGTGTGAACCGCCTAATAGCGGCTGGAAGTGAAACTCGATTCCTGGGCAGAAAGGAGCACGTGACCACACCTGAGCGGCCAGGATCGCAGGACAGGCGGGCTGGGCAGGTGCCCGAGCCCCCACACGCCTGGCTTTGGGGCCTAGTGTCCCCTCTCCCGCCGCCGAGCCTCCATCTGAAGCCGCCTCCCCACTCAGCCCCTTCCCCAGCGATAAGGACGCCGGGGTTTGAAAGGGGAAGGGGCCTCGGAGAGAGGCGCCAGGGCTGGGGTGTCCCCGCACGCGTGGGCTCCTGTCCTGGTTGTTGATTCTTGGTCAAGTCGATTCAAGGTCTAGGAAGCACCGTCTAGGGATCTAATTCTGCCGGCTTCTTCCCAGGGGGGAGGGTGGGGCCGGGCTGTCCTTAGTGGCAGGGCAGGCCTTGGTGGGCCAGTGTGAGTCTGCCCCGAGTCTCCCCCAAAAGCGGCTGTCGCCGGCTGCATAAGTTTGTGCCACCATGGGCAGTCGCTGTTGTCGTGGTCGCTATGACAACGAGCCGCGGTTTTATTTTTAATAGCCGCCAGCGATTAGAAGGATGCCTCCCGTCCTCCCCCCCCCCCCCCGCCCCCAATCTCGCCTGCTCTCTGCCTAACTTTGGCCTGGGCTCCCGTAGAAGATGCCCCCATTCCATGTTCCCAGATCTCTTCTGCCCCAAACCCACATTTCTGTCCCAAATTCAAACGGGGAGCCCCTGAATTTCCAGGCTGGGATGGGGCACAGAGCGACTCACTTGCTCAAAGCTGGTGGGACCCCCCCCCCCCCCCCAGGGGGCCCCCCACCAGAGGGGGGGCCAGAAGGGCCCCCACCCCAGCCCCTGCAGTACAAGGTGACCTTTCCTCGCAAACCCGCTATCAAACCAAGTCCTTCAGCCCCAAAGACGTGTGGGTCCTCGGGTTCCCTCTGCCTGTGGGGAACTGAGCGCTCAAGCAGGTGTGATGCAGTCAACTCTCAGGAAGTCTCTGGGGTCTGCCAGGGGTCCAGCCTGAGTCCAGGCAGTGTGCTCTTCACCGCCTTCCGGAAACCATCCAGTGGACTCCCTCCAATGCGATGGAAAGTCTACTTGGGTGGGCAAGGACAGTACCAAGGTTTCCCGAGGTCTGCCTCAGCCCTCCTACATTCTGAGCCCCGAGAGTGCGCTTTGGGTGGGGGGAGGCTGCAGGCGGGGCTAGCAGGGGAGAGAGGCAGGTGTGCTGGGGGGCTGAGCGCTGGGAGACCCTGCCCTCTGGGAATCTCAGGAGGGGCCCACCCCTCCTTCCCGGAATCTGGGGGAAGCCGAGGGCCCCCCGAACTCGGCCTTTGAAATGCTGAAGCTCGCGCAGCCGAGGATGAAAGAACGCCTGGAGGGTTGCGCCTTTAATGCCTTTGGGCGTTGGGAGGGCAGCCTGGGTGGGGGCAGGGGCCTAACCCGGAGGATGGGGGTGTGGGGTGGAGGGCTCGGGCCGGCGGGGTCCTCTTTCCACAGCCCACCCAGCCACTCGCAGTCCCTAGCCTTTAATGGCCTCTCGTCTAGCTGCGGGTCACTTGGCTTGTCACCCCTCCAACCCTGATACCGGGCCTTCTCCGTCCCTCCAGAGACCCGTCGCCAGCGTGCGGTCCCACCAGCCGAGGCAGGCGGGATGGACCCAGCTCGGCGCGCTGCCCTTCCGTGGCGTGGGCGCCGTCCAGCCCCGCTCAGGCCTCGGCCTCCCTCTGCCGCTCCCCCGCATCGCTCTGTGCGGCGCCGCGGCCGGAGGTGGCGCTCTGTGCGCCCAGAGGATCCCGGCGCGGGAGGCTGAGACTCTCGGGCTCCTCTCGAGCGGCTCTTTTCCTCCCTTCCAGCCCTCGAGTTTCTGGCTCAGACCGCCGCCAGGCCTTCCACGAGGGCGCGGGGACTTGGGGGTGCGGGAGCCCAGGGCGGGGACGAGGCCCGCGGCAGCCCTTTCCTCCGATCGGGGCTCCCTCGTCTCCCGGAATGTGGGTGGAGGTTCCTCGGTCAGACACCCCAGGCATCGGATTCCGGGCGGGGGCGCGTGGCAGCCGCCAGGTGAGTGTCCCAGACGCGCCCCTAAACCCGCCTCACCTCTCACCAGAGCCTCACTCCCCCTCCTTTTATGGCGGGGGAGCCGGGGGCCCGGGATCCAAACCGTGCAAAGAGGCCGGAGCTCCAGGGCGGGGGGCGGGAGGCGGGGGCCGGCTCGCTTTTGCCCTTTTTGGCGTAGCAGCTCTGGGCGCTGCCCTCTGCCGCCGCTGGGGCCCGGGAGAGGCGAGCCAGCGACGGCGGCGCTTCTGCGGCCGCCTCCTCCCCTCCCCGTCCGGTGCTGCAGGGCTGCAGCTGGCACTGGGGGGTGGGCAAACTCGAGGGAGGGGCGCCCGGGGAGCCCCGGGCAGCGCGCGGAGCCCCGGCGGCTGTGCTCGGGGCCGGGCCCGGGGCCTTGATGGGTTTTACTGCCTGCGCGAGCGCGTGTGTGTGCTCACTGCGGCCGCGGCGGGGCCCTGTCCAGCCCGTTCGGCCCCCGCGCGCTTCCGAGGTGCGGGTCCGGGGCCCGGAATCCGGGGGAGGCGGGGGGG
>CM035301.1:16426589-16450818 GCA_020226075.1 Hydropotes inermis | reverse complement strand
CTGGAGCTTCTTGGGGAGGGGAGGTGGCGAGAACGGGATCATTGGGCAGCTGTGGCCCTTGAGGCGTGTTTTCTCAGAGCCCGCTGTCCCTGGTTAACTGTGGGGGAAGCAGTGCTGGAGGGAGCAGCGGGGAGATCCCCACTGGGTCCGAGGGCCAGGGTGGGGCAGCCGCGCGTGGCCCACGCCAGCCTGGTGCAGGCGCTGTCCTTGGGCAGGTGTGTGTGCCCCTCCGGGCCCTGTCTGGGGGCCCCTGGGGGCAGAGCGGGTGGCGGTGTGTGTACTGAGGGGGCTGTGGCCAGCCTGGGGCGCTAGGCCCAGTGGTGACCTTGGCTCTGGGGCCTCTCAAAGCACTCTCCTTCCTGAGAGCCGTGTCCCGTAACCGGGCACCGGGTTCCTGACGCTCCGCTCCTGGTTCTCGTGGCCTCTCCGTCCCGGCGGGCTGACGTTCAGGGGCGAGTGGGGTGTGACCGAGGCCCAGTCTGGCCTTGCTTCTGATGCCCCTGCAGGGCCGGACGCTCAGCCGGGATTGGGCCAGTGAGGGCGGCAGAGGTGGTAGAAAAGCTGAGGCCGCAGCCGGGCCTGCAGTCCAGTCTGCTGTCCAGCCCGCTGTCCAAGGTGCGCTGTCCAGCAGGCAGCAGCAGGCCTGTCGGCTCGGCCTTGCAGGCGGGGCGGGCTGGCTTCAGGCACCTTCCCTGGGTCAGCCCTCACCTGGCTTCCTTGAGGAGGTGTCTCAGGTGGGCTGGCCTCGGGCCCTTCCCCGCTGGCATGCAGCTTTGTGGTGGGGTGCAGGGCAGGCGCCCATGGCAGGAGCCTCGTGCCAACCGCATGGGGCGGCTGGGACATCTTTGGCAGTTGGGAGTCTCATCCTGCGCTCACATCTGGAGGCCCCCCATGTGAGTGCGGAGGGATGCCCTCCGTAAGGAGGAGGGCGGCGGGGCGTGCTGCTGCGCAGGCCCCAGAGGGCCAGGTGTGGGCAGCCAGTCGGCATCTCCTCTTTCTCCAGTAGGAGCCGAGGAGCCTTTGGAAACCAGTCTGAGAGCCCACGGGGGCCACGGCGCCAAGCATGCCCCAGAGAAGCGGCCAGTGCCCATCCGGAGGAAAAGGAGCATCGGTGAGTCCCCTGGCTGGGGGCCTGTGGAGGGGCTCTGGGGATGTGCCCCCATACCGGGACGTGGGGTCTGCCCCTTCTCTGCTGCGCAGGCCCCGCACCCCCCTCCCCACCCCGGCCCACCCACTCCCCACTGCAGGCCTGGCTTGAGCCAAGAGTTTCCAGAAGCGGGGAGCTGTCATAAATTCCTGAAGTGCCCGGTCTTGTTGGGACCTGTGCTGGAGGCAGCCTCGCTGGAGGATGGGTCGTGTTTAATTTGCAGCTCATAACATCGAGCACGGAGTGTTCCCCGCTGCCCTGCGGTGTGGCGGGTGCAGCCATGCTGGGCCTGGGGTCCCTTTCTGGGGTACCCACCCCCTGCAGGCCTCGCCCCCTGGCCCCACTCTGAGCATCCGGGGTCTGCCTGGCCCCTTCAGGAGTGACTGGCTGATGGAGGTCTCCTAGGTCCTTGGGCTCAGCCTTGAGGGGAGACCTTGCCCCGGGGGTGCAGTTGGGGGGTGGGACCACCCAGTCCCATGCCACCTGGGGGTCCTGACAGCTGCCCGTCCTCCGTGTGACCTTGGGCCTGTGACTCCCTCTGTCTGAGCTGTCTTTCCAAGAATATGGATTTTATAGCTTCTACCTTTGGGCGCGGTGTGTGGGTAGATTCCTGGTTGAGGCCAGTAGGCCCTCCCAGGTGACGTGTGCTGCCTCGAGTCTCTGGGGCTGACGGGGGCCTGTCCTGCTCCAGGCCGGGGGCCTTCCCTTGAGCGGAACTGGGACTGGACTGAAGCCCTGCCTGGCTGGCCTCCCCACATCCTTCCTGCGGGTGGGTGCTGGGTTGGGCACTGTGAGCGGGACCCCTTCCTGCTCTTGATTTGGGGGCCACTGAAAATGTGCTTGTGAGAGGTGGGGCCCTTGGGAGGCAGGGCAGGTGAGAGCCGGCCCCCTGCCCCCGGCCCTGAGTGAAGGTGGTGTCCCAGCTCCAGGGGCCTCAAGGGCTGTGTGAGCCCCTTTCCAGCCCCCACGCCCCAAGGGAGGCTCTCTGTAGTCCCCTGCCCCTCTGGGGTCTCCCCTCCCAGCCCTCAAGCTACTGCTCATCTTTGGGCCAGTCAGCGGCACGCAGGTGGGGGCCGGGGTCTTTCTGCCTGTGCTGGACCGGGGTCTGTGTGACATGTGCCGTGGGCAGAAGCCGTGGGCCGTGGGTCACTCCTGCCTGGACCCCTGGGAGCTGCCACAGCCCTGGGGCTTCTAGCATGTTCACCCACCTCTCATCTCTGCAGAGGAGGCCATCCCAGCAGTCTGCAAGACCAGGACTGTCATCTACGAGATACCTCGGAGCCAGGTGGACCCCACGTCCGCCAACTTCCTGATCTGGCCGCCGTGCGTGGAGGTGAAGCGCTGCACCGGCTGCTGTAACACAAGCAGCGTCAAGTGCCAGCCATCACGTGTGCACCACCGCAGCGTCAAGGTGAGCCTGCGTGTCCCTGGCCCCCGGCGGCCACTGTGGCTGTGAGTCGGAGCGCGTCCATTTCTCTGACAGGCACACTGAGGCCCGGGGGCGGGACTGGGTCCTGGGTCCTGGTGGGTGGTTTAAGGGTGGCGTCCAGGCCCGCCTCCAAGGGCCTCTCGTGGGAAACACGTGTGAATCTCGGGATGGCCTGGTTGTTTGCCTCACCGACAGGCCTCGCGAGGTGGCCAGCCATTTAGCTGAGCTGCCTGGTGTCTCCTCCAGGCCCTGAAAGGATCTCTTGGGCACTTCAGTGGGGGCTCTGGTGCGTGGCAAGGGGGCTGGGCATCCCCTGAGAGCCTCTCCCCACCGAGGCCGGCCGGGAGCCCTTGGCTGGGGCCGGTTGGGGATGCTGACTCCCACCATGGCTCAGAACTTGGCTCAGAACTCAGGCCGCGGGGCCAGGCACACGCCCGTCATGCTAGGCCTCCAGGCCCTGTGAAACCTGGGAGGGCGCCCCTCTCCACTGTACGTGTGTGTTGATGGAGCACCAGCCAGGGGCGTCCTTTTGGGAGCCCGGTCGCCCGCTGTTTCAGGAAGCTGTGCTTTGCGTGGAGACCCACAGGCTCAGCGGCTTGGGTCGGACGTCTCTGCCTCCTGTATCGGGCTCCTAGGAGCCAGTACACGGCCAGTGCTCACTGCGAAGCCTTCTCCCAGTCAGGAGGCTGGTTGGTTTGACCACTAAGGGCTTCATGGGGTCTTGCAGCAGGGCAGGTTCCAAGGACACATATTGGGGCTCGTCCCCTGAATCTGGGGGAAATTCTGCTTCCTCAGGTCACTGGGCAGCTAGACTAGGGTCT
This sequence comes from Hydropotes inermis, assembly GCA_020226075.1. NCBI lineage: Eukaryota > Metazoa > Chordata > Mammalia > Artiodactyla > Cervidae > Hydropotes > Hydropotes inermis. The sequence continues at coordinate 16,447,421 of CM035301.1, read as the reverse complement.
GGCTTCCGGCCCTACACCCGGAAGCCTTTCTTAGCCTGGGCTTACTCTCCTCGGGCCGCACCTGCCTCTTCTGGGGAGTGGGTCTGGGACACGGGGACTGCCCGCTCCCACGGAAGGTCTGGCTCTGGGTGGGTCATGGTCCCTGGGGCGTGGACTTGGCACCGTTCCCACGGAGCAGCCCCCCCCCCACTCAGCCAGGCCTCCAGTTTTCCTGGAACTCGGACTTCTGCTCCAGGGGTGCAGTGGAACTCTTTTCTCCACTGGGAATTATTTTAGATCGCCTGCAAGTCTGAGTTCAGGCTTCTGGCTCCAGAGTGAGGTGTGGAGTTAAGGACCCTGTAGCTGGCACGCGAGAAGCACTTTAGACTCTAACTGAGACTTGACTTGACCTCGGGGACTTGGTCCTCTGCGTGCTTTGGGGATTGAGTAAGCGGATTCCACAGCTGGCTGCCTGCCTGCGGTCTTAGGTGGACACTCCTCTGGGGCCAAGGTGCCCTGGAGTGCCTGCCTGGGGTGCTGGCTCCCGCCTCAGGCCTCAGACTCTGGGTAGGGGGCCCCGCTGCTACGTCCTCCTCAGTTCAAGGAGGAAGCAGGCCTGATGCCTGCCTGCGGGCTCAGCTGCGGCCCTGGCTCTCAACCCAGCCTCCTCGGCTTCTGTTGTGTCTAGGGGTCCCTCCTTGTGGTGTGTTGAGGGGTCTTAGGAGCCCCAGGAGTCCTCAGAACTGAGGTCTTTGTCTCTTGGGCCTGGGGGTGGGGTGCCCTAGATTAGGTGGTCCTGCTTGTGAACTCTGGCGCCTGTCTGTCGGGCCAGCGGCAGGGGCCTGGAGGTACAGGGGAGCAGAAACGGATCCGGCTGTCTGCCTGTGGCTCCAGCAGTTGAGGTCCCCCACGGCTCCCACTCTTGCTTCCCATGGTCTGGTCCCGGCCTGGGCAGGGACCCTCTGTCTCCGCTGGTCCGTCCTTAGGGTGGGTGGGTGGTCTGGAGCTCCCTGGGGGTCTCAGTGGGTGAGGGCGGGTGGCCCGGAGCTCCTCGGGGGTCTTGGTGGGTGAGGGCGGGGGTTCCATTTGCTGGGGCACAGGCCTGACCAGCGGGTGGGAGAGCCAGGCTCTGTCTGCCTGGGGAGGGGGGACGTCAGCCCACTGTGGGGGGCCTGGCAGCCCGGCCCTGCATCTGGTGCCCTGCGCGCCTTCGCCCACCCCCTCTCCATCAGGAGGTCAGCAAAGAGACATCCGGCCCCAGACCCCGGGGTCCTGGCAGGAGGAGATGGAACCCAGTGGGAACAGGGGGCCCATTGTGGAGCACCCACCCCCCGGCCTGGCCAGGGGCCTCCCCATCCATTTGGGTTTGAGGCCAAGCAGAGAGGGGGTCCTCGGGGCCCAGACTGAGCGCGGGGTGGGCCCTGGGGGTCATGGACAACGCACAGCCCGAGGCCCCTTGTTGGGAGGAGAGGGTGGGGAGGCCGGGTCGGTCTCCCGGGCGATTGAACCAGGCGGGCACCCTCAGCTGCAGGTGGACCCAGGCCTGGGGTCAGGACATGCCTGGGCCGGTGCCTTGCCCCCCAGAGCCCTGCCGTAACCTCTGTGGAGGGCGGCCAGAGGTTTCACAGCTCCCTGGGTGCCTATGACCTCCAGGGCCTGCCCTGGGGGCGGCTCGTGGACCCCGGAGCCTCTGCCGACCCACCGTATTGCCACGTGGGCAGGGGTCCCGGCCACTCCCCTGCACCCTGCTCAGCAAGGTCAGCACTTTGCCCCCTGATACAGGCTGAGACGCGGACCTCGCCCCTAGACCTGAGCCTCCATGGCCGGGACGGGGTAGCTGGGTGTGGGTAACGGTTGCTCAGGCTGAAGGAGCGGCTCTCCGCCGCCGCCAATGTGTGGGCCTCCAGCCTCTCTGGTGTTGGGAGTCTGGGGCGGCCCTACTTTCAGGGCAGCCGTGGACCAGGCCTCTAGACACGGGCAGTTAACTGCAGTCCTACCTCGCCAGGCCTCTGGCCTCTGGGAGGTGGGCCTGGCGTGTCTCCGTGGGGAAGCCCAGGACGGCCTCTGCACCCCTAGTGGACAAGGGGCCTGTGCTTTGGGTGGGGGTCCCCATGGGGGCCGCATCGGCCGTTGCTGCTCCTGGAGCCAGGTCGGGGCCATGAGGGTGAGGCAGTGGCTCTGGCAGCGTGTCTTGGTGCCGGGATCCTGAGTCCCTGCCTCGCGGTACAAGGCGCCCACTGCTTGCCTGGCTTGAGCCCTGGTCAGTCAGGGAGGCCAGACCTCATCGGCCACAGGCCCTGGAGCTGGGGTTCTCTTCTCCAGCCGCCATGGCCGCTAAACTGGGCCTGGAGAAGGCCTCCCACCTCCTGCCGCCTGCCTGGGAGCCAGGTCGGTCAGTCTGTCGTGGCCCTGGGAGCCGGACTCAGTTCTGAGTGGACGTGGGGCTGCAGGGCCCCGGCGACCCCGCCCAGTGGACTGAGGACGGTCCCTGGCTGAGGGGCACGCTCGGGGCCTCTGCCGGTTCCGAGTCCAGGACCCCTCCCAGTGAACCAGGCCCTGTCTGTGCTGCCTGTTTCCTCTGTCTGTGAAATGGGCCGTGGTCATGCACTCTCGAGGCTGCTATGTCACGGGCCTGGCCCGTGGGGTTCAGGAGATGCTGCTGTTTATTCCAGATGACCTGGGTTGGTGGGGGGCCCTGCAGGGTGTGGCTCTCCCCGGCCCTCCTGGGGTGTCCTGCTTCATGGGGGCTGCCGGGCGCAGGAACCCAAGGCCTGGCTCAGAAGGCTGACGGCATCGCGGGTGGTGTGCTTGGGTGGGTCTGGCCCGGGACCCTGCATGTGGGGCAGCTCCGTGGTGGGGATCCGAGTGTCTGGTTTTTCAGGAGCGGCCGAGACAAACATTGCGGAGAGCATGGGGTGTGGGCTCCGAGAGGCTACAATGTAGGTCTGGGGGTGGGGCTGCAAGGATGTCAGCATCTTCATCATGGCCTTGGCTAGAGCAGAGGACGCTTTTGAGAATTTAATATTCACAGCACGTTCTTGGGGCAAAAATGTAGCCATTTCCTGGCCAGACGGAGGTGGTGGACCGGCCTGGAATCCTTGCATACACAGAAGCAGGTGCAGCCATGAATCCGGTTGTTTTTCTGTGATAAGAAAAACAAGATTTTTCTCTAAAGACTGGAGTGGCTGCTGTTGTGCACCCTTCACTGAGGGACCCGCCGGGGCAGTGCTACTGGGCCCAGCGCTGTTCTCCGGGTGGTCTGTCTGGTGGCTGGCGAGCCTCCTCGCCCCCAACACCCATGCCGGCCATGGGGGCCTGGGTCCTCATCCCGCCCTGCAGAGGATACTGGGGAGGTGCCCACTAGTCAGAGGCGTGCTCTCCAGAGGGCCAAGCCCTGTGTCCCCCAGTAGAGGCCAGGGTGGCGGGAAGCGTGTGGGCACTGAGCAGGGTCCAGGGCAGGGTGAAGTGCTGGCCTGTGTGCCCGCTGCCTGAGCCCCAGGGGAGTGGGCAGCACTGCTTGGGCCGGCAGGCTGGCCTCTCTGGACGGAGCCCTCAGACAAGCTCTGCACGAAGGTGCCAACTTTGGTGGCCTCTGGACAGTGACCCCAGTTCCAGGCACTTCTGTGTGTGTGAGCTGTTTGTCCTTCACCGTGACCCCTGGTGCGTGTGATCTCTGTTCCCACGTTACAGATGGGAAGGCAGAGGCTGGCTGCCTACGTGGCCCACATGCCTGGCTCTTGGACTCTCCCCGGGGAAGGGGGCAGGGGCAGCCGAGCCCCAGGCCGCCCCGGGTGAAGACATCCCGCAGGAGCTCCCACCCAAGGCCTCCTCTCTCCCTGGTCTTGAGGTCTCGAATTGGGAAACCCCTGGGCCTGGCTCCTGACCCCATCTGAGCCATGGCTGCTTCACACGGCTGGCGGGCCACCGGCTCTCTTCTGTTCAGTTAATGCATGCGGCCACTCCAGGTCTGGACGGGACTCCGGGCCTGCTCACCTGTGGGGTGGGCAGCCCAGCCACTGGAGTGCAGGCCAACCCTCTGCCCGGGGTCCCCCAGTTTCTGGCCTCAAAGCTCCTTGTAAAGGACTGTCCCAGGCTGGAGGTTTCTGTTTGCAGCCTGGGGTCCTGTTCACCCTGATCAGCTGTGGCCCATGAGCCAGGCTTCCCCTGGGCCTCCAAGTGCTTCAGGTGGATCTTAGCCGAGCCCTGCTCCCCCCAACCATGTCTCTGGGTGAAGAGCGAGGGATGGAGAGAGTGTCCCTGGGGGCCGTTCTGGGAGCTGGGTGAGGCTGCAGGGCTGGGCCCGGCTCCGCCTCGGGCGACTGAGGGATCTTCGTCTGGAGCCCCACCGGGAGCGACAGCCCCACGCCCCCCCCCCCCCCCCCCCCGCAGGGGCCCGCGCCTCCTGCCCCTCCTCCGGGTTCGGGTTGGGCTAGAGGGAGGATGGTCCCCGGGCCTGGAGCGGCTGCCCTGGTCCTCGGCCGCTCACGGTCAGGCGCACTCTTGCTGACCTCTGTGGCTGTTCCACGTGTCCCTGGAGCATGGAGAACTCCTTCCCTCGCCCAGAGCCCCCTCGAGGGCACCCTTCAGGGCCTCTCCTGGCGTGCACAGGCCTCTGGGCTCAGGTTAAAACGGGGTCAGACCACAAACGCCGCCCGGGATCTCACTGCTTCCTCACTGGTGCCCCCGCTTTTCCCACTGGGAGGAGGTCAGGGGTCGTCCCTGCCCCCGGGCCCGTGCGCTGCTGGTCCACGGCCGCGCCGCTGTCTCGGCAGGTGGCCAAGGTGGAGTACTTCAGGAAGAAGGCGAAGTTAAAAGAGGTGCAGGTGCGGCTGGAGGAGCACCTGGAGTGCACGTGCGCCAGCACCAGCCCGGGCCCCGAGCACCGCGAGGAGGAGGCGGGTGAGTGCCCGCCGTTGGCTGGGGGCGCCGAGCCCGCTTTCTGTGGGCTCGCCCAGTGGCCTTGGGGGGCGGCGGGGTCGGGGGGCTGGAGCTGAGGCCTGTCGGCCCGGGACCTGCTGCGGGGTGGCGCGCTGCCCCCGAGGGCATCGCAGGGACACGGCCACGCGCCTGGAGGGAGGGGTCAGGCTGCTGTGAGGGCCTGTCTCCTGCCCCAGCCCGAGTGGTGAGTGGAGAGATGCAGCCTGTCCCTGGCGGGTGGCAGGCCCTGGCCACGGCGTTGGCGCTCGGGGACCTGGCCTTTTCGGGCAGACTGCCCTGAGCAGCCCGGCGTCGTGACTGCCGCGCCGGGCCAGCTCACGAGACCAGGAAGTGTCTCCCTGCCAGCGCCGTCGAGCTGTTTTACAGAAAGACAAACACCCCAGGTATTTATTGCTTCAGTCTCCACCCCATACCCTCCCTCGGGCCCACTCACCCTTCCTGCCCTTCTGTCAACAGGAAGGCGTAGGGAGTCAGGTAAAAAACGGAAAAGAAAAAAGTTAAAACCCACCTAACATGGCCAACCAGGTAGGAGCTGCCTGCCCGCCGCGCCACCGTCCTGGGGTGGGAGGCGCAGCGCCCGATCACTCGGCGAATCACTCACAGGCGAGGACGTGCCCTGATTGGCCTTGATCTGCCCGCGAGCTTCCGCTGTCTGTCTGGCCGGGCTGCGGGACTCTGCGCTCCTGTTCTCTGCCCCTTCTCCTGCCGCTCGGGATGCCTGGCCCCCGGCCCCTCCTGCTCCAGGGCCCCCGCTCTGGCTTTGGTCCTCACTGATTGGGAGGCAGAGATCATAGGCACGGGGTGAGCTGGGCTCCCTGAGCAGCAGTGGCGTAGCTCCCGTGTTTAATTGCTGGGATCACGCGGACAGCTTACCCACTGCTTCGACAGATGGAAAAACTGAGGCTTACCGGGATCACAGATGAGACTTGTTAAAGGCCGGATAGATCCTGTCTGAAGTGCTTTGTAAACACATAGGGCTGTTGGCTGCTGTATTGGAAATTGTGTTTGGCTGCTAACAACACACCAGAAATAAGGGCGAGATAAGGTAGAGACCAGAGCAGGTATGGCAGTCTCAGAGTATCATCAGGCACCCACTTGAGGGCTGGTGATGTCTGTTCTCAGCCTCGTGGCCTGAGATGGCTGCCACAGCGCCAGAAATCATGTTACACTCCAGGCTGGAAGAGAGATTATGGTGAAGAGAACAGTGAAAGGACCCAGTGACTTTTGCTTTAATCTCACTGGCCACCCCTCCACTCTAAGGGGCCTGGGAAAACTGGCCTTTCAGAGGGGCTTCCCAGGGGAGGTGGGTGTGGGCAACTGCCGTTGTCATGGAGGAGGCAGTGATAAGTCTTCCTGGTCCTTCCTGTTGGACTGTCTGCCTCTGGAGAGCCTGGTCCTTGCTCCTGGGCATGTGGGAGCCCATGGCATCCAAGACAGATAGTTGTGAGAGGAACTCTTAGCAACAGGTGCCTGGGAACCAGGGCCCAGCTGAGTGATGTGTAACTGTAGAACCTGACCAGGCGAGGAGCTTCTGAGGCCTGTGGGCCAGGTCCACTCGGGAGGCTCCTCTGGGAGGAAGGGTCCGTGTAGACAGATCCTGAAGCAGCCCCCGACTGCACAGCCTCGGCTTTGGGCCCTGAGGGTGTGTAGGGGATGATCCGTACCTGCCTGTGCTTTCCAGTCTGCAGCCACTGGGCTGGGCCTCCATGGGCCCGCTGGTGACAGAGACCCCAAAGGGAGAGAGCCATCCCTGCCTCCCTGCTAGCGTTCGGGCTCTGGGCATGTGGCGCAGATGTTGGGATGAGCAACAGATAGGTGGTGTCGGGTGGGGAAGAGCTGCTGTAAGCTCAGGTCTGTGTACCCTGCCCAGTCACAGAGACCCCTGTGTGTCACTGGTGGCATCCATTGGCAAGATTGCCTCATGGCCCAGAATGGCTGCCGGAGCACCAGAAATCACATCAATCTGTAGGCCAGAAGAGAAAGGTGAGAAAAGCAGAAGAACCCTTCTGGGCCTCAGTTTTCCCTATCTGTACAATGGGAGAATGGGGCTTGCTCTGAAGCTGTGTTCTTTGAGATCCCAAGAGCCGAGTCCCAGTTCTGGTCAGGATGTTACAGAAAGGGTAATGGGGCATATTTGATTTGAAAAATTTAACAAAGGCTTTAAATCCTGCGAGCTACCACGCAGCGTGTGTGCGTGCGTGTGCGTGCCGTCATGGCGCTCATGAGTTCGTGGCCTCTCAGTGTCCGTCTCTCTCCTGCCCGCAGATGTGAGGTGAAGATCAGCCAGCAGCCCTCTCCCGGGACACGGATGTACATGGCGTGTTACATTCCTGAACCTACTATGTACGGTGCTTACTGCCAGCGTGGTCTTTGTTCTCCTCCGTGAAAACTGTCTCCATGCACGCTTTGGAGAACAAAGAGACAGTATACGTTGTTCATGTGACATCAAAGCAAGTATTGTAGCACTCGGTGAAACAATAAGACGCTTCCTTGTCAAAAAAAAAAAAAAGAGCAAACAAAACCACGAAACACGACAAACAAAACTCACAAAAATATCTGAACAGTTGCCGGAATGGAGGGATGCCCCGAGGGACAGGACTGACGTCTCGGCGGACTGGGTGTCTGTCCAGGGTGGTCACGGGTGCTTCTGCCGAGGATGCAGAGCCTGCTCTCTGAAGGCTGCGTTTGGAGGCCGTGGGCTCTGCAGGCGCACGCAGGGCCAAGACTGTCTGGGAAACCACATCTCCTTGCTGTAGTGTTTGAGTCTTATCCAGAAACCTCCCTGAGAGCCTTAAGTGGATTTTTTTTTTTTTTACATCAAAAAGTGATTATTCAGCTTTCCTTTTTACTCTTGGCCTAGCTTTTTTTTTTTAATCTCTTTGGATGACATTTACACCGATAACACGAGGCTGCTGTAACAGGACAGTGGGACGGTACCTTTCCTGGCAGGATGCGAGCGGATGAGATGTATTAAAATAAACATGGTATACCCACCTATGCATCATTTCCTAAATGTTTCTGGCTTTACGTGTTTCTTCCTTGCCCCGTTTCATCCACCTTTTAATTTAAGCCATTTCGAGAGAACTGCGTGGAGCAATCACATGCTGTTCCCCAGCCTCCCGCCTGCCGTGGCTGGGCCTGAGGACCTGGCTTTCCTGAGCGGTGGCCCGGGCTTGCTCCCTGCTGCTGCCAGTGTTTGGACAGAAACTAAACTCTTATTTTTGGTAAGATGTTATGCTTTACGTGTATTCAACAGAAATTCGGTGTGTTGTTTTTGTTTTTTTGTAAAGGTGAAGTTTGTATTTTTGTCTAATATTACCAAGTTTTATATACCTGAGAGCCTGCCATGGTGTTTTTTTTTTTTTTAACCAAAAGAAAACAAACCCACCAAAATGCATACATGGTGAAAAGCATTTGTGGCCGCAGCCCATCGGCGTCACGTGGCCTGTGGCACGGGTGCTGGAACTCCAAGTGGTGCCCGGGAGGTCTTGGTGCCCTGGGCCTGCCCCCGGGATTCCGGAATGTAAAGGACCTGGCGAGGAGCTGTGCCGGCATCGTGACCTCACAGAGACGCAGCGGCGCACCCCATCAGACACCAAGTGGACGAGGAAGATCCCTCGGAGTGTGTGGACCGCAGTGTCTGCTGCGCCTGCGAACTGCATCAGCCCCGTATTGTCTGCGGCCTGCTGCCCCCGTCCTCGTCTCAGAGCTCAAGTGACCGCTGGGACCCCTCTGTTGCCCTGGGGCCGTATCCGGTGACGGCAAGTGTCCCGGGACTCACCTGTCCCTGGGGAGTCTTCCACATTAAGGAGCATCTTCCATGTGCGGCTGCAGGACGCCTTCGAGCTAGCGTGTGGGGGCGTGGTCGCAGGCATGCCCCCCCCCCCCCCCCCACGGGGCCCGCTCACGTGCAGCCCCGGGAGGGGTTTCTGGCGGAGTGCGTGGTGGCCCGCAGTGGCGCGCGCTGTGCGATCCTGTGCTGTGGATACGTGTCTGATGTGAGATGTACAAACATGATCTGTGTATTTACGTCCTGTGAGATGCCCAGAACCCTGCTCAGTTATTCTTTCTTTGGGCAAAAGCGTCTGATGGTCTGTCCATTAAAGCGATGGCGCAGAAAGGCTTGGTGTGCTCTTGGGGGAGAGGAACGCCCGGGAAGGGGAGGGGTCCCCAGCAGCTGTGGGGAGGATGTTGGTGGGGGGCGGCCACCACATCTCACTGCACTGAGGGTCTCAGCCTGCTCTCCGTTCCCAGATAAAGGCAGAAGGCCTTGAATTCTGGCCTCCACCCAGTGTTCGTCCTGTTACAGGACTCCTGGGAGGCCGCGCCATCGACCCCCAAGGGGTCCAGGTGGCACGCTCGGCTGGTTCAGCTCCCTTGTCCCCCATCTGTTGAGAATTTCCCTGGAAGCTCTAGACAGAAATGGGGAGAACAGGCCCCCCCTAAGGAAGATGTGGCTGTACAGTGGGGTGCTGGGCCTCCAAAACAGAGCCTGGGAAGGGCTGGGGAGCAGAACGCTTGCTGTAGGGGGCATCCAGGGGTCAAATGGTGAAGCAGGGAGTTGGGCTCCATCCTGGGGGCCTTGGAGGTGCCTGTCAGAGCTGTCTGCCCGGGTTGTGCACCTGTGGACACACACACTCCTGCAGGGCCCTTCCTGTGGCCTCGGGAGGTGGGCAGGAAGCCGGGACCCCTCTGTGGTGCAGAGTTAGTGAGCGGGAGGATGCTATGGGCACAGAGCTGCCCACAGCAGCCCCAGCAAAAGCATGCGTGCAGGGCCGCGCTCAGCCCTGCAAGCACTGCAGCCACCTGCCTTCCAAGCGCGTCATCCCGTCCTCCCCACCCCATCCCTCTCTGAGAATGCAGTCTGAAACCTGGGGTGGGCTTTGGGCCCCGCCTGGCTGGGAAGTACCCCCTGCCTCTCTCTGCTTTCTGCTGACCATGTGACCCCTCACCCTGGCCTCGTGACCCCTCACCCTAGCCTCATGACCCCCCCACCCTGGCCTCGTGACCCCTCACCCTGGCCTCGCCAGTTCTGTCTGTTCCGTGGGGTACAAATTACAGCTGAGTCTCAGGGCTCAGGCTGGGTGGGGTGGCACAGGTGCAGGAGCCAGCATTTTTGGAGCCTGGTGGACGGCTGTCCCTGTGGGCCCCTGGCCTGAAGAGGCGAGCAAGTGCCCTGAGCTGCCCAGGCTGGGGAGGGCTGTTTGCCCTGAGGTCCATCTGTAGACCCCGGCCCATGTGCTGGGGACCACTGAGTGTGAGTCTGGGAACGTGGCTCTGCTGGGCTCTTCCCTGCCAGGACCACCTGGCCCTGTGACCTTGGGCGACCTTGCATGTGACCTTGGCAGGTGGTTTCCCTGCTCTTGACTGGATGGCTGTGCTGGTCTTTGTGGTGAATGTAAGGGCCTGGCCCAGAGCAGACACTCCAGAAGGAGTCATGGGGCCCTCGACCCTGAGGGGGAGCAAGAAGAGGTAGTCTCAGACGGGGGAGCACCTGTGGGCTGACAGGGACCCCGGGACCACTGACATCAGCCTGCCAGGCCTGCTTCCCCAGTGGGGCTGGGCCGAGCACTAGAGCAGGGCCTTCCCGGAGCTCCCGCCCGTCGGGGCCGCCTGCTTGCTCACGGCTCCTTTCTGGGTGTCTCCTCACCAGCCTGGGACCCTGGGAGGTAGGGCTGGGGTCTGAGTCTTTTCTGGGCCCCCAGGGGGCTCCCGAAGGGAGACCTGGTGGTCAAGCGGGCAGGAAGCTGTTTGCTCTGAGCGCATCCCCGTGTCCCTGGGGCTGCTCTGAGGGAGGAGCCCAGGGTCACCCCTAGGGTGGGGACTGGGACCTAGCCTGGCCTCGGGGGTCTGAAGCGTGGGCAGGGCCTGGGTGTCACCCCACAGCACCCCCCGCACCCCTCCACCGTCGGCTGGAATCCACTCCCACCCACTGCAGGGCCCTGAGATGCAAAGCTGGTGGCTTCTGCAGAATAGAAAGGCAACTGTTCAGACCAGGCCCTTCAGCTGCCAAAAATGTGGAGTGTTCGCTGTCTGCCCCCGGCCCGCCGACCAGACCCTGGCCCTGTGCCCCCGGCCGAGGCCCCTGCCTGGCACTCTGCGGATGAAGCACGCACCCCGCCCCTCTGGCCCCGCGGCCTTCGCTGGCACCTGCCTCTGCAGGACTGGCCACCTTGGGCTCCACCCGGCGCTGCGCTGTCCCGAAGGCCCCGTGTGGTTCTAGTGTGCAGGGCGGACAGACATAACAGAAACTTTTCCAGGTGGGGACGCAGTGCAGGCCCCAGGCAGGCAGCCCAGCCCCAGCACCCACAGCCCTCACGCAGCCCCTGGGCCTCAGCCTGCCCACCTGGGGACGAGGAACCTGGAGCAGTGGGCAGGCCCCTGAGGTCCGGCCTGCCCTCCCCGCACCTCTAGGTTCCGGGCAGTCACGCCCTCTGTCCTTTGCCCTCTGCCCTCGCAGGTGGGCTCACAGCCTGGCCCCAGCTCTTCCTGCTACCCCTCCAGGGTGCCGGCCTCACGGGCCTGGTGGACGTTACCCTGGGCAGCGCGGGGTGCCTGGTGCCTCCCTGGATGCTTTGCAGGCTGGGCCTCCCTTGGGGCTGGCTGGGAATAGGAGCTGGGGTCCCTGCCTTTCCGTCTGGCGGCCCCAGCGTCCTGCCCCTGTGTGCTCCTCCCTGCAGGTCCTTGGGGAGGGTGCGGGGGCGTTGGGGCAGAGCCTCCTGCTGGCCCGGCCCCCCACTGTTTCGCAGAGACTGTGTTTCCGAAGGGAGAGGGGTGGCTTATCAGAACCTGTGCTCCCAGGGGCGCCGGCACCTGCAGGGGTCCTGCTGCCACGTCAAGACGGAGGCTCAGCTCAGCCCGCAGCCGCCGTGGACCCCTGACCCCAGAGCTCCATCCCCCCTCTGCCCGGCCCCCAGCACAGCGGAGACCAGGAGCCCAGGTTCCCCAGCACCCAGACTTCCTCTGGGGCATGTGGTAGAAAAGCCAAACCCTGGCTTTCAGACGTAGAGGCTGGTGGCTGTTGCTGCCGGTCCCTAGAGGTGTGCTCTTTTGTTCATTTTTGTCCCTGCAGATGCCCACTGGGGCCACCTCGAGGTATCAGAGAGCGGCTCAGGGACCTTCAGAAGGCCTCTCTGTTGCTGGGCTGTTGTCGGTGAAACTGTTTTCTTAATTTAATTTTTGGACTGTTCTTTGCTGGTGCGTATTGATCCACACAGTTGGTTTTTATATATTGATCCTACAGTCTTATGGCCTTGTTTTTAGCTCTAACATTTGCGTATGTCTGGGTTTCTTGACATTTTCCATGTACAAGGTTGTGTCACCTTCCAATAGGCATAGCTGACTACTTTCTTCTCGATTGATCTATTGCCGGGGTGAGAACCTCTGGGATAGTGGGGAGAAGTTGGCGGAGCAGACATCATCGTCTTGCTCCTGATGGGGGCAAAGTTTTAAGTTTTTCTGCCTTAAATATGGTGCCAGCTGTGGGTTTCTTCCAGGGTAAGGGAGTTCCCTCATGTTTCTAGTTTGCTGAGTGTTTAGCATGAAACGGTGTTGGATCTTTTTCTGGGTGATGCTTTTTCCACAGTAATTGAGAAGATCATATGTGTTTTTTTATCCTGTGAACATAATGCATGTATATAGTGTGTGTACATATACACATATACATATGCACGCGTACGCGCGTGCACACACACACACACACACACACACACGATGTTGACTAGTTTTTGTTTGTTGAACCACACTTGCATTCCTAGGATGAACCTACCTTGTCATGGGGTGCAATCACTATTTTTATGTGCTGTTGGATTTGTTTTACTAATATTTTGTCAAAGTTTTTACATCTGTACATAAAGGTAGTGGTCTGTGTTTTCTTATGACATCTTTGGTTGTGGTATCAACACGTAAAAATGATTCTGTGAGAGTGAGTTCCTTCCCCTTACATTTTTTGGAAGAGTTTGTAAACCATCAGTGTGAATTCTTTTGAGAACTGCTTGCTAGAATTCACCATGGACTGACTCCATCTGGTCCTGGGGCTGCCCTCCTTGTGGAAGGGCCCTGGGGCCTGGCCCTGCTCCCTCCCAGGCCGAGGGCCTCAGGGGGCCGCTTCCCAGCCCAGGGCCCTGGGGACAGAGGGCTCTGTTTGCCCAGCACAGTGGGGGGTTGGCAAACAACCCTGGGCTCTGGCCTGGGTGGCGTCTGGGGTCTCGGCCTGCATACCTTCCTCCCCCACCTCCTCACTGCTGACCTGCGGTGACCCCGAACAAAGGAACGCCCTGATGCTGACGTCCCTCCGTGGGCTGCATGTGGGGACTGGTCGGGGGCTCCTCGGAGTCACATGTCTCTGCTCCTTAGAGGTGTGTGGAGCGTGTGCTGAGCCCCCAGGGCGAGCCGGCTGGTCCAGGCCCAGAGAGCAGCAGCGCCGCAGTCTCCTCTCACGGCTGTGGGACCCCCCGGAAGCCCCCATCTCGGAGCCCTGACCTCCCCCAACAGCACGCGGTCGCTGGGGGCCCGGCACTCATGGGGAGAGGAGGGGACCATGGCGGGACAGACCTGCTTCCCGAGGCAGCTGGGCTCCTGTCCAAATTCATAACAGCCTGAGAAACACCCTCTGGAAAAAAGCAGCCCGATCGTCGTCTCATGTGTTTAAAAAATTCTGGCATTTTCCCCCTCAAAATCTGTCCTAGTTATGCTTGAGATCTCCTGACCCCAGAATACTTTTATTTATGACAGAAAATTCATCTCCATGGCAACGCCTTAGGAAGCTGCAGTCTCGAGATGATAACTTCCCAGGCAGTGCAGACAGTAAATGGATTTCTCAGAGAACAGTGGACAGCAACTCCGTCTGCACTGGCCGCTGGGTAGTCTGAGAGGGACTCGGAGGAGGCGCTGGGCAAGGCCTGGCTTGGGTCAACGAGGAAGCTTTGCACGGAGCAGCCAGCTCTCACCTTCCATGCTGGGCAAACACAGTCAGTCCGGGGCCACCCGAGGCTGCATCAGGCTGGCAAGGCCGCCTCTACTCTGGGCACCTGACTCTCCCAGCCCTCTCTGGGCCGACACCTGTGCCCCGTGTTCCTCCCCTGAGCAGTGGGCACAGGACTGAAAGAGGCCGGCCAGCCCTCGGGAGACCCAAGACACTCTCCCCGCAGCCCTGCTCCGCACCTGGGCTCCCGGGTCAGCTCGCGTTCCACAGCAAGGGAGACAGCGTGGGCCTGGGCCACAGTTAATCCATTGATCAATCCATGTGTCCTCACCCGCCCATCCATTGATTCTCCTCAATACCGTCCACCCATGTATCCACTCACCCACCCATCCATCCATCCAGCCACCCATCCATTTATTCTTCTAAACACTGCCCACCCACCCACACACCCATGTATCCACTCACCCATCCATCCATCTAACAGATATTTTTTCAGCATCTACCAGGGCCTGTCGCTGTGCTGGGCACCAGGGATATTTCCCTTTGTGGGGCTGATCATCAGGGGAAGAGTCAGGCATTGCTCTCTCTCTCTCTCTCACACACACACACAGTCGTGGACTGAAGTGGGGGTCCTCAGGGAAAATGAAGCAGTGGCTGGGTTGCAGGACCCTGACGCTGGGAGAGACGCTTTATGCTCTAACCGTCACAGCCGCCCCGGGGTCAGGGCCCCCAGCTCTGTTTCACAGGAGGGTTCCGGTAGTTGGCAGAGTCAAAGTTTGACCCTCAGCCAGGCTGGGTTGGAACGCCCAGGGTGTCTTCTGCCCACGGCTTGGGGGGCTGCTGCGTGTGGTGAGCGGGGGCCGTGGGGGGCGGCGGGAGGCACGTCGGGGCAGAAGGACCTGTGGTGGCGCCTCAGCGGGACAGACCAGGCTGGTGGGGGTGGGTGTCGGCGGGAGGGGCTGGGGAGTGAGGAGGGGCGGGGGGTAAGGAGGGGTGGGGCTGCCCACCGGCCGGCCCCCAGCCCGGACCACCTGTTATCAAACTGTGCTAATGAGCTGCCTTCTAGGAGTGGAGATGGAGAGATTAGGGGAGGGGAGCCTTCGGTTTCCAAACATCAGGACAGAGGGTAGACAAAGCTGATCTTCAGAGACGCCGCTGTCTGGAGGCCCGGCGCTCGGAGCCGATTGAAGCAATTAATTAGCGGGATCAGGGCCTGGCTTCCTGCCCGCGGTGCGAGCCCCACCTGGGCCTTCCTGCTTTCCCTGGAGCCTGGGCCCCTGCGGGCGCTGCCTCCAGGGCGTGAGGCGCTCGACCTGGATGTAGCGCGTCTCCGGCAGGCGCTTTGACGAGGACCGGAGGACGGGGGCAGCTGCAGAGGAAGCGCTTTCTCCTCGGGCTCTGCCCGGTGTTGGCAGGCCAAGGCTTGCTCCTGGGCCCTGATGTGGGCCCGTATTCCCAGTCCTCAGCTGGGCCTGTGGCCTCCGTCCTGCTGAAGCCGTGACCTCCGTGCAGGAGCTGGGAGCCTGGCCGCCCCGGGCCCGTCCCTCCACAGTGCCTGGGACCGGCCTGCAGCCAGGAGTCTGAGCAAGAAGGCGCAGGGTGGGGTGGGCACAGGCCTGGGGCTTTGCTGGATGCGGGCAGACGTGCGAGGAATGAGGACCCGGAGGGTCAGGTGCCCACAGGCCCTGGACTCTGGTGCTCCCCCCACCTCTGGGCCAGCCCTGGTGGTCCTAGCTCTGGGTTTGGCCCTCTGGCAGCCCCCGAGGTCCTTGGTCTTACGCTGTTTACCCCACACTACTGCTTGTTACTTGTGATTTTTCCCCAAGTGTCGCAGTGCAGCTGGCACATGCTGTGCGTGGTAGAAAACGAACTTGAAGGTCCCGGCTGGGTCCTCCATGAATTCATTAAAGGAGCCTGTCCTAAGAGGCACGGCTTTAATGCAGCAAGGCTTGCCAGTCCTCCAGAGGAGGTTATTCAAAAGGGACGTGGAAAAACAAGAGAATTCCAGAAGATGATCTGGGTCCCCAGGCAGTGTGGTGCCTCCCCTGGCTCTGCTTTCCATCCTCTGGCTGACGGTGGCCCAAAACTGTCGCTTCCTAGGTCTGGAGAGAGGGAACCTTGACGGGTTACCTGCCCCACGCCCTTCCATGTCCAGGTCTATGCGTGTGTGGTCCCCTGGCCTCAGGACAGTGAGCCCCCCTGGAAAGGCTTTCCGAGTTTTCCAGACATCCCTGATGGCCTCACCGAGGAAGACGTACTAGTGGTGAATAAGCCCAGCAAGATACCGGCAGGACCAGGTCCCCGCTTCACCTTGTAAAAGCTCTTGCACACCTGGTCCTCCCCACAGCCCAAGGCTGCTGTCCAGCTGGGAGGATGGGCATGACTCTGAGAGCTAGCCAAGGCTGCTCGTCCTGGGGGCACCCAGACTGTGACCCAGAGGAACGGGAGGAAACCAGCGGGCACGCTTGAGCCTGAGTCTCAGAACGTGGTGCAGAGCCCTCAGGCCACCATCTGGTCGGCGGGCTCATTTACGGAAGAGAAGTGGGGAGCGTGGCAGGGATGAGGCCCCGGAGCAGGTCTATACCTCAGGCCCGGGACCCTTGTCCTCCCGGACGTGCCCACCCGCCCCTGCCCCTGCTGAGGGCCGGGCGCCCGGGGTCTGACTCCCCAGGTCCTCTGTGTCCACCGTGGGGCAGTCCACGTGGCAACCCTCCCTGGTATCCAGGCCACGGTGGGGGAGTGTGTGGTCTCTGCCCGTGAAGTCTCATTGCTCAAACTCACAGCCCCACAGGTGAAACAGCCCCATTTTAGGAGGAAAACCCAGTTTATTTTTGCACATGTTTGGGAGAATGGATTCCAAAGATATGAATAATTCATCTCTCTACTCACTCTGCTCCTCCAACATTTCGAGGTCAGGAGAAACGGCTGAATTAATTAATTTTGTGTTTTAATAAAAACAACAACAGTGCTTCAGTCTTTTCCCTCATCATGCAAAATGTTTGGCCAAAGCAGAGGGTGTGCTTGGCACTGGGGCAGTGCTTTGGCTGGCGGGGGGCGGGCAGCCACCCCTCCCGAGACCAGCTCCCCAAGGGGCAGATTGGCCCCTGTGCAGACCAGACCCCACGGACACAGGTCCGATGTCCTGCCACTCACCAGCCTCAGTGAGTCGATGCTTTTCTCCCAGAAGGAGCCAGGGTGAGGCTTAGAATCCTTCCTGCTGCCCTTGGAGCCCTGGACACTGCTTCTGTGGGAAGCAGCCCCTGTGCAGGTGGTCTGTTGCTGAGTGATGTGAGGTTGCGGTGAGTTAGCAGGACCTTAGACCTAGGGTTTGTGCTGGTCTGGCTGTGGCAGCTTGAGAAGAAAGACAGATGCTGTGTGGGCTCGCGCGGCCCTCCGCCCTCCTGCCCCTGCCCGCCGCCGGCTGAGGGACTGCGGGGGGGTCCGGGGAGGTAGAGGCACGGTCATTCAGGCCTGGGCCCCTGAAAGAGCGTGCCGCCTCCCAGTGACCAGAACATCAGTGTCGGGCTTAGGAGAGTGAGAGCAGACCAGGCCCTGGGCGCAGCCTGGGGAGAACCTGTCTTCTCCCAGATTTTCCTGGCACACCCTGGTGTTGCCCTGGAAGGACCAAGCCCACGGTTTGGAGTCCCGAACCTGTGCTCTACTGAAAAGAGGGTTTCTTTAGAAAAATGAGTTAATTTTGTTTTTATTACAGAAAGAATAATTGTTCACTTTAGCATGAAGAAAAACGCAACCTTTCTGTAATAATTTTGGCAACGGAACTTTAAAGCAGACTGCTGAGGGTTCCTGGGAACATGCTCTTGGCTATTTAAAAACGGGCCACAAGCAGGTGTGTCTTTAGAAGTTGGTGGATAAGGCTGTGGTGTCTGGAGCTATGGCAGTCATCTCACAGCCACGAGAGCCGGTTCTGAGGACTGAGGCCAAGTGAGGATGGCAGCGCAGAGAGGCCCCCAAGTCCTGTGATGTCCGCAGCCTCTGTGCACCAACGTGAACTTCCTGTCATGTGACATGATATATTTTAAAGCCATTTCAAGTGGGTTCCTCTGTACTTGCGGGGAGATGTCCTAACTGGTTACTTGTGTTCTAAAATATCCCTCTTAGCAGTATGAGGAGATCAAAAGATTGCTCCTTGGGCAGAAAAAAGGCAGTTTCAGGAGAGGCAGTGACGAATGAGGGGCCAGAGAAGCTTGGCCAGACCCGAGCCCCAGGCTGGCCGGCGCCCTTGCAGAGGGGCTCCTCCCTGTCACCAAGGCCAGTGCGGGACCCCACCCCCGGCCATCTCCAGCTGCAGGACCCCACCCCTGGAGAGCCCTTGCCTCCTCCATGAGCTGCGAGAGACCCGGGCGGGCACGGGGCCCTGGGGTCAGCCCTCCGGCCGCCGGCCGCTTTCCCTCGGAACTCTGAGGGGGACTGAGTGAGCAGAGCTATTTCTATGGCTTCAGTCGTCAGAGTCGTGCCCTTAGCTCGCACGGAGTTTATGCTCCTTGGAAACTCGAGCTGCCCAGGAGCCCCTGGGGGGCTGCCAGGACAGGTGCGCCCCCAGCGCTCTCCTCCTTCCCTCCGGCCTGGGGGGCCATGCGGGAACCCAGCACCTGCTCTGGGCACCGCCCGCTGACAACATCCTGGGCCGTCAGTCACCTCTGTGCGCTCCCGCCACTCCCAGCCCCAGTGACCCCAGCTGGCGGGGTGGTGGGTGCGTCCACCACGCTGGGCATGACATTCCACCGAGGGGCTCCATGGGGGTCTGCTGGACAAGGCCCCCAACAGCCCTCCTCTGACACCTATCCCTTGCCCAGGGCCCTCTTGTTGACCCTGCCTGTCCACTTGCCTGCCCCCCAGGTCAGCCTGGATGGGAGCCTCCCTGCCTGCCTGCAGAGACAGACACGGACATGGGGCTCTGGTTGGGGAGTGGTGACCTGCTCATCCAACAGAGCCAGGCCTTGGACCCAGGCCATCTCCCCGAGCCTGCACCTTTCTTTCTTGGGGTGAACTCTGTGACCGAGGCCCTCCAGAAACCTGGGGTTGGCCATGCGGCCCCTGTGTCCTCCCTCCCTCCCTCACTCATTCATGGAGGCAAGTGTCGGCTGGGCCCCCACTGCGTGCCAGGCTCTGGGTGTGCAGGTGACAGGGCAGGTGCTGACCCGGGGCTTACGACCTGGAGGCGGAGAGAGATGGAAAATCCAAGAAAGAGCACAGGGAGCCCTGGGGCAGAAGGAGCTGCACGCATGTGGGCTGAGGGTCCTGCTGGGCCGAGGAATGCCTCCCCAGGATGCACGTCCATGTGGGACCAGTGAGTGCAGCCTTATTTGGAAATAAGGACTTTGTAGCCGTCGTCAGTTACGTCGAGGCTGCTCTGGCGTGTGGTGGCCCAAAATCCGACGGCCAATGCCCTCAAAGAAGAGGGAAGCGTGGACATAGGCCGGAGGGGAAGGCCTGGTGATGATGGGAGTGGAGGCTGGGGCTGCTCCATGTGACGGGGGCCTCAAAGGTGCTGCCAGGAGCTGGGAGAGGCCTGGGCCGACCCCTCGGGGCCTCGAGTAGAGACCAGCCAGTGCAGCGTCCGGACCATCAGCTCCGGCCCCACACAGTCCTGACCTGTCACCGCAAGCCCTGCTCTTCCCATGAGAGCTTTCCACCATGATGGACATCCTCAGCCACATGGACAGGGCCCAGCAAGGCAGCCACTGGCTGTGTGTCTCCACTGCCTCCTGAAATGTGGCCTGTGTGACCAAGGGACTGATGGTCTATAGTGTCACCTATTTAAATGTAAGTGGCCACGTGTGACCAGTGCTGCCATGTTGGCCTCAGGCCTGGGGGGCCCACTTAGATCCAAGAAGAGTCCTGCCCCATGGGCCAGGCCTGCGGAGGGCCCGCCTGGGCCCCGAACTTGGCTGAGGGGCCACGTGGGGTAGGGATGGCTGGGGGACCGTTCTGTGGCTCTTGTACCATGTGGGGGCCATAATCCCATCTTCTCTCCACCAGTTGGAGCTCCCCAGGGCTGGCCTTCCCACCCTCGTCTGGCTCCAGGGCCTGGAGCATCCAGAGAAGGGCCTCCTCGAGAGCTATGTCCAAGTGCCTGGGCTGACTCGACGTCCAGCTTTTCCTTCTTGAATTTACAAAGCCCCAGGGCTTTACTGAAACCACTGTCTTTGCTTTGCAAGCTGCCCCAGAGCCAAGCAAGCATTCACTTCCCAGGGTTAACAGAACTGCTTTAAATGTAGACTCTACCGGCAGTCCTGATCGGGCAATAAAACGTTTTATTGGTGGCAGTCATTTTTTGGCGGGGTGTTTTGTCACCTCCGACTTCCAGCAAGGGTTATGGAAGCTCAAGTCCAGGGTCCTGGGAGTGGGAAGGCTGTGCTGCTGACTTGGAGGGATCCAGGATACTTTCCATAAGTCATGTGATTACCTTGAAGGTGACATCTTTGGGTTCATCAGGAAACCTGAGGAGCATCCAGGTACATGCAGATTACACAGGGCTTGAAAACAGGATCTCAGTGATTTTTAGTCCACCACCAGACTTTTGGTGGACACATCTCATCATCTGGGGATGGGTCTTGGCTGTGGGACTGAGTGCAGAGGTATAAGGGCTGTCAGTCAGGGTCTGAAGACTCACACTGGAATGTAGGGTCGCTGCTTGCCTGGGGACCCAGATACTAGGACGTTCACCCGCATCTCAGTAATATAGCAAGTGGGCCCAGAGAGGGTATCAGTGGTGATGATGAGGTGATGGAGGTGGTTCTGGAGGCTATGGTGCTGGTAGAGGTGTTGGTGTGATGTTGGAGGTGAGAAGGTGGTGATGTTGGAGGTGATGAAGGTGTTGGTGGTGATGTTGGAGGTGAAGAAGGTGGTGGTGATGATGTTGGAGGTTATGAAAGCGGTGACTGTGGTGGCAATGGTGGTGACAGTGTTGGTGGTATTGGTGGTGATGTTGGAGGTAATGCAGGTGTTGGTGGTGATGTTGGAAGTGATGA
>CM035301.1:16396713-16408385 GCA_020226075.1 Hydropotes inermis | reverse complement strand
TCCATCCATCCACCATCCATCTATCTGTCCACCCACACATCCATCCACCCATCCACTATCCATCTGTCTACCCACCCACCCATCCATCCATCCATCATCCTTCTATCCACCATCCATCATCCTTCTATCCACCATCCATAATCCATCTATCCACCCACCCATCCATCCACCCATCCATCCACTCACTCATTCACCCACCCATCCACCCACCCACTCACCCATCCAATAGCTACCATAACCTTCCCAGGGTTAGGCCGGGCCCTAGGTGAGGCAACGCAGCCAAGATAGGACATGGCCCCGCCTTCATGGAGCTAACATTCCAGGGCTTTAAATTGTGGGGAAAATAGCAGTCAGAAACGCCATGGGATCCGAAGATCCCTCTGCCCCGGGAGTCCCTGTAGGATGTGCCTTAGTGGCTTGTGGGAGGTCCCTATGGGAGGGCTCTCCCGGCAGTCATGGCCAGAGACCCACAACTGTCCTGGCTCCCCTCCTGGTCTCACACTCACTAGGAGTTTTCTAGGAGCACAAATACAGGAAAGCCCCACTCGAAAGCTTCCGTTTTGGGGGCTTTGTCCAGCGGGGAGTCGGGTGAGGGTCCTTTCCCATGGGGTCTCAGAGTCTCTGAACACCAGAACCCAGAGGCCTTGGAGATACGGAGCTGAGAGCTGCATTTATTGAGCGTCGGTTGTGTGTGCCTCCTCCAGGGATGAACTCATCCACCTCCTGAGAGATTCCATTTTGCAGCCAGGAGCAGGCGCTGGGGCATGGGGAAGGGCAGCTGTGGGCCTGAACCAGGTGGTCTGTCTCTCCCCATGTGCGTTTCTCAACAAGGACCTCCCTCGGGGTGGTGGTGGCCGAGTGCCAGCCAGGACGTCCAGAGTCTTTCCACATCTGATTTCATTCAGAAGCTGCCGGTGGCTGGGTGGCCATCCTAGCGTGACCTTTCATCTCCTGGTGGCTTGGCCCCGGCCTGAGGCAAGGTTCTGCTTCTTGCTGGCCTCCGCTGGGATTACTTAGTGGATAAAGGACAACTGAGTCCAGGGCTCAAGTGTCGGCCCCGGAGCTGCCACTGTGGGGGGCCAGGGTCCTCTGGCCGGTGGATCCGGAGAGTCTGTCCCCCATCGCAGTGGGGACGCTGTGGGGAGGCGGTGAGCTGGGAGAAGGAGCTCTGGATTGGGGTCAGGAAGTCCCGGGGCAAATCAGACCCCTCACCTTGGTGCAGCAGTGAACTCGGACAAACCAGGGACCTCCTCCGTGCCTGGTGCCCTCTGGGGACGGGCAGATGTAACCTCACTGCAGATGTCTGGGGGGTGAGCTGAGGGGTGGCGGGCACAGGGGCTGTCAGCAGCTGGACCAGAGGCTCCTGGGGGAGCCTGGCTTCCACTCCCGCCCCCACCCGGCCCCGCGGCATGCCGCACGCCCGGGAGCTTTTCGTGAACTAGCTCCATCTGACTGCCACACACTGGATGTCCCCAGAGCCACAGGATGACGTCCTAACCCCCAGGGTGACTGCATTCAGAGACTCAGGCTTCAGGGAGAAATCAGGCTGAAGGAGTTCATGGGGTGCCCTGACCGAGTAGGCCTGGTGCCCCTGTAAGACGGGGAAGGGGCACTGGAGCGCTCCCCTCCACACGGGCACACTGTGGAGGTCAGCCATCCGCCAGCCAGAGCGAGCCCAGCCAGACGCCACCCTGGCGGCACCATGGTCTTGGACAGCTGGCCTCCGGGTCCACGAGAAGGCACTTCCAGTGTTTATGCTGCCTGTCAGGGTATGCCATGCCCGTCCAAGCAGAGTGATGGCCTCTGCAAAGCCCTCTCACCTTTCTGCCTGGGAAAACAGAACAAACAGGGGAACAGAGAGTCCTGCTTCCCAGACCTCCTGGGACCCAGATGCCACGTGGCCTCAGACAAGTGCCTCTTGCTTTCGGGCCTGTTTCCTGCCGGAAGAAGAGGACACGTGCTGGGGGACATGTGCTGCTCCCCCACGCCCGCTGTGCCGCCCTGACGCAGAGTGCACATCAGGCTCGGGGGAGGCGGGCCCCGCCCTGTGGCCCCTGGGCAGCCCAGCCTTGCGGGTGCTCTGGAGACAGGCTGCTGGCTGGATCCTTTCAGAGGAGCCTGCAGCCAGTGCTGCGCAGGGCCTGTCCCTCTGGGGCTCCATCCAGTGGGAGCTGTGCGGAGAGAAGAGCCCCCTTTCTCAGCAAGCCAGGGGCGCTGTGTGACCCCATCAGGAGGCTGGTCTCCCTTTGCTGGAGACGGCCCCCCTCGGACCTGCGGTCCTCACCCCATGTGCCCCAGAAGTGGATGTGGCCTTTAGAACAGAGCTGGTTGCAGAACCTGGCTGTGATGGATGGGCTGGGCTCCAGGCTTCTGCGCAGAGGAGGGGATGGTCTGCTCGCAGGCCCTGGGGGAAGCTGGACTCAGCCCCTAGACCCTGGGAAGCAGGCTCAAGGGGCAGCGTCTGGATGGCCCCCTGGAGCCTCCATCCCGAGATGGGAGCTGCCTCTCCTGCAAATGGGCTCCACTGGCTCTGGGCAGCCTCTCTGCCATCTTGCAGTTTAGATGAAAATTCCCAAGTAAGAAGAGGTCAACGCTGCACGTGGGCGCTTATGGCCCGCCCTGTGGAGCCGGTTTCCTGAACGGGGTCCCCCTCAGGGGTGCATCGTCCACCCACTCACCATCCCTCCTGAACTGGGTGCCTTCTTTTCCAGGCTTCAGGCCCTGACTCTAAAATGGGGTAGTTTTTCTGGGTCAGAGCTGCCCAGGAGCCACAGAATGAGAGTCATTTGTTTCCAGGTTTGCTAGTGTCTGCATTAAAAGGCAATAGACACAAACAGGTGAAATTTAATTTTGATTGTGTCCTTAACCCAACAATCCAGAGTACTGTCATTTTGGCATGTAACCCGTGTCAGACCTGTTAAAGCAGAATGTTGCCTTGCCGGCACTGAGCCTTCGGAATCCTGTGTGTTTTCCTGTTTTCTCCCCAAAGTGGGACCCAGCACAGCTCTTGCTCCCTCCCCACCCCGAGAATCCCTGAGTCCTGGTCAGTCAGCTCTGGGTCTTGGGCTGTCAGAGGGCCTGGCTGGAGAGACAAGCCGGGGCCCCGGGGCGGGCTGGGCGTGGAAGCTGCTCTGAGGCCTGGAGGCCTCGGGGGTCTGGCCCTGCATCCTGCCCCCTCTGCTGGGGCCAAGCTGTGGGCTGGGCTGGGCGCTTCCCTTCTGCCCTCAGGCACGGTTGCCCTGGTGTCCCAAGAACGTCTGGCCCTGAATTTGAGCTGAAATAGCCCCCCTTGCAGGTGGGCTCCCAGCTAACTAGTGATGAGGTTTAAGGCGCCCAAATGCAGGGAGGTTGGGGTGCATTAGGAGCCAGACACCTCCAGGTCCAGCTACCTGCCAGCTGCCGGGGCCACATTCCCTGGGAGGCTCCCTGGGCAGGACCGGTGGAGGCTGCCGCTGGGCCCAGCCCCTCTGGACCCGGGCCCACTGTGCCCGGGGCAGAGCTCCTGTGGGGGCCCATGGCCCCTGGCTGGGGTGTGAGTGTGGACACAGGGCAGAGCACCCAGGGCGACCACCGCCATCTCCAGGGGCAGCCCCTGCCCCCATCCCCGTGAATCTGCTCTGCAGAGTCTTAGACAGACTCTGACTCATTCCCCTCCCACAGGCTCGAGGTGACTGGGTCCACTCTGTGGGAGGGAAGCCTAGCCACCTCGCTGATCAAGACTGGCCACCCATCGAGCCAGCCCGACCCGCTGCCCCGGAGACCCCGGACCAGGACACACTCGTGGGGCAGAGCCTCGTCCTGGGGGCGGGCGCCGGGGCCCGGGCTGGGGGTAAGGGCCGCTGGGCCTGGAGCACGTGTGCTGTTCCCCATGGTGCCGTCTCCCTGCCAGAAGCCTGCCCAGGTCCCTCAAGGACCCACAGGAGTCCTGAAAGGGGTTCAACCTCCCTCTCACAGGCGAGAAAGCAGAGCTCAGAGAGGTTCAAACCCGTGCAAAGATGGCGCCGCCTTGGAGCACACAGCTGGGCCTGTGCGCCCCCAAGTCCTCATCTGTCCCATCCCCACGCGGCTACCTCGGGGGGTGTCCTGCTCAGGGGCTGCTCTGTGTGGTCAGGGCGTGTGGCCAGGACCCGAGGACGGGCATCTGGCCTGGTGAAGCCAAGGGCGGACAGGGCAGGTCTCAGACACACTGGGAGCTGGCTCCAGCTGGGCCTTGGGCAGGGTGCACGGGGCTGCTGGCGGGCCTGCCTTGGAGCCTGGAGCACCGGGAGGAGTGAGCGGGCGTCCGGGATGCGCCCGCGCTCGCCTGCCCACCTGGGTCTGCTTTGATAACCCGGGCAGCCTCCGCTCACGCTCACTGTCCTCACACGTCCGTCAGCCTCCTTTGTGAATCACTTTCATCAACACGGCCCCTCCTGCGATTTCGGGGGCTCATCGGGTGCGACTTAAGGTGAAAACCTGTCTTCTGCTTGACAGGGAGGAGGTGAAAATTACCACGTGAACAGAAAAGTGCAGGTTGCACAAATAGCGTGTCACATTGCTCAGGAGCTGAGCCCTGAACCTGCTCGCGGGTGGTGGGGCCGTTGGGGCCCCCCACCCCCTGAGTCCCTGGGGCAGCCCAGCTGGGTCTCCGTCTGGAGCTTGCTTTCCTGAGTCGGCAGGTGAGGCGCCCATCTCCCTTCAGCACGTCCCTGGCCCCAGGCCTTCTTCCGGAAGGTGGGCCCAGCCTACAAGCCCGGTCCTGGAGGCCTAGGTCCCTGCTCAGCTTGAGCTGTGCCCCGCATCCAGGCTGCCTCCAGCCAGCGTGGAGGGCCCACATTGGGGCTGGCCCGTCAGACGATGACCACGGTAGTGGCGGTAACGGGTGACTTGCAGCGAGTCAGGGCCCTGGGCCAGCAGGGAAGCTGGCCAGCAGCACCTCTGGCCAGCGGTGGAGAGGCCGGGCCTGGTTTCTTGGGCCCCAAGGCTGGACCTGCTCATCTCTGCACCGATGCCTCCCTGGAAACCCCAACATCTGATGTTCCATTCCGAGCAAGGGTCCCTCATCCGTGCAATGGTGGCCTGTGTTTGAGGGTGCTGGTGGGGATAAATATCTGCTTAAATGAAGGGACGGGGCATTGGACACTGGGAACTGGGGATTGGGGGAGTGGGCCCTGCTCCAGCGTAGCACCTGAGTGGAGCCTCTCTGAGGGCCTCGGGCTCCTGCACCTGGGGTTCCTCCTGCGAAGGCATAGCTGTGTGCTGAGGGCCAAGCTGGGGGGGTCACAGAGGTGCTAAGAGGAGGAGGTCACCTGTCTCTTCCGCCGACAGAGTGCGTGGGGCCTCTCAGTCCGTCTGTCCGTCCCTCATGGTCCCTCTCCCTTGCCATGCTCCTGGCCTGATGCAGCAGCCCTGGGAGGATCCATGGGGCAACCACGCTGTGTCCCTGAGTCCGGGGAGGGCAGGCCCGAGGGACCCCATGTCTGGGGGCTATTCTGGCCCCGGGCAGAGCCTGGCTGCCCCGTCCAGCCACAGTGGCTGTAGTTTGGAAAGTATGCAGCCGGATAACCTGAGCACCAGGAGACCTGCCCCCGAACAGTCCTCCGGGCTGCTGGCCTGGTGGGGGTCTTCTGAGAGCCAGCCCCAGAGTCACCTGCCTCTGCTGTGGTCCGGGTCTGTCCCCTGCAGGGACCGTACTTCCCCACTGAGGCTGGCCCCCCGGGTTGTCCCAGGGGTCTGTCCCAGGTCCCTCCCACGAGCCAGCCTCCCCCCCCCCCCCCCCCCCCCGGCCCAGCAGTCAGAGAAGCGGGGAGAGGGGTTGGAGTTGAGGCACCCCAGTGACTTCTCTTAGCGGGCTTTGTATAGTCATCAGAAAGACTGGGCCACCAGGCAACTGCTCCCACAACTGCACTGACTTCAGGCAGCCTCACGGAGGAGGCGGCCCAACCCACCACCTGCTGAGCCCAGGCCCTGCAGGGCTGGCAACAGAGGCGCCCTGCCAGACCGGCCTGTGTGGGGCAGCCACACACTTTCCCTGCCCCCGTTGCTTCCTTCAGGGACTCAGAGAGGTGAAGCGACGTGCCTGAGGTCACACTGCGGCATGGGGATGGGGCCCTGGGGCTCCGGGGCCCCAGCCCCTGGCCCCATGCTGCCCAAGAGGCCATCCTGTGTTGGGGCAGCCGCCTGGTGGGCGTGGGGACTGCGGATTCCAGCACCAGGCCAAGTACGGAAGCCCTGCTTCCCTCAGACCGCAGGATGCCCACGTCACCCCTGGCCAGTGTCCTGGGACTGAGACCCTCTCGTCCGCTGCCCAAGTGGCCAAGGGACTTTCCCTCTCACCAATCCTCTCCTGAGCGGCCAGGCCACTGGGCTTGAGGGGTGGTCAAGCCTTGCTTTCTGTGGGGGTGCGGCTGGGTGTGGTCACCGGGAGCACGGCGTGCAGATAGAGGGCCCCCATGTCCACACGTCATCCAGCTGCAGGGGTGTCTTTGCAAGTGGGGCTTCAGCCCCGTTTCGTCAGGGGCCCCAGAACTGTGCCCTGATGTCCAGGCCACATGGGGATTTGTATGGTGGGAGGACCTACAGGGTTGCTTGTTTCATGGCTGTTCAGCCTGGTGTGTGACCTCCAGCATTGGATGAAGGGCGCAGGGGTCTCTCTGTACTCTTGGTATGAAGAGGGTTCCAGTGGAAGTAGCCCCCGTGTCTCCCCTAAAGAGCCGCTGTCTGGGCCTCTGCCTGGAGTCCAGGCTGGGGGGCCCTGTGGGAGGCAATGTTGAGGGCTGGGACTCTCCCTCAAGGGCCATGGGAGCCTCTCCCGCTCAGAGAAGTCAGGCACACCCCCAGAGGCCACACAGCCCGCCTACACGTAAGGGAGTGGTGGGTGGGGCCTCCCCCAACACGGCCAGCCTCATCTCTGCACAGACTCAGCTCTGGAGCCCAGTCTCTGACCATTACTGGTGTCCTCAAAGCGTGCCCTCTGATTTATTAATCCTGTGTTGGAACACTTCAAAGGCCCGTAGCTGCTGCGTCAGGACCAGATCCTACGGAAGGCTGATGCTCAGAAAACCATTTGGCTCCCATGAAAAATGCATAGCAGTGCTGGGTGCCGCCATGAGGCCCATGTTAGCCCCGCTGCTGTCGGGGCCATCGCCCAGCCTGGCGCCGTGGTGGCCCTTGGAGACCCTGGCCTGGCCTGCCTGCAGGGATGGGGGGCGGTGGGGCGCAGCACTGTTGGGACAAGGCACTGGACTCCAGTCCTGTGCTGGCCCCTCAAACAGAGGCGGGCAGCTGGCATGGTGCTTGGGGCTCCCCACTGGGAGCCTTTAAAAAGGCTTTGGGCAAAACGGACAAGGGAGCTTTCTAGGGCAGGGGTGCGCTGTCCACCGTGGCAGCCACTGGCCACGTGCTGCTGCCGAGCTCTCGGAATGGGGGCACTCAGGAGCCCTGTGCTTTCGGGGGGCGTCACAGACACTTGCTTCTAAGTCCTGTGGCCCCGGGGGCTTCCACGGGGAGCTGGGGCTGCAACACAGCTGAGCCAATGAGCTCCTCCTGCAGGCTGGGGGGCTCCTCCCACAGACTGGGCCCAGCTCACCCCTACCTCCAGCCCTGCCTCTGCAGGGCGTCTGAGCTTGTCCCTGCAGGAGGGGCTCTTCTGCAGGGGGTGCAGCCTGGGAGGAGGTGCTCCCTAGGAGAGGGGCACTCACTGGGAGGAGGTGCTCCTTGGAGCATGTCCAGGGCCCCTCCTAGGCCTCCCATCCACATGAAAGCCCCAAGGATGCAGACGGGGGTCAAGCCCAGGTTCTCAGCCCCTTTCCAGGGACCCTCGTCAGCGGTGAAGTTGGATCCCAGGGGGGTCATTGTGCACACATGTGCACACACACACCCACACACGCTCATGCACACTCACACACACACACGCTCACACACATGCTCACATAGTTGCATGCTCACACACACTCATGCACACTCAAGCACATACACATGCTCACCCAGATACACACATTCACACATGTTCTCACACACATGTGCTCTTACACACAGATGCACAGATGCTTACATGCACACTCACACATGCTCACATGCTCACACACACTCAAGCACACACATGCACATGCAAGCACACCCACACACAATGCTCACAGACACACTTGCCCACACATATTCACACATTCACACACATGCTCACACTTTCACACACATGCTCACACACACAAGTTCTGTTCATGCTGCGTCCCTAGCAGCCCTCTGCCCTCTGGCTCCTGGGTCACCCTCCCCTCCTCGGGAACCACGGCCTGGGCGTTGGGGCCCTCAGCTCTCAGCCCATTCCCCGGGGTGCAGCTACGCGTCCAGCTTGCGGTGAACTGGCTCTCTCTCCACATGTCCGCAGCCGGCTTCCTTTCCTGGGCTCAGCTTTGACCCTCTGAGGGAAGCGGGACTTAAACACCGTGGGGAAAGTGCTCTCCTGCCCCTACCCCACCTGCCCTCCTGGTGGGGGCCTGTGAGTGTGGGACGGTGCTGATGAGTGCTTGTGGGCTGGGAGCAGGGTGCACGTTGAAAGTGGTCTGTGGACCGAGCCAGACCTGGCAGAAAGCGGGAAGCTGCCTCCCTAGGGAGGGTCAAGAGGGGACGCTGAGTCATGGGCCATGGAGGGCAGGGGCAGGGCCAGGGCCAGGCACAGCCCCAGAGTCTACTTGCCCGCCACCTCCCAGGGCAGTGGACGGCCTGCTTGGCCTGCCCTCATTTCCTCCAGCCTCTGGGCAGCTCCTGTCCACCACACAGGGTCCAGGCAGGCTCGGGTGTGTGCCTGTGGGCTCTCACGGCCTCTGGGAGGTGCTCCAGGCCTGTCCTCCCCACTGCCTCCACACAGAAGCCTCCCCAGGACATTTCTGGGCTCCCGTCTGAGGGCTGGGCAGGGTGCCCGCCATGGAGGGATGCGAGCTCCCCCCACCGTCAGCCGAATGCCTGGTGAGAGGGGCCTGCTCTCCACTCGCCCTCCTTCTTCTGAGCAAGGAGCCCCTATCTGGTTGCTGATGGCTCTCGGGCACCTGTGAGCGCGGCTGGGTGCTGTGGGCTGAGCACCACATGCTCTGAGCAGAACTGTGTGCTCACCAGCCTCCCGGCTTCCCCGATGCCCGTCGCCCGGGCACTCTAGGGCTGGACAGCCATCTCCGCCGACCCCCTGCCTCGTCCTAAGAGCTGATAGCCCCCCAGGAGCAGAGAGAGGCCACACGGGCCCCTGACTTGGCACTCTGGCCAGATGTCTGCCCACTGCCCCCTGCCCGGTGCTCATAGGCCCCACACTGTCCTGGAGGAGGTCAGGGGCCAAGAGTCCCCCAGGCCTGTGCTCAGGGGCTGCCCCAGGTGAAGCCGGCACACGGAGCTGCTCGTCTGGAAGCCTCAGCTGAGCACAGTGGGACCCTGACCCCATCCTTGTGAGGTGGGTGGGGGGGATGACCTCAAGGGGCTTTGCCCAGCAGAGTTCACATCAGGCTTGTTGGCAGCAGGAGTTTATTCAGGAATACTTGTGAATGCTCCCTGCACACACGGGGTGGGGGCTCTCCTTCCAGGGCTGCCCCCAATCCCACAGCGGGCCCAGGACTGTGACCTGGGGCTCCAGTTCAAAGAGGAGAAGCAAGCCAAACAGATTCTCTCTTTTAGGAATTTGCAAAAGGAAATATGGAAGGAATGTGCCGACAGTAGAAGGAACTAGAGCAGAGCAACTGTGAAATATGAGGCTCCTGGGGGAGGTCGAGGACAGGCGGGCCGGCAAGGCAGGACCAAGGCTTCAAGGAGGCTGAGGAAGACACAGCTCTCCAAGCATGGCCCAGGGACCCCCGGGGTGCCGGAGGCTCTTCCAGGCGAGAGGTGCTGAGGATCAGTCCTCTCGAGGATGGGAGCTCCTCAGGGCCACTCGTGAGTGACGGCAAGATGGCGGTGCCAACAAGGATGCCAGTTCCCAAAGA
This sequence comes from Hydropotes inermis, assembly GCA_020226075.1. Classification (NCBI taxonomy): domain Eukaryota; kingdom Metazoa; phylum Chordata; class Mammalia; order Artiodactyla; family Cervidae; genus Hydropotes; species Hydropotes inermis. The sequence continues at coordinate 16,398,447 of CM035301.1, read as the reverse complement.
GCCAGGTGGCAGAGACCCCACATGGCTCTACATGGCTCTCTCAGGCATGTGTTTTTTCTTTCTGGAAAACTGTTCTGAAACTTATATTATCAGGTAATGGCTTTATTGTTGTTATTTAAAAATAAATGAGCATGAAAGCAGTTCTCAGTTTAAATTTCTGTTACAGAGAAGAATGAAATAAGAGCTACTGGGGTCCTCAAAAGTTTTTAAGAGTTAAAGAGGTTCTGAGCCCAGAGATTTGAGAATTGATGGTGTAAAGAGGAGCAAAGACCAACGAGGAGAGAGGATGCCCCCATCCTCTGGGTGGGGGAGGATCCCGCCCAGCCGCAGCTATCCACGTGTCTCCATGTGGCTGGAGTGTGCGTTTTTTCCTGCGGAGCCCATCTCACCCTCTCCTTTGCAGATGGTGCAGGTCAGTCCACGGGGAAGTGGCGGGTGGACTCACGGGATCCCGGGGAGGGCAGGGAGGCTGGGAGGACATTTCCCAGCTGGAGGAGAAAAGGAGAGAAATTTCCAGCGAAGCAGATCCTTGTGGGCAGGGAGCTGGTCACAGCCTGGCTGACTGACCCGGGGCGGGTGATTTCACCAGAATGTCCACCCCGCCCTCTCTGGGCGGCCTGCAGCTTCTGCCTTTCGGGTTCTTCATCCTGCGGTTACAGTAATGGCAGACCCTTGGGGACACACATGGGGAAAAAGGCGTTTTTGAGGTGTGTGGGCCCAGCCTGCATTCCAAAATAGCTCCTGAGATGAGGGTCCCACTGCTGGCCCCGGGAGGACACAGACCTGTCTGCGGCAAGGGCTGGGCCGAGGCGCTCAGTGCCGAGGACACCTGTTTGTGCCCACCAGGCTGGGTGACAGGGCAGTGGGCACTTGGATGTTTGCCAAGGTTGGTGTGGCCAGACCCATCAAAGACGACTCCTTGGCCCTCGGGAGGGAGGTCGTCCCTGGGAGCTCTGTGGGGTGCGTGGGTGGGGCCCGCAAGCCCAGGCCTCTGACGGGGTGCGTGAGACGGGAAGGGCGGGTACCATGCGGGACGGCCGAGGGGCTGCACCCGCCCCAGGAGGGAGTGTGCTCCGGTCACAGGGCCCCGACGCCGCAGGCCTTTGGGGGAACCGCAGTGGCAGGCCCCACATGCCTCTCGCAGAAAGGAAGTCAGAGACTCGAGCGAGCCCTGGGCCGGGCTCCCGAGCCGCTGTGTGGAGGTCGCTTCCTGCCCCGCTGGGCCGTGTGCCTGGCCGGCAGCTCTCCCGCGTATTCTTGGCTGCCCCCGTGGGCCTGGGCTCAGGCTGCAGAGGGGCAGGCTTCCAGGCGGATGGAGCCAAAGGCTTCCTGGACAAACCGGAGTTGCCTCAGGCCAACTGGGACGGGATTCCCGCAGGACTCCCGCGCCGGCTCGCTGCTGCCTGCTGGCCACCGTGCCCGGGGCGGGGGCGCAGGAGGATGCTTGGTGCAGGGTCAGGACCAAGACACACCCAGGGCCACGTGACATTTGCGGAGAGGGGTTGCTTGCAGTTTCCTCTCCTCTGAGATTGCCATCTCCCCAGGTCAGATAAAACCCAAATAAATGCCCAATGCTCAGTAAAATAATAATGAGCCACATTAAACCCATGGCTTATTAACATAAACAGTATTTCTAAGAAAAAGTAACTCCTGTCATCAGCTCAGAGGGCCTCCTGCTGCCCAGGCATCATGGGAGCGCACAGGTGCCCCTGCTGGACACACACACACACACAC
>CM035301.1:16325643-16381713 GCA_020226075.1 Hydropotes inermis | reverse complement strand
CTTGGAATGCAAGGAGATCCAACCAGTCCATCCTAAAGGAGATCAGTCCTGGGTGTTCATTGGAAGGACTGACACTGAAGCTGAAAGTCCAGTACTTTGACCACCTCATGTGAAGTGTTGACTCATTGGAAAAGACCCTGAGGCTGGGAGGGATTGGGGGCAGGAGGAGAAGGGGACAACAGAGGATGAGATGGCTGGATGGCATCACTGACTCGATGGACATGAGTTTGAGTAAACTCCGGGAGTTGGTGATGGACAGATTCACAGGGAGGCCTGGCGTGCTGCAATTCATGGGGTCTCAAAGAGTCGGACACTGAGCGACTGAACTGAACTGAACTGATAGAGCAGTTTATGCTCCAGGATGTCACTGAAAATAATAGAGTAATCAGCTAGCAGCATATTGGTGTGATACCAACAGAGGCAGACAAGCCAGAAATGTAATGGACAGATTATGGAAAAATACAATCAGAGAGCTCCTGGATGAAACCTGAGTCATCCTTGGTGGTCTTCTGGGCTGTGAGCAAGCTGAATCTGCACCCTCTGCAGTGACAGAGAGGGGACTGTCCTGGAGGAAGCCTAGATCGTGCACTTAGCAATATCTAAGACGTTCAGGAAACCACCACTAACACGTCCAAAGGAGTAAAGGAAACCATGTTGAAGGACTTAAAGGAAGGCATGGCGATAATAACTTACAAAATACAGACTATCAGAGAAGGTAGAAATATCAAAAAGAACCAACTGAAGTTGCAGGTCGAAAGTATGATAACCACAATGAATAATTCACCAGAGAGGCCCCACAGCAGATCTGAGCTGTCAGAAGAAAGAGTCAGTGAACTCAAAGATAGACGAATACCAATTGTGTAACTAGAATAAAAGAAAAAAAAAGCAATGAGAAAAATGAACACAGCCATGGAGGAACGTGGGACACCATTCAGCAAACAGCACATGCGGAGCAGGAGTGCTAGGAGAGAAGGAGGCTACTGGAGGCAACAATGGCTGAAAACCTCCTGAAGCGGATAAATAACAGTAAGGATCTGAGAAGGATGAATACAGAGAGATCCACTGGACGTGCACTTCAGATTCTACAACACAGGCAAGGTGGAAGAGAAAGGGCAAAGGCACGAGCCGACGGCAGCCTCAAGGAAGCTGGGGCTTCTGGGGACTAGCCCGGTTGGAGTGAAAGGAGCCAGAAGTTCCTCTCCACGTGATCCCGCTTGTATAGACCCTGGGAAATGTGGGCTAACGTGGGGCGATAGCCTCTCTGTGAGTTTATTATGGGGTGGTTTCACAGATATGTTTATGTACAAACAGTTACATACACAGAGGTCACTTACCAGTTTTACACTTAAAGTATGTGCTGTTCCTTGTATGAAAACAATACCTCAGTAAATTTGTTTTTTGAAAGTGAATCAATACGTAAAACTCATCACTTCTTAATTAGTTCACATTTTGCTCCCCAGGCAGACAGGAAATATTTAGGCTTTCGGGCTGTATGACTGACAAGGCTGTGTTCCCATCAAAGTTTATTTGACAAAATAGGTGTAAATCTGTTAACCTTGGGGCTATGATTTGCAAACACAGTCTTGATCGGGAGAAGGAAATGGCCACCCCCTCCAGTCTTCTTGCCTGGAGAATCCCATGGACAGAGGAGCCTGGCGGGCTACAGTGCACGGGACCGTGAACGTGGGACACGACCTAGTGACTAGAGCGGCACGTGATCTGGAGGCCACCTAACCTGGCCTTCTGGACGGGGCGGGAGCATCTGCTGCTGACCCTGACATTGGAGGTTCGCGGCTGGACCCCTGCCTGTCGGCCCAGGAGCATTCACAGCTTAGAGAGCGGACTTCTTAGGCCTTGGCGTCTCCCCAGGTGTGGGTTGAGAAGTGGCTCTGGGATGGGGGTCACACCTTTACTCACACCTTCACTGCCTCTGCCTTCCTGGCCAGGTGGGCCTGGCCGGCCAGAGTGGCCTCAGGGTCTAGTCCGGATGGGAAACAAGTGGCCAGGTCCCGGTCGGGCTGCGGGGAGCCTTCGGTCCAAGGCCCTCGGCTCACAGGGCTCTTCGGCGCCTGTGGCCCTGCCTCACTCGTTTTTCCCAGGGTAGGTGCTCATGGCCCCACCTCACTCCTCTGCCCCTCGGGTACGTGCCCTGTGCCCTCACGTGGCATCCTGGGCTATCGTGCCCTGCCCCTGCCACGAGGCCACCGTTGAGCCTGAGGGATTGGACAGCGAGGCCTGGGCTCAAGTCCTTTCTCTGCTGCCAGAGCGGCCCCGAGCAGCCGCTGATGGTCTCTGAGCCTCGAGTTTTCCCACCGCACAGACAGTGCGCGCTGTGGCCTGAGAGGCTCCGCAAGATGGAGGGCTAGGGCGGCCCCCCAGCCCCTGGGGAGGCTGACGCTGAGGTCAGGACGCTGTGTCAGGGGCGGCAGCTTCCTGGGGACCTGCCTACGAAGGCCACATGGGCCAGCCCTCCTCCTGCCCCCGCCCCTGGAATGAAGGCGGGGCGCTCGGGGCCCTCAGACGCCCAGCCAAGGGGTCCAGGCGGCACACCTGCTGGGAAGGCAGTGACTGCGGCAAACAGGTGGGGAGGCGGGGGCCGCCCCTCCCACCACCACTCAGCCTGCCCTCGGGGCCTGGGGCCCTCCCCACCTGGCACTGGAGGCCACGCGGCTCTGCAGGAGGAAGTGGCCCGGGCGTGGGTCAGCCCCGGCAGGGGGGCCCGGGCCCTGTGGGGTGCAGCCTGGGGGCCCCAGGACCCGGGGCTACAGCCCAGGAAGGTGCAGGGCACAGGGCGGGCCGCCCAGCCCCCAGGAGTCAGCCTCCATCCAGGCCCCTGGCGGGGACGCACCATCTCTCTCTCTCTCTCTCTCTCTCTCTCTCTCTCTCACACACACACACACACACACACGTGTGTGCGTGTGCATGCATTCCACTGCAGTGAGTACACACCTGGGCTTCCCGAGGGGAGGATCTGTCCTTACTTGCGATGGCAGCTAGAAGTCCCCGTGGACTCTAGTCTGGTCCTGAGCCACCTGTGGCCTGAGCTCCCGCTGGGGCCAGGTGTGACCCAGCCCAGGGACAGGCCACCTGGTGAAGGGCCAGACCCACCACGCTCCCTCGGGATGGGGGTGTGGGGAACCCTGCTCTGGCCCATCGTTCCCCAGTGCCCTAAACTCTGTGTTCCCTGCTGGACACCCTCTTGGCTGGGGTTCCACCTCGGTGGGCTCTCCCCCCTGGCCTGACACACCCTCCCCCTTCCTCACTCCACTGCTGGTGGTGGGTCCTCACTGTCCACAGATACAGTGCTCAGAGCTAATGTCCGGTTGCTGCTGGCTCCAAGCTGAGCACCCCGCACTGCCCGCAGGCTTTCTGAACTCCAGGTCCTGAGCTGCTGGCAGGCTCCTGCTTACCAGCGTGTTTGTTGTTTCCATGTGGTCCCCTCCTCCAGGAAGCCCTCCAGAGACCCTCCATGGAAAATGACCTGGCCCTCACTCCCTTGCAGGACAGATGTCTCTGCCGAGTCCTGATTCAAAGCTGGCCCCAGCCAGCGGTGGGGCGTGGGTGAGGGATGGGGGTGCATGCCACGTGACTCAGAGCCAGCCACAGGTTTCTGGAGCAGTGGCCGCCAGGCCTCCCCAGCCCTCTCTCTGCCAGCTGGGACAGGCACTCAGACCTTGGCCTTGCCACAGAATTCTATCTTTAACTCCTGGACAGCCAATTCTTCTCTATTTTGAGAGAAAAAAATTCCACTCTGGAGTCTGCTTCAAAAAGTCCTCACCCAGTTAGGCCAGTTCCCTAGAGAAACCACTGGCCTTGCCATGCTCTGGGGGGGGCAGGGGGGCCAACAGAGAGGAGGAGATGATGAGGGAGAAGAAGATGAGGAGGGGGCTGGAGGGGAGGGGGTGAAGTTGGGGGAGGGGGAAGAGGGGGAGGGAAGGGGCAGGAGGGGGGGGGGACGAGGAGGGGGGAGGAGATGAGCGCGGGAGGGGGCAGGTGGGCAGAGCTGGAGCAGCTGTGCCCAGGTGCCTCCTCGGGGCTGACCGTGGGGCTGACACGGGGGTGGCCCCGGTGGACCCCCGCCCCTGCTCCAGCCGCAGGAAGCTCCCACCATGCCTCGTCTTGACCTTCCGCCCCTCGCAGTGCGGCGGCATCTGGCTCGGGCCCCCACCACGGTCTGTGCTGTAGGAAAGCCCACGACACATGTGCGCCTCCTGAGTGCTGGGCTGTTTCTGGTGTGACAGGCACATGCCTGCACACGCGTCTGTGGGAACCAGTCTCCCCGGGCCCTGGCCCGCGCCCTCACCCGACGGCCGGAGCGCACACTGTCCGCGTCAGCAGCGATGTCCGCCGCCATCTGCATTCCCTGTGACCATCTGTGGGCACAGAGTCTTCTCGCTGGGCTTTCTGAGAGATTTTTTAAAAATTGACAGACTTCATTTTTTTAGGGCAGCTTTAAGTTGACAGGAATCTGAGCAGAAAGAACAGGGGCCCCTATAAACACCCACCAGACACACACTGTCCCCAGATGTCACTCTCATCCTGCATGCATGCTCGCCGTCAAGCCAACATCGCTTCGCTTTCACCGACGGCCACTTGCGGTCACCTTCGGTCCTCACTTGGTGTCTTACGTTTCTGGTGCTCAGACGAGTTCACCCTTTGTGCACTGACTTCACTGCCCTAAGGACCACCCCCCAGGGCCCTCAGCTGCTTCCGACCTTGCTGCCGTCTCTGTGGTTTCCTTCCTGCAGGACTTCTTTCAGAAACGCCGATCAGACCACAGCACTCCCCGCGGTCCACCGGCTGAGCATCTGTGCGCCTGGCGATATTTACTGGGCGTCCTGAGTTTATCACCAAGGTTACAGGGCAGCCAAGGAGAGACTGTTTCTGCTCTCAGGAGATTCAAGAGCCGGGGTTGGGGGGTGGCGGTGGCCACAGCCACGAAACCCACAGACAGCGGCTGAGCAACGCGGCCCCAGACACGTTGGTGTCAAGGACAGAGGTGCTCCGGGGACTCCTGAGGAGGGGAGGGGGAGCAGGGCTTTCTGGGCAAAGCCGGGTGGACGGGGCCTCGGCAAGCCTGCGGAGACAGTGAAGGCCGGCACACGGCCCCGCGGGGCTCTGAGAGGCAGTGGGCTGCAAACAGGGCAGATCCGAAGGCTGGGGCTGCAGTGCGTGTCTTCCCTGCCTGAAGCCCGGCATTTGTGTCCCTGCGGGGATCATCTCCCCTGCCTCATGCCCGTCCTCCAGGATGGCAGGGCCATGTCCGTGTCTGGGCCACCGCGGTGCACCAAGGTCAGGCGGCTGCCCTCCTGTATCAGCGTGCAAGGGGCGTCCGCAGGCCAGGAAGGTGCCGGGCCAGGTGTGGAAGGCGACCACGGGTAGGGTCTTGGGACCTGTGCCACTGAGCCTCCCCAGCTGAGAAACCAGCATGCCAGTGAAGGGACCTGGGCCTCAGCTCCAAGCCCAAGGGACAGGTGAGTCACCCGGCACCACTGGTGCGTGACGGGCACCCAAGCCAGCGGCTCCGACTTGCTTTCTGCTACACGAGATCCTTGCCGTGTCCTGGCGGCCTCGGCTCCAGTCTCCTGGTGGGGGTCACTCTTAAATGGGGGTCTGAGACGAAGGTCTCAAAGGGGCAGAGGACCCATCTGAGCCCTAGGGCCCTGTTTGTTCCCTCCAAACAGTGGGACCAGGCCACTGGGAGGGGCCTGTGGTGGACAAGCTGTTGCCTTCTGGGTGACACGGAGGTAAAGGATTCAAAGTCCCCTTTCTGCAGCCACAGGTCTTGAGAGAGGGAGGCCCCAGCAACAACACCATCCATTTCTGATGCCCGCCTTGGTCTCTGTCTGCTCCTCGTGGAGATGGGGGAGGTGGGCAGAGGCCCTTGGAGGGAGGCTGGCTGAGAGGGGAAGATGGTCCCCGGAAAGCCAGGGCTGCAGCCCTTCTTCCCACCTCCATGCCTGAGGCTTTCTGGACACTGGCTCTGGGTGCCGAGCCGGGCTGAGACCTGTGAGGCGAGCAGAAGTAACGCCATGGCAGGCAGCTTAGATTAGGAGTAGGCCTTCCTACTTCCGGGTGGTAAGATTATCAGGCCACCTGGATCAGCTTAACACTGACTGCTGTTTGCCAATTAGGAACGGGGCAGAAACCCCTGGGAAAGTCCCGCTCGCGAAAGTTTTGAGTGTGTTTGACCAATGAAATTGCTTTGCAAACTTGTAACCAATCCGCTTAAACCAACTACCAACAGCATGTGATCCGCTTAAACCAACTACCAACGGCGTGTGCTCACCCTATAAATTTGTGTAACAGCTTGGGCTCGGGGCTGTCTGACCCCGCACCACTGCGTTGGATATGGCAGGAGCCCTGACTCGAGTCAGCAATAAACTTCCCTTTTTGCGAGTTGCATTGTCTTGGAGGCCTTCTCTCTTCCTGCTCAGGGATTCAGACATCGGGCATAACAAGACCCTGCAGTTTCTGGGTCCTCGTGGGCCAGATGAGGGTGGTCCCGTGTGGAGTGGCAGGGCCCGACAGCAGCCTCAGGCAGATTCACCAGGGTCCCTGAGGTCAGGTGAGCGCCCCCCGTCTCCCCGTTCATCCCCGTCTCTACCCTCTGCCCCTCCCCCCAGCTCTGTCATGCAGACCCTCCGGCTGCCCTCCTGAGTCCCCCCGCATTGTGGGCATCGGGCTCTTGGCTTGAAGGTGGGAGGGCAGTGGGGAGGGGATGAGCCCCAAGGCTCCTCTTCCATCATCCAGAACCAACCCATCCACATGATGTGCTCAAAGCTGAGGCTGCAGGACCATTGCCCCCCACCTCCAGGCCCAGCCGTCCAGAGGCCTCAGGCCCAGATGCCCATGGGAAAGGAAGTCAGTGGCTACAGGGGCCATTTGAGGCCAGCGTGGGAGAGGCTGGCACCCGAAGGCCTTAATTACTGTCTGCGCGGCACCTCCAGCATATCTGGAAGAAGAGCTGCAGACAGCTCATCCCGTGCTGCTCATGGGGTATTGTCACAGGGCACCGCATCCTGTCCCCCCCTCACCCCAATTACTGAGACACGGTGCATGTGTGAGCGAGGGGCTCCCTGCTCAGAGGAGCCGGTGGGCTGGGCCGGGCCAGCGGGCAGAGGACAGCCACGGCCTTGTGATGCGGCTTCCCTGCCATCCGCGTGCCTGCAGACAGTCGGACGCCCCAGCTGCCAGGATCCCAGCCCATCCGTCCCTCCGCTTTCTGGCCAGGGCCCCCCGGTTCCCATCACGGGGTCTGAGTGCTCCCGGGAGGACCCCTGGGGCAGGCTCAGCCCCGGTTCCAGCATCGGGAGTGGAGGCCAAGTGAGGAGAAGTGGGGGACCACCTGGGTCCCCCCAGGGCCCAGGGCTTTGCAGACCACAGGGAACAGAGTGAGGGCCCCTCCTGAGTCAGTATGGGCCCGCAGATGCGTGCCTCTCAGCACATTGATCAGCTTCCTCTCCTGCAAATCCAGAGTGTTTCCCTCCTGGGATACGTTTATCTTAAATGTCCTGGATGACACCTGAGCATAGTAGGTACTCAAAAATGAGGACCGCTTGTTTGTTTACTAACTAGAAGTAGATAATATTTCCTGGTGTGTGGGGTCATCTCCAACCTTGAGAAAAAATCCTGTCTCGTTTTCCAGCTGAAGAAATCCACCCCATCTCCAGTCTACCTGGGGTTTCTGTTATGAATGGTGTGGCATTTGGTCAAAGGCATTTTCTGCACCAGTTGATATCATGACATCACATTTCTTTTTCACCTTGTTGATGGAGTGAATTACATTTTAGGTTTTTCTACATTGAATAGACTTGCAAACTTGGAATAGATCCCACTGGGTTTTGGTGTCTAAATCTTTTTACACATTGTTGGATTCAATTTGCTTTTATTTTATGGAGGATTTTTGGACTTAAGTTCATGAGAGACATTGGTCACTGGTGGCTTTTGTTTGTTTTTCATATAGTTTTCATCTTGTTTTGCTATCAGGATCATGCCAGCTTCATGGAGTGGGCTGGGAAGTGTTCCTGCCTATGTTCTGAAAGAAATTGCATAAAATGGGTGTCACTCCTTCTGCAAATTTTTGGTAGAATTCTCCAGTGAAACCAGTGGATCTGGGAGATTCGTTTTTTTACAAAAATTCTAAATTATCAACACAATTTCTTCTCTGGTTATAGAACCATTCAAATTATCTGTTTCATCCCGGTTGAGTTTTGATGATTTGTGTTTTTTAAAGCGTTTTGTCCTTTTCACCTCCACTGCAGAACTGAAGAGCATGCAGTCATTTGTGGTGTTGCCTTATTGTCCTTTCAATGGCACTGACTCTGGGGGCAGAACTGTTTTTCCCTTCAGGCCTGGAACGCCACTCAAGCTGTGCCTGACCCAAGAAAGAGCCAACGCAAGGACACCCATTCAGGGGTGGCCTGGAGACCCATGACCCGTGCAATCAGGCCTCCAGGGGCTCGGGACAACGGGAACAGGTCTCTGTCATGGACTTGGATGCAGGAACTGGAAGGATTGCCAGGGCCTCGGTTAAGGCCGAGATTCTGGCAGCAGAAGCCATGGGAGCAGAGGTGCTGAGAGAGGCAGGGCCCTCAGGCAAGGCGGCCCTCTGAGAACCCCCGGAGGCCAGCCTTAGGTCCCCCTCCCCACTTCCACACGTCACTGGGAGAGGGCCCCTGATGGCCAGCGGGTGTCACAGAGACTGCCACAAACTCTACAGGGCTGACCAGAGCCTAGCACGAGAGACACAGAATGGAACCAGGCTCGTGGGCACAGGGGTAGGGCCGGCCCCCAGGGTGACTCACAGGTGTCCTCAGCCAGGCTGAAGGGTGCTGAGCTGACTCTTCTTCCTGCAGCCCGGCCTGTCTGACCACGGCCTTGCTTCTGCAGGCCTCGGTGCTGGCCCCGCTACTGAGGGGGTCACGGCTGTCCTTGCCAAGGCTGCCTCCAGTCCCAGAGTACCAGTGTTGTTGTCATCAGTGGAAGATAGTGTGCTTGACATGGAGCCCTCTCCGCAAAGCCTGGCTCTGTTTCTCATGGGGCCTCTGGTCTCTGGCCACACAGTCTCCAGCCAGGCCTGTCTCGATATTTTCTGATGTTCTGCTGAACCAAGTCATCCGTGTACCCACCTTCTGCCCATCTGTCCTCCCACCCTCTACCCACCCACCCATGTCCCAACCTCCACCCAGCCTCCACACACCCTCCATGAGCCCATCACCCATCCATCCATCCATCCATCCATCCTCACCCATCACCTATTCTTCCATTCACCAATCTAACCATTCATCCATCCACACAAGATGTCAGGGAACACCTACAACCAGCATCTCCGATAAGGTGAGCCTTGTCACAGACTATGGGCCCATTGCTCAGACAGGGATGCTGAGGCTCAGACATAGGAAGGGACCTTGGTCTCTACAAGCCTCCCGTTCTTGCTGGGAGAGCTGGTGCCTCATGTCCTGTCATGGTCTGGTGGTTCCCTCAGGTCCAATCCTCATGTCCCAGGCCCTCCCAGCTGCAGACCTGTCCCACCGCCCCTACAGGCAAAGCACTGGGCTGGTCACCAGCAGACCTGAGACTGCAACCTAAGTCCCAGCTCCTGGAACCCTTCTCCTAGGGCCCTGCACCCAGCTTGCAGCGGGAGACAGTGGAGAGCATCCAGAGGAGGGGCGGTGGTGCGGCTGGCTGAGCTGCATGTCCTGACTCGCGTGAGGCACCGCCCTCCTAGAGCAACAAGCTGCTGCCTGCCTGTAGCTTCTGTCCTTCCTCCTGGCTGCTGCTGAGCTGAGGGCTGTCGGGGGGTGGGGGGGGTGCAGGGGGAAGGGCCCACACCCCCTCAGCTCCCTCCGTCCCCCAGCAGACACCAGCCAGCCTCCCTCAGGGCAGAGCCCCCTCCCCGGGCATTCCAGAGCCGCACGCTCCCTCCTGGCCCGCAGTAGTCAGTCGCTCCTGGGGCAGAGCGCCCCAGTTCCCACGCTGGCCACCCTCCCGCCTCTCTGCCTGGTGAGCTCCTCTTTGACCTCCGAGACCCTTTGAAGTGCTCCCGCCATGGGAAGAGTCCTGAGGAGGTGAACCGAAGGAAGGAGGGGCAGGAGTCAGAACACAACTCCAGGAGTTGCCCCCGCCTCCCCGCAGGGCTCTGTGCCCCTCCACGCTGGCCTGCCCCCAGGCCCAGGCCAGGAGGCTACTTCTCCTGTGCCCGGCAGTGTTTCCCATGGTCCGGAAGGATCCCGTGACCTGGGCCTGAACTGAGGGTGGATGTTCAGCCTGGGCGCCAGAGCCCATCCCTTCATAGGGCGCCTTCATCCAGTGCTGGGGCCTCCCCAGGAGTTGCCCACCTGGGGCTTTTCTGAGCCTTCCTGCCTCTCTGTGTCCTGCTTCTCTGAAAGATGGACTGTCTTGCCGCCCTCTCCCTGTGGGCTTTGGAGGTCCCGTCCTTCAAGAGCGGGCGACTATCCCCCAGGCCCTGGGGTCCTGAACCCCTGAGCTCGGATCTTACTGCCCAGAGGGTGGGAACCACCCCCTTGCAGAGAAACGGACCTTGGGGTCTGGATGCTGAGGGTCAGATTGGTGAGGGCCTCTGGGGTCACACGGCTGGCAGGGCGGCTGGCCGTAAGCAGACCAGCCGCGGGGCTGGGGGCCTGTCTCACTGGGTTCATTCCCAGAGGCTCTGCAGCAACAGTGGGCCCTTACGGCATCTCCAGGGCCACCGGGAGCCTTGTGGGGGCCAGCAGCCTGGCTGGAGTCAGTGCAGACACGGGTGGGTGCCTTTGCAGTTTCCTGCCCTGCAGGCCTCCCTTCGAACTCTGTACGTGGGCTTCATTTCCAGAGGGAGCAGGACCGGGCATGGGGCGGCAAGACAGCGGCAAATGGCTGCCAGCAGTCGGTGCTAGGCGCACAGCTCCCCAGCCTTCACTCACTCCAGGGTGCGCCTCAGCTGGAGGCCCCGTCCTCGCCCCAGAGCGAGGAGCGCCAGTCAGCGTGGGAAGTCCAGAGGCCCTGGCAGTGGCCTCTGCCCTGCTAGAGGTGTGCCCACCGCCCCCACAGCCGGGGCCCATGCCCCTCCACGGCACACACCCAGGTCCCCGCGGCTGCGTCTCTGGAAGATCTGCCCATCCTCCCTTCCCCTCCAGGGGCCCTGCTGGTACTCTGCTGACAGCCATTTGCCTTTTGGCCAACCTTCGTGGGTTGGGATCAGGGCTGGAAGAGATGCCCAGACCCTGAGTCTGGTGACATTTCCACGCCTTCCTCTCTCCCCAGATCCTGAGGCCTCCGAGGGCCGGGACTGTGGCCCTGTTCCCGCCTGCAGGCCCCAGCTCCTGGCCCAGGCAGCCCTGGAGGGCTGGAGGGGACCACGGGGCTCTGCACAGCGTCCTCAGGCACCCTGCTGTGGCCGGGGGGATGCACAGACATCAGCAGAGCAGGAAGGAGCCGGACCCGGAGAGGGTCCTCGCTTCTCTCAGAGGAAGAGGGCGTGCGGGCCCTGGGGCTGCTCCAGCCCCAGGTGGGCCCTGGGGCCCAGAACCCACCCTAAAGGAACCAGAAGGTGCGCACGGCCCCCAGACGCCAAACGGGGTCCTCCCTGGCCCGTCCCCGTGTTCCCAGAGGAGAGAGCTGTTCGCTAATCTGTTCACTCACTCACTTGGTCCTGCCTTTGTTCCTGCGTCTTCAGACAGGAGGCCAGGCCACTGAAACGCAGAAACTATTGGTTGGAACTATTTTTCTGAACACTTTTTTTTTTCCGGTAAAGCATATTCACCATTCCTGGACTTGAGACTATGATCAGAAGGTTGTGCTTTCTTGACAACTGGAGGTAAATGCACCTTCAATGTTAAGACTCAGAGAGCTCAACGTGAGAGCAGGTGTCCCCGTAAAAGTGCCCGCTCTGAGCTCCCCGAGGCTCCTCTCCCCGGGGTTTCCCCAGGCTGCCAGCAGCAGGTGGACTTTGGGTTCCCTGGCCCTGCACCCAGCTTGCCCATCTGCAGGGCTGGAACACGGTCAGGGGGAGCTGTGTTGTGGGGGTCTGACATGAGCTTGGGGGTTGGAGTGTTCATGGTTCCAGACTCAGGTCAGAATGTCAGGGCCATGGGCCAGCCCGGAGTCTCCGGTCCCGCGGTAAAGCTGCACTGGCCGGCTGCAAAGCACAAAGCCCTCAGGGACGCACGTGCTCGCTCGGGGAAAGTGGCCAGGCCGCGGATGCAGGGACAGCATTCCCCGGCCCCTGTCCTGCCACAAAACCGTTTGTCACACATGAAACAGCAGATTAGGAATTTCCTATTCTATTTTTACTGCCAAATTTGCACTGGCGAAGGGCGTCTGGTTTGGAAAAGCTCTCTCCCTTTTTGAGCCGCTTGGCTGCACATGAAAGGGTGGTCGGGCTGGGTCCCCGAGTGCGTATTCACAGCCTTCACAGGCCTCTGTGACTCTGATAAGGGATCAAAACCACATTATCGTCTGTTTTTATTACTCTAGTTAACCATTAAAAAGCTAGTGGAGGTGGGGGCCGGGGGGTTTTCTGGGTTGAGAAAGTTCCCTGGGGTCTGGGCTGAGCCCCAGCTGGGGGCTGTGGAGGGGGCGTCCAGCCAGAGGAGGCGGGGTGCTGTGACTTAATGGCCCCGGATGGGGTGTCGGCTCTCAGCCCAGAGACGCCCCTTAGGCTCTGCGGGGGGCCTGTGGGGTCCCACGTTGGTGAAAGGCGCAGGAGGCGATGCCCATCGGGGCCCACATGCCCAGATGTCCTTCTGGACACACGCTCTCGGCCCACACAAGCAGCCCTGGGGGGCGGGGGCGGGTCAGTGGCGTGGGAAGATGAGGAGGGTGGGAGTCCAGACTGTGCCCACGATGGGGCAAACGCGGGCACTCTGCACCCGTGGGCTTCTGCGGGGCCCAGCGGCTTTGGCGGGCGAGGATGTACTTGCTCTGGGGACCCTTTCAATCCCACGCAAGGGAGGGCCCAGGTCCTTGACCAGAAAATCTCAGTGATGGAGAGAAGTCTCCCTAAAACTTGAATTAGCTGCTGTCCCATCCCCGCACCTTGCTCCCTTGAATTTGGTGCTGGCCACTGTGAGGTTTCTCAAAAGTAAAATGTTGTGCAGTGGATGTCTCTGGACAAACAAGGAGAAAAAGGAAAACTTCCACCTTCTTGGGGCAGAAACTTTCTCTTTGAGCCTGGGAGCATGTGGGCTGCTCTTCAGCCGCTGAGCTGGTCTCCAGACAAATGAACCTGCAGGGAGAGAGTGATTTGTATAGTTGTAAGTAAGGGCTGCTGGGGGCTGGTGAGCTGAGTGAGTGTCCTCCACACACATGTGTGCACACATAAGTGGATGGAGACACCTACACACGTGCACATGAGCGCACAGATGCTGTGTACACACACATGCACAGGTTCACACGCGTACATGCACACATCCACACCACACATATGCCCCCAGGCTCTTGGGACGCTGCCCCCAAATCCACAAGCGGGAGCAATTTCAAAAGCGCCCTCCCACCTGGAGCTGACGTGGTTCTGAGACTCCCCCAGGGAACCTAAGGACAAGAGGGAGCTGAGGGAGGGGCCGCGGCAGCCCGAGGTTGCCACGAGGCAGCAACAGAGCGCATGGAACCCGAGGCTCAGGTTCTCTGCTCAGTGCTGCCCCCCAGGATGGTACAGACATGTATTCTGGGGTTTCCCTCCCAGTGTGGGTGGTGTGGACACACAGACCCCGAGGGGAGCCGAGGAGCCGGGGAAGTTTGGGGTGCAGGCCCAGGGCTCCTGGGGCCTCCACAGGAGAGCAGGGCACCTGCTGGCTCTCAGCCGACACCCAGGACAGGGAGGTGGCCCTGTCACAGGCACTGGGGTGTGTCTGCTTCCCCAAGTTCAAATCTCGCGTTGGCTCCCGGTTGCCCAGCAGCTTGGTCCCTTTGCAATCTTTTCTGCAAAGGGCAGTGAGAGCCACGCCCCCTGCCCTGGAGTCAGTGGGCTGGAGGAGGCCTGCAGCACAGCCTGCCGGACATACCTGGGCCAGCCCGAGGGGTGGGGCTGCGGGGCCTGTTCCTGCCTACCCACCGAGGGGACCCAGCTCGTCGCCTGGGCGTGAAGGTGGGCCATCCCTTCAATGCCCTGATTGCCTTCTGAGCCGCTGTGGTTTGCCCAGGGTCTTCTAGGAAGGAAGGCAGTGGAGGGTCACTCATTGTTTCCTCAGCTTCGCATTCTTCCTGGAATCGAACCAGCAACTTGGGTCTGAACTGGGAAGCTCACCTCACAGGCTGAGGGCAGACTCCCAAGGGGCCGGGGTTCAGGGAACGGGACTGGAGGAGGAGGCTGGTACTCCCCATCCCACGCTGGACATGGGATGGCAGGGCCAACCTGCACTGACCAGCTCCGGCCCTGCTGCTGGCTGAGAAAAGGCCTCAGGCCTGAAGCTCCTTGGCAGCTGGCCTGTTTTATGAGCCAAGCAGCTCAGCAACCACAGAGGGGACTCACAGTTCTGACCACCTGAGCATTTAAAACTTGTGTGTGGGAGTCAGAACTCAGAGGATAGGATGGCACTAGTGTGCTTGGCGGAGTAGCATCCCAGTCAATGGAGGAGCAGCCACACGGCAGTGAGAGAAAGGAAAAAGCGACACAGGAGGGGCCCGGGGGAGGGATGGCCCACCTCCCAGCTGGTCTGGAGACTCACACCTGCCCCCTTTCCGGTCTGGTCTGAGCCCCTGAGGAGACTGCACATGTGGCTGGTGAGCCGGCCCAGAGGTGCCCTCTTGCACTAGCGTGGGGATCGTGAGCAGGGCCCACCTGGAGGGCAGTCCAGTTTCCATGAGGGCATGTTCCCTGGGCCTCGGGTCACTCCGATGCTCACACAGGGGCCGGGACAATCCTTGCACAGTTCCCGGGAAGAGCAGAAATCCTGACACAGGTCACAAGCCCACCAGAGGGTGGCTGAAGGGTCACTGTGCGTGTGGAAAGGAAGGCCCACAGCTGGAAGTTTTAGGAAGAGAGGGCAGGGCTGTGTGCGTCGGTGAGGCTGTGTGTGCTGCCCTCGAGGGCAGGGGCCCACTGTGTATGGCTGGGTGTGTCTGCGTGAGACTGTCTGTGAGGGTCACGCCAGGCGTGGCTGTCGCATCTTGGCTGGTCACGTGCTGAGTGGTGTGGCTGCCGTGGAGGCCCAGCTGCAGTGACTTCGGCCCAAAACCTCGAGGCACAGTTGGTTCTGAGGACTCGCAGATCCCACGCGGTCGTGGGCATGTGGGGGCCATCGAACGGTGCCCCTCTGCTGAGGCTCTACCTGGCCCTTTGTCCCCGAGCTCCTCAGCCTGCTCTCTGCTGGCTCTCACTCTGGTCTCTTTTTCTAAACCTTTATTCGGGTACTGGGCCCTCTGGTCATCCATGGTTCTAAGATCCTTTTAACTTTGCATGGCTTTGTCCTTCGGCCTTACTTTCTGGGAGCTTTCCTCAACCTTGTCCCCCATCTTCCATTTTACCATCAGGTCTTTATTCCAATGGTTCTTTCTTTACCGGACGCCCCTCTCCGCGGTGCCTGGGCGGTGTCACGGTGGCGGTCTGCTCTGGCAGCTGAGAAGTTTCCCGGCCCGGTCTCCTCCCCGCTCCTCTGCTCAGACTGCTTCTCTGGGTTTGTTTTGGGCCCTGTTTCCCCGCAGCAGCCTGGGGACCGTGGCAGGCGCTCAGCATCCAGAACCACGTCCTCTGGGTGGTGCAGTTTTCCGGGAAGACCCTCCTACTGGAGGTGAAGGTGCTGCTGCCCTGGGCTCTGTCACTTGCCCTGATTCCTGTGTATCTTGTGGGTCCCAGCTCTCACCTTCTCTGTCATCAGAGACCAGGTCATCTAACAAAGCTCTGTGTCCTGCTGGTTGGCGATGAGGGTCCTGGGCGCGCTGACGCGGGGCTCACCCGGGCGCACCTCGCTTGCCTCCCTTGGAACGCACAACAGCCGGGGCCTCCGTCCCGTGGGCTCTCCCCACTGCGCCGGGCTCCTGCCTCTGCGGGTGGCTCGGATGGAGGAGGCGAGGTGTGTCCACCCCTGCTCCTTCCCTGGAAGCAGCTCCACTTTCCAAACTGTGTGCTTCAGAACACAAGGTCTGCTTATTACTCTGGTAAAGCGGGGTGGGCTCTGTCCAGGTGGGCCTGGGTGGGATCCAGGCACAGCCACTTTATAACCTTCATGACCTTGGCCACCCCCACGCCTCTTGGAACCCTGTCTCCTTATCTGTTTAATGGGAGCAAAAATCCCACCTGGCAGGGCTGTTGTGGGGCTCAGAGCAGATAACATGCCATAAAGTGCCCGCCGAGGGCTTGGCATGCAGCTGGCGTGGCCGTGGGCGCAGTCTTTGTGTCCTTGTTTGTGTAGGTGTCTTATCTCTGCGGCCCGGAGCCAGAACTGGCTCATCTCACCATGGTCCACGGCTCTGTGAGGCTCGTGGGCTGGCCCCCGGATCTGGGGCTGCGTCCGAGCGGGGTGCGGGGCGGGCCCCCAGGAATGCCATCAATCTCCCAGGCCGCAGGGCCGATCCCCCATCTCTAAGAGGCCACCTGCCGCCCAGAGAGGCTGTCAGCCCCGGGAGGGGCAGCCTGTCCCCACAAGACCAGGCTTGTGCTAGAGCCGCGTCCGGAATTCCACAGAGCCGCCGTGCCTGCTCTTGTTGAGGAATGTCCCCCTCCCCAGTGCCTGCCCCCCAGCCCCCTCCACCACCATCCCGCCTCTGCTCCCTGGGAGGACACGTCCCAGCCACAGACCCAAGTGTGCGGAGGCTAGTGTCGCCTACAGAAGAGGGAGAGGATTTCAGGGTGCTCCCTGGGGTGAATCCAGGCTCAGAGTTTGTAGGAGGTGGTGCTTGTGGGTCCTGAAACCGTGTCCCCATCGAACAAACAGCCAGCTGACTGAGTGGTGGCTTCATTAAAGTAAGGGCCAGCTGGCCCAGTACAAGTGGTGCCGGGAGAATCTGGACCCCGAGCCACAGGTGCGCATGGAGACCCCAGAGGCAGCCGCAGAGGCTGGGGTGGTGCTCCAGTCTTGATGCCCTCAGGGCCATCCGAGGCCACGGCAGGAGTCTGCTGGGGGCCGATGGGTCCTTCTGTCTGTCCTGGCCTCCAGTGACATCCAGGGTGCTGGTTGCAGCCCACCCATGAGCCCGCCGAGGGACGAGGCAAAGCCCTGCTGAACATGCAGAGAAGGGACTGGGTGAGGAGCCCGCAGGTGGCCCCTGGACCTGACAAGAGGCTCCCTTTCTGCAGGCCCAGATGCCAGGGTCCCCTGTGTCTCTATGACTGGGAGTCTTGCCCAAGAGGCTCTGATCTGACTGTGGGCTGTGAGACCCACGTCCCTCACCTTGATGTCCAACCCAACCACTGCCCTGGGCAGCCTTTCCTTTCTGGGCCCAGGTGTCCCTGGCCACTCGTGAGATGAGGCCCAGAATGCCTCCTTCCCATGCTGAGGGGCAGCCCAGGGACAACCCAGAGGAGCCTGGCATCCACTCCCTCACCAGGGGATGATGCAAAGTGGATCAGTGTGAAGTTCCCACTGTTGAATTTTTAGGGACATTCGTGTTTCCAGACCCCCCAAGAGCTACCTGGAGCATCACCCAGGACCACTGCCTCTGAATGACCACAGTTCTGGCTTCCAGGCTGGTGCTCTGGGAGGATCATGGGCCAGGGGGACCCATGGATGGCACCTGACGCCTGCCCCAGGCCTGGCCCCGTGGGCGTCCACTCCGTCGCTTGGCTTTGCTCCCTCCCGAGCCCCCGTGGGAGAGATCACAGTGTCTGCACCCCACTCCGTGCCTGTGACACCCACTCATGTCGTGTGAGTCTGTTGTGTGCCTGCTTTGCTGGTGCACGATTCCATCCCGGGGATAAACCACAGCCCCGTGGATGGCTCAGTGGGCGGTTTCTAGCTCCGGGCTCTCAGGGTAAAGCGGGCATGATTCACACTTGTCTGGGTAGGTGTGTGTGCTCTGGAGCTGGTCTCAATGGGTGTGATTGTCTTGCTGAACTGTTATCCGAAGTACTGTTATCAATTTGCACCCTCACAAGCAATGTTTCAGAACCTTCATCTATTACTCCCAAGCATTTAAAATCAAAAGTTCTTTTACTTAGGAAATTCCAGCTTCAAATGTCTTCACTGATGATTTTTAGCAAAAATATTCAAGAAACAAATAGGCCACTCAACTGTTCCAAGTCCAGCAAAGAAAGAAACACCCTCGACTCACTTTCAGAAGCAATTAGACTCTCGATAACAAAACTCGTGAGGAGCAGTCCAAGAAAAGATTACAGGCCCTGAAGAAATCAAAAGGAGCAATGGGATAATACACTGTGACCAAGTTGTGTTTATCCCAGAAATAAAATAGTGGTTTAATACTACAAAACCAATCAATATAATCTTCTGTCTCAACAGATATAAGAGGAAGATCACATCAACAGATGAAGAAAAATGTTTGATATTGTTCAATATCCATTCCAAAAAAAACACTTCCATTAGGAACAGAGGAAAGTTCCTTAACCTTAATTGTATGCATAAGAAACCTTATAGCTTTCACTCCGAGCCTGGGAAAGAGGTGGAATTTCCTACCTCCCATTTCGCTCAGCAGCATCTGAATGGAGGCCCCCACAAAGCTGCAGGGTGTGAAAAATACATAAGAGGCATAAGGATCGGCTAGGAGAATAGAAAACCTCCACTGCTCTCAGAGGACATGATCATGTGTGGAGCAAGTGCAGAGGAACAAGGAGATAAATTTTCAAAATTGGTAAGAGACCCAGGAAGTTTGCTACATTCAAAATCAACATGTAAAACTTAGTTGCTTCTCTAGAGGCCAGTGACAGACTGAGATTTAGAAAGCACCTCATGTACAAAGCACCTCACACAAAAGTATGAAATGCATAAGAAAGAAAAAAGATGCGTAGGATTCTTGCAGAGGAAATTGATCTAAAAAAATTGAGAGATGTACAAGACCTGAGTAATTAGACTAATGGAACACTGCAGTCATGAATTGAGAGTCGGTTCTCCCCAGAGGAACCTGCAGATTTTGTATAATACCAACCTAAATCTCTTCTTTTACTGTTGGTGGATCATTGCAAATTGATTCAAAAATCTATGCTGAGATGCAAAGAGCTGAGAACACCTCCGCCCCCTGAAGGACAAGGGACAGAGTGGTTCTGACAGCGAGCTGAGTGGAACTCCGTCTTCATGGCCTGGTGGCCCCTCTGCAGGGACAGAGCAGATGGGGGGGCCGAGCAATGACCTCAGAAACAGGCCGTGCACGCAGCCCCGGCGCCGGACAGCGGAGCCCAGCTTCTGGTTCTGCACTCACAGAGCCAGAAACCGCCACCCTGTCCTCAAAAGGAAGGCGCTGAGCAGACCCAACGTCAGCCTTCCTTCTCAGGTCCACAAGGGGAGGTCACAGGGCTGACCTCGCCCCCAAGATCGCAGAGACCAGTGGTCACTGAACACAGAGATGAACCCTGAGTTGTGTGGGGGCCGAGGATCTGTTTCACACTAAAAAATGACCCTGGTAGACAAATTCCTAAATGTGACGCAAAACAAGAGTGTTTCAGAGGATATTGAGAGACATCTTTGCAACTTCTGTCTGTGGGTGGACTTCTCATACAATTTACAAAACAATAGCTGGAAAGGCAAAGACTGATCAATTCTAACCCAATTAAGAAATTTTGTCCCACCGAAAGGCCCCATAAAAGGAGTGAAGAGACAAACCACAGGGTGGGAGGAGACCTGTGTACGCTCAACCAAAAAAGGAGGCCGGGCTAACTGGAACAGGAGTCGGCGGAACTGAGTGCCTGACCCAGCGTGGCAGCCAGCAGCTCAGCAGGAGGAGCCCAGATAGATCGGAGCGCGTTAGGAGTCAGGAAACACGAGTTAAGATCACAATGCGAGATCCTGACTCACCCGGCAGCTTGGCAAGCGTTTAAGCAGTGGCCGGGCCAGCGGCCGCGAGGGCGCGGGAACCCTCATGCCCTGCCGGGTGGGGGTCACTTGGCACCAGTATCTTGGGAAAGCCCAGGGAGCACACCCCGGACGGCCCTTCCGCCCCGTCATCAGCCCCGGAGAAACCCCCGAGCCGAGGATGTGGGGGTTTTGAGGGAATGTCCACAGCAGTATTATTTATAAAGCAAAAAAAAACCCCAAACAAACCTGGAAACAGCCCAAAGGTAACACTCAGGCAAGAAGCTGCTGGGAAGGACTCAGCTCAGAGGGGCTGCGTCCCAGGACACAAGGCCCAGAGGCCACTGATGAGAAATCAAGACCCGGCAGAGTGAGTGCACTCAAGATAAAGGGACACAGACGAGCAAGGCGGGCCCTGTCGTGAAGCCCAGGGCCGGAAGCCAAGGGGTGAGGCTTGCCCGTGTCTTCACCTGGGGCACGTGTGGGCTTCCCAGCGACAAGCCATTGCATACACTGCACGTGGGGTCTGACTCCTTCCCCCAATCTTCCCTGAGCAGGATTCGTTTCACAAGTTTGGGAAAACTGAACTTCAAGACAGAAAGGAACTGATCTGCTTCAAGCCCCTTTCCACCACGGCCCCCGCGGCCCCGCAGCTGTTTCCTGCAGCAGATCAGGTATCACACCCCCCCCCCCCCGACCCCACAGAGGTTTTCCTGGTGATGCAGCTGCTGCTGGATCCCATGAGCAGGTGGTCAGGGTCCGAGCGAACAGGCGGGCGGAGGGCTGGGCGCCCGGCTGGGCCTGAAGAGGCGGCATAGCCTCAGGAAGTCTGCCCACGCGGGCTCCGGGCTGAAGGTGGTCACGGTGCTGCTGAAGGTGATGGGGCCTGATGGTGATGGCCCGAGGGGACCCTCTTCCAGGTCACTGAGGGGCCCCTGTGGCCTCCACAGTCCAGAGGGGAGACATGGGACTCCAGGTCACTCGCCGTGGCCCTTTGCCCCAGGCCTCAGTCTCCAGCGCCCAGGCTGGCTGGTCATCAGGGCTTGGAGGGCCTGGGGAGTGTGTGGCCCATGGAGACACACACTGCAGAGACCAAATGCAGCCTTCCCTCCCTCCTGGCATCACTCCTGGCATCTCACGTCCACCCAGGAGGAATGTTCAGGAGCTCGTTGGCATCTCGTGCTCCTCCTGAGGGCTTTCCCTGTGGGCGCCGTGCCCGTACCCCTGGTGAATCTCCAGTCCTGAGCAGCTGAGCCATCAGCCAAATGTCCTGGGTCTCTCCTTGTCTCCTTCTGCCCTTGTGCAGTTCAGAGTCACCCAGATTATTCCAAAACGAGGGCCTGGGCCTGGGGGCAGCACACAGAACAGGGCAGGGGGCAGGGGCCAGAGGGCAGAGGGCAGGGGAGGGGCAGGAGGCAGGGGCCAGTGGGCAGGGGCAGAGGGCAGAGGTCAGGGGAGGGGCAGGGGCCAGAGGGCAGGGGGCAGGGGACAGAGGGCAGGGGGCAGGGGGCAGGGGAGAGGCAGGGGTCAGGGGGCAGGGGATAGAGGCAGAAGAGTGGCCCTACGTGAACTTCTTCTCAGCCAGGCCGGGAGCTGGAACCCTGGCCGGAGGCCATCCGCGTTGGGTGGTGACTGGCGCCTGTGGCTATGTGTCCCCTGACCCAGAACCCACGTCTTTCTCTTCCACCTTTCAGAGCTTCTTGTGCAGCCTAAATGGAAGCCCTCTAGCCTGAACCCTGCTGTCCTGGGGGCTCCCTCCTGGAACCCTGGGCCCAGTGTGCCTCCAGCTTTGCTCCATCTCAAGGGCTGCCACGAAGCTCGGATCTGCAGAGGTGTGGCTGGATGCCTCAGGACCGCGTCCACGGCACAGGGATCGGAAGGTTCCTCTGTTCCCGATCAGCAGGACCTCAGCCACACAGGAGGCAGGGGAGGGCCCCCAGGGCACTGGCTCCATGACTCTCTGCTGATGGACTTAGAATCCGAGTCTTTGCTCTCGGGAAGGGCCTGGGGATGGGGCCACGGAGCTGCCGCAGCAGAAACCCTCTCCAGGCCGGGGGTGGGGGATGTCCAGGAGCCCCTCAGAGCGGCTGCTTAGACTTCAGCTGCTGGGGTGTCTGGGCTGGGGTCTCTGGGCTGTGGTCTCCTGTGGTCACTGTCCACCTCCCATGCCCCCCTGACCCCGACAGCCCCTCACCCCTCACAGGCAAGAAGTGTCAGTGTCTGGCTCTGGGTTCCCACCCTGAGCCCTGAGTCAAGGTCATCTCTAAGCAAGGCGGCGGCCATCCGCACTGACCCGGAGGATGTGCTGCCTGTCATCATGACGCCTTCCACCCCTTCTCGCCCCCCAGACCACCCCCCACCCGCCTCTGCCCTCCTGCACACCCTCCCAGCTTCTCTTTCTCACAGACAGACAGTTCCTCACAATTTCCTCCTGGATTAGCTAAAAAACAAAAGGAGAATACAATTCTTTTAAATCAGAATGGTAGAAATTGTCCACACAAAATAAAATTTGTACAAACTAAACTGCCTGTGGTAAATTTGGCTTTGGACTCTAAGTTAATAATAAATCATGCAAACTGTGACCCAGGAAAAGAGGATATTTTTTCTGAGGCTGGGAAGGGGGCAAGCCTCTCACCCTTGGGTGTCTCTCCTGATCCCCATAGATCCCACATGAGAAGTTCTAATCATAAAACTGATATGAACAATTAGCAATGAATATATCATAATTTTTGGTAAAATTGAAATGGAAAAAAATTTATTTCTATGAATAGAATTTTAGTGAAATGAAAAAAAAAGGTAATTGGAAGCTGTTTGATTTCAAGTTCAGATGATTGACAAAGATTAAATACAGTGGATTAATAGAATTTGCCCTAGAAAAGTGCTTTTTTATTGAACGTTAATCCAGGAAGGCAATATTATAGTAACAATTTTTATATTCAGATGTCACTGAGGTGCACACAGCTTCACTGTCTGCACACACATGGTACACACACGGTGCACACATATGGTACACACAGTGCACATACATGGCACACACATGGTGCACACGCATGGCACACACAGTGCACACATGGTGCACACACATGGCACACACACGGTACACACAGTGCACACACATGGTGCACACACATGGTGCACACATGGTGCACACACAGAGCACACACATGGTGCAAATACATGGCACACACACATGGTACACACAGTGCACATACATGGTGCACACACAGTGCACACACATGGTGCACACATGGTGCACACAAATGGTACACACACGGTGCACACACACACAGTGCACACACACGGTGCACACATGGTGCACACACAGAGCACACACATGGTGCACACAAATGGTACACACACACAGAGCACACACATGGCAAACACACAGAGCACACACATGGCAAACACACAGTGCCCACACAGTGCACACACATGGTGCACATACATGGTGCCCACACGGTGCACACACATGGTGCAAACACACAGTGCACACACACATGGTGCACACATACACACACACAAGCCCCATCCCAGGAGGGCCCAGCCCTCCCTCTCTCACTGATGTGTCCCTCAATCAAGGGATGAGCCAGGCCTCGGGGTCTAGGCCGCCTTCACTGCTCTGACCCCTGTCCTTTGGGGGTTGGATGAGTTCCGAGCCCTTGTCACTATTCTTCCCTGCCCCCTGTGGAAGCCTGGTAAGCCATTTTTCCTGGCTATTTGTCCCTTCCATCAAGAGTTACCATTTTCTTGGCAAAAAATACAACCATATCATTGCTATCAATATATAATATTATAAAAATATAATTAATTAGCATAAGGCATGAAAATGATACCTGTGAGGTGCTGGATCCTGGCGTGAGGCACCCGCCTGGTGGCCTAGCCCCCCTCCGGCTCCCCAGCCCGGCCCCCGGCGCCCCTCCCCAGGGCCTGTGGGCTGTCCACTCCCAGTCTGCTCTGGGGGTCCCCTCAGTGGGGGCTCTCCTGCCCCGGTGACCCCAGGGGAGGATCCCGGCCCACCTCTCTCTGACAGCTTGGCTTCTTCCAGCCCAGACAGGCTGTCCTGGACCCCGAGGTCAGGCCCTAGGTCAGCTGTGGTGGTCGTGGGCTTCACCCCACCAGCCTCCCACCTGCCACGTGCCCTCCGTCGGGGCTGGGGGTGGCCCGGGGCCCTGCAGGGTGCGAATCTCCTGCTGTCAGCTGGCCCAGCGCCCAGAGGAGAAGCTGGGGAGACTCCACTTGAGGGAGGGGTCAACATACCCTCTCCTCTGCGCAACCACGAGATAACGATGCAGCTCAGCCTGGGTGCGGGGGCTCTGCAGACCAACACCTCATCCCCATCCAACGTGGGCCCACGGCCCCGGGCCACTGTCTGCCAGCCGTGTGGGCATCCTAGCAAACGCACCTCTCCTGGATGGGTGTGTCCAGAGGGCAGGATGAGGGTCTGTTTGGGCCCTGGGCCAGCGCTGGTGTCACTGGAGAGGGACCCTGTGGAGCCTTGGTCTGATCTGGGATGGGCCGGCTAGGGATGACTAGCTCCCGCCCCCCGCCCTTTGCTCCTGGGGATGGCGATGGACTGGGGGGAGGGGGGCACAGTCTCTCCCACTCACAGCCCCTCTGGGCCTGTCTTATCTCTCAGGCCCTCTGGTTTCAGTCTGTTTGTCCTGACATTAGGTGCATTTATCTCCTGCTCGTCATGCGTCAATAAAGCCGGGATGCTGCAGGGACGCCTCTCTGAGGTCTGGCCTCTGGGGTGCGGCATTGGGGGTAATGGCGCCCCACACAGAGTGGAGGATCCTCTTTCTTCAGAACCCCCAGTGGGTCTGAGGAGCCTCTGGGGCTGCTGCTCTGTTTAAGGGCGCAGGTGTCTGACACCGAGCGGGAGCCTCCTCCTCGGGGCTTCTGCAGCAGCAGCAGGATGAAGCCCCGCTCGCCCTGGTAACATGGAGGGCCCCAGGGGTCAGGGCCCTCACCAGCAGAGCTGGGACATGCCAACGGGCCTGATTTATACGGTACTTGCTGCCTGGGCATTGGACTGCAAAGCTGTTTTTTTTTTTTTCCCCAAAAAGAATGTTCTGGAAAGAGCTTCTGCACTTTTCCTCCTGGGTGAGCCCCTGAATGTGTGCAGTGAGGCTGGGGAGAGTGGATCAATCCAAAGCGCATACTGAGGGGAGACCCCCCATCCCCACTGGTCTGGGGCCTTCACGGACCCCCCACCCCCTGCTCCCGCTCGGGGGCCCTGTCTCCAAACCTGATTCTGCCCCATATTGGAGCCTGGATCCCCACCTGTCAGCTGCCCGGGCCACGAGGAGGGTGCACTCCCAGACCAGTGGGGCCACCACCCACGGCCGGGAGCGCAGAGGGCCAGAAACCAGCAGGTGTCATTGGAAGTCTGATTAGACTCTGCGTGGAGCTGGAAATGTAAACACTGATAGAGCCAGCGGACTTAGGTGCCCTCTGCCCTGAGACGTGATGTCACCTCAAGCACCTGTTTCTGGACGGAGCTCCATGGATGCGGGTGTGTCTGCACCAGCACTGTGGGGAGACACAGGTGTGCTCATGGGGGCAGGGGGCGGGACGAGGACAGGGCCTGGCCCGGGGGTGTGCGGAGCTGGGTCCCGGCTGCAGGGACTTGCCAAGCCCAGCTGGCCTGTCCGGCAGACACAGGGCCAAACAAGGCAGCTCTGGGCCTCCTGGAACTTATCTTGAGTCAATAGGAGACCGGGTGGTTCTGGAGGCTATTGACGAGTCTGGAGACAAGGGCGGCATTCAAGCCACAGCCTGTTTCCAATGAGCTCAGCTGCTCCACAGCTGGGGCCAGGGACAGGCTCGCCCCCAACTGCCAGGCCTGTTTCTCCCACTGGTCAAGGCTGACCGGGCCAGGGTGCCAGGTGCCAGGGGAGCCCTTAGTGAGAAGCACCCAGAGCAAGTGTTGGGGGGGGGCAGGCGGAGGCCAGGGAGTTGCACACCATGGCTGCAGGTGACCCAGGCTCCCCCGTCGGCAACGGGTTTCTAGAATGAAACTTGCTGATCAGGGAGGGTGAGTGTGAGCAGTGGGGACCCAGTCAGTGTCCCTGGAGCCTGAGGGCTGGTGCACCGTGGCCTAACTTCCGCGGGGTTCCATGGGAGGGGGCAGAGTGGTCCTGACAGTTTCCACTGCCTCATCCTGCTGCTTGGGAGTGGTGAGACAGGCAGGACAGGCTGTCCACTTGCCTGGCCTCTGGGCCAGCTCGGTGCAGACTTCGACATACCTGGGGTCTCTAAACACAGCTTCTGCTTAGGGAGGTGGGTGGAGCAGGGATCCTTTCTCCCCAAGAGCTTCTGGACGCAGAGTAGCCAGGTTGATGAAGACCAAGGCGAGGATCACTTCCGGAGTCATAGGCTCTATGTTAGGGGTGTTTGCTCACCTCCAAGGAGGCCAGGATGCTGTGGGACACCGCTGTGAGGGGCTGAGGCAGGAGGAACAGCCGGGAAGGCACTGGGCCAGCAGCGAGCAGCAGCTCCGAGGCTGGAGGGTTGGCGCCCTGGGCTGCCCGCAGGCAGCAGGTGTCCTAGACCTCAGGGCCCTGTTCTCTTTGCTGTGGCCTGTCAGGCCTCTTAGTGTGAGTGCAGCAACACCCCCAGCACTGTCAGTGAAGACCCCTGACTGGGCTGGGCAATGTCCACCTGGCACTCGGAGTGCGACTGTCTTAGTCCGCCTGTGACGGGACACTGCTGGCTGGGCCGTCACCAACAGCATGTGTGTTTCTCAGTCTGGAAGCTGGACCTCCAGCAAGGCGCCAGCAGCATCCACTCTGCTGAGGCCCTGCATCCTGGGTCATGGATGGCGTTTCCTTGCCATGTCCTTGTGTGGATGAAGGCCTGAGGGGCTCTCTGGGGCCTCCTCTCTATGGCCCCAGAGGGCCCCACACTCATGACCTCATCGCACCAGAGCAGCCCCGCAGCACCGTCACACTGGGCGGTTGGAGTTAACACGTGAATGGGGGGAAACAAACATTCAGTCTACAGCCGTGACCTTCTTCAGAAATGGGGTCTTCGCACAGAGATGTGGCTGTGGACCTCAGGGTGAAGTCTTCCGGGGTGCAGAGTTGGCCTTGCGTCACTTGACAGGTGTCCTTCTCAGAAAAGGAACTTGGGCAGGGGCCACACGACGAAGGAGCAGAGATCCCGTGACGTGCGTGCGGGGGCCCTGAGACGCCACAGTCGCCAGGACCGGAGCCAGGCCTGGACCAGAGGCTGCCTCCAGCCTGAGGGAGCCAGCCCCGCCCACACCGTGACCTCCGGCCTCTGAATAAACATCTGCTGCTTAGGCACCCAGCGTGCCAACACCCCGGGAGCCTGGGCCTCTGTAAAACCCTAACCTGGAGCCTGTCGGGGTGCACCTGGTCCTCCAGCTTGGAGCGTGCTGCCGTATCGCCTTCATTTAGCTCCCTTGCTAAGCCCTTCCTGTGTGCCAGGTACACGGGTGCAGACATGTATGGGGTGCAGACAGATATGAGGGACAGATAGGCATGGGGTACAGACAGGTATACGGGCACCGGCAGGTATGTGGGTGCAGACAGGTATAGGTGCACACAGGTATAGGGGTGCAGGCAGGTATGGGGTGCAGGCAGGTATGGGGGTACAGGCAGGTATAGGGGTGCAGGCAGGTATCGGGAGCTGGGAAGAAGGTGCCCTTTGTCCAGGGTGGAGTTTGTTGCTTTAACAAACGTTGCTGAGGTCCTACCACACAGCCCCTTGTCTCACCTTCAAGATCGCCTACAACCTCATGCACCAGCCCCCACTAACACCTGTGTCCTGTCTCCTCACCCCTGAGCTTGTCCCTTGGAGCACCCATAGGTGCTGGTGACCCTGCAGGGCAGCCTCCAGGCAGTGACAGGCGGCGTCCAGAATGACCATTTCGAGGTCCCATCTCCCTGCGATGTGGACGGACTGAGGGCTGACCGCGGCTCTCAGGGTCACCCACGCCCTCTGACTGTCCTCCCCTGTGCTTCCCGAGATGCTTCCCGAAGCCCCTGGGAGCATGGAGGCAAGCCCAGGGCGAGACCGGTGAGGCGGGCGGAGACCTGTGCTGGTGGAGGGCTTCCTGTGCCCCCCGGGGTGGCGGAGTGCGGTCAGGCCTCCTTGAGGCTCCCAGAAAGATGGGGGCTGGGGGTGGCAGGGAGCAGGGAGGGAGAGGCATCCCTAGGTCAGCCTAGGCCACATGTGCCCTCTGAGCACCCACTGTCTGCTCAGCTCTGCTGGGGTGCAGTGGGAAGCAGGGAGGAGAGACTTTTGACCTCGAGGAGAGTCAGGGGTCACTGGTGGGGGCAGAGGGCTGAGTGACAGTGGGGGACACAGAGGCTCAGCACACTGGCTGCTATGACAGCTGCTACCAGGCGCGTCACCCAAAGGTGCCTGACAGCACGTTTCCCTTCTGAAGTCCCCCAGCCCGTCCTGCGAGCCGTGTCCACTGCATGGAGCAAGCTGTGGAGGGGCTGGCCCTGGGCCCCATGGCCTCACAAAGACCGGGCATCCAGCGTGCAGCTGAGAGCGCCCCAAGGACCCCAGGAGAGGCTGCGCACAGCCAGCACGCGCTCAGAAGCCGCCACTCTCGCCTCTTGGTGGGGGGGTGGGTCCCACCAAGGCCTGCCCTCCTGAGACCTGGGAAGGTGTGCAGGCGGATGGGGTGGGCCCGGTTCGGCAGCTCAGGACTCAGCTTCCCCCTCTGAGCCTCAGTTTCCTTGTCCGTGACGGGAACCAGCGATCTTCAGGGACTGGGCTCCCCTGCTGGTCCCCTCTGCAGGGTGGGGGGCCGTCTCCTGTCCAGCAGGTGACCCTGGGACACCTCGAGGGGAGCAGGCTCTGGGAGGCGCAGGCCCCGGGTCTCCTGGCCTTGCAGGTCTGCCTGGCTTCCGGCCAGTCTTGGGGCCTTCTCTGGTGATGCTCAGAGGACCGCAGGCCCGCACAGCCCACCCAGGTGGGACCAGCGCCCCCAACCTTCTGGCCGTTCCAGGCACCCAGGAGCACTGTGCCTGTCAGCCCGGCTTCCAGCCTGAGCCTAATTACTTAATTTGCACTAATTCTCATGCCATTAATACACGCTGCCTAAAATAACATTGCCTAGAAAACAAACTTGTCCATGTCACTATTTTTGTCGTATTTTGAGGGAAAAAAAGGGAGTCACGTTTTCAGCCTTTCCAGCTGTTTCCCATTTCTTCCCCTTGACTTGCTGTTCGGAGCTAAACTTGGAGACGGGATTCTGGGAGAACATTAAAGGGACACCAGCCCTGGTTTTCGCATCAGACTGGACGCCGTGTCCCCTTCTACAAACCCTTGCTGGTGGAGGAGTGTTAGCCCCCGGGGTGCCTGTGTCTGGTCCTGTTCCATGCCAAGCTCCCGACACAGGCAGAGTCCACCTACAGGACCTCTTTATCAGCACCCTGTGGGGAGCTCTGTCCTGGAGGTTGCTGAGTGGTGAGGCTGGGATCCCCGCAGGGCTGGGCCATCAGCGCTGGTGATGTGACCCTCAGCCGGCAAGGAAAGAGAGCCCAGATCTGACCACAAACACAGACGGTCCTCTGGCTGCCTCCCCCCGCCCCTGGGGGCCCTCATGGCCACCAGCAGGTCTGGGGCTGGAGCCGTGGTCTCTGAACGCCCCTGCCCACTCTCAGCCCCTCCCGTGAGTGCTGGTGTGGAGGGGAGTCACAGCGCCGCTTTCCCCAGCCTGTGGGTGTTTCAGGCCACCCCAGCCCGGCCCCCTGGGGACAGCACAGAGCCCAACCTTGGACTCTCCATGGCAGTTGCTCTGAGCGTGTGTGCGTCCCGTTGGAGGGCCCCCGTGTGCACACACGTGAGGACATGGTCTGCGTGCATCCTGTGTGCAGATGCCCGGGTGCCCATTGGCTCCTGCAGGCAGGTGGACACCCGTGTGCACACACATGTCTGCACGCATGTGTGATAGGGGTGGCGCGGGCCCAGGGCACTCCTGGAGACCCACACATGACCCGCTGCCAAGTTGTCTCCATTGTCACCGAGTGTTTCCAGCTCCACGCCCAGGAGCACGCCATCTCCTCGCTGCTCAGAAACCCCGGCCAGACTTCTAAACCGCGAGGCAGATTTCGAGGCCCTTTTTTTAGCTGCCGAATGAAAAAAATAAGCAAACACAAATCTGCTGACCCCAAGCCTCCTCCTCTTCTGGAGAATTTAATTTCTGAGCTTTGATCTGATACCAGGACCCAGAGGACTTGTTATTTCTAAATAATGAGCTGAATGTTTGTGCTCTGAGCCTGAACTTTTCTGGTTTGGGGAAAAATATGACTTTCCATAGAAGCTCTTTGATGCGGCCAGTGGTGCTGTCCACACAGGAATGAAAAGGCCTTTCAGAGGCCTGGCGGTGGTGAGGGGGCCACCAGGCCGAGGCTGCGGGGGGCCCTCAGGACAAAGCCCCACCGGCCCGCCGCGTGGGAAGCGTGGGTGGCGGGAGCCGGGCCTCTGCTCCCTCCCCAGGGCCATGCTTGCTCTGGCTCCACCCCCAAGAGTGGGGAACCTGCTGGGAGAGAACCCCCTGAGGCAACCAACGACTGCTGTCAGCTGGGGCTTCCTCGGGAAGAAATCCCCCTGTCAGGTGAGACCCAGGCTGGAGCAGGACCCCTGCCCCTGAGGAGGGGCTGGAGGCAAGGCAGGCTGCCCGGGCGCCCCTGCAGACGGCACCTCCCCAAAGTCAGGGCCACACCGTGGGCAGACTCAGGCCCGCAGAAGCACCACTGGCTTGTCCGTTGGTGCAGACGCACGGCCCAGCCTCCGGGGTGGCAGGCCGCCCCTCGGGGCCCTCAGGTGGGTGCTGTCCTGGGGACCCACCGCCTGCACTGTTTTCCACGGGGGTCCAGGTTTGGGGTTGGGCTCAGGACCCATGCAGAGCCCAGTGTCCTCCCTAGGAGGCAGGCTGCTTCTTCCTGCCCCTGGAGCCACCAGCACCCTCAGGAGCACCCTGCTCTCTTCCCTGGGAAATGATCATTCCAGGGCAGGACTGGGGTGAGCCTGGGGCCCCCTCTCCACCCAACCCAGGTGACTTCACACCTATGAATGGCTGACTTCACACTTTATGGTGTTTCCCCTGGAGAGTCCCAGTGAGCAGCAGCAGGCCTGTGCCCAGAGGTCAAGAGGCAAATGTCGTCGGTCACCTGGCCCACAGAGCGCACTTGGGCAGCCTGGAAGAAACACCTGGCTGTTCCTGGGGCTCCAGCCCAAACCTCATCTCCACCTCGTCTGCTGGAAGGACCAAAGTCAGGCTGGCTGAGCCGAGCTGCCTCAGACAAGCCCCAAAGCAGAGTGCCCTTGTCCTCTGTGCCCAGCGTGGAAGCGAGCCGTGGCCTCAGAGCTCACACCTGAGGCTGCCTGGCCTGGCCAGAGTGGGGTTGGGACATGCTTAAAAAAGAAATTAAATAATTGAATTAACAGGTGATACAGTGACTGGTCCCACACTCCAGGCAGGTTTGGCAACAGCAAGGAGCCCAGCAGGAAAACTGATGAAATCAGAAAACAGTGTGGGGCATCAGTTCATTGTTTGTGGCAGAAACACTCTCGAGGTGTTCGTAACAGGGAGACTGTGCTGGGGGTTCAGGAACTCTCTGCAACATCTTCAGAATTTTTCTGTAAATCTAAAAACATGCCAAAATAAAAGGTTAATTTGCAGAGGAGTTGGATGGGGGTTGCCACGTGGGGCCGGTGTCTGGGTCTGGCTCTGGCTCTGGCTGGGTCTCTGGGGAGGCTGAGGTGCTGTGCTAACCCAGGGAGGAGCAGGCCCAGCTGCGGCCAGTGGGGATCAGTGGTCGGACCCCGAGCCTCCTGAAGGTGAAGCTGAAGGGGGGCAGCCGTGCCCGGGAGGAGGACTGAGCGGGGCTGATGGGCATGAGGCGGGGCCGTGCGAGAGCAATGGGGCTCGGGCCCAGGTGCATCCTGACTCTGTCTGCGGGACAAACGAGTCAGGGCTGGGGAGATGTCCTGGGCCCGTTGGTGCACCAGCTCCAGACCTGTCCCCAGCACCACAGGCCAGCAGTCCGCCCAGAGCAGGTCTCTGGGGGTTCCTGTGGTGAGGACCCCGCTGCGGGCAGCCCTGGACACTAGGTGGAGCCTTGCTGAGGAGGGGTCTGTGGAGGGGTCCCCGCCCCCCCCCACTTCTCTGCCACCCTGTCCCGGCCACCAAGGCAACCCTGATGTCTTCTGACAAATAATGTCCTCCAACCTGGGAAGGTTGATCAAAGCCAAGCCTAGATTCTTCATTCCTTTTAAAAATTGTATTTCATTTTATGGGCCTATTATTATTATTTAACAATTCCCTATGAGTGGGCTTTTAGGTCATTATAAGTCTTCGCTGGTGGCTCAGCTGGTAAAGAATCTGTCTGCAATGTGGGAGACCTGGGTTCAGTCCCTGGGGTGGGAACATCCCCTGGAGAAGGGAACAGCAACAGTATGGTGAATAACAGTGCAGAAGCCTGTGCGCAGCCAGCCTTTGGGCTGAGAGGTGTCCCCCCTGGGAAAGGTGATAGGGAGCAAGAAGGGGCCAGGGCAGAGGAGCTGCTGCTCGGGGCGGGGCCTGGGGCCCATGGCACGCCCGCTGGGTCAGAGAGGTACACCCGGTGGAGCGAGACCACTCGTGACTCAGCCACAGACAAACACCTCGTGTCAAGCTCACCGCACACAGATAAACGGCGAGAATTCCAGAGGCCACCCAGACTGGCCAATCAGACAGAGCTTCCCCCGAGTTACCGTGTTGGGAAACAGCTTAATAGCACCTTTCTTGTTACTGATTAATTTTGTTTGATGTGGGAGGCTACACAGATTTTTAATAAGCGCCACTTGTGATTGCAGACCAACCGAAGCTTCCAGAACCATGAAGTGCATTTCAGGGTATTTCACAAGTGCCTGCCCAGCACTCCTGGGCTGGGGACAAGACGGCTGTGGGAGGAAAGCTCCTGTGACCTCACGACGTGGGACCAGGGAACCACCAGTGGCTCTGCTGCTCTGTAAACCTGCAGCCTGAGCCTACTTTGTCTCCTACCGAGAGATGGAGGTTTTAGCTGGTAGGCTCTAGAGGACTCGGAAAGGAGAAAACTCCAGAGACTCCAAAGCCAGGGGGGACCCTTGGGCCCCTGCCGTCTGTGCCAATCCACCCTGTCCTCCACAAAGGGGCCGTGATGACAGCCAGGCAGCTGCACTGGTGCTGGGTCCTGGGGCCCTGAGAGTAACTCCCACCTGCACAGGAATGAGTGCGAGCCTCTGTTTGGATTGTGCCTGGACCAAGCCTTGTTTCTGGTCAGTGACTACTTCTGGGGTCTTTGGAGGCTTGGCCATATGCGTCACTAGCTGGTGGGCAGAGAGTGACTGGACGAACTGATGATACAAAACACACAAGACAGATAGCTGCCCAACGCCCAAGCCACCCAGAAAAGCAGATACAGCTGGCGCTGCAGCCAAGGGGAAGTATGTCAGTTAGGATACACTGGGCCGCAAGTAACAGAAACCCCAGCTGGGACTGCCTTAGCTGAGAGGTGGGCTGGCTCTTGGCACTGGAGGTCTCCAAGCAGGCTGGCTTCCAGGGGCCTCCAGCGGCTCAACAATGCAGTCAGTGCCCCGATTTCCTTCCAGCTCTGCCTTCTGCAGAGTCAACCTCATTCCAAATTCAGTTCAGCCTCATGAGCACAAAATAGTTGCTCCAGTTCCAGACTGCACATTCAAACACCATCCTGCCCAGAAGGAGAGGGAAGGTGGCAGGAATCCACACAGGGAATCACCGTGACTGGACCCCTTAGATTACCTGTCCACCCTTCAACAGGGACAAGCGGCAGGAATGTGTGATGGATACAAATGAACCACGGCCCTACTTGGAAGAGGAGGGTATGGGCAGCCTGGCTCCAAGAACATGGGCTGTGGGCACTGGGGGTGGGGAGGGTGGATGGATGCTGGGTGGGCAACTTGGAACGCTCAGGAAGGTGCGGGTGGAGCTGTGTCTACACCCTCACACCAGTCGAGGGGAGCATGCATGCTGCGCAAGGGCTTTTGGGTTTTATTTCCGAGAAACCTGGGAACCAGAAATGCCTTGGGGATAGGAGGGAGGCCCATGCAGGCCAGTGTCCCTGAGCTCACCTCGGGGGTGGCTCCTGCCAGAGCTGAGGCCCCAGCGGCCCCAGAGGCCGGGCCTGGCATGTGTGGAGGAGGTGGGGGCACAGGAAGAGGGCTGGGGGGGCATTCCTCTACCAACCAGATGTCCAGCTGGCTCCGGCTGGGCCTCCCTGCGCACTGCGTTCTATCCCCGCAGCCGGCTGGTGGGAGCGGGGTGGGGGGGTTGTGTGTCTGCCACTCATTCTGTAGACGATGGGACTCAGGCCTGGAACGGGTGCTTTCTGAGGTCTCGCCGCCAGTACAGGGCACTCAGGACTCAAACCTCGGTCTGCCAGACTCTGCAGCCTGACCGTACAGATAGGCAGCCTCTCCCCGGGAGGAGGGTTGAAGATCAGACTGAGGCTGCTTGTGGAGGTAATGGGGGTGGACAGTGGCTTGGGAGGGAGACCCTGGGCCACAGCGCGGGCCGGCCTGGCTTCTAGCCTTGGTTCCTGAGGCAGCGGGAAGAGGCCTGTTGCCCGGCCCACATGGGCACTTTCCTGAAAGGCGGGGGGAAGGGCCCCGGCTGGGTTATCTCTACCTCCTGTGTGAGCTTTTCCACAGAAGACTGACAGTCATACAGGCGACTCCTGCCCATAGAAATTAACTTAACTTTGGCGGAATGCCACTGCTGATGGCCCTGGGGGTGGACTTGCTTCATCACTTCTGAATTCCCTCAATATTCCTTATTTCCCGTATAATGCCGTGTTTTGAATTCTGAGAGCTGGTTCTAACATGTTGCTGGTTTCCTCATTAATTAGTGCATTCAATAAAAACTCTGATACATTTTCCACTTGTATGATAGTCACAGTTTCAGCTTTTCAAAATGATCCTGTGATGCCCCCTGGTCATCTGAGGTAGAGTCCGGAGCTCAGGGGCAGGGAGGGCTCCGGGACAGATGGATGAGATGCTGTCTGCATCTCCCTCCTGGCCTGGGGCCCTGCCCTCAGTTGGGGCTCACGCGTCGCTGCTGGGACAGCCGTGCGCCTGTGCCCCGCAGCTGCCGGGGTCCTGTGGACGCCCAGCCAGTTCACTCTCACTCGCTCTTACGACAGTGTGAGTGGCTGGCGACTTTTCGCGGACCCTAACATCTATGGGCACACCTCTGAAAGCAGAGAATGCCAGAACTGTGCTGGGGTCTGGGGCCACACCTTCCAACAGTTCCACCCAGTTTCAAAATTTCTCCCGCATTCCTGTTTTTTCAACAGGATTTCATGGAAATTCTGTGTTCTGTGCCAGGGGGGCATCTATGTTTGTTTTTGTACAAAACACAAGTGGGACAGGTAAGAGTCGGGCCAACTTCCAAACTCTATGACTCCCTCCAAGGAGGCTCTGGGTACCACCTTTCAAGGGGGCCCCTCCTCCCCCCAGGGCTGAGAGCCCTGGCCATAGGTCTGAGCAAGAACCGCCCTCAGACAGGAGAGTGGTCGGGCTTCAGGTTCACGCAGAGGCCCTGAGAGAGCATCAGGGGAAAACTGAGGGGAGGGGCAGGGGGCCCATGGGCTGGACTCCTGGGCCTCAGCCTGCTTCTCAGGGTCGGTCCCCTGGGCGTCGTATGGGCAGCTGCCGATAGGACCCCCTCCCCGTCCGGTCAGATCAGCAGTGCAGGGGTGTCCTGGGAGGAAGGGGAGGGTCTCCCCGGCCTGGATCAGATCAGTCCCCTCTGCTCCGCGGCCATCCCGGTGAGATGGCTGTCTGTGTCCGGGGAACACCAGCATCCGGCAGGAAGGCCCGCGGGACCGCAGAGCCCACCCGCCGCCCCCGACCCTGGGCGCCATCACCGCCGCGCTGGTTCCTCTCCGGGAGTCGGTCCTGGAAGACTGTGGACCCCGAACCCGGGCGCCTCTCGGCGGGGCGGGGTCTGGACCTGGGAGCCCCCCACCCCGCGTCCCCGGCCCGCCCCGGCCCGGCGCCACGGGCCGGCCAGTCCCTGGCCCTCCGCCGCCCCCTGGTGGCGAGGCGCCGGCATCCCCCGCGGGGCCTGCTCTGGGAGACTTGGGCGCCCTTCGCGGATGTCAAATTTTCAGGCACCTTGAGGCAGATTAGCAGGATGTCGGTGCAGAGAGGGTTCGCCCTCCCCACAGAGTCTAGCCAGGCTCAGCTTCCGAGCCCGGAGCGGTCCCTGACTGGCACACCGCTCCCTGCGCCGCGGGCTCACCTGTGCTGCGTCTGGAGGGCCGAGGGAGGCTGGGCACCCACCGGCCGCCCCTCGCTGGACGGCTGGGAAGATGGGCCACGTGCTCCCTGGGCTCCTGCCCGGAGCCGGGGCCGCTGTCCTGGGGCCTGGGGGGCATGGCCGGGGGCTGCTCCGTGGGCTCTGCGTTCTAGCTGGAGGTTCGGACGAAGCCAACGGCTGTGAGGCAATGAGGACAGCACATCACAGCGCTGCTGGGACTGCAGCGAGATGCAGCACTGGGCAGCTCGGGCGTGGGCGCGGCCGGGGAGGCCCCTGGACAGGACGCTGAGTGGAGGCTGGGTGGCACGAGAAGTGGGGCTGCCCCAGGCCTGGGGCCGGGGGTCCGAAGGCCCTGGCGGGAGTGGGCCTGAGAGCCCAGGGCTGGGCGGGGAGAGGGGCTGAGGGCCCGGCCTCAGCTTCGCACGGGGCTCAGGAGAGCCGGGCGGGGCCGGGGGGCTGTGAAAGGGGGGCCTGGCGTGATTTTGGGGGCCCGCTCCGGCTGTGGGCTGGATGGTGACTGGACTGGGCAGGCAGCTGGGGGGCTCTTGCTGCCTTCACAGGAGCAGAGCGGGCGGAAGGAGGGCGTGGGGGAAGGCCACCTGGAGGAGCCAGGGCTGGCTCAAAGGCTGGCAGCGCTGCTGCGGGCCATGGCAGATCAGCTCAAGGCCGCCTCCCAGGTGTGAGGGCCGAGTCGCTGCAGGTGTGCCGGGCACGGGGCCAGGTGACGCGTTCTGTGCGCCCCGCAGGCTGGGGCTCGTGTCACCTCTCATGCATTATCTCATCCGTTTACACAGTGACCCAGGCACTCCGTGCCTTATCACACTGGGTTGGCACAACAACCCTGTGAGTCAGGATTATGACCCCAGTCTCAGGCACAAAGAAGCTAGTGCTCAGCCAGGGACACGCTTGCGGTTCCTGTGGCCTGGGGTGCTGAGCAGGGATCTCACCCAGCTTAGGGTGTGTGTGTGTGCAATTCTAAAATTAAGATATAATCCACGTGACAAAAAAAAAAATCAGTGTTTTAAAGGGTACAATTCAGTGGTCTTTTAGCACATTCACAATATTGAACAAACATCAGCACGATCTAACTCCAGAACATTTTCATCACCTTGAAAAGAAAGCGTCACCCCCACACTCCCCTCCTTCCTTCTGCGGCAACCACCAGTTTGCTGTCTGTGGCTGTGGATCTGCCTGCTCTGGAATCATCCAAGACTCAGCCTGTGGCTTCTTTCTCCTGCTGTGTGTTCACGCGTGTTGTGGCGTTGCTTTCCGGGGCCAATAGCGTTCCGCTGTGTGAACGAAGCACAGTTCGCTCATCCAGCTCATGCACTCGCGGAGGTGCGGGCAATTCCCACTTTTGGATCGCGTGGGTCTCGCTGCTGTGACCGTCTGTGCACAGGTATCTGTCTGAGACCTTGTTTTCCATCCTTTGGGTCTGTTCCTAGGAGTCGAGCATGCTTTCATTAGTTTCTTGGCCATTCATAGATCTCCTTTGAAAAAATGTCCAGATCCTTGGTCTGTTTTTTAATTGAATTATTTGTGCTTTTATTATAGAGTCTTAGGTCGGATTTTAAATCCCACTGCCTCTACTGTCTGGCTGAACTTAGCTGGGCTTCCGTCACATTACGGGGTGCTTGGCACACAGTGGTCTCCAGCAGAGACCAGTGGTCTGGTCGGTGAGGCCGCCGGAGGTCCCTGAGGGGCAGCCATGGGGCAGGGGCTCCACTTCCCGCAGCTCTCAGTGTGGCCGGACTGCCCGCCCCGCCATACCTGTGTCCTCTCCCAGGGCTCCCCGACCTTTGTCACCCGGACCCCTGAGGCAGCAGCCTTCTCCCGGAGGGACTCCCCGCTCAGATGTCCTGGAGGCAGGAGGGCGTCAGCCCCTGGCATGTAATGCAGGCAGGAGAGGGTGGTGACCTGGGCCCCGTGACCTTCAACTGCCTCCTGGCCTTGTGTGCCCTCCCTGGGGTGGGGAGCAGCGGCCTGGCGCGGGGCTCCCCAAGAGCAGGCAGGGAGCAGGACTGGGATGGCCTGAGAACCCAGACGGAGGGGCCTGTGGCCACCAAGTCCTCAGACTCTTGGCAGGAGGCCCGCCACACTGCCCGGGGAATGTGGGTCCAGGTCTGAGGCTGCGTGTCTGACCCTGCTGGGACCTTCCTGAGCTTGGCTGACACTGACCATGGCTCCCTGGGGTGCGCACAGCAGGACCCAATTTGTTCACCAAACGTGAAGTCGCTCAGTTGTGTCCGACTCTTTGAGACCCCATGGACTGTAGCCTACCAGGCTCCTCTGTCCATGGGATTCTCCAGGCAAGAGTACTGGAGTGGGTTGCCATTCCCTTCTCCAGGGGTTCTTCCTGACCCAGGGATCGAAACTGGGTCTCCGCATTGCAGGCAGATGCTTTACTCTCTGAGTCACCAGGGAAGCCCAGCAAAGGTGGGGTAGGATTACCTCTCTGGGTCTCCAGAGAAAGGAGTGTGTGGCGCAGTGCATGATGTAGCTCAGGGCGGCAGCCTTTGGGGTCTGGGACTGCAGAAAGAGGTAGAGCTGAATCGATTGTCAGAAACTCCCACTGCCTTCTTCCACGGGACCGGCCCTTCCTGGCCATGTCTTGGGGCACGGCCCTGTGACTGGCTGTGGATGCAGGATGTCTGTGGCCCTGGGGCCTGCAGAGGACTCACAGTTGGCCTGCCCTCGTGGACCCCTTCGGCCATCACATCACAGAAGGAGCTTCCGGCCGGGGGCCTGAGCCGCAGAAGCAGCGCAGTGGACAGCCCTGGCCCTGGCCTCCCCCTGCCTCTGCCTGGCCCCCGGGCTCAGCTCGGCTGGAGCCCAGCCCCGCCCGCCCAGCCCTACTCTGCGCCTGCGAACCCTAACCCTAACCCTAACCGTAACCCTGAGCCCCTGGGTGTAGGGTGGCGGTTTCTCAGCAAGCGTCACCAGGAGCCGACAGACACAAGGAGGAGGGAGCCCCAAACATTTGAAGCAGATTTGATGTAGTTTAGAGTATAGAGACCTGCAGACTGGTGGGGTCAGTGTATATCCAGCTGGGCCCATGCCTCTGCCTGGGGACCCCTGACTGTTCTGGGAGCTGCTTGGGCTGAGACTGGCCACCCCAGCTGGTCATTGGCCTGGGATGCCAGTTCGGAAGTGATGGGTCTGGACAGGGGGAATCAGGGTTTTGCTTGTTTGGTGGGTCTGTTTTGGCAAATAATCCTTGTCCTTAATCAGTTATATGTGGGGAGTGACTGGGGTTGCTTTGGGTTTCTCCTCAGTGCTGAGAGCCAAAAGATGCCCCACCTCCAAGTGGGGTGCCTGCTGCCTCCAAATGAGAAGTCACACCTGGAAACCAGGGCGTTGGCCCTTCTCTGCTGTCTCTAAGTGGACAGATCAGGGAATGGGATGATGTCGGGAGTGACAGAGGTGACACCACTGCAGATCTATGATTATTCAGACAATACTAAGGGGGATATCGGGCTTCCCTGGGGGCTCAGAAGGTGAAGTGTCTGCCTGCAATGCGGGAGACCCGGGTTCAGGCCCTGGGTCGGGAAGATCTCCTGGAGAAGGAAATGGTAACCAACTCCAGTATTCTTGCCTGGAAAATCCCATGGAGGGAGGAGCCTGGGGGTTACAGTCCATGGGGTCGCAAAGAGTCGGACATGACTGAGTGACTTCACTTTCACTTTAGTTTTAAGGGGGATATTAAAGGCTTCCCAGGTGGCGCCAGAGGTAAAGAACCTGCCTGCTAATGCAGGTTAGATGTAAGAGACGTGGGTTCGATCACAAAGATCCCCTGGAGGAGGACAGGGCAATCCACCCCAGTATTCTTGCCTGGGGAATCTCAAGAACAGAGAAGCCTGGCGGGCTTCAGTCCACTGGGTCACACAGAGTCAGACACGACTGAAGCAGCTTAGCACGCAGGCACACACTGGGTTCATGCTTCATAGTGGAAGATGGAATTCTTTCCTCTCGGGATCAGAACAAGGCACGGATGTCCACTCTTGCCATTTTTATTCAACGTCGCATGGAGTTTCTAGCCAGTGCAAAAAAGCAAGAAAATAAAGGATTGGGAATTAGGAGATAAGACTCAGAATTTATTCACAGAGGACATAGTCATCTATGTTGAAAATCTGATGGAAACTACAAAAAATGAATAAGTGAGTTTAGCAAGGTTTTGGAATACAAGACCCACATACAAAATTAATTGTATTTCTGTAAACTTCCCACAAACAATGATTTAAAATTTAAAAATACAGTTCATAGTAGTATCAGAAACATGAGGTACATGTGAAGATGTCAGTTTTCCCCCAATTGATCTATGCTTCAACACACTCCCAAACCATCCCAACAGGTTTCTCGTGGAAATTCACAAGCCGATTCTCACATTTATTTGTCATTTCAAAGGCTTTAGAATAGCCCACCCAACTTTGAAAAAGAAAAGCAAATTTATGCAGCTAACACACCGCACTTTCCATGTGCTGTGAGGCTAGTGCTGTAGATACAGTGCAGCTGTCCAGTCACAAAGTCATGTCTGAGTCTTGGAGACGCCTAGCCAGGCTCCGCTGGCCTCCAGTAGCTCCTGGAGTTTGCTCAAATTCATGTCCATTGAGTCAGCAGTGCTATGTAGCCATCTCGTCCTCTGCTGCCTCCTTCTCCTTTGTCCTCAACCTTTCCCAGCATCAGGGTCTTTTCCAATGAGGTGGCTATTGGTGCCAAATAGACGAGTAAATCCATGGATCACAGTGAGAGTTTAGAAATACACCTATACACGGACAACAGATTCCCTACAAAGGCATCAGTACAGTCCCACGGTGGAGGGAGTTAATGGTGCCGAAACAACTGTGCAGGGAAAGTGAACCGTAACGTGTTCCTGATGCTGTTCCCAGAGCTTCATTCAAGATGCAGCCTATAACGCAATGTAAAGGATGAAACTGCGAGCTTCCAGACCAGAGTGTAACGTAAGACCTTTGTAACTTAGGGCTTACAGGAAAGGCAGTCAGAGAAGGCTTTCTGGAGGAGGCAGCCTGAGCGCTGCGTCTGAGGGGACAGACGCAGCTAGCAGAGCCAACAGCGAAGGCCCGAGTGGGGCCCTGCCGTTCGGTCCTGCGGGCAGCCCGGCAGCCCGGCAGGCAGGCAGGCAGGCAGCCCGGCAGGCAGGCAGGCAGGCAGGCAGGCAGGCAGGCAGGCGCAGCTCGGAGAGCTGGTGGCCCAGTCTGGTGGGCAGCAGGACGCAGTCAGGGTCTCTGGAGGCGGAGACAGGGAAAAGGCCCTTCTTTTCTGCAGTTGTAGACATGCTAAGAAGTGAAGAATAACTGGCCAAACAGGGCTGTGATTTCTAAGAGTAGTTTTAAGGCTTACGTTTAACAATCTTTGACACAGACTGTGAGCATTGTCTCGTTTGGAGACGATATAGACGGTGTACCTCCTGCCGTCCTCTGCAGCTGTGAGGGCTGGAGGCCCAGCATCCTGGCGCTTGGGGCCTGGGCCCTATCTTGGCTCTCAGAGGCTTCCGGGCGGCCTGGGGGAGGGTGTTTGCCCTGTTTGGAGTGCCCTGCTTGAGGCTGCAGTCACAAGTGGGCAGGAGGTACCGAGGCCTGGGCGGGGCAGGGCAGGAAGCAGGGGCCTAGAGGTCTTGGGGAGGACGGTGCCTGCTGAGTGTTCTGTCTGGCTCCTCAGAGATGCTTCCAGGGTGTGCGCTCTCTCGGGGATGTTTGGAAAGTTCCCATGGTCTGATCCTGTGTCTGTGCCGCATCCTGGGCGTCCTCAGCATCCGTGGATGCGGGGCCTGGGTTTTGGACACACATTCCCACCTGGGAGGCCACAGAGGCTTAGGTCTGCAGCGAGGTGCCAGCAATCTGGAGGTGATTACGAATATAATTTCTCTGAGCCTCCACGAGCAAGTGTCTGACGCGCGGCCCCACCCCAAGTTACGCCTCAATCGGTGTTAGAAGGCATTTGACATTTGCCTTTGATTTTTGCCCTAACTTTCACGTCCAGGGACTCTGGTCCTGTTCTTCAGCTGCAGTCACTCCCCCTCTGAGAGTGCTTCTCACCGCGTCCTGCTGAGTGGCTCCTGGAGGTGGGTCTCCCTAGAGACCCCGTGGGACGCCCACCAGCCACTCCGCAGATGAGCTGTTCAGCAGACCTGGGGGCCCCCAGGTGCCTTTGCTTTCACACAGATTTCTTGACACAAAAAGGATTGGAAACAATGTGTTGCTGTGATGCACTCTCACACGTGTACACTGGTGGGTGTGCACACTTGTGGTGCGCACCTGCCCTAGTACACGCACTCACAGGCGTGTGCTCGGCTTACCCTCGTGCGCAC
Organism: Hydropotes inermis; assembly: GCA_020226075.1. NCBI lineage: Eukaryota > Metazoa > Chordata > Mammalia > Artiodactyla > Cervidae > Hydropotes > Hydropotes inermis. The sequence continues at coordinate 16,339,184 of CM035301.1, read as the reverse complement.
GCAGTGCACACTGTTCACACCCACGCGTGCACGCTCAGCAGGGCTCGCACGTGCACACTTGGCCAACAGGCAGCTGTGGCCTGTGCATGCCCAGTGTTCAGACACGCGCAGAGCGCCCCCGTGTGGGGAACCCTCTCTGCTCCTGATGCTCAGGGCCCAGGGAGGACAGGGCTTCCTGTGGCGCCTGGTGGGAACAGCAGTCCCAGCGCTGGTGCCCTCTGTCTGGACCTATGTCAAGGAGGGTGACAGGCTTTGCCCCAGTCCCCCAGGTGCACCAGGTCTTCCTCCTGAGTCGCTCCTCTGGCTGAGATGCATATGGGTGAAGTGGGGGCCCTGTGCCCCAGAACTAGCGGGGTTCCCTCTCGGGGGGAGCGGGCCCGCCTGTCCCGGTCACCTGAGTGCAGCACAGCCGTCCAGGGTGCCTGCACGCAGAGGGGTGAGAGCCGGACCGTCAGCCTTGGGCCGGCCTTTCAGGTGCTGGGGTTCACTGCTCCCAGCTTGTCTCCCGTACCTCGAGGTCCCAGGACGCGTGGTCCGTGGCTCACTGCTTCCATGTGGATGGACGGAGACCGGCATGATGCAACAAAAGGCACCAATGGACATGGAGCCCCTCACCAGCTGGAGTGCCTGGTGAGCGTCTGCAGAGACAGTGGTTCTGAACACTCTTCAGGGACGAGCAGTGTGATCGCTGGGCTTGGTGGGCAGTGGGGACCCACTGGTTGTCCTAGAGGCACCGGGCTCTCGGGCGAACCGTGTGGACCGGAACCATCCCCTGACGGGTGAGTGTGAGGGCCCAGCAGGACTCCAGGAGGGACCCCCCCCCCCCGGGAGGGGCCCCCCCCCATCCCCGCACCCAAGCCCAGCACGGAGCAGAGCAGGCCCGGTGGGCCCCCAGTGCTCCCGCCTGGTTTCTACTTGTTAAAAATGGCACAGCCTATTATAAATCTAATCCCACGAGTTTCAGCTGAGTGAGCTTACATCTTGTTTGGACTCTGGGCCTGAAGTTGCCTAAAGCTGGGGAAGCGTAATTTCCTGGACGCGAGGACAGTTAATTTGTCCTTAGTGGCCGCCCGACAGCTGTGCCTTTGGATCTGGGGAACTGGTTTCTCCAGAACAGCAAGGTCCATTTACATCAAATGAACTTGGTGTTTTTAACGGGATAAAAGCAACTAATTTTGCCAGTGTTTATGGATTGTTAACTTGGCTGAAAAAAAACTCACATTACTGGTAACGGACTGTGTCGTTCCTGAGCTCCTCTTGAAGTGATACTAGGGGCTGCACCCCAGGCTGAGCCCCGGGGCAGAGGGCAGTGCGGACCCTCCTGACTTGGAGAGCGGGAGGCCGGGCTGCTGGGGCTGGGGAGGCGGGGGTCAGGTCCCGCCCGAGGCCTTGCATGCTAGTGAATGCCTCGAGTGGGCGGGGGCCGGGAGTGTGATGGATGGAGGCGGGGGCCTCCATCCTCCCGGCCAGAGGGCGCCATCCCGCCTCAGACGGGCAGCCTGGGCCCCCGGTGGGCTGAGCCCAGCCCCGCTGAGCCTGTTCTTATCTGTTCCTGCTTCACGGAGTCGGGTGTCTGCTCGTCTCTGCTCATGGGGCTGCTGGAGCCGCAGGACGAGGCCATCCGTGTGCGCATGTGGGCTTGGCCATCAGGGCCCTGGAGACGGGGGACTGCTGTCCAGCACCCGCTGTTGTCTCGGGGCACCCACCCTCACTTCGGCTGTCCGGGTCCTGTCGGGCCTCGCCTTGTAGCACCAGCGCTGGTGGAGGTCCCTCGCCAGGCGGCTGCTTGGAGCAATGACACCCACAGTCTGCGAGCTGGTGTTGCACCCCGGGAGCGCCCTTCGCACGACGGCAGCTCGATCACGGCTCCCATGCGCAGCCCCAGCTCCGGCTAATGGAAACTCGGTGATCCGTGGCACGTGTGGCAGACATCTGCTCAGGGTAATGTGCTGGTGATCTACGTATTGGTGATCAATCAGTGGATTTGCAAGAGAGGCATAAGGTATTTAATTATAACTGTGTTAGGCGGGTGTGCGTGGTGGAGGCAACGTTTGAATAGGTCAGACCAGCCCTCTTCCTACTGTGTTGTTGGGGATTAAATGCCACTCACTCTGAGGGCTGCGGGCCTTTCTGCAGTCGAAGGGTGTCACATGCTTGCAAATTGAAAATGTCCCATTACTTCGAAAAACATGATTGATACCCTTTGCAAAACAAATGCTACAGTACCCAGATCTCAAAGCCTGGTGCCCGCCCCTTGGCTCCAGCCACTTGATCACTGGAATGAAACTCAGGAAGAGAAGTTGAAAGATGAAACGAAACTTTATTTGCTCAAATGGAAGCAGAAAAATATACCCTCAAATAGTCTATATGTCGTATACTTGTGTGTGGAAACAGCTGTGTCCTATCACCATCTGAATTATATCTGGTATAATTTAAAATGATGTCAGCACAACTGACAATAGACTGTAAGGAACAGGAATGAGACAGACACAACACAGGCCCACAAGGCACACACACTCACACGCATGCACACACTCGCCTGTGACCACGGCACGGAGGAAGCCTGACCCCAGAGTCACGGCTTGAGTCCCAGGCCTGGGCCACTGTGCTGTAGGTCTCTGATCTGTATGGAGCGAGGGAATCAGGGTTGGGGTGCTGGCCCGCGGGGAGGCTCAGCACCATGCCCAGCCGACCCGAGAGCCCACCGACACTGGCTGCTCCCCCAGGAGAGAGTTCTGCCAGTGGGTGTCTGCGAGAGCACAGTGATCTCAGTCCTCTCCGGTTGACCTGTTGGAGGCCTGAGCTGGCTGAGAGCACATTGGTGACGTGAGTGGGCATCACTACCAGTGACCACCTCTGGAGTCAGGGCCAGACACACCTTCTCAAAACCATGAAAGGACCCCAAGGGGTTTCTATTCACAGGGCGGATGAAATCGGGATACTGTGAGTTAATGAAATGCCCAACCTTCTGAATCAGGGTGCAACCGTGTCTCCCGACCGATTCAGTCCCGCGTGCCTGCCTGCTTCATCTACCCCAGCCCCAGCTTCTCTGAGTCCGATAAAGCAAGACAGTAATTCCGAGTCGAGACAGCAAGGCTCCTTGGGTGTGTTTTTGCTGTTTACAAAATTAGCCAATCATCGTCACCTAGTGAATCAGATTAGGTGTAATCCATACTAATGTTCAAATTAAGTCACGGAAAGCAATTAACTCTGCGAAAAATGGGCTGGTGAAAAATGATAAGGTTGGTCAAATAGTTTCACTGTGCATAATTGTGTTTTTTAAATGCCCGTTTCTACCCAGTAGTTATATCATTTACATTTCAAATGGATGCACCCACCTCCAATGCTTGTAACTGTGCACTTCCTAACCATACACCTCAGAGTGTAGCAGAAATTTGTCAGCCGTCTACTCTGGAATGTTTGCTTGGAATGTGCCAGAATAGGGCTTCCTCGCTGCTCAGGAGAATCAAGTGTGCTTTGCCCCCACACTGTCCCAAAGGCCTCCGCTCTTCACCCCCCCCCCCCCCCCCCCTCCCCCCCCCCCCTTCCTTCCTTCTTTCCTGTATAAAAAAAGTGCACAGAATTTTTTAAACAACCGTTAAATATTCAGCCCACAACACGAGACGCACTTGTCACTTCCAGGCTCATCATTCATGACAGGGACACAGTCAAAAACCTTGGGCAACGCTCACAGGATCAATTAATAGCTGACTTGACTGTCTGCACTTCGTTTTTATTGTGTTCAGCCAGATAAAACGCCCACCAACTCCACCCCAGACACTCAGCTCACCCGCAGCAGTCTAGGAAGGGACCTCTCCGTCATTACCTTGACTCTAAGTGATCGTGACCCTGACCGTGAGCTCTTAGCCCTCAAGCAGGATCCCTGGGTGAGTCAAGAGCAAACCCTTAAGTCCTCCAACGCGAACTGGTGGGTTTTATCTGAAGGGGTAATGGGGCAACAGGGAAATGAGCGCCTTTCAGCCTGTCGCCTCTTTCCCTCCAACCCAGGCTGGTTTCAGCACCGAGCCTGAGTCTGTGAACTTTGTGGAGTGTGGCAGAACCTCATTTCTTTGCTTCAGGTGGACTGAAATCACCCCGAAGACCCCAGACTGGCCGGGTGCCCGCCCTGGAGGGGGAGCCGCCTCAGTGCCTCTCACAGGGCCCAAAGGTGGAGGCTCACCTGGCGGGCCTCCAGCGGGGGGCGTCTGCCCTCTTGCGCGTGGGGTGACCTGCATCCAGGAAGGCGGTCAGGGGTGGAGAGGATGTAGTCAATGCTGAACTTGATGTCCCTGTGCGCCTCCCTCCCCAGGACGGCAGGACTGGCCGGGGTCGGGGGTTCGCGGGGAGGGACTGGAGTCGCCGGTGCGCTGGCTGGGTCAGGGGGGCCCGGGGGCGCCCCCGCATCTGTCCCGCGCGCCCCCCTCGCCTCTGCACCCTTGGGGCCGCGCCGGCGCCGCCGCCGGCGGAAGTTGCCGTTCTCGAAAAGGTCCAACAGTGACCCGCAGCCGCCGGCGAAGGTCCAGTAGTTGCCCTTGCCCTTCTCGTGGCCGTCGGCCCGTGGCACCTGTGCGGGCGAGGGGCTCAGCGCCAGCGTACTCCCGGGGGGCCCGCGCACCGCGCTCACTCGGGGAGCCCCTGGCGGCCCGGAAGGATGCCCCGCCCTGGGGGTGGGCGAGTCGCTGGGGAGCTGGCGAAGGCTACCCGTGAACTTTCCAGCACAGCCGCTGCAAAATGCACCCCGCCGCCCAATCAGGGGTGCCTTGGTCCAGGGCTGCCCGGGCCTGGGACACTCAGGGGCCGCCCAGGGCGGGGCTTACCTTGACAAAGCAGCTGTTGAGGGACAGGTTGTGGCGGATGGAGTTCTGCCAGGCGCGCTGGTTGGCGCGGTAGTACGGGAACCTGCGCATGATGAAGTCGTAGATTCCAGACAGGGTCACCCTGCCCGTCGGGCTCTGCTGAATGGCCATGGCGATCAGCGCGATGTAGCTGCAAACAGGGGCGCTCAGGCTGGGCCAGAGAGGGGGAGGGACCCCGGAGCGCATCTGCGTCTGGAGTCTCCTGCCGGCCGTGCCCACGCGGGGACCACTCTGCGCTGCCTTCCCCGGGGCGCCGGGGAGCTGGGGTCGGGGGGATGGTTGTTGAAGTGGGGCCCCCTGGAGCTCCCAGCGCAGCTCTGCGCAGACCCGGGAAGCTGACCCTCACACCTGGGGCTTCCCCGGGGAGGCTGGAGAACCTTCTCGGTTACCTCCTAACGTGCGAATGAAAAGTGAGCCCTCCTGCGCGCGAGCCGGTCGGAGGAGGGCCCCTGACCCCTGCGGCCCTGGCCCGGCCCCGCGGTCACCTGTACGCCGGCCGCGTGAGCCGCTTCTCCTCGTCCGAGCTGCCCGCCGGGTAGTCGTCGGCGTCGTAATTGAAACAATTGTAGGGATACTGCGAGCTGTCAAACATCGCGGTGTGCCTGCCGCCTGCGGGCCGCCAATGCTGCCGCCTCCTCCGCGCCGCCCGCCGGAGCGCTCCAGGTCGGCGCGGAGGTTCTTCCAGGCGCGGACCAGTGGCGTCTGAGCTGCCTGCTGCTCTCCGCCAGAGCGGGGAACCTGGGCTCCTGGGGTCCCCCCGCCCGCCCCCACCCGTCCTCTCGCATCCAATCCCGGAGCGGGGGAGGCCCCTGTTGCCGGTAAAGCGGCCGGGGGGAGCGGAGAGCAGGCTCGGTGACCCCTGGCTAGCGGAGGGAGGAGGGAGCCACGCGCTGGGTGGTCCGACAGACGGCGGGGGCGGGGTGGGGGGGCCCGAGTGCGCCTCGCGCTCCTTGTGCTGCCCCAGACTTCAGGGCAGAGCTCCCTGGGTCCCCCAAGCCTGCACGCACCCCAAGACTCAGAGGTTCTTCCCTGGCTTCTGGCTCCCCACAGAGCACTCCCGCTGCCGGGAGCTGGACCACAGAGAGGGCGGGGGCGCCCCCCCTTCCCCACCAGGTTCTGCCCCTCTGCCTTCAGCCCCAGTGCAGCAGTGGTCCAGGGTGTGTGCCGCCCCCACCCTGGACCAGAGCCAGACACGGTCCAGCCGCCCTGGCGCGCTCTGTTCCCTCCTTGGGGGGCCTGTTGTGGAGCTCTGAGCCCAGTGGCCCCTGCTCTGTGACTTCCTCCTCAGCCAAGCCTCTGCTTCACTGGTCCCTTCTGGGGGCCACTGGTGGGCGCCTGGGGAGAAAAGACAGGGGGAGGACGTTTTAGCAAGAAGTGAGGTGGGATCCTAAGAAGGGCCCTTTGATTCAAGGTGGCCGTACCAGCAAAAGGCATGTCCACGAATAGTCTGCAAAATTCTGGCCATGAGCCCTGTCAGTGCATCTGCCCAAGGCCAGGACACCTGAATAGTCTTCTTCCAGAAGATTCTACCTTCGAAGCTGCACCTGCAGCTCTGAGATGACCTGTGCTCCGTCCAGCCTGTTGCCCCAGCAGGGGATGGTGGCCGGCCTGCTGATGTGGGTGCCCAGGACCCAGGGCCGCTGCGCCAGCTTCCTCCCGGCTCCGACTCCTGCAGTGGGATCTCAGATGCACTCGGGCTCAGACACAGTCAGGGGCTCCGCAGCATCGTCTCTACCAGGTATCAAAATGAAAAATGCTGGGATGTGGGAATGTCAGACGGTACAGCCCCTCAGGAAAACATTTTGGTTGTTTCTTTAAAAACTAAACGTGGCCGTGCCAGTCTCCACAGTGCGCAGGCCCGGAGCTCCCTTCTTGTCATTCGGTGCTGCGTGCGGACTTGTGGCTCTGCAGCAGTAGCTGCGTCGGCAGCTGGTCTCCGGCAGGATGAGCGGCTTCAGCAGCGAGGAGTGCACGGCGCCCTTCACCCTGAAGAAGGACAATATATCTCTCCATTTCATGATATTCCAATTTATGCAGATACGGAAGTGTTTCACATGGTGGTTGAAGTGCCACGCTGGTCGAATGCAAAAATGGAGATTGCTACAAAGGACCCTTTAAACCCAGTTAAGCGAGATGTGAAGGAAGGAAAACTCTGTTATGCTGCAAATCTGTTCCCTTATAAAGGATATATCTGGAACTACGGTGCCATCCCTCAGACTTGGGAAGACCCAGGACACAATGACAAACACACTGGCTGTTGTGGTGACAATGACCCAGTTGATGTGTGTGAATTGGAAGCAAGTTGTGTGCACGAGGGGAAATTATCAGAGTGAAAGCTCTGGGCATTCTGGCTATGACTGACAAAGGGGAAACTGACTGGAAAGTCATTGCCATTAATGTGGAAGATCCTGATGCAGCCAATTATAATTATATAAATGATATCAAGCGGCTGAAACCTGGCTACCTGGAAGCTACTGTGGATTGGTTTAGGAGGTACAAGGTTCCGGATGGAAACCTGAGAATGAGTTTGCTTTCAATGCAGAATTTAAAGATAAGAACTTTGCAATTGACATTATTGAAAGCACTCAGGACTACTGGAGAGCATTAGTGACTAAGAAAACTGATGGAAAAGGAATCAGCTGCATGAACACCACGGTGTCTGAGAGCCCCTGCCAGTGTGATCCTGGTGCTGCCAGAGCCATTGTGGATGCTTTACCACCACCATGTGAATCTGCCTGCACAATACCAACAGATGTGGATAAGGGGCTCCATCACCAGAAAAACAGGAAATTTCTCTGGAATACAAGCTGATATTGCTGCATCCTGCTTGTCGGAAAGTGTTAGATGTCAAAGTAGTAGCTTTTCCAAGCTTTGAATTTATAGAACTAATTAGTCAGATTCTGTTGTCACCAATTCAGGATATTCATACGTTATCCATCTAAGAGCATTTGTCATGTCAACTAAAGTAACTTTTAGTTCCTGCTTAAATATCAAGGTAGTTGTAGTTTGGAAGGCATCTGTGACTGAGTATGCAAGATAAGTACATATTGGATGTGTATGTTTGCCATGGGTCAGGAAATAAAAATTATTTTGTTTCAAAAAATAAAAAAAATAAATGTGCTGCTACCATGTGACCCGGCAGTTGCGCTCTCAGCTGTTTGTCCCAAGCGAAGACAGAACTTTGCACAAGCACTTGTGACACGTGTTCAGAGTGATTTTATTCCTCTTTTCCCCAAATTGGAATCAGCCCAGATGTCCGTCAACAAGGAGGCTGTTGGTCCAGCCACACGCCAGGCACCACCACAGCACCGAGGTCCGGCAGCTGATCCAAAAGCCCCCCTGACACAGTGAGACGAGCAGAACCCTCCCCATCACAGCAGGAAAACCAGCAGTCTGCACACTCATGACTTTTCTTGACTCTGTCAGAGAGCTCAGGTTTCAGGGCAACAACTGAAACCCAGGGGACCAGGCCCGTCAGAGGAGAGTAGTCCTGAAAGCCCGTGCCTGCCACAGGCAGGCCGGAGCGGAGAGTTGCTGAAGCCACACGAGCACAGAGCCCCACAGGACGGGCAGGGGCAGGGCCGGCTCTCCCGTGGGCCTCACTGCACCTGGGAGAGGAGGAGAGGATGCAGGGGACGGTCTAGAAAGGCCAGACTTGGGGGTGCGGATTTGCACAGCGCCCCCGGAACCCATCTGCGTCGGCCCGGGGAGGGCCAGCCAGTGGGGCATCTCATTCCCAGGGTGTGGCCGGTCCAGAGACAACGTCTTGGGATGAGCTTCTGCTGCCTAAGAGAGTGGATGGTGGGAGAGGCGCTTCAATCTGTTCACTTGTTTAATTGAATCGAACATGAAGGCTGATCGGTTAGAAAACCTTCCCAACGTGTTTTGGTTTCTTAGGCGTCTGAACCTTGCTTGGCTTCCTTCTGAAAATGACTTATTATTTGGGTCATTATTTGGGGTCTGACAATGGGAAGAACGGCTTCTCCGGTCTGTAAGCTGGAAACGTCCTCAAGACACCGCTGAGAATGGCAGCCCAGGCATCAGCAGGAGGCCAGCAGCGACCTGAGAGCTTCTGCATTTTTGTGCTGACTCGCTTCTCAGGACAGCCCCGTGAGCCAGGCCGACCATGCGGTCCCCTCCACGGGCCGGGAGGGTGACCAGCTCACCGGAGTCAGGTCACCCGTGTGGGACCCAGGCCCTTCAGGGGAGGACGCGGCTGCAGTTCCAGGGTCAGGCAGCCTGTGGGCGCTCACAGGCCTGGGCACAGGGGGGCCTGTGTGAAGACGGGGCGCCAGTTGGGTAGGAGGGCAGCCCTGAGCCCCCACAGCCCTCCCCCAGCACGTCCGACACAGATGTGGCACAGACGACCCCAGAGAAGAGGAGGAAGACAGGGGACTTCATGTGACCTCTGTCGGGTCTTGTTAGCCCTTACTCACACACTTTTGTATTTTGTAATTAAAAGTTGTATTTGTTACAGAAGGTTCATAAAGGACAGAAAGGTTGAAAATAGAAAATCTCACAGACAGAAGCTGTCCCCCTCCGCAAAGGTGGAGAGAGGACCCGACGTGCCCTGTCGCTCCGCTGTGGCAGTGACCGCCTGCCCCTCTGGGGTCCTCTCAGCCTCATCAATCTGTACTCCTCTCTGGAGTGGGCTCGCCAGGCCTGAATCCCAGGAATCGAGACCACCGGGGGCCATGCACAGGGGAGTGGGAACCCTTGAGCCTGGCCGTGGGGTCTGCATGGGCTTGGGCGAGGATTGCAAAGGCCTGGGCTCGGGGCTGGGGGGCAGGCGCCCCTGCAGAAGTGGCAGGTTCAGGGTTGGGGGCAGCCAGGGCTGCTGAACAGGGGGCTGAGCTGGCGGAGCTGCTGGGGTGCTGGCCACGCCCCTAGTCTTCATAAGTCCCCGCTGTCAGGTGGGAAGTGGACCCAACCTCCAAAACACGTGATCTGCCATGGGAGGGAGGCGTGGGAGAACACACTGAAGTCACCCAGGCTGGAGGCCAGGAGACCTTCCAGGATGAGGCTTTTGAGCAGCGCCTGGGGTCAGAACAAAGTAAGGGTGGGGTGGGGCCCACAGCAGGGTGGAAGGCAGGGCTGCGACCCGTGGGTGCCCGTCAACCCTCCAGATAAATTCCATCCTCTCCTTCTTTGGTGCTGAAATATTTACCAGTGCACAGAACTCCGGCTGAACACTCTCTGAACACTGACCCATTGACCCCCATGGGTGTTATTGGGCCCGGGCACCGCACTGTGTCCTGTCCAAAAGGGTGGCAAGGCCACCTCCCCCGGCTCCGGGCCTGCCCTGGGGGCTGGCGGGGCCTGAGCCTTGTCACTGAACAGGCAGCCAGCCCGCTCTGGAACCCATGGCAGGCAGGGCTTGCTGACAGCTCAGCGAGCCTAGGGGCCCACTGGGCCAGCAGCTACAGGTCGCTGCTTCTGAGGCCCTGAATTCTGATCATGAATGCAGGGATCCAGGCAGTGCTTCCCAGGTCGCCTCTGCCCGAGGAGACTGGTCTTGCCTTTCTCAGGGTCCCCTCTAGATGGTGCAAGGGAGCCAGCCACAGTGTGTCCGCCGCGTCCTCCCAGGCTCCCCCAGAACGACACTGACCACAGGGCACGTCCCACCAAGTGTAGCTGGGGAGCTGCAACCTGGAGCAGGGCGGGACAGCGCTCAGGCCTCGGGGGGAGTGCTGGCCGATCAGAGCCCCCACAGCCCAGCGGGGCTGCTCTGGACCTGGGCGGCCCGCTGTGGCCCCACAGCCCCCCTGCCGCCACCGGCCCCCTCTTATCCTGTTCAAGCTGCAGGCCGGGAGCCACCTCCTCCTGGGGGGTGAGCACGGTTCCCAGCCCCTGGCCAGCCTGCAAACCCCTGCTCCTGAACGCCAGCTCCAAGCAGACTAAGAAAGACCCAGGAGTACAAAACAACATGTGGACCCTGGGCTAGAGAGGGAGGGGGAAGGGAGGGTTGGGAAGAATCAGGAGACTGGACTGATGCACAGGCACGGCTGCGTCTAAAACAGCGAGTGGGAAGCTGCCGTAGAGCACAGGGGTGCCCCGCGGGGCTCCGTGCAATGCGGGGTTGGGGGAGGTCCAGGAGGGGATTGTTGCCTGGAAAATTTCACAGACAGAAGAGCAGGCTATAGTACACGGAGGCACAGAGTCGGGCATTTGTGAGCACACTCACATAGCTGATTCTGTTGTACGGCAGAAACTAACACGTTACCCCAATTTTAAAAGGGTAAGAAAGACCCCTCTGTGCATGTGGGGACCCCCAGTTTGGGCTCTTCTGACCAAGGTGGGGTTCGTACAAGCCCTTCCTGCTCCCAGGCCTCTGGGTGCCTCTGCTTCTGTCCCGTTCTGTCTGGGTGAGGGCTGGGGCAGTGGGTTGAGGGAGAGTTTCTAGGGGGGACTGCGCAGGACCCTGGGAGGGGAGCCTGGGGGCCCCTGAATCCAGCAGCCTGCCCCTCTGGGCGTGGCCTTTGGGGGTGGTCCCAAGAATTGCACACTTGACCTGCTCCCAGGTGGGGAGGCTCTGGGCAGGGCTGGGGTCCACCAGGGGCCTCCTTGTCCTCTGTCTGTCTCGGGCTTGTGGGTGGGGGCTGGGAGAGATGCTGAGTCCCTACCTGCATCTCTGCAGCCGCACGGACGTCCTGCATCCCTCAGACCCAGGGGGCAGGGGCTGCGCATGCCTCCCACCCAGGCACTGGCTGACTTGTCCACTCACCTGCTTAATTCAGGAAGTGCTCTCAGATGGCCGCCAGCTCCTGCCCCCTGATTCTACATAACCAGCTCTTAGGCTGACCAAGGAGGGCTTTTGTTTGGATTTCCCCCCATTTGTTTTTTCAATTGTGCTTGACTTCTTGCCACTTTCTCCATGGCCCTGTGGCAGGTGCTGTCTTGTAACACTTGTGACCAAGCACGCCGCCCAAATCTTGAGGAGAAGCCGGCTTCCCAGAGAGGGATTTAGCTGGAAGCCTCTCCCGGCCTGTTCATGTCCTCCGCCACCCTGGCCCCTGCAGAGGTCTGAGTCCCAGGCACCAGGCCCTTCCACGACAATTAGGGAAAGGCCCCTCGCCCAGCTGGGCACCGGTTCAGATGGTGAACTGGGCACATCGGAATTCAGGTTCCCACACAGCCGCGCTGAGATGCACACAGGACCAGGCAGGGGGCCCTCGCCCGGCTCACGGCTCAGCCCTGCCCCCACCTCTCCTCCCGTCCAGCAGCTTTATCTGCTGTTTGAATCTGTATCAAAGTAATAGACAGACTGTGGCTCAGATCATGAACCCCTTATTGCCAAATTCAGACTTAAATTGAAGAAAGTAGGGAAAATCACTAGACCATTCAGGGATGACCTCAATCTTATCCCTTACGATTATACAGTGGGAGTGACAAATAGATTTGAGGGATTAGATCTGATAGACAGAGTGCCTGATGAACTATGGACAGAGGTTCATAACATTGTACAGGAGGTGGTGATCAAGACCATCCCCAAGAAAAAGAAATGCAAAACGGCAAAATGGCTGTCTGAGGAGGCCTTACAAATAGCTGAGAAAAGAAGAGAAGCAAAAGGCAAAGGAGAAAAGGAAAGATATATCCATCTGAATGCAGAGTTCCACAGAATAGCAGGGAGAGATAAGAAAGCCTTCCTCAGCGATCAATGCAAAGAAATAGAGGAAAACAAAGATGGGCCCAATAAAGGACAGAAATGGGATGGACCTAACAGAAGCAGAAGATACTAAGAAGAGGGGGCAAGAATACACAGAAGAACTTCACAAAATATATCTTAATGACCTGGATAACCATGATGGTATGATCACTCCACCTAGAGCCAGACATCCTGGAATGCAGTCAAGTGGGCCTTAGGCATCACTACAAACAAAGCTAGTGGAGGTAATGGAATTCCAGATGAGCTATTTCAAATCCTAAAAGATGATGGTGTTAAAGTGCTGCACTCAATATGCCAACAAATTTAGAAAACTCACAAGACTGGAAAAGGTCAGTTTTCATTCCAATCCCAAAGAAAGGCAATGCCAAGGAATGTTCAAACTACTGCACAATTGCACTCATCTCACACACTAGCAAAGTAATGCTCAAAATTCTCCAAGCCAGGCTTCAATACGTGAACTGTGAACTTCCAGATGTTCAAGCTGGTTTTAGAAAAGGCAGAGGAACCAGAGATCAAATTGCCAACAGAAAAAGCAAAAGAATTCCAGAAAAACATCTACTTCTGCTTCATTGACTATGCTAAAACCTTTGACTGTGTGGATCACAATCTGCGGAAAATTCTTAAAGAAATGGGAATACTAGGCCACCTTACCTGCCTCTTGAAAAATCTGTATGCAGGTCAAGAAGCAATAGTTAGAACCAAACATGGAACAAGGGACTGGTTCCCAAACTGGGAAAGGAGTATATTGGTCAAGGCTGTATATTGTCACTCTGCTTATTTAACTTATATGCACAGTACATCATGTGAAATGCCAGGCTGGATGAAGCACAAGCTGGAATCAAGATTGCTGGGAGGAATATCAATAACCTCAGATATGCAGATGACACCACCCTTATGGCAGAAAGCAAAGAGGAACTAAAGAGCCTCTTGATGAAAGTGAAAAGGAGAGTGAAAAAGCTGGCTTAAAACTCAACATTCAAAAACTAAGATCATGGCATCCAGTCCCATCACTTCATGGC
>CM035301.1:16256009-16309754 GCA_020226075.1 Hydropotes inermis | reverse complement strand
GGGGAAGGAGGTCACCCGGGGAGGGAGCTGAGGTCACCTGGGGAGGGAGCTCATTGGGCAGGAGGTCCCCTGGGGAGGGGGTCACCCGGGGAGGGAGCTCATTGGGGAGGGGGTCACCTGGGGAGATGAAGAAGGTTCTCCACAGCTTCTTGTCCCTCGTGACATCTCGGATCTCCTTGGTCATGTTGACCAGCCTGCCGGCCACGGGAGGGACCCGGCGGAAATCTAGGATCCTGGCGGAAGGACCGGGAGAGGTGTCCTCACCTCGTGCTCTCTGTCTGCTCCACCGGATCTGAATGGACTTGCTCTCCTCTGTCAGGCCCCAACCTCCCCTCCTCCCCAGCAGCCAGGGGCCCCGCTGAGCCCAAAAGAAGTCTGTCCTCTTCCATAGAGCTACCCCAGACCCGGGGCCACCGAGGGAAGGGCCGTTCTGTGGGACTTGCGACCTTGGGTCTCTCCAGAGAAGTGGACCCCCTGGGTCTTCTGGCCCTTATTCCTGACAGCCAGCTCATGGCAGCCTGCGCCTGCGCGGTGCCGATGACACAGGGTGCCTGTGGGAGGGCTTACCTGTCCAGGTGGAAGGCAGCAATCTCCGCATTGTGCCTCTCGTAGTCGGAAAAGTAGAAGAAGTCGGGAGGTGTCTCCTGCTCCCTTGTTTGCCTGGAGAGAACAGGACAAGACAGAAGGAGTCTTCATGGATGAGTCCTCTCAGTGGAAAGGGGCGTAGCTCGTGCAGCCCCGAGAAGCTGACTGTCAGACTCCCAGGGATCCTGGGAGCAGGTGTTAAATGTAGTCACTGGGAGGGCCCTGCTCCGAGGCCTCTGCTCTGCTGGAGGCGGAGGAGCCTCACGCCTTCCTGGAGTCTCCCCAAGCTCAGTCAGCCTCCCCTCCCCACCAGCCTGCAGCTCCCAGCGTAAAAGGGGTCCTCAGTCCAAGGAATTCAGTCCTCAGTCAGAGGAATTCGGAGTTTGGGTAAAGGTCCTATGGCACGCACGTGAGCACCCTGAAAGCTCTGACAAGGCCTGCAGCCTGGCCCATGGGATTCACTGCAGGCACCGTGTTCTGCATGTGTGAGACCTGCCGGCTAAGCTCTCACTGCAATCTGCTGCCTTTTCCTCAGAGATGGCTCCTTCCCAAGCCTCCCCTGGCCCACAGTGAGTACGGCCATCCTGTCCCTCGCATCCTGGGCCCCCAGGAAGCCCCACTGGGCCGGCTGCCCCATCTCCGTGTGCACGTGTGGTGAGGGGAGCACAGCCTGGCCCTGCCGGGGCCCCACATCCCCCTGAGACGGGAGGACTGAGGAGGTCCAGGAGCCCACGGCTCTGATGTCCTGGGCACCCCCGTGAGCAGCAGACAGCCCTCCCACCCAGCCACGTGCAGGACAGTGCTGAAGGGTGAACGTCACCCTGCGAAAGTCAGTCACCCTGCAAACACAGTGACAGCCGGTGTTTAACCTCACACATGGGGACACCTGCCTCCATCCGAGGCTGAGCGGGAGCGAACAAATTCTCTGGATGAGATCCAGGTCTGCTTCGGGCCCGCCTCCACCGCCGGGACCCTCTCTCCAGAAAGCACCATCGGGAGGAAGCGCAGCCCTCAAGCTACAAGAATCTGCAAAGGTCACAACCTTTCCCCGAGCTGGGAACACAGATCCAGCCTCCTGTGGCCTGGCCCACACCTCCCCTCAGGGCGGAGGCCGAGGCCAGGCTGGAACGCACCAGCCCAGGAGATGCAGCCCATTTTCCAGGTGATGCTCCCCAGCCTGCTCCCCAGTCTGAGGCCTTCCTCCCGGGTACACATCAAGGCTCGGCCAGAGCTCCCGGAGCCGCCCACCAGCACCGCCAGCCACATGCGCACAGGTGCTGGGACCACACGGCCACCCTCGGGATGTGAGGCTCAGGCCGGCAGGTTGCAC
The DNA here is from genome assembly GCA_020226075.1 of Hydropotes inermis. NCBI lineage: Eukaryota > Metazoa > Chordata > Mammalia > Artiodactyla > Cervidae > Hydropotes > Hydropotes inermis. The sequence continues at coordinate 16,307,839 of CM035301.1, read as the reverse complement.
GTCCACTGGTGGGCCCCTCACTCCGTGTGCTCTTAGAGCACTTGACAGGACACACCCTCCTCCACGCTTCCCTGAATGTCACCTGAATCAGCTTTTCCAGGAACCAGCTTGTGACTGGCAACAGACCACTGCTCACAACTCCAGCAGGGGTAACACTGGCCAGGGCAGGACTCTGGCTGGGGCAGTCTGGCCTTGCCCCGGGCCCTCTGTCAGACTCACAGGGTTACACGCACGGCTGCTCGTGGCCCAGGTGCAGGCCACCTCGTCCCCAGGCGTGGGTTTCTCCTTCTCAGACCCTGGAGGGGGCTGGCACACGGGGCTGCAGGGCACCCAGCAGAAGGGAAGGCCACACTAGCAAAGGTTCTGAGACTTCATGGAGACCGAGTCTGGGTTTCTTGGTGGAATATCCTGATTTTAAATGCTGGCAAGTCAGTTTTTTAAGAAGACACCATGGTTCAAACCAAATAAGTGCAGCTCCCTCACTGGAAGTGGCCCATGGCCCTGTCTGCAGCTGCTGGCAGGCTGGGCATTTCTGAGGTTGAAAGCGGCTGCTCACCCAAGTCCCTGATTGAGCCGAGCACTGCCTACACAGCGCTGGTTCTCCAGAGTTTAACTGGAAAAGGGGTGGTGCAGATTTCAGCAGGTTTCTTTTCTGCAGACCCTCTGTGCACCTGGAGCATCCAGACCTCAGGATGGCCCCCTCCGAGAGGCGTCTTCCAGTCGCCTGCAAACCCCACCCCACACGTCCCTGGCCTTTTATTTTTTCAGTCTGTTGTGGAATTAAGAATTATTTTTGTTGGAAAGTATGTCAGAACTCACTGCCAGCCTGTGGCGCAGGGCCCTCCAAACACAGTCCTTTAAAAAGTGCGGTGCAGTGGGCCCTCAGACCCCACCCAGGGCTCCGGTCTCCAAGTCTGCTGGGCGTGGCCTGCACTGCCCTCCCCAGCCCGGCGCGGTTCAGTAGGACCTCCGTCCTCAGTCACCACCACCACCACTGCTTTGGCCTTTGTCCCCTGACTTGACCTTGGCTCACCCCAGTGAGGTCACCTGGAATGCAGGTGGCTCTGAGCCCACGGCTCTGGGAGAAGACCAGACACTTCCTGGAGGCTCTGTGACCAGGTTCCAGAACAGTTCCTTGCTCCTTCCCGTCTCCCACCTCGGGGTTTCCCAGTGACCTTCGTCCCTGGGCCATTCACGGGAAGGCAGCTCTGCTTACTCACTGCCGGATGCCCTTCCAGCAGCCCAGGCCTGAGAGGAGACAGCGGGGTTCAGGGCTGTGAGTGTGTGGGGAGGGGGGTGGGTGGTGGATGCTGGCATGTCCAGGGCCCAGCTGCTGAGCCTGGCACAACCTGGGAGCGTCTGTGGGAAGCCGGGGGCCAGGGCACTGACTCCTCTGGGAAGACTAGCGCTTCTTTCCTCGCCTGTCTGCCCACTCTTCTGCCACTTTCTGGGTTGCACTGGGGAGCAGCAGGTACTCTGGAAAAGTACTGAACCCAACACACCAGGCAGGGGAGTGGAGTCGGTTGAAACAGGTCACCTGGAAGCCTCTTCTTCCTTCAGGTGCCCTGGCAGAAGGTGTGCTCAGGTGTGGGAGGGGAGGCATGGGGTGAGGCCCGTTACAGGCCTTTTCCTGGGGAGGGGGGCATGCGGACGTGAACAGGAGGTGCTGTTGGGAGTTGGGGCTGGCTGGGCACCCGGGGCTCACCCTGAGCCGGGTGGGGGGCTCCGGGGGAGTGGAGATCAGTGTTCCCTAGAGCTCAGGTGTGCGGTCCTCCTCTGCTTACTGGGAGGGACTGGGGCTGATAGCAGCGCCCCCCACCCGCAACCGGGACCTCCTGGGAGGCGGAGCCTCCTGGGGCCCACCCCCACGGAGAGCAGGCAGCACCTGGAGTCCCCACACTGCCTCGGAGGTCGGCCCGGCACCCCGGCCTGGGGCCTGCACGGCAGAGAAATAAAAAGCCTTAAGGCTGACTTCCTGGTAAAACAGCAACTGAGGAATAAGGCAAACCAGGGGTTGGGTGGCCGCTGGCGTGAAAGGGGGCCTTGGCAGTGGTGACAGGGTGAGAAGGGCAGACAGGCAGAAGCTGGGGAGGCCTCAGAACGCCACACGCCTCCTGGCTCAGAGAGGCCACCAGCGAGCAGGCTCTGCAGGGCACCCTGATACCTTCACACCCCAGGCCCGTGAAACCCTGCCAGTGCTCTGGGCCTTGTGCGTGTCCGTCTCTCCTGCCTCTCCAGAGGACCACGGCCAAGCCCTTTCCTTTAGAAGGACTTCCTTGAGCTCAGAAGAAAGCACAATAATACCTGATTGTGCTTGTTCAGACTAAAGTGAGACTGACTGCTATGCTGACCTCTCCCGGGAAATCTGTGATCTAAATCCCCAGAACCTATGAACATGCTACCTTAAATGGAAAGAGGAACTCTGCAGATGTGATCTAGTTAAGGATCTTGAGATGCAGAGATTATCCTGGATTATCTCCATGGGCCCAACATCATCAAGTGTCCTTAAAAGAGGGAGGCGCAGGGAGACTTGAAGGCAGGAGAGGCAACATTGACGGCTTTGAAGATAGAGGCTCTGGGAGCGGATCTGTTTCCTTCTCCAGTGTCCCTCAGTAGAAAGCCAACTCCCTACAGAGTCTCTGGAAGCCCGCAGCCCACAGACCCATTTTAGATTCAGACCTCCAGAACCATAAGAGACTAGGGCTGTGTGGCGTTAAGCCGCTACACTTGTGATCATGTTTTAGAGCAGCATCAGGAAACAAATGTGGGATCTTTGGCAGCAGCGCAGCAGCACCAAGGACACAGGGCTTAGCAACCTTGGGAAGGGTGTGAAATTCGGTCTGCTTCCTCCAGAGCTGGTCATGCTGAAACCACCACACTTTTAAGAAATGACGCAGAAGGTTTTGAGAGAAAGCGCCTCTGTTTCCACAGAAGCCTCGTGGGCCCTCCTTGGGCTGCACGATTCATCCTTGGGCAGCCTCTCAAGGCTCTGACCGTTGTCCCTGTTTTTTGATTATTTTTAATTTTTCGCTGAGAGGCTGGTGGGATCTCAGTTCCCCAAGCAGGGATTGAAGCCCCTTCGCCAGGAGCATGGAGTCCTAACCACTGGACTGCCAGGGAAGTCCCCTGTTCTTGTTTTAATGACACAAGTGGTCTGCAGAAACACACAGTTGGATATGGCAGGCCCTGGTCAGGAACTGGGTGTCCGAGGCTCTTTCTTCTGGGCTCCCAAAGTCAGACACGGCTCCAGTTGTGGGGCCTGAAAATCTGCATTTCCTCAGGGATCAGAACCACCTCCAGGCACAGTGAGGGTCGAAGGTGCTGGCCCCCAGCCACCTGCTCAGGTGTCTGTGCTCACAGGGGAGAAGGGGCCACAGCCCCAGAGGTTCGGCAGCAAAAACCATCCCCGTGTCCCCAAGAAAGGTCCTGGCTCCTGGGCAGGATGTGCCCCCTGGGAGGTGCATCCAGTCCCTGCCAAGTGCTGCCCCAGCTCCCACAGGGCTTCAGCATGGTGCCCCCGGAGCCGCTGCCGGACCACCATCTCCTCCGCAGAGCAGCAGCCCCCCGGCTGTTCCCACTGTTACCGTCAGCATCTCAGCCTTCCTCAACTTGTGGGAAAACAGAGAACTTTTGCTTTGGTTAAAAATAGAGTAAATTGGCAGCTTATGACCAAAATCTGTGAAGCAACAAAGCCAACATTTAATTGGCTCTTCCTCCGAGCAGAGTGCCCTGCTGAGCGCTTTCTGTGTGCACACTCCCTGGGTTGTGACGCAGAGTGTCTCCCACCCTGCAGGCAATGACACAGCCAGCGAGGGGGTCCAGCTCGCAAACAGAGGGGCCCCAGCGCTGGGCTACGAGGCCCCGCTTCAGCCCATGGGGACCCTGGACTGAGATGCGAGGCTGGGGGTGCACCGGGCGGGCGGGGGCCCCTCTGCACTGGATGTCTGGGGTGAACACTGGTGGGGAAGCTCTGCCCACCCAGGCCCGCCCTGGCTGCCACCCTCGCCAGGGGGACGGAGCGGGTGCGCCCCTGACGCCCTCTGTGAAGTGTGGCAGGTACAATGGCTCGGGAAGGGGGACACCTGCAGGGGGGAGCAGAGCCCCGTGCACCCCACCCCACCCCGCCAGCCTGTGCAGAGGGAAACAGGGCCATGCACTCCCACGCGGTGAGCAAGAGAGAGGGCAGCTAATCTCAGGTCAAACTCTGGAAAAAGAGCAATTGTGCTCAGGGCACACACAGCTGTCACATGTCTTTCCTGTGTCCCTGCCTGTGCTGAGGGCCCCGAGGTGCCCGAGCTCAGGACGGAAGCTGAGGCCCAGACAGAGGGGCCTGCCGCACGTCGGGCGGGAACGGGAGCATCCCAGGGCTGGTGAGGTGGCGGCGGGTGGGGAGCTGCCCCTGCAGGTCCCCACAGATAGCACGGGGCTCCCGAGGGCCTCCCCCGGGTTCCCAAGCCTCTTCTGTGGTCCTTGAGTGAACTGCAGATGACAGCACAGCCTCCGCAGAACTCTCCAGTGCCCAGCGCTGCTGCCAGAGCTGCACCCACACGGGCTCCCATGGTCAGGGTCCAGGGGGCAGGCAGTCTGACTGGACCCCCTCCCAGGTGATGTGGCGGGGTGGGGGGGTCTGCAGACTGCAGAGCCCAGCAGCTCCCATCTCCCCACCGCCTCTGGGGAGGCCCTCTCCTTCCAAGCACTGGGACTACAGTGGGGGGTGTCCTGCTGTTCTGGGGACCAGGACCGAAAATCAGGGCCTGGGTTGGTCACACACCCCCCAGGGACTGGGGGTGCGGATCACTCCAGCCCTGTCCCGCTCTCTCGGGGGCGCAGACCGCTCCGGCCCCACCCGGCTTTCTTGGGTCCTAGGTCTGCCTCCATCACCACATCTCTCCTCTGGTTTCTCAAATCCAAACCAAGGACACACAGGATTGCGCATCAGGTCTGCTCAGGAGTCCAGGTGATTGCCCCATCCTCAGGCCCTGACCCCGCCACTTCTGTGAAGACCCTGATGCTGACCAGGTGGTACCCTGGGGTGGAGGCTCCCAATGGGGACCGAGCCCCCAGGGAGACCTTGTTTCTTGCCAGACACACCAGGTGGGCGAGCGAGCAGAAACCAGCCTTCCTGTCCCGAGCCTCCCTGCCACTCACACAGCCGAAGGCAGCCACCTTGTCATTAAGGAGATATATTAAGCTGTTTAATATCAGGTTTTCAGTGGCAGATGTTCAGGGCGGGCTGGCTGATCCGTCAGTAGCTCTGCTAATTCTGGCCCCTGTGGGGGTGGGGATCTGTTTGGGAGAAGGCACTTGTCTTACTCAGAACCTCGGGCACCTGCAGTCCACTCCTGCCATCCTATCTTCCTGTCGAGGAGGACTTTCCTGAAGGCCACGGACCTCAGGATGACCAACCCAAGGACGGGACTCAGGCAGAGTGGGCGCCCCTCGAAGGCCATGGGCCAGAGCATCAGCGCCCAGCTCTGACTGGCCACCATCAGGGGGTCCCAAGGGGCTTTCACCCCCGCCAATCCCACCCCCCCCAGGGTCTCCAACAGACAGGTCTTCAAAGTGGGACATGGGGACAAGTCGCTCACTTATGATTGGGTAAAATAACTCAGAAGACACTCAAATGTCTTAAGGTGGATTTCATGCAAACCAATCTGAAAACAATTCAAAGATCTGTTAACTGTAAAGCAAGTCTGACATTGCTTCCATTAAAAGGAACTGTAGTGACATTTCCTTTCCAAGACAGAGGCGGGGGTGGGGGGGGGTAGATCTGCTTGAAAGTGGAAGATCTACTCTGTTCTAAATACTGTTCTGCCAGCTCGTCTGGGGTTTGAGGACGTGACTAAGGAATAGAATTAGAGTGGAAACGAGTGCACGGTGACCGTGTACACAGGCCCTCAGTTCTTTTCTTTCTGTATTTAAGCCCCTGTTTCTCACCTTTTTATTCAAGGAATGAAAAGCTGCCCCTAGCCTACGGCACTATGGAGTAAATATTTAGCACCAAGGTGACTACTGTGATGTTGTTTTTCTTCCCCAGCATAGGGGATAGATTCAGGCTCATTCTTAAGGCTTTTTAAGAGCTCAGGTACGCAATATTTCCTGTTGGGGCATAAAAACAACCAGCTGAGCAAACTACTCTTGAGACCCCCGACGTGGCCTCTGCCCCAGCACGAGGGCACTGCGGGCAGTTCCCTCCGTGCTTTTCATCCTCTGCCCCTTTCACGACAGCGAAGCGACGGCCCCTCGGGGAGCAGCGCCCAGAGACCGAACAGCAGGCAGAAGCACAGAGACCCTCCGCGCTGTCGAGCAGGAGGGCGTTTTCGGAAAGAATGACTTGCTTGCTTTGACTTGAACAGAGGGGATAATCTTTCCCAGAAGCTCCCAAGGAAACATGCCATGGCCCGCCAGGGTGGGTGTCCTGAGGAAGCTGGAGGGCCTGGGAGACAGCACGGCCCCCACCTGCTTGACGGGGGCGACGCGGGGCTGGGCCAGAACTACTCTCGCGGCAGGTTGTATGAAGCTTTTACTGTGTACCTACTTCCCTGCCAACCTCCCTGCAATGGTTACAGAATTATTAATCACTCCAAATTCCCAGTGGGAATAGGAGAAGACAGTGGACTCCTGTGGTCACCTGAATTATGCAGTTTGGGCCCACAGCAAGCCAGCAGGGCATTTGTGGAGCTGGAGTGATGGTGCCCCGGCCCCTCGAGCCCGTGGACGGCAGTGGCCCAGCATAAAGGGCTGGGCCGGCCACAAGGACCCGTGGGGTGGCCCGGGATGGGCCCTCCTCTTGGCCTTTGATTCCTGGGGACACTGGATGGGTCACATAGCAGCCCCACAGCACTGCACCCAGGATTCAGTGGGGGTCAACCGAGGCTACGGACAAACCGCAGGGCTCTGGAAAGCCCAGCACACATGGCTGAGATGGGCCCTCCCTGGGGTGAGTGCAGGGAGGGCACCTGGGTGCCAGTGGCCCGCTGAGGTGGGGAGGCCAGGCCAGCAGCGCAGCGCAGCCACGGGGGGCGGGGAGGCTGAGCTACAGCGAGAGGTGGCCTCCCGCCTGCAGCGCTTCTGCTGCTGCCTGTGTGTGCCCCTTGGCCCCGAGGAATTCCGGGGCCTCCGGACAGCTGCTCAGGGCTGGATTCCCTGGCAGAGGCTCATGTGCGCGCGCGCACACACACACACACACCTCCTCTCCTCCACAACAGGAGCCTGTGTACTTAAGAGTCTCTTCTTGCACGGTGCCTCTGAGAGGAGCAGGGGGTGTGGGTGCCCCATCCCCAGCCGAGAGCCCGGGTCCAAGACTTCCTGGTCAGCTGTGCCCGACAGGCCGGGACCTGATGTCTGAGACCCTTGGGCCCCAGCAAGCCCTGGCCAGCTGCCCACTCCTAAATCACATTTAGACCTTGGAGCCTCAATTTTCTCCTCCTTGAAGCAGAGCTGGTGATAAAAATAAAACAACCTGACACATCAGTGACAGGGTCCTGCCTCTGCCAGCCGGAGCGGGGGCTGTAGAATCCTGATGAGAAGGGCGTGGCCCCCTGGAGCGGGAAACCCTGGCCCAGCGCAGCAGCCTCGGGGAGACCAGGCTGCAGCATGAACAAGAAGCACCCGGTGGGCAGCAGTGGGCCTGAGTCCCTGCAGGGCCGGCAGCAACGCGCCTCTACATGGCTTCCTCCAGACCAAAGGCGCCCAGGGCAGGACAGAGGGGAGCTGCTGCCTGCAAATTCAGGGAGTGGGCCCCACAGGCCAGACCCCAGGGTTAGGCTTGGCCTGGTCCAGGGGGCAGGGCATTTGCAGCCTGTGAGCAGTCCAGGCTCTGCGTGTACTGCCATCATGGGCACTGGCACCCAGCCTGGGCACTGGGGGAGGCATCTCACAGACACACTGGCAGCAAGGGATGGGGGCAAGGAAGTGAGGATTCCCGTGTCAGGAACGGGAGGGCAGGGGGTCACCCTGGGTGGTGGAAACTGCAGGGGTCACCAGAGCCTGGGGGCTGCCTGTTGTTCCTGATTTGGGCACCTGGTTACTTGCCTGTGCTGCAAAGATCTGCTTACCATCCGTGTGCATTTCTGTATGAACGCTCCAGTCAATGAAAATGTATATTTTAAGAAGGTGGGAAAGTGGGGAACTCGAAGTGTTGGTAAAGCTAAAGCTGTGCTGGGTTTTACCAGCACTGATAACATTTGCCCCTGATCTAACCCCGCCCCTTGTCCACCATACAGAGGAAACCAAGGCAGGTGGCCAGTGAACCCATCCACAGCGAAGATGGAAACACTTTCCTGCGTTCGCCACCAGGTCTTGGGAAGCGGTGTGGGGACACGCAGAGCTCAGTCTCACCCGGACGTGGGAGAGGGCTGCATCGTCTTCTCAAGTCCTAACCCAACCTGTGACTGTGGCCTTGTTTGGAAATAGGGACATGGCAGATGGGATCCCGGTGGATCAGGCTGGTCCTGAGTTCAGTGCCCAAAGTCCTCATAAGAAGAGGGTGATTTGGACTGAGACACACGGGAGAGGCCGAGTGACAACGGAAGTGGAAACGGAGTGATGTGGCCACAGGCACAGAGCCAAGACTCGACGCCACACTCGGGAGGGAAAAGGTGGGAGGGACCCTCTGGAGCCTTTGGGGAGGTGGTCCTGTGACACCATGGTCTCCGACTCCGGACTCTGGAGAAAGAAGAGCTTCCTGAGGCCCTAAGCAGCCTGGGCAGTAATGCTTCTGCACGGCAGCCCCGATGCCCACACAGTGTGGACACACGGGGTTACAATCCAACTGCGCTACAACTTAAGGAGCCAGGAAGGAATCTATGTATTACTGATGTCGAAGATCACAGTGGCCACTGCTCTGAGATCTGAATAGGGACCATGCAGTGGCCACTCCGTCACACAGTGGCTTCCCTGGTGGCTCAGCTGGTAAAGAATCTGCCCGCAATGCGGGAGACCTGGGTTCCATCCCTGGGTTGGGAAGATCCCCTGGAGAAGGGAACAGCTGCCCACTCCAGTATTCTGGCCTGGAGAATCCCACGGACTGTATAGTCCATGGGGTCACAAAGAGTCGGACACGACTGAGTGACGCTCGCTTCCACTTTCAGTGGTCTCTCCAGCTCCACCTCCTGCTGGCCGGTGCCCTCGGGCACGTCCCCTGCCACTCTGAGCTTCAGCCTCCCTGTCTACAACCAGGTCTACAGGCTAACAGTGGCCTCTCTGTCTGGCCCACGAGGCCTGGCGCGGTGCCCTTTCCTGCACCTACGACCTCAGCCCCACCTGCCTCCAGGCCAGGTCGGGGCCTTCCTTGGGGGCACCTCCCATGGTCCCCCTAGCTCCCAAGCCTTGGACAACAGGTGCTCGTTAAGCCAGACTCGAAATGACCCATTTCAGATTTGCTGAGCCTGGCCCAAGGGATTTTCTCTTTCTCTTCTGGTTTGCAAGCAAGGCTGGGCCTGCGGAGTTCCAGCGGCAGGCCCGTATGTCCCGGGGGTGTCGTCTTGCTGTTGCAGTTATTTTCCCTTCACAGCAACCCAGGGGCAGGGGTGCTTTCCTTCCCTCCCCGTGCCTGAACATGCTTTGGATCCCAAACCACACACGGCACAGAGGGCATTGTAGCTCTGGGTTCCAAACTCTCAGGTGGTGATCCAGCTGTTTTGGTGGAGATGGGGACTTCAAAGCAGCCTCAGCAGGCTGTGGGGAGTGATGAGTCTCTGCTGGCCAGTGACCTGAGCAGAAGCACAGCTGCGGCTCGGTCTGCAGCCTGCACTCAGCTGTGCACCCTAAACAGCGCACTCAATATTTGTTATCCCTCTAACGCCTACAAGTCAAAACTGCAAACCCCAGGACACCCAGACAATCAGCAAGGATGGACCTGGGGAGGGGGCTGCAGTGGCTCCCAGACCCCCACCAGTACGAACCCATGGTCTTACTGGTTGTAGACAGAGAGGTCCCAGAAGGGCCGGGACCCAAAGCTTCCTGTTGTCCAGCCTCAAGCAGCAGACGGCAACTGTGGCCCAGAGATGGCACGGGGGATGCAAGGCCTCACAACAAGGATACCCTCCACAACGCGGCCCCGCCTTGTGCTCCTGGCCTGCCTGGACACCCCCCGCAGGGCCCCCTGGCCACTGTCCCCCAGGCCGGAAGCCTTCACTCTCTCGCCCCAGCAAGTCCGTCCCCATGCCCAGGGCGTCTGCCTCCCTCCACGTGTCTCTGGGACCCAGGCTTGTCCCCGTCCTCACCCCACACCTCACCTCTGGTTCCTGGTGAGCCTTCCCACCCTCCCAGCTCTGTCCCTGCACAGCGGGGAAAGGGATCACATCCAGGTCCAGATGCCTGCCAGGGCCTGGCCCCTGCCTGTCTCCAGCTGCCTGGCCTCATCTCCCCACCAGTTCTGTCCCAGGGAACTTTCTGTGACTCTGGGCATGTCCAACATGGCACCACCAGCCACATGCAACCCCTGATGCCCAGGTGTGGAGAAAGACTAGGCTGCAACTTCATCTTGTTTAAATTAATCTCAGTTTAGAAAGCCTCTGATGTAGTCCTCTACACAGTGGCCCTGGGCCTCCAGCCTTCAGAGGCCATCCAGTCCTAGAATGTGTCGCCTCCTCCAGGCTGGACTCCTGGCCTGGGGTGATGCCCACTTGATGTTCACACTCGTGCTCAGCCCTCCTTCCCCTGTCTGTCCTGCAGACCAGGCCTGAGCACCAGGCCCCGCACCCCAGGGTCAAAGCCCTCAGAGGCAGGAGGCCAGGCTGGGCTCACTGTGAGTGTGGTGGCTGAATGCACATTTCTACCAGGAGGTGGTCACAGCCAGCATCATGAGCAGGCTGGAAGCTTCCCAAGGAGCATGGTGGAATCTGATGCACACTCTGGCTTATCTGTGCAACCCCTCCCGGCTTCCTTCCATAAATGTGGTGCCCTGTCTCCTAAAGCCAGTCCAGTAGAGTTTAGACCTCGGTCCTCCGCCTACAACGCCCTTGTTGACAGATGGGTAAACTGAGTCCTGGGGAGGGAAGGAACTTACTGGAGGTAACAACGAATGGCCTTGTCAGGCCTCCTGTCTCTGCGGACACACCAGGGCTTCCATCCAGGCACGCACATCACCGGTACCACTGTGAGCTAGCATGGACTTTTTCTGATGTTAAAATTTAAATACTGCACCAAAGCATGAGCAACGGCACGACAGTTGAACCCAACAGCCTCCAAATGAGAACCTTGTGCCTCAAAAGACACCATGTGTGTGATAAGGATCTTGAACCCAAATACATGAAGAATTCTCACAACTTACTAATAGAAAGACGACCAACTGAACAGCAAGTGGCAAAAGATCTGAACAGACATTTCTCCAAAGAAGATCCAAATGGCCAACAGGACGTGCAAAGATGCTCGCAGTCATTAGTCAGGAGAGAACTGTGAGTCAGAACCGCAGAGAGACATGGTCCACCCCCACCAGGATGGTGAAGATCAACAGGGATGATAAAGACAAGGGCTGTGGAGCCTGCAGAGATCGCTGGGGAGGGCAGCTGCTGGGAGAAGCGGCTATAGCTTCTCAGACAGTTACATTGAGTTATTCTGGACCCAGCAATTCCACTCCTAGGTTTACCCCCAAGAGAGATGAAAATACATGTCTACCCAAAAACCTGTACACAAATGTTCATACAATGTCATCCATACACTCAAAAAGTGGAAATAAGGCAAATACCCGTTGACAGATGAAAGTAAAGTAAAGCAAGTAAGTCAAGTAAAATGTGGCCCATTCACAGCAGGGAGCATGGTTCAGTATTTGGCCACAGAAAGGAAGGAGGCTCAGACACTCGCCACGATGTGGATGAACCCTGAACACCCAACGCTCAGCGAGAGAAGCAGACACAGAGGCCGATAGCGACTGATACTGTTCACGTGAAATCCCAGGATGGGCAAGTCCACAGTGACAGGAAGCAGACTAGGTGTGTCCAGGCCTGGAGGAAGGACAACTCTTCACAAGGTTTCTTTCTGGAGTAACGGAGCAGTTCAACACTGTGGGGATGGCTGTGTAGTTCTGTGAATATACTGAAAGTTACTGGGTGACAGACTTCAAGTGGCTGAATTTCGATCTATGTGAATTGTATCTGGATAAAGGTGCTAAAACATCTTGCTCTGACACTAAAAGCAAGACAATCCAGCAAATGACAGGCTAATGTGCTAGTTACACATTTTTCGACATCTATTAAAATATACCCATGAGACTATGAGTGGCCCCCTCACACCACGGGGATCACACCCTGCAGCCCTGCCCGCTCCGCTTCTGCCCCAGGACCGTTTCTGCCTGGGTCCTCAGCACAATCCTTCAGGATCTCAGAGAAAACCACCACCTGATTAATTCAGAACATTCAGCTTATTAAGACATTATAAGCTCACCGGAGAAAGCTTTTTTTTTTTTTTTACTTAAGGGAATTATTAATCATATATTTATTTTCTTAATGCTATGGTCAGAAACCACAGCTGCTTTCCTGCTCAGACCATGGCTGTGGGGGCAGGAATGGTGTGCCCTGGGGTCATCGGGAGGGTGGTGGCTGCCAGTGACCAGACCTCAGCAGATGCCGGACTTGGGGCGGGTCAGAGCCCGGAGCCAGGGTGGGCGTGCACTGGGCCAGCAGGAACGGTGGGAAGGCTGGCCAGGGTGTGAGGTCAGCAGCGTGAGCCCAGCAGAGCCTGCCTTGCGGCCAGGACCCCCTTCCCGGAGCGCAGCGTGCAGGGAGGCTGGCCGTGCATACGCCCCGTCCTCCCGGCCTCAGCTTCCCTGGCCACCAGGGGATTCCCCACACTGTTTCCATGGCTTCAGCCCAGCCTCACCCTCAGCCCATGGGACAGGAGCTGCGCCCTAGGCTGACCCTCCGTGTGTGGCCTTCGGACAGGAACCCTGACGTCCTTTCTGGCACACACAGGCTGAGCTCAGAGAGTTCACGGCAGAAGGGGGCAGACATGAACTCTGCGGCCTTTCCAAGTGGCCTCCAAAGCCTGGCTGCCCGGGTCTGCCAGACCACAGCAGCTGCCACTCATGCCTCCTGTGACCATGGAGGTGACATCACCCCGCGGTAGGGGGAGGCTGGGGAGGCTGAGGGGGGCTAGAGGCTGGGCGCCCTGGCCTTGGGAGGCTCCAGAGTCTGGTCAGCCTTGGGCGGTCTGCTGCCTCACCAAGCCCTGATTCCCGCATCTTTACCTGGCAGAACAATAACAACAATGACACTTGCACCCCACAGAGGTGCTTGTGCACTAAACCACATGCTGTGCAAGCCCTCAATGTGGGCGTAGCCCCAGGGCACCTGCACACACAGCATGGCTGGATGCCCAAGGAGAGGACTGACCTGGGAGAGTCCCCCGAGAGCCCACCCATGCCAAGCCAAGGCGTGGAGCCCAGAGCCGCCACCCCCTGGGCCCGTCCGAGTCCCAGCAGCACAAAGCCCCGAGCCCTGGGGCCCCAGCAGAGGCTGCCCTGCCCACGCCACTCGGCTCCCACACCCTAGGGCCAGGCATGGGCCCACCTGCGGCTCTGCACACACCTGGGGTCAGTCTGCTGGACTGTGTTTGACGCACCCCGGAGATGGGAGGCCTGTGCCCCAAAGTGCGGCTGAGGGAGTGACAAGGACGTGGTGGGTTTTGGTGCTTGTCCTGGATTCCTGTGACCACCAAGGAGGGCTAGCAGTGAGAGGTGCAGCCCAACCCCGCCTGGAGCACCCTCCTCCCCAGCACAGTGCCAGGATATCAGGGGCCTGAAGGGGCCCCTCTACTCAAGCTCCAGCCTGAGAGGGCACGCAGGGGCCCGTGGTGCCAGGGGATCCCATCTCCTACAGGGCCCACGGAGCCCACGTGCAGCCTGCATCACCCCCCCAAACGCTGCGGCGTGTGCACCTGGGTGGCTGGTACAGTCACAAAGCAGGGGTCAGCCAGTTGTCTTCCCTAGTCCACAGGAGATGTGAACTTCCTCCACGCACTGACACTGAGTGGCCTCACGGACCCTTGGGGGTGCGGCCCGTGCTTTAAACATGATGAACCCTCTCATCAGGGCAGAGACGGCCCCGTGTGAAACTAACCGAACGGCCCACGGGAGACACCCAAGCCCAGGACCGCCAGAGTGGACATCACATGCCACAGACACGCATGGTGAGTCTCTGGGGCTGTCTGCCTTCCAAACGTCCCTTCTCCACCCTCCCCACGATTTTCAGATGCCACTGAGTGCGTCCTTTTGATTTGGGGCAGCACAGTTTCTGTTTTATCTGGAATAGGGATCAGGGGTCAAATCAGCTGACCTACTAGCTTCAGAAATAAAGCTTCATGGGCACAGGTGTGCCCATGCACATAAAGCCTGGCTGTCTTCTGGCGAGAAGACCAGGGCCGAGCAGCTGAGATGCGACCTCACGGCCCTCGCCCCCTCCCCGCCCACTGGCCGGGCACTTACTTCATGGGTTTGAACAGCGCCTGCCCGTAGTTCTGGAAAGTCATGATGAGCTTGAGCTGTGTGCCGCCCGACTTCATGGCTGCAGTGGGATGGAAAGAGCACGGTCAGCTGCTGCCCACGGAGGCCTGTGAGCACGGACGCGTGGCGGGGCCGAGACCCGGGCACAGGCCGCGGGGGTGGCCTGAGACCGCGGGGCGTTCAGGGTCGGGAAGGGCCACCCGGGCTGGAGGAGCCGTGGCAGGAGGGCAGCCGGGCCTGGGAACCGGGGCCACGGCGGAGGGATCGGGGGGGGGGGGTGGGGGGGCGGCTCCCCACCCTGCTGGCACCCTAGACCGCTCCTCCGCTCCGCTGACCGCAACCGCCTCTCTCGAAGGGGGCTCCACGCCCTCGCCCAGCGCCCCCATGGGGCTGGGGCAGGGCTGAGACCCACTCGCAGGAAAGGGAAACCACAGCACCCCCTGTGGAAAGCAGCTCCCGCCTGGGGCTCGGACACCGTCCGCTGGAGTCCAGGGACACGGCTGCGTTGGCTCAGGGTGGACGGAGCGGGGCTGGGTCAGCGCCACGGGCGCTCTGTCCTTCCGCTTCCGCCCGACAGCCGAGAGAACGGGGACAGGACGCAGCTGTTCGCCGCCTGCCCCTGGAGCCCCGAGGTGCCTGGGTCCTTCCTCCGGGATGACAGAGGCCTTCTGGCCCCGGCCTGGGCATCCGGCTTACGCGGCACTTTCGGTTCCCCACCGATGAATCGGAAGAGCTCCAGGCACTAGGGCCCAAAGCGGCGGTGTCCCTGGGTGGGCACGGGACCGTGGCCTTCCTGGGGCCGGAGCTGCCCTCCTGAGGGGCCTGCTCATTAGGCAGGGTGGCCTTGCGGCCTTCAGGCCCCCGGGATGGCTGCCTGAGCAGGCCAGTGAGTGTCTGGGGCATCTGTCCAGTGGAGCCATCACCTCTGCTCAGCTCCACCCATGGCTCCATCCTGACCTGGACCAACAACTGCAGGGCCTGCGCTTTCAGGTCAGAGGCTGCCAGAATCCTCTCCTGCTACGTGACTTCTTTTTAAATGACTCAGAGCACAGAGTAGTCAATTGGGTCATTTACTCTGTATGCGTAATTGTCCATGATATCGATTTAATCGTCACCATCGTCACCAGCAAGGCCCAGGCCTCCACAGGCCTGGCTTCAAGCTGAATGGAGGCAGATAACATCTGAACTCTCTAAAGGCAGCCAAGGGTCATTACCATGCAGCCAGGAGCCCAGCGATAAAGAAATCTCTCTGGGAGTCTGGAAGGAGCCCCTCTCTTTGCCACACCCTCTCTCATGTTCCGAGACTGAAGAGACCGCTCAGGGCAGGACCAAGTCAGGAGCTAGGGGCAGGAATGAGCTGACCACGGGCAAGCCCGCTCTCTTGGAGGCCTGTTCCCTTATTTGCAGGACAGGACTTGGGAGACGGGCCGGATTTCTAGCTCTTCTTCTATTTTAAGCTCAAAAGGACAGCACTGCTGAACCCTGACTTCCAAGGTTGGTTCCAGGCTCTCATGAAGTGCTGCACCCCAGACTCCCATAGGACCTCTGAGGGCTGCACCCACCCCCAGGTCACAGTAGTGCCAGGGGCAGGGCCCCCAGCAGCAGACAGCTCTTGTCCAGGGACCCCTGTCTCTAAATCCATCCTGTGGCTCTGTGAGGCCAAGGGCCCAGTCAGAAACCACTGTCTCAGCAGTGGGGTTTTTAATCAAAATGTCCAGCTGGATGGGAGGGCCACCACTCCACCCCCACCCCCACCCCCGTCCAGGGAAAGCATCCATTCTCCAGGGGAGGCCTGCACCTGGCTAGTCCAGCCCCACTCCCAGTGTGATGCTCTGCTTCTCCAGGAAGAGGGTCTCCTCCCAAGTGTGAGTCCGTAGGAGCACCCCCGGGCCCAAGGCCACGCGGAGTGGGGCTGAGCATCCAGCCAAGGCCTTCACTGGACTCCAGCTTGCCCAGTGCCACCGCCCCGCACAGAGGTGCCACAGCCTCTGCTCCCACCTCTCAGTAGCCCCTGAGGCAGGCTTCAGACACACACCCTCCTTCAAGATCTCTGGGAGCAGAAGCGGTCAGGTGACAAGAGGCGCAGGGGCATCCATTTCAGAGAACCTGCAGCCGGGACGGGTTGGGGGCAGAGCCTGGGACTTAAACACACTGCTGTGTCCACAGAGGAACATGAGAACGTTCACTCCAAGCGAGAAAAACGAAGATTCAGAAACAGCCTCTCATTTTAGCTTTTGCCTCCTTGTCCGTTCATGTTGGGTCGGGTTTTGCTCTTAAATGGGTTATGATTTTGGATTTGCAAGCTGGAGATTACAGGGTCGAGGTTATGACCACCTCTGTGATCCACAGAGACTCCAGGAGGCCCACAGAGCTGGATTTGTCTGCCCAGATCCACTCCGGCCCATGACGGGGGAACCGGGACACCCCGGGCCCGCCGTTCACCACGGGGAATGCCGCCCAGGGCCGTCACCAGTCTTCCCGTGCTCATCAGGCACCTGTGAGTGACAGCCTGGGTTCTGACCAGCCCATGGCCCCAAGGAACGTGCTGGATTAGGGCCAGCTGGCCAGGGTCATCCAGCAATGAGAGCAGCTCCAACAGCCCGCAGGACACAGCTGGGCAGGCCCTCCGTCCAGGTCCCACCGCTGGGCACAGAGCAAGCCAGAACTCTGGGGTGGGGTCCTGGCCACTGGGATGTCAGGAAGCCTGGGCACCAAGCCCGGGACAGTTGGAAGCGATGGGGGTGGCCCAAGGTCAGTCCCCAGGGCACGGAAGAGGCCCGTCCTCTTCCTCTAGTGGTTCCCAGGCCCCTGGGTGCAGAGCAACGTCCGGTGAGAGTGGGGCGGGCGGCCGGCTGTGCCCTGAGGGATACGGGGAGCCTGGCCAGCCCATGGGATCCTCCTAGCCCTGCCTCTACCCAAGGCCCTGCTCAGGGCCTGAGTCAATACAGCACATGCCTGGTGCACAGGCCAGCTTCCCGGAATAAGACGTAACGTGCCTGAGCCTACTGGACAGATGGGAGACCACGGTGGACAGTGGCCTGCAAGCTTGAACGCTGCACTTCCCTAAACCCTAATTTTCAAACGCTGGTGTAGTTTCCCCCCAAAGTCCTGTGTTCCCTGCCAGCTTCCACCATGAAAGCCTTTGCCCCATCCAGGACCCAGTCCTGCAGGGTGGAGGTTCCCTCCTCGCTTATCGCCCTGGACTTTCTTTGCCCATCATGTGTACATTTCTGGGCCCCCGGAAACAAGCAAGTCAGTATGTAGCAGAAGTCTGCCGGGGTTGGGCTTACCCCAACTGCTTGCCCAGATGGGGCCCTGAGACGTGGAACAGACGATGAATGGTCACCGCACTGGGTGCTTCTCTAACAGCCTCGTCTGTTCAGGAGGGCAGGGGATGTGCCAGCTGCGGCCTCTTCCCAGCAGTCCCCGCCAGCCGCACAGACCACCTTCCAGCACAGGGGGAGGCTGGAGGCGCTCAGATTCCTCCTGGGCGGCGTTGAGGAGGGGAGACCACCACCTTGCCCTGGCCAGGAGGGTGTTCATCGTGTTCTCAGGGTGAACAGCCACATGCTAGGAGGAAGGCAGGTGCCAGAAATAGCTCAGCGCCAGGCTGAGACACCCAACACAGCCTCTAAGAAGCTCTGGAAACCCCCAGCTGCCAGCCTCGCAAGCAACACCTAGCTCCCTGGTGCTGGCGACAAACAGAACCTGGTTAGCAGAGCCCTTTAAGCCACAGGACAGTCCAGATGTCAGGAAGACGTTGCCTGGAGTCCCCTGCTCCCAGCATCATGCTCCCGAGTACTCCTCCACCCTCTGGGCCTCCCAGGACTGCTTTTCCCACCCAGGGCCTCTGCCCGCCCCATCTGCTGTGGGAGCCACTGGTGACTAACCCGGGACCTTCACAATCACCTACAGGCCTGAGAACAAAGGCACCAAACCTCACGCCTAGAGACCATTGCTGACACATTTTCTTGAAATCAGTAACTGGGTGCCCTGAATCCTCTGCTTTAGCAGATCCCAAAGTCCTCGGAGATGTCACCTCCAAACTACTCGGTGCATGGGGCTCTGCCCCGGGCAGAGTGGAGCCACGGTCACTCCCCGTCCGCCCCAAATCCAGAAGCAGATGTGAGCTTCAGGAGACCCTGGCCTCTCTGCAGTGTCTCCCTGCGGCTGCCAGGGCTGATCCTTCCTCACTTGCAGGGTTGGCCCCAACCCCCCTGCCCAGCAGAATAATAGGATGGGCTGGGTGGCATCTTGTCCTACCTTGCTTGTTTTGCAGCAGAAGGCAGCCCTTCCCTTTCCACCATCCCCCCTCAACTACACAGACAGCATTGAAGGCCTGTGGGTGCCTCCTCCAGGAAGGCTGCTGGTATAACTCGCCCAGGAGGTGATGCTCCAGCAAGGAGCCGGCCGGGCACAGGGGAACCTACCGACACTGGTGATCTTCTGGGTGCCCAGGTCACGGAGCAGGGCCTCCACTGCTGGGTTGTGTCGTGAGTACAACTCATATCGGTTGATGCCAATGTGGAATTTGAGCCAGTTGGGATAGGAGTCCATGGCCGCCTCCCCGGTGGGCAGGAATCCATCCTCAGGACCTTCATGTGGCCTGCACAAATGAAGGTGACCCAGGTCAGCAGGAAAAGGACAAACAGCAAGGCCTCAGGACGGACGGGGGAGTTGGCACCGACGCCAAGGCTTTCACTGTGGATCCAAACAAACGTGGGTTTATTTAGAGAAGCCTCTGCTCAAACAGGACCCTGCAACGTCCGCACTTTTTCTGTGGCTGTTGTTCAACCGACTAATAACATATCTGAAGGCCCATAATTCTCACTTACCCTCGAGAGACGCCACAGACAGCTATAACTAAAGGAGACCAAACCCCAGCTGTCAGCGCTAGGCCCTGCCGGGGTCTGTTCTGGGGTCTCTGAAACAGCCTGGCCAGCATGTTGCCAGCCTGGGGTACGAGGGGCTGCTGCCTTCCGGGGGGCAGACGAGCCCAGTCTGGCTGAAGCCTTTGCTGGGTGTTCTGCGTCAGGGCAGCAGTGATGCAAGAGGCTAAATTTGATTTTCAGGAAGGAGCTTGGGTGGGGAGAGAGGAGAGTGGTGCTCACTCCAGCCCAAGCGCAAATCGAGGACCTCTGCCCACGTGGCCCATCCTTGTCTCTGGAGTCAAAGGGCCAGTCAGGGGGAGGGCAGACCGTGTTTGCTGCCAGAGGGAACAGCGGAACCTGAGTGCTGGTTCACCTGCAAGTGAGGCCTTTTCAGCCAAATGCTGCCCCACGATGGACATGACAGGTCACAAGAAGCTGCCTAGGGGTCCCGTCACTGACTGCTGCTCCAGACTCTTTCTCTCTCCTACAAAGAGGCTCAGGCCTGGCTCATGGCTCTGCCTCTCAAATTGCTGAGCATTTCAGTGAACCTGGCCAGCAGACAAAGCTCAGAGGCTACCAAACACCTTGGTGTGTTTAGACTGAAAACCCTGGGCCTGGTCCAAATGCAAAGGAGAAAGGCTTTTATGAGATGTTTTGGAAAGCTGGCCTTTCCCCTCAGCTGCTTGGGTAACCTTTCACAGGTAGTTATTTATGTTGGCCTTGCTGGTTAATATTTCATCACCCTGGGCTGCAGCATCTGCTTACTTTGGTCTATGTGGCTGAGGGCCTTGGGGGCAGGGGTTTAAAGCGGTTAAAGGGATGCCCCTAGGGACACCACTTGCCTTTTAGGGAGCCGCTGCTGTCTGCAGCTGGCATGGTTGGCACCCTGGCTGGGAGAGCCTCTCAGTAATGCCTCAGGGGGGTCAGCACGCCCCTCACTAATTTTGTTCTCAGGGAGTGGTTTACAAAGCTCCTTAGGCCGCTCCAGACCTTCCTGACGTGTCCACCATAGCAGCACTGCCAAGTCCCTGGAAGCCGGCAGCCAGTCGCTTCCCAAGGAAGCGCTTTCGCTCCAGAGACCAGGCCCTGCAGGCCAGCCGACTCTTCCCGGCTCCCACCTGCCCCGCCTGCCTTCCAGGCCAGTGGCCACAGGGAAGAGCTCCCAGCTGCCCAGCAGTCCTCCTCAGGGAGGCGGTCATTCTGGAGACAAAGGCAGTGCCTGGAGTCTGCCTGCTGTGTGCCCCCAGACTCCCCTTTCTGGGGCTCCTACTGCAAGCTCCACGCCCCGGGGAGGCCCTGACCCCGACGCTCTCTACACAGCCCCTCGGACGTGCAAGGGCACCTCCCAGGAAACGGCCCTGGGTGGCTCTTTATTCTCAGATGGCTCCTGGCTGCCTCTGGAGTCCAGCCTTCCAGCACCCACCTCAACGACCACCGCCCCACTCACCAGTCTGGGTTCTCTCCCGTCGCTGCCTTGGGGTTGAACCTGATGTCACTGTTCACGTTGAAGAGGACATCGCCCTCCGTTAGAGGTGGAATGGGGACCTGGTACAGCGGGTGCTGGAACAGCCTGGCTAGGAGGGAGCCATCCCGGCTCAGGCCAGGGGGCGGCACAGGTCCACGCGGGCCGGAGTCTGGGAGGAGCGGCCGGTGAGCCGGATCTGGGGGGCGCGGGACGCCGGGACCCTGCCCCGGCGGGGCGCCCTCGGCCGGTTCGGCTGCTGGGGGCAGTTTCTCAAGTGAGTGGGACGTGAGGTTGGAGGAAGGGTCAGAGCTGAAGTCCTGCAGGATGCGCAGCGTGTGCTTGGGCCAGCCCGCGTCGCCGGCGGCGGAGGCTGCGGCCGCCAGCTCCCCTCCTCCGGGGTGTCCGCGCGCCTGGGCCCATCCGGAGGCCGCCGCCTCCGCCGCGGGCTGCGCGCAGGAACAGCCGGGCTCCCCAGAGGGCCGCGCGGCGCTCCGCTCCAGCTTGGGCAGCAGATCCAGCACGAGGTGCAGCGCGCAAGCCGCCAGGAAGGCCATCAGGATGAGCACGCGGAACCTGCGCACCAGAATCATTTTCATGGTCCCAGACGAGCGCGGCCTGGACCGCCGGGCGCCCCCGGAGCGCCGCCCGCCAGTGCCCCTCTAGCCTTGATTCGGCAGGAACGCGGTGCCGCGGCGCGGGTCAAGGTCCATCTGGCGTCGACCAGCTACCAGCCCTGGAGCTGTCCCCCGCGGAGGGCCCCCGATGCCAAAGCGCGCGCTCGCCCGGCCATGTCGGGGCAGTTCCCTCTCGCCTCTCCGGAGCGGCGGCGCCCTCGGCCGACCCGGCCCAGCGGCCCTGGTCCGCGGAGCTAGGGGCGCAGCCTGGTGAGGCCCCGCGAACGTAGCGGCCCGCTTGGGTCTCCGGGGCCGCGGCCGCGCTCATCAGGCGCGCAGGGACCGGACACTTAGGCCCATCCCGGCCCAGGAGCGGCGGCCCGGAGGTGGCGGCGGCAACCGCGCGGCGCAGTCCGATCCGAGGCTCGGCGCAGTCTCCACGGCTTCGTGGGCCGCGCTGGGTGCCCGGCCGGCCAGGCGAAGGGGCAGCTCCCCGGGGAGGGCTCGGCGCTCTCTCTCGCGCGCGCGCTGCGGCCCGCAGGTGAGGACCGAGGAGAGGGCGGGAGCGGGGCCGGCGGGGGCAGGGCGCGCGGAGCGGCCGGCGATGTCCCGGGCAGGTGCAGCGGCCGTTCCCCGAGCGCGGCGCCCTCGCGGCCCAACCTCTCGCCGCCCGGCGCCCCGGCGGGCGGGCAGATATCCGAGCGCCGCGGAGCCGCCCCCCGCGTCAGCGCCCGCAGATTGGCGGAGCTGGCGTCCCGGGAGCCCGGGCCTACTCCGCTGTCTCCTTTCTCCTCCCCTCGGCCGCGCCCCGCGATGCTCTGCAGCCCCGGGCCCGCTACGGAGAGGGCGCCTCCTCCCCGCGGTGTGCCGAGGGAGCGCGGAGAGCCAGGAGGGCGCGGGGGCCGCGCTGAGCAGGCTCTGCCGAGAGGGGCCCGGCGCCCCGACCTCGGCCCGCTTCAGCCTCCCGGCTCTCCCGGAAGAGCCGAGGGCCGAAACCCGGGCCAAGTCCCTCCCTGAGACCGCTGGGCGTCTGCGCCGCCGAACGAGCTCCCCCCAGGCGGCGACCTTGTGCCTCACGCCCCCGCCTCGGGCGGGTCCCGCGCCCCTGGCAGCCGGCGGGGACGGGCTATGGGGCTGTGGCCGCCGCCCCTGGAGAGGATGAGGGGGCGGGGTGTTCGGCCCAAACCCGGACGGGAGGCCTGCGCAGCTTCGGGGCTGCTGCGTGCGGGGCCACTCCACCGCCAGGGGACCAGCCTGCTCCTCAACTCTGGCCCCGCCGGCGCCCGGGTTAGAATCCGCCTGGCAGGGAGAGAGGGGCCTGGGTGTTCAGAACCTCCCTGGCTTTGGGCGGGACAGTGTGTGTGTGTGTGTGTGTGTGTGTGTGTGTGGACAGACTGTGTGTGTGGACAGTGTGTGTGTGTGTGTGTGTATGGACAGAATGTGTGTGTGTGGACAGAGTGTGTGAGTGTGGACAGGGTGTGTGTGGGGGGGAGTGTGTGTCTGTGTGTGATGTGTGTGTGTGGACAGAGTGTGTATGTGGACAGAATGTGTGTGTGTGTGTGTGTGTGGACAGTGTGTGTGTGGACAATGTGTGTGTGTGCACTGTGTGTGTGTGTGTGTCTGGACTGTGTGCGTGTGTGGACAGAGTATGTGTGTGTGTGTGAACAGTGTGTGTGTGTGATGTGTGTGTGTGTGTGTGTGTGGACAGAGCTGTGTGTGTGTGATCAGTGTGTATGTGTGTGCATTGACTTCGCCACATTAGCAGAATCGGCCACCTACAGCTAGCGGGGCAGTACCCCTGGGCCCAGGCAGCTTCTGGACCCTCAGTAGGAAATAGTGCATTTTGGCCTGAAATCACAGTTGGGACGGTAGGTGAACCTTGCCAAGGGAGACATCACAAACACACCCACCGCCAGTCTCCCTGCCCCCTGCCCTTTGGCCCTACAAGTTTCCCGAGCGGGTAGATGACGCCTCTCTGGCAAGACTAAGGGGAGGCCGGTCCCTGGTGGGGGCCCTGGGTGGGACCCCCACTCTCCCGCTGACTCACTGTATTGCTCTCTCAGAACCAATGTTTCCTCTAGTGTGGATTCAGGGTCCACTTTCCCTGAGACTCATCACTGAATCTTGGTGCCTGGCGAAGTGCCTGACAGTCAGAAGGTGCCCATTAGATACTTGAGTGAAGGAAGGGAGTCCCAGCCCAGCAAGTCAACAAAAGAGATGTTTCTGAGGCCATCTGAAGCCTGTGAAGGCTGGGCTCTCCTGGAGCTGGTGTGGGTGATGTGTTGGGGGCAGGGCTGAGGGTGGGCAGGGAACAAAGGGTGAGGTGGGCTTGACTGGAGATGGAGGTTTGGGGGCATTTATCCCCCAGATATGGAATCCCTCCCCCGCCCCTCTCACACTGACAGTGCCATTTGTGCTCAAATAAGGTAACTCTGCACAGGGTTACTCAGAGACCAAGGAGGTGATGCAAACTGCGATGGAGGTTGAAAAGCAGCCCCCCATCTGAGGAGGGGAACCAGGCAGGAAGGTGATTAGGTCTGAGATCATCAGAGCATCTCCCTTGGCCCTGGGGTTCTGTAGGCTCCAGCCCCACAACCCAGGCCTCCCACGCTCAGCGTCCTTCAGTGGCCATGCAGTGGGCAGACACCAGGAAGCGTGGACATCAGGGCTGGGGGCCTCGCTGGGGCTCTGTGACTTTGGTGACCTCTCCCCACAGCCGCCACGCTCTTGGGAGATATGACGGCTCCCACACACAGCTCTCCCTCTATTTCAACCATCATCTGGCTAAAGCCTTGTCTCACTAGCCCCACCCACCTTCTTCTCGACCTGCCACTCAAATTATTTTCCTACTGACACCATCATGATACCAAACCATCTTCTGTTTTCTTTTATGGTTTCTGCCCCTCAAAACACACATGCGCCACCAAGATCAGTGCCTTCTTCACACCCTTGCCCCGGGCACGTGCAGGGCATGATGTGTCAGGGCATGAGCTACTATCCAGCTTGGGGTCCAGTGTCAACAGGCAAAGATGACAGAAGCCTTTGAAAACAGAGCATTCACTGCAGGAGGTCAGGGGATTTCTCTTGTTGCTCAGTCAGTAAAGAGTCTGCTTGTGGCGCAGGAGGCCTGGTTTCTATCCCTGGCGACCCACTCCAGTATTCTTGCCTGGAGAATCCCATGGACAGAGGAGCCTGGTGGGCTATAGTCTATGGGGTCGCAAGAGTTGGACATGACTTTGCGACTAAACTACCACCACCACCGCAGGGGGTCAGAGAATGGAAACTCCTGGCTGAATCTTTCTGCCTGGTTCCTTCATATTTTGCTCTGAGAAGTAATTTGGTTTGGTTTAATGGACTCATCCTAGGAAATCACAAAAAGGAAACATATACATACATACACAGACATGCACAGACACATACACACAGAGGCACAGCCACAGACAGACATGCATACACACTCAGACACACAAATGGGTATGCACTTTGTTGTTGTTTAGTCACTTAGTCATGTCTGACTCTTTGCAACCCCACGGACTTCAGCACACCAGGCCTCCGTGTCCCTCACTGTCTCCCTGAATTTGTTCAAACTCATGTCCATTGAGTTAGTGATGTCATCGAACCATCTCACCCTCTGTTGTCTCCTTCTCCTCCTGCCCTCAACTTTGCTGAGCATCAGGGTCTTTCAGTGAGTTGACTCTTCTCATCAGGTCGCCAAAGTATTGGAGCTTCAGCTTCAGCATCAGTCCTTCCAATGAATATTCAGGGTAGATTTCCTTTAAGATTGACTGGTATGATCTTGCTATGCAAGGGACTCTCAAGAGTCTTCTCCGGCACCACAATTCGAAAACATCAGTTCTTCAGTGCTCAGCCTTCTTTATGATCCAACTCCCACATCTGCACATGACTACTGGAAAACTATAACTTTGACTATATGGACTTTTATTGGTAAAATGATGTCTCTGATTTTTAATATGCTGCCTAGGTTGTTCATAGCTTTCCTTCCAAGGAGCAAGTATCTTTTAATTTCATGGCTACAGTCACCACCCACAGTGATTTTGGAGCCCAAGAAAATAAAGTCTGTCACTGTTTCCATTGTTTCCCCATATATTTGCCATGAAGTGATGGGACCATATGCCAATGGTCTTAGTTTTTCGAATGTTGAGTTTTAAGCCAGCTTTTTCACTCTCCTTTTTCACCTTCCTCAAGAGGCTCTTTAGTTCCTCTTTGCTTTCTACAGTTAAGGTGGTGTCATGTGCGTACCTGAGATCATTGATATTTCTCCCAGCCATCTTGATTCCAGCTTGTGCTTCATCCAGCCTGGCATTTCCCATGATGTACTCTGCATAGAAGTTAAATAAGCAGGGGACAGTATACAGCCTTGACGTACTCCTTTCCTATTTGGAACCAGTCTGTCGTTCCATGTCCAGTTCTAACTGTTGCTTCCTGACCTGCATACGGATTTCTCAGGAGGCAGGTCAGGTGGGCTGGTATTCCCATCTCTTTAAGAATTTCCCACAGCTTGTTGTGGTTCACACGGTCAAAGGCACAGTCAGTGAAGCTCACATGCAGACAAACACGCAGGGTTGACGCTCCCTTAGGCCTCTGCTGTCCTGTCCCTGGGCAGAGACTGGGCTAGGCAAGCTGCTTCACAAAGGGCACAGGAAGGTTAAATGTCTTAATCTGAGACCAGGGGCAGTTCTGGGGACTTCTTTCTCCCAAAGACTGGTGCTGCACTACATCAGTGTTAACCAAATCAAGCAGTGCCAGGAATTACATGGAAAGATCAGGCTGGTACCACAGAGGGAATGACACACACTCCGGGTGAGGAGATTGCTGCTTCGCAGGGACAGCCCCTGAGAAAATGACATTTACGTAGAAACCTGCCGTGGAGGGAGCAGTAGTTTGGAGGTCTGGGGGGCTGGCGTCCTGGGCAGGCCCAGCCCGGCCCTGTGTCTGTTGAGGATCCTGGTCCGGAGCCCCTTTCTCTGTTGGACCACTTCCCCCTGGGCTTCTTGAAGGCAATCTGCCCCGGGCCCCACGGCTGCCCTGCAAGGATTGGAGGAGGTGCTGGCTGCAGGGCTGGATGCACCCCGGGAAGCAGGTGCTGGGCAGAGGACAAGGGCGGTCCCAGCGAGGGGAAGTGCTTCAGGTGGAGAGAGGTGAGGTCCCGGGGATTGATCCAGGGGTGAGGCGCCCTGCATCTTCCCCGTTTAGGGCCCCTGGCTCCCCACCTGCCAGATGCTCCTTGAGTCCTGCCTCAATGAGACCGATATCCTCAGAGAGGTGAACCTTGCAGTGTGCCAACCTCCCGGGGGTGCAGGGATCCCCCGCGGTCCTGCCAGGGGGCACCGTTAGTCTTTTCAAGCAGGAAAGCTGGTGCCTGGACAGGGAAGGGCAGGGAAGTCACGGCCTTTGTGCTGAAGAGGAATTGTGAGCACCTCGTGGGTGCCGTGTGAGGCAGTGGGACCAGCCCTGGAGCCTAATCCAGTGTGGCCTGGGAAAGGGTGCCCAGGAGACTGGGCCAGGCTGGGGGGAGCCCTGTGCCCTGATGTGGGCGTGTGCGTGCGGTGTGGGTGGGGCCACACCTCGCAGGGTGACCAGGGTCCTGCCTCAGTGCCTGGGGGACATTCCAGGGGGCCAGGACCCTCCTTCCCGAGGGACAGAGGAGAGCAGCGCAGCGTGCCCATTGGCTCACCCCTCCCTGTGGGTCACCCGGCCGGCTCCCACAGCCCCCGCCCCTGCCCAGCCTGTGTCTAGCCTGCTGAGCAGGAAGGAGGCCCGCAGGGGCCCGCCCGCCACCTCAGGCCGGCACCCACAGCCCTGTGTTTTCAAAGGATGACTCATCTGAGACCCACCAGGGAGGCTCCTGGGCTGTTTACCACAGGCCTTCCTTGGCCACAGGCTATTCTGGGAGCTGGAGGTGGGGGCGGCTGGCCTGGCCAGAAGGCTGGCCTCCCGGTGGGGGGCGGGGTCCTGGTCTGCACAGGGCATCCATATGTGCCTGCCCAGGCATCCCAGGGTTTGGGGGGTGAGAGAGCATGGGGAAACCCCTACCTTCCCCGCCTGCCTGGACCTGGGGCTGGGGGGAGATGGGCTTACGCAGGGGGTTTACTCTGACTACTAGCAGGAGGGGGACAAGAAGGCCAGGGCCATCTGCGTCGGGGGAAGCGTCCTGTGGATGAACCCGGCCCCCTGAGCCTGCCAGCGGCCCATCAGGCCCCTCCTGCGGGGACTCTGGCCCGTTCACCCTCCCACCTGCAGCCACAGCCCGAGGGGCCCCTGGGAAGCAGAGCCCCTCTGTGCTAACTAAAAAATGACAGGTCAAAAGCCAAAAAAAAAAAAATAGTGAATCAAACAATAAAAAAGCTTGACTTCATTTTGTACATTTTATATCACTCAAATACATAATTTATATTATTTTCTATCACATATGGTATAGCCACCAAAAACTGACCATCAGGAAAATTGTCAAGAAATTTCAAAGGAAGAAAATTTATAGTCTGTTCACTGAGTGTGTGTGTATGTGTGTGTGTGCACATGTACATGTACATAAGCATATATAATCTACAGTTGGTTCATGGAGTCTGTTTGTATATATACCCACATACATGTATACAGATACACTTGAGTGTATCATTTACAGTCTGTTCACTGAACACAATGCAGTTTCATTTTTTAAAAAGTTAAGCCTTAAAAATAGTTCTACCTGGAAATTAATACCACGAATAAAAACACTGCTATAAATAATTTGGGGTTTGTGAAGGAAACCAAAAGGCAAATTAGGCTATTTGAAAATGAACACAAATGAGAATAGTACCTATGAAAACCTATGGAGTGCTACCAAAGGGGCTCTCAGAGGAAACCTGGAGTGATAACTGCGTTTGTTAGGAAACGGTGATGACTAAATGAACTAAACTTTCAGCTAAAGAAACTAGGAAAAGAACAATAAAACAAGCCCAATTAAAGAAGGAATGATTCCTACAGAACAAGCCAAAACCAAATACCATAGAAAACAAACAACACAGTGGAGATGGCGAATATTGTAAGACAAGAAGGTACTTCTCTGAAAAGACCAGTGGAAGAGGGAAAACGCTGTGAAATCTGGCAGAAAGGAGGAGAAAGCCAGGCCTCTGGGATAAGCGGGTGTGGCTATGGGCGTGGGCTCTGGTCTGCAGGGGAGGGCAGGGTGTCAGAATTGTGTGAGATCTCCATGGCCCGGGGTGCGGGGCGGGATCCCCCGGGGCCAAGGGCGGATATCTGCAGGTGGAGGACCAGCACACAGGTCTGGCGGAGCGCCTGGGCGCCCAGGGCAGAGACGGCTCGTGAGGTTTCCTCGGCCCCACTCTCCCAGGAGCTCCAGTGCTGGTTTGTGGGTCTGGGGCTGGACACTGCTTGCTGGGTCGGCCAGCTGTGGCACCAGCAGCACCAAAGTGCTCTGTCCTGTGAACAACCAGGCACCACAGTGGAGGCGCCTCCAGATCCAAACAGAAAGGCATGCTCGAGTATCGGGGTGCTGCTTTGGGGCCACTCGGGTCATCCAGGCTGTGGCCCCCAGTTTGGGAGGTCCTGGCAGGAGGAGGACCTAGTAATTAAAGACATTCTTCATTCAGTCATCTTTTTCCCTGTGATGACCAAGGGACATTACTGGTTGTCCACTGCTAACCTGAATGTCAAAAACCAAAATTGAGAAGACTGACTAAATAATTTTGTCTCCAAGTTACCAGTGACACTGTTCTGTGTTTTCCTGGGTGTAGGGGAATAATTTTAGAAGCAGGCATTTTGTAAAAAGACGTTCACCAAACATCATTATTTTATGCATGAGTGTAATTTACACGCTTACTGATTAGAATGAAAATGCAAATATCAAACAAATAAGATATGATATTTAAAGGCAAATGCAAGATTCAAGTGAGAGAATAAATTACAGCAAAAATTCTTAATCAGAGCTGTCAAATATCTGGATCTAGAGCTAACACCTCATGCTGACATGCCACATGGTGGGATGTCAGGTCCTCCCCGGGGAGCAGCCTGCTGTGGGGCCCCCTGACGCCTCTCCAGCTTCAGGTCCACCCCGACGGCACCATCCAGCATCCCCCCGGCTGCCACAGCCATGCTTCCAGTGACGAGCCATGTTTGAGAACCCCATCCAGCTCGCGAAGATTCCATGAATCCTCTAGAGTCAGGGGGACCTGGCCAGAGGGGACCCCCACAGCCCTCTCCAGGGGCAACCCCCTGAATTAGGGCCTTATGTTCAGACCAGACAAAAACCTGTGTTCTCTTTGTTACCATGGAAACAGATATAGGACAGAGCCTGGCGCCTCCTTCCTGGCACACTGGAGACGGTGGAGGCCGAGGGCACTTCTGGCCCAGCCTGCCAGGTCATCTGAGGTCAAATGGCTCAGGAGCACAGCCCTGCCACACGTCACCCAGAGGGATGGGGCCTGCGTCCCGAGACGGCTCACGGGGCAGCGTTTGGTAGTGTCAGATGGCGAACATGGTAAAAGCCAGGGTGTAAAGTGGCTGCACCTAAGAATCTGGAAACAGCTGCCCAGAATGGTCTTTACATCGGAAAGTATGCCATGAGGTCATTATTTGGGATTTTATAGGCCGTTTCTTGGCTGAGCCCTGGGCTTGGCTTTGCAGAAAAGCGATGTCGTGCTTTACGATGGCAGATGACTTTCATTGCACCTCTGAGCCGTCGCTGTGGGGACAGGCGGTGCACTGCCTGGGACAGGGCACTGAGGGGCTGCAGGTGGGCAGAGCCTGCAGACCGATCCTTGAGCGGGGCCCCCAGGTGACGCCTGACCAGGTGTGCTCCCCCCTCCAGCTTCCCTGCCGGTGGTGGAGCGTTTACAACAAGGACAACGTCTATGCCCCGCCCATGGGCATGGCCTGGCCCAGACCAGTCTCCGGGGCGGCACTCACTCCGGGCCCAAGGGAGGCCTCTGCCTCCCTCCTCCCTCTGTTCTGCAGACACCTGCAGGAACCTCCTTGGCCAAACCCCATCCTCTTTATGAGAAGACAACGAAAGCAGCTCCTTCTCTTTTGTCTGAGCCTCTCCACCCCAGGCCCTCACTGAGGGGTGAAGGCCAAAGGCCTCCTCCTCTGCGTGCTCTGCGAGACGCAAGGTCGACAGACCCCCGCCTGCCTGGGGCTCCTGTGTCTGAGGCCCAACCTGCCCCAGCCTCGCTGGTGCTGCAGCAGAATTAGGTCAGGGTTGAGTGCGCTCCAGGGAAATCACTGCGTTCGGCCCACAGAACCCGTGGCTTCAATATCCTCCCAAAGCTTTGGTTCCTCGTCTGCACTCTCCAAAGATGAACGGAAAACGTGGGCCCACCAGAGCTGGGCCAGCTCCTGGGAACCAGCTGAGCCACAGGAGGAGTGGTCGGAGAAAGGCTGGGTGCGGCACCCAGGGCAGGAGCGGCAGGGTGGGCTTCTGGTGGGGTCCAATCCCAGGTTGGGGCAGAGGGACTGAGGCTGGCCAAGACAGGAGGGGTCCAGACCCTTCTCTAGGGGGTCCCAACGGCCCAAACCCATGTCACCAGCTCCAGGCAGGAGGAGAGCCGGGCGTCAAGCGGACTCACTTCTCTCAAGCTCTTCTGTGACCTGAGTCAACACAGCAGGGGCCCCGAGCCTCCTGGACCACCGTTCCCACCGGTCCCTCTGAACAGAGCCTGCCCCAGGGTGTGCCCTGCAGACAGCGTCTGACAGTGGTCCACACTGGGGCTGTTCAGAGCGGTCTTGATTTTCTCTGAGGAGCCAGGGGAGGCCTCTGAGAGGCTGCGGGGGCAGCACGTTCTCTTTAGAAAGCGCCCTGCCCCAGGTGCAGGAGACCTGCTGGGGAGAGGACCCTTCCTGGGACACAGTCTTGGCGAAGGTCTGTTCCCCCCGTCACATCTGACGTTCAGCCTGCCCTCTCACTTCAGAAGGCAGGTGTGAAGATCTGAACGATGTTTTCAGAGGCCTCAGCACTTTGGAGTAAAAATAGGGTTAATGAGAAGCGGAGAAGCAGGAGTGGAAGGCTGGGCACGCACTGGCGCCACAGTGACGCAAAGGAATGGGAACTTTTCAGAAATTCCGCCCTGTAGTCACGGGGCTCCCTGCCCCAGGGCGGGGGTCCCCTGCGGACCCACACCCTTTGTGCTTTAGGGTGGGCGCGGGCGGACCTCAGGATGTGGTTTCCCTCAGAGGCTCCCAAGGCGCTGCATTGCCCACAGCCGTGTGGCCTCCGTATCGCAGGGACCTGGAATCGCTCCCTTGGATTCTGGGCATACAGCCAGCAGTGACGGGCAGCAGGGGCCCAGGTGTGACTGGGGGGCATTACTCCATGCTGAACACCTGGGAAGGACCCCTTGGACAAAGTCACCAGGCTCCCAAAAGGCTGAGGAGACCCCCAGGGTCTGGAGCCTCAGCTGTGACCCCAATTCAGTGTCTTTGGACCAAGAACAAAGTGAAGTATTTTGGGTGTGGCTGATGTTGTTTTAAATACCTATGAGGCAAGCTGATCTAAAAACAAAACCATTTTCTGAAACACTGAGCTTGAAAGCAGCAGAATATTTGGTCCCCTCCCCTCCGGGTTCCAGTCCCGCCTCCGTCACCTGTCTGCAGTGGCAGGGTGCAGGGAGCCCGTGTCCACGTCCCTTCAGCTCCCGTGGTCCCGTGGGTCTCACAGGGCAGTCAGTGGACTTTAACAGAAGTGCTGATTTCCCCGCTGGAGGCTGGATGTCTAGGTCTTGGCGTTGGCACGTTTGGTGTCGGGTGAGGTCTCCCTTCCTGGTCACCAGCCAGCTGCCTTCTCACTGAGTCCTCCTGGCTGAAGGGGAGAAGAGCTTCCTAGGGTCTCCTCTCACGAGGGCACTGATCCTGTTCAGGAGGCCTGCACCCCCTGGCCCTCACCTGCCCCCCAAAAGCTACCTCCTGATATAGTCATGTTGGGTGTTAGGTCTCAATACCCAAATGTGTCGGGGACCCAAATGCTCAGTCTGCAGTAGAAGTGGTGCAGAGCCACCTGAGTCTCATCTCATCCCAGAGCCCTGGTACATCAGTGAGACAGAACGAGACTGACCCCTGCTTGGACCAGCCGCCATCCCGCCTGCCCACCTTCTCAACAGCAGGGTGAGTGAGGGAGTGAGTATCGCATGCTCAGTCATGTATGACTCTTTTTTGACTCCGTGGACAGGAGACCACCAGGCTCCTCTGTCCATGGGGCTATCCAGGCAAGAATACTGGGGTGGGTTGCCATGCCCTCCTGCAGGGGATCTTACTGACCCAGGTGTCTCCTGCATTGGCAGGCAGATTCTTTACCCCTGAGCCACCTGGGAAGTGTGAACAACGGAACAGTGTGGGAAATGCCCAGAATTCAGACCAGCACCCGGTGGATAGCATGTGGCCCAGGAAGAGAGCTGGAAGGGGAGGGGGAGGTCAGTGAGATCCTCTCCTAGCAGAGAGGCTCTGAGGGGCTTCCCTGGGGCCCCTGCCGGCCCAGCTGCCAACCCAGCCCCTGCTCCCCTGGGGCCTGATCACCCTCTACCCCACACCACCTGCAGACCTGCCGTTTCTGTGTGCACGCAGGCGCAGGCGGGCGGGCCCGGCTGGCCTCCAAGCATCAGCACTCAAAGCAGTGGCTGCTCCAGCCACGATCCATCAGCCTCTGGGCAAGTTATTCCCAGTTCCTGAGATCCAGCATTTCTCCTCTGCCAAGAAGAGCTGGGCAGCCAGGATGCCTGGGTCACCGGCCTCCTTGGCTCTGCCCCAGCCCTTCATCAAGCCCAACGCAGGAGATCAGGGGCTCTGGGGTGACTTGGCCTCTGCCGGTGTCACTGGTGGGAGGCTGGGGCCCAACAAAACTTTATCATGGATACCTAAACTTCAATTTCATATGATTTGCACATCAAGAAAGAGTCTCCTTTATGTTTGTTCCCTACCACTTATATACCCAAAGATCATTTCAGTTTGCTGGTTAGTGAAGATGGAAGCAGAACAGGATTCCAGAACTTCAGTATTCTGCCCTGGCTTCAGATGGCTCTTCTTAAAGAGACTTTGGTTTGCTTAACTTTACATACCAGAATATTGTATAAAGTTTCTGTTTATGCACATTTTTTTTAAAAGACAGCTATGTTACTCTAGGACTACGCTTGCTGCAGAATTTGGAGATTCCTTCCTAGACTTCTGGGCTTCAGGCCACCTGTCCCAGAGCCTTGATGGGGGGCAGCTCCTGAGACCATGCAGCCCCCAGCTCACACGTATCAGACCACACGGTCCGGCCACCCCACCCACCTTCTGCAGCTCCTTCTGCCCAAAGGACCCCACATGCTGGGACCCTCCCAGCTATCCCAAGGCTAAGGGGTGGCCACCAGCCAAGGGAGGCAGGCGGCGGCCCGGGCTCCTCATGAGGATCAGAAGCATCAGTTCTCTGGGTCAGACTCCGTTTGCTCTGGAGCTTATACAGAGCTGTGTGTACACTTCAGAGACTCGGGTCCTGGCCTGGGGGCTGACACACAGCCTTACGCAGGTGTGGGAACCGGAAAAGAGACCCACGCCTGTACGCGGGTCCTCCCACAAGTCCTCCTGACTCAGGAGCCCACTGGGGCCTCAGGAGCCCGCTGGGGCCTCCAGAGAGCTCGGAAGGGTCAGTGCGCCCCACATATCAGATCTCCAACCCACTCCAGACAAGCCCAGGAGGACAGCAGACATGATGCCCTGGTCCCGCTGGCGTGGGTGTAGGAGGGTCCCCGTCTTCTCCATCCCTTTGCAGGATTTACGTGCAGCTCAGGGGCAGGAGGGGGAGGGTGATTTCCTGTATATCCTCAGATGTCTGGTAGGGACACACTGGTTTTCAGCCAGTGTAGGGGGTGTGAGGCTCCTGGGGGCCCTGGAACAGGGTCCCCACAGCAGTTCCAGGCAGAGGACCCCTCAGAAGACCGGATTCAGAGGTGAGGCCTGAGCACCATTCCAGCTCCTGCCCCCAAAAGAAAAAAAGGCAGAAACTTTCTCTTTAGGCCAAGGATAAATTAGCTAAGGGCAAACACAACAGAATGATCATTTATCATCTCAAAAGCCAGAGAGGGGACTGGGAACCCTGTCCCGGTCTCAGGACTCAAGGTCAGAGCTTCTGCTTTCCCTCATTATTTCTATTTTTAACAATTGTGCTCAGGCCTCTTGCAAAAATAGCAAGAGGTGAGAACACTTCAAACACTAACATGCTCCCCTTTGTCAGGAAACTGCAGGGATGCAGGAAAAACTGGCCAGGATCTGGGCGAATGGCACTGTGTTGTTCCCTACCAGGGTTGGTGGTCCCCCAGCTCACTGCACAAGTGGGTAAACTGAGGCGGGCATACCAAGTTTGGCCTGAGAGTGAGGTCCTGGAGCCATGGGTACTTGTCCCTCTGAAACACAGGCCCCGATGGCCAGAAGGCCCAGGTCCTGGTCCTGATGGCAGGGGAGCCACGCAAACAGGGCAGCCACCCACAGGGCTCTGACCGTGGGGAGGGCCTTCCTGAGCAGTGCCCGAGGGCTCAGATGCTGGACACTCAGGCCCATCACAGGGAAATTAGGATGTGTACCTTTGGGAGGAGCTGAGGGACAAGGGACATATATGTGTACACACACACATGTGGGTAAGTGTGCATGTGTGTACACGTATTCGTGTGTGCACATATATGTGTTGGTGCATGTATATGTGTGCTGGTGCATTGAAGTACATGTGCGCACATGTGCGTGTTACTATGTGTACACATGTGCTGTGCTCAGTCGGTCAGTCGTGTCCAACTCTTTGCAACTCCATGGACTGTAGCCTGACAGACACCTCTGTCCATGGGATTCTTCAGGCAAGAATCCTGGAGTGGGCAGCCTATCCCTTCACCAGGGGATCAAACATTGCAGGCAGATTCTTTTTTATTTTTTCAATTGATTAATTTATTTTAATTGGAGGCTAATTACTTTATAGTGTTGTAGTGGTTTTTGTACAGATGGATTCTTTACCAGCTGAACTACCAAGTGTATGCAGCTCCCTGTTCCGGGCCCAGAGGTCAGGAAGCCCCTGCTCCTCCCTACCCAGGAGGCTGGGTATCAGCCCCATCTTGGAGCAGCTGCCTAGAGGTGAGTGACCCACGGGGCCACGGGCCCGGCTGTACCGAGTGCTAGAATCACCCGAGCGGGTCCAAGTCCCCCGGACCCTGCTGGTCTGGAAGGGTCACCCTCCACTGATGCCCCAGGGCCACACTCCCCTCTCTGCTCTTTGCTCCACCTGGGAGGCGGCATCTGCTCCATCCTGGAGCCATTCAGGAGCCCTGGGCAGCAAGCAGAGGCAGCAGGATGGCCATCTGCCCCGTCCTCCCACGGGCCCTCGGCGGCCCCAGCCCGCCCACCTCCCCCCGCCCTGGCTGGCCATGGCTCCCTGGAAAGGACCCCCTGGGGTTGAGAGGGCCTGCACTTTTACACACTTGGATTAACCCTCTGGACTACTCACCCCTTTGTTAACTGAGCATGCGTGGCACAGTGTGCACAGGGAGCTGGGCACACCCTCAGCCCTTGAGCGTGGCTGCATCCAGAACTGAGAGGTACGGGGCTCCTGGACGGCCACCCGGGGCTCCACTCACGGCCAGGCCAGTGGCGCCTCACTCCTTCTCCAGGGTGGGTGGGGGCCCCAGAATCACTTGATCGGAGGCCCCACGACACCCTCTCAGGATGGAGGCCGCTTCCTACACCAGGGCCCCATTCCACAGACAGCCCTGGGCCAGCGTGGCCTTGCCCCATGGAGGCAGCTGCAAAGCAGGCTGGCCAGGGTGGATGGCAGTGTGGACCTCAGACAGAGGGAAAGGCACAGACCTGTGAACTGGTCCAAAGTGGGCGCTGCTTCCCATATCGCCCAAGACTCAGCGTCGTAATACGACAGCGTATGGTCTCTCATGTTTTCCGTGGTCAGGGGGTCTGGTGGCCTGGCAAGTCTCCAGCCTTGAGGGCTGTCGTGAGGTGGGGTAGGGATGCTCCTAGTCCAGGTCACAGGGGCCTCTCTGCCTCCTTCTGCTCACAGCAGAATTGAGAGAGAGAGAGAGAGGGAGAGAGAGGGAGAGAGAGGGAGGGAGGGAGGGAGAGAGAGGGAGAGAGAGAGAAAGGGAGGGAGGTGGGGGGGTCAGGGCCGCATCATTGAGCTCTGAGGAGGCCTCCACCCTGCACCATCCTGCAGAACCTAGACCAGGGTCCTGGCCATGCATGTGGTGAGGGGCCTCAGGAGGGTGCCTCTGGTCGGGGATGATGATGCCTAGATGTGACACGTTCGGGGGACCCCAGAGCCAGGCCTGTCCTCTGTCCCAAGTGCCCACCTGCCATCCTGAGCACCCACCCGGGTCCCCCCCAAAGGCAAGTGTCGCAGCCCTGCAGTCTGTCAGTCAGCCTTTTTGAAAGTCAAGACTCTTAAAGCTATTCATCCCATCGACCCCAGAAGGAAACTACCCAGGTGAAAAACAAGTAAAAACATAATAGCAACAACAACAAGGCCTCCATTCCTAAAGATATTTGTGGTACATCATGTAAAATGGCTTCCCCAGTGGTTCAGCGTTAAAAAAAAACTCGCCTGCAATGCAGGAGACAGGAGATCGATCGCTGGGTTGGGACAATCCCCTGGAGGAGGAAATGGCTCCCAGTCCAGGACTCCTGCCTAGAGAAGTCCAGGGACAGAGGAGCCTGGTGGGCTACAGTCCACAGGGTCACAAAAGAGTCGGACACGACTTAGCAACTAAACAAGCAAACAAACAAACAAACAAAATGTGTAAAATGCACACACAGAGGAAGAGAACACTTCAGCGTTGGAGGACGGGAGGTGAATCACAGCAGATGAAGTTATCGGAATATGACGCAGTTACAACAGGTTTCAACATGACTTAGATCTCGAGAAATAGTGTCAAGTACGTTTTAGGACAATGGTATGCGCACTGAGACAGCAGTCACACGGAATGTCCACATTAGTGCTGAAAATGTGGGAAAGGATTTGTTAAAGTAACAGGGTTACAGGTGGTGTTTCCTCTCAGATTTTTCAGATTTTTCTCCAAGAAAGATCCAGGCTTTGCTAACAGAGGAGATGAGAGCTCAGGGCTGGGGTTCCTCGTTGAGCTAGAAGGGCCTGGGGGCTCTGGGTGCAGGGGCTTGTGGAGTGGAGCAGGGGGTCTGCGGCGGGGAGGTCGGAAGAGTGTCTGAGTAAGGGAGCCCAAACTCTGGGGGCCTCCCATCCAAGCTCCTCGTAACTGAAGAAACGAAGATCAATGATGCTAACATTCTCCCAAAATGATGACGGAGGAACTAATTACTGGAAAAATTTAAGATAATGGGAAATGGGGGTGTGTGCATATATGTTCATCCTTTAGTAAGTGGTAGTCACAGAAGGCAGTGCCTGGGCTGTTGTGACAAGAAGCTTCCCTCCCCCAATGTCCAGGCCCTCATTCAAGCTGAGGCTGGGCGGTGAGAAGCAACTGCCCACCCAGCTCATTTCATGGCTCATTAAGCAGACAGCAGACGCCCAGTCCTGCTTTGACCTTGAGGAGAGCTTGAACTTATGCACTGATAAAGAGGCTGGACTTACCAAACGTCAGAGGGAACATTCAGGGAATCCTTATCTGCACAGAGTCAGGGGCCCGTTTCCTCCTCCTGCAATCCTGTGGGCACGACTAGGGCCAGACTGGAGCCCACACAGGGAGGAAACTGCAGGGCGGCCTCATGCATGGGGGCAGGGGTAGGGGCGGCTGGACACTCCGAGGGACAGACACACCCCTGTCCCGGGCATCAGGACAGGAGCAGCCCTGACTTCATGAGCCTTTTTAAACCCAAGTCACATTCAAAGATTTAATAGGAACCAGAGGAAGACAAATATCATATGATATTATTTATATGTGGAATCAAAAAAAAGGATACAAATGAACTCACTTACAAAACAGAAAGGGACTCACAGACTTAGGGAATGAATTTATGGTTACATTGGGGAGAGGTGAGTGGGATGGATCATTAGGGAGTTTGGGACTGACATGCACACACTGCTATATTCAACACAGATAACCAACAGGGCTCTCCATGGAATGCTGCTCAATGTTTTCTAATAACCTAAATGGGAAAAGCATTTGAAAAAGAACAGACGTGTGTATGCAAGAGTGAGTCACTGCTGCACACCTGAAACTAGCACACACTGTTAACCAATTGTGTGCTGGTTCAGTCACTTCAGTCTTGTCCAACTCTTTGCGGCCCTGTGGATTGCAGCCTTCCAGGCCCCTCTGTCCACGGGGATTGCCACGCCCTTCTCCAGGGATCTTCCCAGGCCAGGGATTGAACCGGCATCTCTTACATCTCCTGCATCAGCAGGTGGGTTCTTTTACCACTCTCCAGTATAAAGTAAAAATTAAAACAAATTAAAGCTCAACCCTGAAAGATTGACTGGATGAATAGATAACCAAAAATGTATGTAAATAAAAGTGGATAAAACATCAAAATGGAGTTGCTGAAGGAACTGCAAGGGATGGGGACCCTGGAATCTCTCGACCCTGATTTTCGAGGGCCCAGGGACACCCCTACAGCTTTGCAAGATCTGAGGGGCCCCGGGGAGACCCTGGGCCCTTTAGATTGGGAGTAGCCAGCCAGTCCACACAGGGGGCCCCAAAGCGGGGGCTCCCCACAAGCAGACTCCAGTTTGGGAGGCAGGTTGGTCTGGACAGAAGCATGGTCTCCATGACCAAGAGGACTGTGCTGCCTGAGAGACCACTGAACCATGGACACCACATAACTGCCAGACAGCTGGGGTGGTGGATGAGTGACCCTCGAACAGAGTGGGTGGGCGACTGCCACAGCCATGGAGAGGCCCTCTAGGACCTGTTTCTCCTGTGGGTGCTCACTCTGAGCCCCCATCAGAGGCCGAGCCACCTCTGCCTGCCCCGCAGGCCAGGAGAAAGACACATGGGGACCCCGCCGTCTGGCCTCCGCGGCTCTGACCACTGGGGCGGGAGTGATCAGCCCGCTCATGTCAGCAGCGCAGCGGAGGCCAGACGGCCGCCTCCACGGAGACGCTGTGCACCCCCCACCCCCCGCCCCACGCTGGTGCCCTCTGGGGGACACGTGGCCCTCTGGTTTTAAGAAGAAAGCTGGGCATGCGGTGCCGTCACCGCGGCTGCGTGTTCGCTGGCAGCCTGAGGACTTCACCACACATGTTTCTGAGGCAGAGCAGGCCAGTGTGCCGGCCAGGTGAGAGGGCGGACCTGCAGGCCTGACTCAGCCGGTGTAGACTGCTAAGACAAAGCCCTGCGACGTGAGTCTGCTCTGTGCATGATCTGAGAAGCTCTGGCTGGTCCTCTGGAGCTGCTGTGGCCCCGGATGTTCACCCAAGCCCCTGACCCGAGACCCACCCACACTCCTGGGTGGTTGTGAAGAGTTCCTCAGCCTTAGTTTTATTTTAACTTTACTAATCTGTAGTGTCCATAACCAGATTTTTCCTTCATGAAGCTAGCCTGTCACCCCCTAACACTGTGTAAACTACATCCTGCACCTGGTATTTGCTCCACCTGCACTATCTTATAGCAAATCACCCGTTAGAGCTGTTTGCATTTGCAGAAAAAACGTCCCAGGTCAATAACCCAGAGATGAACGGATTCAACTATCGGGCTGCCAGACCCAACTACCAGGCTGCCTGACATCAGTGGAGACTTTTAAAATAATGCAAGGAGAAGGATGCAAAACCGCTTCATCTCTTTGATCCTTATCACTTACCCTGGACTATGAGTTCCACCTGTAAGACTCCTTACTATCCCCTGGGAGGGGGCACAGTTCTTGAGGTGCTAGCCTGCCATGTTCTTCCTCCGGCAAGAGGAATAAGACCACTCTGTTTCTTCCAAACTCTGTCTCCGTATTTCTGTTCAGCATCGGTGGGCTGGAAGCCGAGATTATGGCAACAATTTCTTTGTCTTCTGGCAAACAGTGAACAGGAGCTTTTGTTTCTGTTTTACAGAATAGAAGGTTACTTGGGGAGGTCTGCCCAGCATACCCAGCATGGTATCCTTGTGCATGTGAGGCGATGCCCACCCCCTGATCCAGCAGGGCCTGGATGTCCGCCTGTGGAGCCAGGATGACTGGTATGAGACGTGGGTGTGAGGTAAGAGAATTGCCCTGCTTTTGTTCTGGCGCCATCTGCTCAGGTTCTGGGTCCCAGAAGTAGCCAGGGCTATGCAGAACCGTGAACATGACACACGACATGACCGCTCCGAGCTGGACTGGGAGAGCCCTCGCTCTGAGAGGTGCAGGCTGGGTCCTTCACAGGCACCAGCTCGCCAACTCCTCCCTGTGTGAGGCAGAGGTGGGCTTTGTCCGAAGCCTCAGATGAGGGCTTCTGGGGAGCGGCCTGGTCTCTTCCTGGATCGGTAGCATCTGGCGGGACCTGGAGGGATCTGGTGGTCAGGCACCTGGCTGAGGCTGGCTAGTCTGAGACCCTGGTCCTTCCAGTGTGACAGCCCTGGGCTGAGCATCCATCTGTCTGCCAGAGTCCAACTCCTGGAAGCTTTCAATGCCAGGAGCTAATAAAATTATGTTTACTTTTTGTCTGATTTAGTTTGGCTTTGACTTCTCTTATTTCAAACCAAAAGAACCTTAGAGAGATGCTACTTCCATCTGTGAGAGAAGTGAGATTCAGGTGATGCAGTGAGTTGAATGTTCAAGCCCCCCCCCCCCCAGCATTCATATGGTGAAGTCCTAACCCCTGTGGCATGGTGTCTAGGCTGGCCTTCAGGAGGTGACTAGGTCACGGGGGCAGAGCCCTCACAAATGGGACTAGTGCCCTTGTAAGAAGAGACTGGGTCCCCCATGCCCTTCCACCAAGTGAGGACAAGGCAAGGAGATGGCCATCTCTGAACCAGGGAGGGGGCCCTCCCCCGACCCTGCTGGTGCCCTGGTCTTAGACCCAGAACTGTGACCAGTAAAGACTAGTCTGTGGGATCTTTGGTCTGGCAGCCAGAAGGGCAGGGAGGTGCCCAGGGTCGCCTGGCTGGGAACAGGGGCAGCCTCTCTCAGCTCCCATGGCTCTCATCACCAACAAATGCCTTTGCTTCTCAAGCTCCCATGAACATGGGGTTCACCAAGGAAGCTTGTTAAATGCAGACAGCAGGGCCCCACCGCAGATCCTGTTCTGCAGGTCCCATTTTCCACAATCTGCATTTTCCACAAAGTCCCAGGTGATTCTGGTGCAGACC
The DNA here is from genome assembly GCA_020226075.1 of Hydropotes inermis. NCBI lineage: Eukaryota > Metazoa > Chordata > Mammalia > Artiodactyla > Cervidae > Hydropotes > Hydropotes inermis. The sequence continues at coordinate 16,266,239 of CM035301.1, read as the reverse complement.
ACATCTTTGTTGTTCAGTCGCTCAGTCGTTTTGCCCGACTCTTGGTGACCCCATGGACTGCAGCACACCGGGATTCCCTGTCCATCACCAACTCCCAGAGCTTGCTCAAACTCATGTCTATCGAGTTGGTGAAGCCCTCCAACCATCTCATCCTCTGTCGTCCCCTTCTCCTCCCACCTTCCATCTTTCCCAGTATCAGGGTCTTTTCCAATGAGTCAGCTCTTCGCATCAGTTGGCCAAAGTATTGGAGTTTCAGCTTCAACATCAGTCCTTCCAGTGAACACCTAGGACTGATTCCTTTAGGATGGACTGATTGGATCTCCTTGCAGTCCAAGGGACTCTCAAGAGTCTTCTCAAACACCACAGTTCAAAAACATCAATTCTTTGGCGCTCAGCTTTCTTTATAGTCCAACTCTCACATCCATACATGACTACTGGAAAAATCAGAGCTTTGACTAGAGAGACCTTTGTCAGCAAAGTAATGTCTTTACTTTTTAATACACTGTCTAGGTTTGTCATAGAAGTGTTCAGTGATCTGCTAAAGTGACTCACAAAACTCAGGCAAACACTCCTTATGTTTACTGCTTTATTATAGTAAAGGGTGTGACCTATATACAACTGCCTGACTTTCAGGTGGGCACATGGCCACCTGACCTATTTCTTTTTTTGTTTTTGGAAATTAATTTATTTTATTTGGCTATACCAGGTCTTAGCTGTGGCATGCAGGATCTTTAGTCTTGGCATGTGGGATTTAGTTCCTTGACCAGGGATCAAACCTGGGCTCCCTGAATTCATTAGGAGTACAATCTTAGCCACTGGACTGCTGGGGAAGTCCCAGTCACCTGAACCATGGATGCATTGTCCAGACTCTGCTGCAGGTCAGCAGGTAAGTTGGAGATGAAGATGTGTAAGCAGCAGTAGTGTCTGAGAGCTTCTGGAAATCTCTTTGAAGTTGGGGAGTGGTCAGATGTGAAGGTTGGCGCTCCAGCAGCCACGTTAGGAGAGAAAAGGGAAGTCATGAGCAGCACGGTAGAGGCATTCTTGGTCATTAGTGATCCTAGTATGAATTCATGTGACCTGGCAATGCCAACCTCCATGCTTCCTGTACATGAAATAAAATACACTTCTGACTTATTTTAGCCACTGTTATTTCGGGTTTCTGTTTACACAGCTGAACCTAATCATGGGGATAACAAACAACACTGGCCACATCTGTGACTATTCCAAGGCAGCTGCTGCTACCCGAACACACAGCGCCTTCATCAGCATCTCTGTCATGTCCCTGTTCTCATGGTAGCCCTCAGTCCCCAGGATACTAAGAAGAGCTGACCGCTTCGACCCTCCTCAGGTGGCAGCTTTTGCATGTTCTGGGAAACCCACCGCACCATCTCCAGCTCTGCCTCAGTGTCCACCTTGCACCACAGCCCCTCTCCCACCAGTTAACGTAAAGTCTCACCTTTCTGATCTTGTCGCCAGCTAAGAACTCCTGGACCCAGGTCTTCTGCCCTGCAGACCACACCCTCCATCACAGCTTCTGGGCTGAGACACGAACAGAAACACAACAGGGAGGCAGAGGTCTCCAGAGGGGCCTGGGAGGGACACTTGCAGTGACCACCTGCCCTTGGGCTGGCTTGAGGAGGATTGTTGTCTCCTTATGTTGTGCCTCATGATGCTCTTTGTAGTACAAAGTGACACCCCAGCTCTGGGGATGCAAGGGAGGTGACCATCCAAGTTTATGCAGCAGGTGTGCTGAAGGTCTGTCCAAACCTAACCTGTTGTCTTAACATCTTCTCTGTGTGAACAGGCTGTGATGTAAACCATGTACAGCCTGTGTTCAGGTGTCAATTCCCCGGCACCTGAAATGTCTGCACTGCTGAGGGAGTGTGTCACCTGCCCAGGAGCCCTGAGTCCTGCGTAGGAGCAGCTAAGCCACCCTAGTCATCTGCAGTTTGTTCCCAAAATGCAGCCATGTTGCTGTCTGAGACACACAGGTCCTGTATATAATGCAGATTCCGGAGGCCCCAGAACTCCAGGGGTGGGACAGGAAGAAGCAAAGGCTCCTGAGAAAATTCATGTTCTTAGGCCAAGTTGCTTGGAAAGGCCAGGCCCTCCTTCTAGACCTTCATGTCAGCAATCAAGCTGTCATTTTATGAACCATTAAGCTGACTGTGCTCACTGATGATATTTTAGATTCTACTGAAATTCATAAGCTGATCCACCTTTTGTAATAATCCAACAATGCGTCATCCATCATGGTTCCAGCTTCAGAAAGAGGGCAGCAAGTGTATGTCCTGTAATGTTCCCATCAATGTTTATTTTTATTTAATTATGTCTGGAGAGTAGCACTCTCTCTTTGGATGGTGGACAGTTAGGGAGGGCTTGTGAAGGGAACTGAATGGGAGGCCACACTGGTGCCCTCTTTATTCCAAGGAAGATCCAAACATGATCTGAAACCTGTGCTCTTGTTCCATCTGGCCCACACACATACCACAGGCCGATGCTGAGAGGACGCTGGCCACAGGACTGTGGCATGTGGCTGCACAATCTTCCCACCACACTGCCACCCTTGTTTGATGTCTCTAGGATGTCACTTAGACTCATTGTCACAGACACACCTGTTGTGTCCTATGTGAGGGGGTTCCATTCAGAAGCAGCTTGGACAAACAGTCCCGGGCAAAATCCTCCAGGTCCTCTAACCATGCTCCGGGAGGCAGCCCGACCAGCCCTGGCTAGCCACCCACCCACAGTGTGTCTGGGCAGACACGAATCACCTGTCCCCAGGGTCAGCCTTCCGTGCCCTCAGGAGTGCCCATGAGCCCATGTTCCCCCAGCCCAGACAGCCCCAACTGTCTGTGGAAGCATCAGACCCCTGAGGGCAGCTGCAGGGCCTGCGTGGCTCCTGAACGAGGCCAGGCGTGGAGCAGAGTGGGTCCAAGGCCAGAGGCAGAGGGCTCAGCCACGGTGGCTGCCACAGCGACCTGGAGAGCTCGGATGCTGAGCGAGGAGGGATGGGTCACTGGCGACCAGTCTCTGAGATGCTGCTGAGGAGAAGGAGGCCGTCTAGTGGCTCTTGGTTTTCCACAAGTACTTGTGAATCTGCGGTGACCCTCACAGGGTCCCACCTGGGTCTGACCTCCCAAGGACCAGGAAACAGCGTCCGTGGAAGGACCAGGAAACAGCGTCCGTGGCAATGATGTACTCAGCATGGACCATGGGGCATTTGTGGAGTAAATGCACAGCTTGCCACAATTATAATGAGTCAAATAGAATCGCTGAAAATCAACAAAAATCTATGCAAAAATGGGGGCATCATGCAGTAAGTTGATCTCCTTGCATCTGGACTTTGCAGTCTAACAGCCAGAACTCAGAAACAACGCGCACATGCACATGTGTACACAAGCCTATTGCACATTCTGGTAGAGAGTCTGTAAAACATAGTTTAACCATAATTTTAAAAACACACAGTACTCTTCATTGTAAGTTCCAGACAACCAGTCGACTCTCACAGGATACTTCTGTTGATTTTTGGGGAACTCTTATATCTGTCGGTAACCTATGCTTGTAGCTGACCAGCAAGGGTCCTTTCCACACGTTAGTGGATTTCTTTCTTTCTTTTTTTTTGCCTTAATGGATAAGACAAAAGTGAAACCACAAAACTCAATCTGATCTTTTCTTGCTTGTCCGCGACTTCTTTCCTAAACTGGATCTTAGTTTTCTAATATTAAAATAGTATTTCCTCCACATTCTTGTGCTGTTGGGTATATTGGCTTCAACACAGTATTGAGCATAATCAGCACATTAGCGTTTTCTCTCCCCTTTTACTGAGTTGAGACTCTCCGGAAAGCAATACAGGTGGGGTGTAAACACTCCTGCTCAGACCCTGTTCAAGCCACACCTCACAGGACTGACAGAGCGGGAGCAATGGTCGGCGGCCACTGTGGATAGAACTAAGAAAAAGGAGACACAGGAGGACTGAGGCACGTACGCGGCCACCTGACACCAAGACCAGTGATGAATTATGGCTACAGAACAAAAGGCATATGCATCAGCCTCACAAAGGAAGGGTGAACGTCTGAGAGGAGCTGGGAGAGGAAAGCGGAAGGCAGAGGCATAGGCGTGGGCAGTGCTCACGCTGCAGGACTGTAAACAGGCCAGCGCATACTTGAGGCTGCTGTTGAGTTGCTGAGTTCTCTGTCCCTGCGAGGCCCAGGCGTGGGCTCAGCTGTCTGCTGCCCCGGGTTCACGTCTATCTGGTTCCTGGCTGCTACCTCTGGGTCCTGCAGGGCCTCCTCCTCTGCTGGTCTTCTCTCCGCTCCTCTTACTTGCTGAGCCTCTCTTGCAATAGAGAGCTCCAAAAGAGCTTTTCTTGATTAAAATCCATTTACTCCAAAGTTCTCAGGCAGCATTATAAATACTGGTTTTAAACACTAGCCAGAGGATTATAGATAAAATAGAAACTATTTCCCAATGAAATTTCATCTAAAAATATACCAGCCTCTGCTCTCACCTTATTTTAGTGAAGCGCATCAGAGGGAACGCTGGACCTGTGTCCAGGTGAAGGTCACTTATGTCTCTTTATGTTATTTCCAGGAATTACTCAAGAGTAGATAAAAAAAAACAGAAGGGAGTTGTCTATAAAAAAATGTTCATGTAAACAGGCTTTCTCAGTCAGGGAAAACACTTTTCTGCTTAAATTCAAATAAACCAGGACAAAAGGTATACTGGCCCTGAGGGGGCTTGGGACCCAGCCACCTGGGGTGGACATTACTGCTCATATCGCTGGAAAAACCTGTACTGCAGAGTCCTGGTAGCTGTTCCTTTGTCTTTCATTCTTCCCTTGACCTCTGAAAGCCTTTCTCTCCCAGAATTCAGGTAGTGGTTCTGGAAGAAGCTGCAGAGGCAGCCTGACTGACCGGGCTACTTAACCCCGTTCAATTCAGTGAAAATGAACAGATCGCTTAGAGTCATGGGTACTTGATTTCATTCTCCATTTGCAACGGTGAAATTTGCTTGATAGCATGATTAAATATCCCCAAATTATAATTAATTCTAATTAGCCAATAAAATCTTAATGCACTAAAATCTTGATTAACCAGAACTGAAATAGTCAGAATTGCCATGCCCTATTTTATTTTTAAGAGAGTGACAGATTGAGTAGAAATACAATCTAAAACCAGATTGTGATACAAATTTCAGGCAACATTCTGGGATTGGTTTAGCACTGCTCTCACCTGGAATGCAGGCCACATTCAAATTTGCCCATGGGACCCATGTTTTGCCTGGCCAGTCCCTTCCTCTGTCCTGCCAGGCCCAAGTCCCCTCACCCCTTTGACACCGTTTAGTGTTGTTTCAGGGGGCGACAAAGAGCTCTGTTACCATAGTTCTTTTTGTCTCAGTGTAGAAAAGAATTTAGTGAAACAAAGTGACAGATAAGAAGTGATTTATTAGAACAGGATGTTTGTGAGGTTTACAAATAGGTGGGTGAGAAATGCTGTGCCCCAGAACTTACTGGGCTACAGTTTTTTTTTTAATTAATTAATTAAGCTATTCATTCTTGTCTGTGCTGGGTCTTCCTTGCTGCATGGGCTTGTCTCGAGTTGTGCCAAGCGGGAGCTACTGTCTAGTTGTGGTGTGTGGTCTTCTCATCACAGCAGCTTCTCTTGTTGCAGGGCACAGGCTCTGAGGCATGTGGGCTTCAGTAGCTGTGGCACATGGGCTCAGTAGAGCCCAGGCTCAATAGTAGCGGCGCACAGGCTTAGTGGTTCCATGCATGTGAGATCTTCCTGGACCAGGGATGGAACCCATGTCTCCTCCATTGGCAGGGGGATTCTTCAACACTGAGCCACCAGAGATGGGCTACAGTTTTATAATCAAAGGAAAAGTGGGGAGAGGGAGAACTTGTCTTTCTTGAGAAATGTCATGCTTCCATCATCAGGTCCTACTCTAGGTTGAGCAAGGACTTTGCTAGTCTCCACGTAGTCAAGCTAGGTCCACAAGTTACTGTTTTCTGGTCAGAGATCGTGTCCGAGGGAGCATTAACTTACTGAGCTCACTGGGCAGTATGTGGGTCCCATGCTGTCATTGTTTCCTTCTTTGAGGGCATGTCTGATGCTTCTGCAGCCTGGTTTTGTTGCTGAGCAAGCTTGCTTGGTTTTGTGGTTAAGCAAATCTGCTTCCTTGAGTAATCATTAACTTACAGGGGTCTCTCCTATGGTTTCTACTTATAATCCTCCAGCGGGATTAACTATTTAATCATCTACTTTGTCACTTCTGTCTCTATCACCTCCACACCCTGGGAGTGTCATGTCTTCCCCTTTCCTTCCTGGCGGGCTTCCTCCCAGCCTATATTTCTGCCTTAGTCATTTCAGTTCAGTTGCTCAGTCATCTCTGACTCGCTGCGATCCAGATATCCCATATTCCTGCTTGGACCCAGCCAATCATATTCATTTCAAACACTGGACTAAAGGCCAAGCTGGTATTCCTTCCTTGACCTTTGCTTTCATTGCCTTTGATGAATACACCACTCTTGCCTATGAGAGTTTAGGACAAGACACACCTTCCACCCCCCATCCCAATACTCAGGCACCTCACAGGCCACAGCCCCCAATTCTCAAGAAACATAACTCAGAGGGAGTGGGGAGAGCTGAGTGGGTGTGCTGTCTGGGTGCTGTGGCACCTCCCAGGTGGGCAAAACCTGAATAGGTAAGGCCTGTGTAACCACCTGGCCCACCTCCCACACAAAGGGGAAATGAGGCATCACTCTGACCCTTAGCCCAGACTGCATAGAGCACATTTGGAATGGCAGTCCAGTCCTTCTCTCCCCATTATTGGGTAGGTTAACTTCATGTGGAAAGGAGGACACCACCGACCTGAAAGTGGAAATGACCCTGCAATCCCCTCTGGGGTCAATAACTGTCTCAGTCTGGGCCACCCATTCCCAGCCCTAAGGTGGGGCGCGGGGGGGGGAGGCGGTGTGTGTGTGTGTGTCCATTTCCCAAGATTTCCTTTCCCCAAACTCTTCCCTGGTATCCTGACAGCACACTCCCCTTGACCCCACCCCCACCCCCACCCTCCCCCGTTGTCCCTGGGTGGCGGGACAAACTTCGGAGTCCTGGCAACCAAGATCCCTACAGAGAAACAAGTGGGCCCACCTCCCAACAAAACAAAAAAGGGTCTAACAAGGAAGTGAAGACTTTAGTTGGCTGCAGGCCTTTTGAACCTAAATGGAGCTAAGATAAATAGCAGTATGGAGGCCACTGAAAGTGAAAGTCGCTCAGTCTTCTCCGACTCTGCCACCCATGGACTATACAATCCATGGAATTCTCCAGAATACTGGGTGGGTAGCCTTTCTCTTCTCCACAGGATCTTTCCAATCCAGGGATCGACCTCAGGTCTCCCGCATTGCAGGCGGATTCTTCACCAGCTGAGCCACCAGGGAAGCCCGAGGCCACTTAAATGATGACGATCCCTTCTTCGTCATTAGTATTCACTTAGAAAACGGTAATTCATTGGGAGTTCCTGTTAGAGAAAACCTTACACTGAAGATTAAACACTGCAAGTATCTTGTATCCGTGTTGAAGGTAAACTGCACTGTGAAGCTTAAGCCCAAAGGCCGAGACCCGCGCCCCGTGTGGCCACGCGGGAGGAACCGCGCGCAAGTGCCTGCCGGGTACGGTGCGGAGGCCCCGCGCATGCGCAGAGCTGACTGCCGACCAGGGACGGTGCGGAGGTCCCGCGCATGCGCAGAGCGGAACGCTGGCGCACTGCCAGTCTCGGCTGATGGGCGAGGTGAGGGGGTCGAGAGAAGAGGGGTGGCGGCGGACACTTTGGGGAGAAGGGCCAAGGTGATGGCCAGGAGAGCTGGGGGGCGGGGCTGTGCCGGCTGAAAACCCAGGTAGAGCGTCTGCCTCCGAACTAGGCAGTACCAGGCGGCCTCGACCGAAGCGGCCGGGAGCGCGCATCGACGGGGAGGCGAGACTGCGCAGGCGCGGGAGGCTGCGGCCCCGGCGCGCGCGGGTTGGACGCTCGCGGGCTCCGGGCCGGTTGAAGGGGCCTCCCCGCTTGCTGTCTCCGGTACCTGTCGCCCCCTGTCGCCTGCCCCGCTCTGCTCAGGGTCGTTTGTGGTCTGCAGCCGCTGCCATTCAGGAGCCTCCGTTGGGAGCCGGCGGTGCCGTTCACGTGGCGCAACTCGGGCTTGGCCTGCTTACGGCGCGCTCTGTCCTCGCTGCGAGCGCCGCTGACGCCATCGGAAGGCGACCGGAAGCGCCGGCGCCGCGTGGCCCTGTGCCCTATGCCCGCTCCCCGAACCCCCTCCACGCCGTCTCTCCGTGTCCCGCCCTTGGTTCCCTTCTCTGACTGCAAAGTGGGCCTCTCTGATCTGTTTCTGAGGCCCGTGGGGAAGGATAAGAAGCGGAGTAGCAGGCGAGGGAGCAAGGAGTGAAGGAAGGGCCTCCCTGCAGACTGTCCGCTATCAGTGGGCCTCTCTGATCTGTTTCTGAGGCCCGTGGGGAAGGATAAGAAGCGGAGTAGGAGGCGAGGGAGCAAGGAGTGAAGGAAGGGCCTCCCTGCAGACTGTCCGCTATCAGGCCACGCTCTGGTTGTAACAGAGGTGCGGGTGAATTTGTCTCTTTCAAATAGATAAGTGTTTTACGCTTTCGCATTTACATTTAGTGTATCTTCCCCAGTGTTGAGTGACCTTCCTGGCCAGCAAGGAGACCACCCAGGATGACCCATCTCCCCGGGGCTCGTTCCTAGCTGTGCTGTCCGGAACTGGGGTCCTGGAAAGAGCGTTGGGGAGGGTGTGTGCCTGGCGTCTGCCCTCGCTGCCTTCTCGCAGCCCCTCCTAGCTAAGGTCTTCCATCTCAGACAGTACTGTGTAGATTTAGCCTCTCCGACTTCCTGTTCTCTAGGCACCCGTGACCGCGTTCACCCAGAGGAAGGTGCATGGGCCTTCCTGCATGGGCCATGGGACAGTGAGTGGCAGGAGTGGTGAAGACTGGGCATTTGTGCAAAATAAATGTTGAAATACTAAGCCGCGTGTGTTAGCTTTATGTCTTTTAACCGTCATTTCAAGCCTGTGGTTTTTGTAAGTCGCGTCAAGGATTGTAGTTTGTTCTAAATCAGAAGTACTCTGCAGTTAATAGATCAGCAGAGTCTCAAACTGGATGGGGAGGGAATGCAAGCAGAGTGCTTTTGAGAAGTTCTGATCTAAAAATATGCCCTAGACCACCATTTCTTGCCACCTCCCCAGGGTTGTTGTTCAGTCGCTAAGTTGTGTCCAACTCTTTGCAGCCTGGTGGATTGCAGCATGCCAGGCTTCCCTGTCCTTGACTATCTCCTAGAGTTTGCTCAAACTCATATCCATTGAATTGGTGGTGTCATCCAACCATCTCATCCTGTCATCCCCAGGGATGCATGTTGTGAGACAGTTGCTTTGAGGCTATGCAGCATCCTGTTTCAAGTTTTTGCCTAGTTGCTGCAAACAATTACAAGATTGTTTGCCTAATGGTGATATTCTTGTTTCCCTCATTCCTTATTTATTTATTTTTGGCTGCACCTGGTGGTATGTGGGATATGCAGGATCTCAGTTCCTCAACCAGGGATTGAGCTCATGCCCCTGTTCCTTGGGAACACAGTCTTAACTGCTGGACTGCCTCTTTCCTCACTTATTAATAAGACTTTTCTGTAGGAGAACATTGCTCCTTCCATATTTCTTTTTTTGAATGTTTTTATCATGTGGAACCAGATATAAGGGTCTATGGGAGGTTAGTTAGTACTGGCACACTCATTACATTAAAGATTATTTTTTCCTCAGGTCATTCCAGCTTTGGCCATTAAGAGCTCTTTCAGACTCCTTGATGTTTACTCCATGAAATCCTCAAGGCTGGCCTTCTTTTCAGCAACCTGTTTGCAGGTGAAGAAGTTGTGGAAGAAGTCATGCAGATCGCCGGTCCCAGGAGAGGGGCTTTCCTACATATATGGCAGAGTCGAAGGATGAAGGTGGCAGTAATTGTAATAGTGGCCATTTGCTGGGTGTATTGGGTAGTGGGTGAAGCACTTGGGACACAGTTTTTATTAAACTCTCATCATAAACCTTCATTTTCCTGGTCTTACCCATGAGGAGACTGAGTCTGGGGGTTTAGGGCTTGAGCTGGGTTCTCTCTGCATAAGAGGAGGAGGAGGTGCTCCAGACATCTGTGCCTTCCCTGTTTGCTGGGCATCCCCACCGGG
>CM035301.1:16224404-16241715 GCA_020226075.1 Hydropotes inermis | reverse complement strand
GGGCAGGTGGGTGCAGAGTGGGGGTGGCGGGACCAGTGGGCACAGAGTTGGGGTGGTTGGGTGTCCAGCAGAGACTCCTCTGATTTAATGGGGAACTGTCACTGGAGAGTCCATTAGGAGCTGACCACAGGGGCTCTTTGAGAGCAGGGGCAGAGCCAGGGAGTAGCCATGGAGAAGGTGGGCTGGGCAAGTCAAGGAAATATATGGAGAAGGAAGGCAAGTCAAGTCAGGGGAGAGCCTCTTCACATGATGAAGGTTTGTGGGGAGAAAAGGTTTGCTTCATTTTTCCTGAAGACCTGGAAGAAAGGAGAGGAGACAGCTGATGAAAAAGAGCAGATTGCTGTGTGGAAAGTGGGAGTCTGGGAACGGAGGTCTGAAACGCTTGCAGGAGGTCCCCCCTCTCCCTCCCTTCCTCTCTTCTCGTCTATGCAGCCCCAGTCCTCTGCTGGCCAACCCCAGGGCTCTGCAGCTTCCCTGCTGCACTCCAGTTGTGCCCTCTGTTAAGACAGTGGTCTGTTTTTCCAGTCCCTTGCAGTGAAACCGTCGTGACCTTTGAGATACATGAAATGTATGCTTTTTCCGAGTGTGACTCAAAGCATGTGAGGTTTGTGACCAGGCAGTTCTAAAAGTGGATGGGTAATTGCTGGTTCTCCTTCCTGTGATGACTTTGTAAGATCACATACATTCACCCCCTCACAGAAAACAACTAGAAAATCTGCACAAAATGCACAAAGGAGCTGCTTGAAGGCATCAGGGGGTGAGCAGCCACTGAAGACAGGTTCTAGATGAAGGGCTGTTTGAAGAGTGTTCTGTGGCTTCCAGTCTGGGGTGTGTGGACAGTGCTCCTGGGAAAACTGGGTCTTCACGCAGAGAACGAGAAGATGAAATTAGGGGAGCTGTGGCCTCTGGAGAGCAAGGGGGATCCCACACAAGGACAACTGTTGATGGGAACTCTCAGACGGCCCACCACCTTTCCTGCTGGCTGGACCACGTGCACACAGCATTCTAGAGCAGTCCAACCACACACAGATAGAGATCTGATCTGGGGTTGGAGTTGAAGCCAGACCCCAGCTGTGCTCACTGCCTGTTAACTGGAAGGGATGCCAGTCACTGAAGACTTGTTTTATGTGCAATATTTGGTTCCTCCAAATACTCATATGAAGGTGATCTGTTGGTGCCCAGGAATGGGATTGCTGGTTCATCTGGCAACTCTCTTTTTAGTTTTTTGAGGAACCTCCATACTGCTTTCCATGGTGGCTGCACTACATTCTCACTAACAGGGTGGGAGGCTTTCCTTTTCCTCACATGCCCTCTAGCATTTGTTATTTGTAGACTCTTTAATGATGGCCATTCTGACCACTATCAGGTGAGTTCTGATTTGCATTGCTCTAATAATTAGCAGTGTGGAGCATTTTTTCATGGGCATACTGGCCATCTGTATGTCTTCTTTGGAGAAATGTCTATTTAGACCTTCAGACCATTTTTTGATTTCTTTAACAGTTGTATAAACTGTTTGTATATTTTGGATATTAGACCCTTTTTGGTCACATCATTTGAAATTTTTTTTCTCCCCAAAATTAGTATAGGTGCCTCATATGCAAAAGAAAAAAGTTGGACCCTTGCTTCCCCCGAATACAAAATCAATTCAAAAGGAATCAGAGCCCTAGATGTAAGAACCAAAATTATAAATCTCCTAGAATAAAACATGAAAGTGAGTCCTCATGACCTTGGATTTGGCCATGATTTTTTTGATCTGCTATCAAAAGCACAAGCAACAAAAGACAAAATAGATGAAGTGGACTTTCTCAATACGATAAACTGCTGTGCATAAAAGGAGCAAGAAAAAAATAATCCACCATCCAAAATGGCACAATATATTTGTAAATCATGTACCTGATGAAGTTTGTTGCCCGCCCACCAAGCCCCTGCTGGTCCAGTGGGGTGCCTGTGGGGTCCCTCCCAGCACAGGTGATAAGGGGGCTTCAGGCCCCATGGCACCCATGGGGTGGACATGGGTCACCCTCAGCACCTCAAGGAGTGAGTGCTGGATGGTTTTGAGCCCAGGTCCCTTCTCATCACTGCCCTCAAAGACTGGAGGCTTCAGCAGCCTCCAGAAGCATACAGAGTCTTTGGGAGTCTTTGAGAACCAAGAGAACATCCTTCATTTTCCTGAAAAGTACATCTTACTTCACCTGCAGACAAGTGAAATAAGTGATGTGCTGGTGAACTGTGTTGGGGAGGACACATGCTGTGATTCTATGCTTAGGTCTCAGTGTTTAGTGAGTTTATGCTTTTGTACTGTGAACTTCACAACTATTTCTTAGTTTGTTTTTTTTTTTAGTGTTGATGGGATTAGCCATTTGTTGGCTGTTGTAAATTGTAGTCCAGTGCACACTTGGCTGCATGCGCCTTTTCACAATCTAGTATTCTCCTAAAACACTCCTTGGAGTGAGTCTGCAGGATCTCAGGGTGGCTCTTTTTATCTCTTAAATGCTGTTCCACACCCTTTCTATAGTGACTCTTACCTTACCATTTACATGCCATCATCACCATAAAAGGGTTCCCTTTCTCCATGCCTTTTTAACCAATTATTGTTTGTAGATTTTTTTCATGATGACCTTTCACACTGGGTGCAAGTGATACCTTGTTGTGGTTTTGATTTGCATATCTGTAATAATTCATTACAGAGTTTTGCCAAGAGAACATACTGGTCATAGCAAACACCCTCTTCCAACAACACAAGAGATGACTCCACACATGGACATCACCAGATGTCAATACCAAAATCAGGTTGATTATATTCTTTGCAGCCAAAGATGGAGAAACTCTATAGAGTCAACAACAACAAGACCAGGAGCTGACTGTGGCTCAAATCATGAACTCCTTATTGCCAAATTCAGACTTAAATTGAGAAAAGTAGAGAAAATCACTAGACCATGCAGGTATGACCTAAATCAAATCCCTTATGATTATACAGTGGAAGTGACAAATAGATTCAAGGGACTAGATCTGATAGAACTTTGGATGGAGGTTCATGACATTGTACAGGAGGCGGTGATCAAAACCATCCCCAAGAAAAAGAAATGCAAAAAAGCAAAATGACTGTCTGAGGCCTTACAAATAGCTGAGAAAAGAAGTGAAAGGCAAAGGAGAAAAGGAAAGATGTATTCATCTGAATGCAGAGTTCCAAAGAATAGCAAGGAGAGATAAGAAAGCCTTCCTCAGTGATCAATGCAAAGAAACAGAGGAACCAAGAACAATAGAATGGGAAACATTAGAGATCTCTTCAAGAAAATTAGAGATACCAAGAGAACATTTCATGCAAAGATGGGCACAATAAAGGATAGAAACAGTATGAACCTAACAGAAGCAGAAGATATTAAGAAGAGGTGGCAAAAATATACAGAACTATATAAAAAAGACCTTAATGACCCAGATAACCACAATAGTGTGATCACTCACCTAGAGCCAGACATCCTGGAATGCAAACTCAAGTGGGTCTTAGGAAGCATCACTACAAACAAAGCTAGTGGAACAAAGCAACTGAAACTCATTTCCATTTGAACTATTTCAAATCCTAAAAGATGATGCTGTGAAAGTGCTGCACTCAATATGCTAGCAAATTTGGAAAAGTCAGCTGTGGCACAGGACTGGTAAAGGTCAGTTTTCATTCCAATCCCAAAGAAGTCAGTTCAGTTCAGTTGCTCAGTCATATCTGACTCTGTGACCCCATGGACTGCAGCATGCCAGGCTTCCCTGTCCATCACCAACTGCTGGAGTCTGTTCAAACTCATGTCCATTGAGTCAGTGGTGCCATCCAACCATCTCGTCCTCTGTCGTCCCCTTCTCTGCCCACCTTCAGTCTTTCCCAGCATCAGGGTCTTTTCCAAGGAGTCAGTTCTTCACATCAGGTGGCTACAATACTGGGGCTTCAGCTTTAGCATCAGTCCTTCCAGTGAATATTCAGGACTGATTTCCTTTAGGATGGACTGGTGGATCTCCTTGCTGTCCAAGGGACCCTCAAGAGTCTTCTCCAGTGAAAGCATAAGTTCTTCACTGCTCAGGCTTCTTTAAGGTCCAACTGTCACATCCATACATGACTACTGGAAAAATCATAGTTTGGCTAGACTGAACTTTGTCAACAAACTGATGTCTATGCTTTTTAATACATTGTTTAGGTTTGTCATAATATTTCTTCCAAGGAGCAAGCATCTTTTAATTTTGTGGTTGCAGTCGCTATCTGCAGCGATTTTGGAGTCCAAGAAAATAAAGTTTGTCACTGTTTCCCCATCTATTTGCCATGAAGTGATGGGACTGGATGCCATGATCGTTGTTTTATGAATGTTGAGTTATAAATCAACTTTTTCACTCTCCTCTTTCACTTTCATCAAGAGGCTTTTTAGTTCTTCTTCACTTTCTGCCATAAGGGTGGTGTCATCTGCATATCTGAGGTGACTGAAATTTCTCCCAGCAATCTTGATTCCAGCTTCTGCTTCATCCAGCCCAGCGTTTCTCATGATGTACTTTGCATATAAGTTAAATAAGTAGGGTGACATTATACAGCCTTGACATACTCCTTTCCCAATTTTGAAGCAGTCTGTTGTTGCATGTCGAGTTCTAACTGTTGCTTCTTGACATGTATACAGGTTTCTCAGGAGGCAGGTAAGGTGGTCTGGTATTCCCATCTCTTTAAAAATTTTCCGTAGTCTTTTGTGATCCACACCGTCAAAGGCTTTAGTGTAGTCAGTGAAGAAGTAGATGTTTTTCTGGAGTTCCCTTTCTTTTTCTATGATCCAATGGATGTTGGCAGTTTGATCTCTGGTTCCTCTGCCTTTTCTAAACCCAGCATGTACATCTGGAAGATATCAGCTCATGTCCTGTTGAAGCCTAACTGGAAGGATTTTGAGCCTTACCTTGCTAGCACGTGAAATGAGTGCAATTGTACAGCAGTTTGAGCATTCTTTGGCATTGACTTTCTTTATTATATATTGGAATAGCACGGATTTCTGATGTAGTATTTTTTAGGTGTACAGGAACCTCATTTAGATATATAGATGTGTATCTATTCTTGCTCTGAAAAGTGTGTTCAGTAGGGTTGGTTTTCTGTGCAACTCGGTATGTCCTTTCTGATGATCTATTGGATGCATATTTGTGTGTATGTGATAATAATGCAAGTCTTAATTTATCCTTCTTCCTATTTTTTTTTTTTTTGTAATTGTAAGTTGGTTTTCGAAGTTTGTAGGTCTGTTTCTGTTTTGTATAGTAATTCTTTGGTATAAATTGATAGATTCCACCTGTAGGTGATACCTGATGATATTTCTCTCTCTGTGTCTCTGATTGACTTCACTGTGCATGGTCATGTCTTGGTCTGTCTCTGCTGCTCCGTGACGTTATTTATTTAATTAATCCTGCTTTACATGTGAGGAGTATTCCAGTATCTAGCTGTCTCACTTAGTCTTCATTTTTCACTCTCTGGCCTTGCTGGTTGATTCTTTATCTCAGCCCTAGTAAATAGTGCTACTCTGAATATAGGGGTGCACGAGGCATTTCAAATTATGATTTTTTTTCCTCCATGTTTGAGCCCAAGACTGGGATTGCTGGATCATACGGTACCTGTGTGTTGAACTTTTAAGGAACCTCCATGCTGTTTTCCACAGTGGCTGCACTCATTTACACCCCCACCAAGAGTGTGGGAAGACCCCCTTTTGTTTCTGACCTCTGCAGCATTTAATCTTTGTGGCTTTTTCTGATGATGTGCGTTCTGGCCATGGTGAGGTGATTCCTCAGTGTTGTTTGGATTTGCATTGATTTGATAATTAGCCATGTGGAGGGTGTTTTCATGTGCTTTTTGATCTCATACAGTGTGAGTATAGTTTACCTGTTGAAATTGGCCTCTTGAACATCAACCCGGTTTTGAATTTTTTTTTTGGTGCTTTATCCTAAGGGCTTTACTTGAGGGCCTTTGTCCTTTCCAGCCCTGCATGCCTTGTGAATACTGAGATCAGTGAGTGAGTGAGTGAGTGAGTGAAGTCGCTCAGTCGTGTCTGACTCTTTGCGACCGCATGGACTGTAGCCTACCAGGCTCCTCCCTCCATGGGATTCTCCAGGCAAGAATACTAGAGTGGGTTGCCATTTCCTTCGCCAGGGGATCTTCCCGATTCAGGGATCAAACCCGAGTCTCCTGCATTGCAGGCAGACGCTTTAACCTCTGAGCCACCAGGGAAGCCCTTTGTTTTAAAGTTGTTGTTCTGAGAAATGGCCACAAGGCGGCAGCATTTCTTCCTGCCCAACTGGTTACTCAGGTAACCAGAGCCTGGGGGAAAGCCTTGCTCCTGGATTGTCCATTTCAGCAGCAATGGGGCAGAAGTAACAAAGAGCCAGGGCGTGTTGTGTCTCTTGATTTCTTCCCCCTTAACCTTTATTTCCCGGACACATGCTAATTCCTGCAACTCCACTCTGCAGAGGGTGATGTCGTCTGTAGTGGGGTTAACCCCAAGGAAGGAGGCTGGAATTGGGATCCCCACTACCAGGAGTCTTGGAGACCAGGGGACTTTTCAAAGATCTCCCATCCCAGAAGTTGCAGCAGCCTTTGGGTGCAGTAGGCTTGGCTTGGCTGCAGGAGGACCTCCCCCAACTCTCAGAGCTGGAGATCCCCCGGGTCCTTCCGTAGAGGGCTCATTGCCAGGCATGTCCTCCTAGATCACTCAGACCCAAGACACTCCAGCCTTGGGACCCAAGTCTGCTCAGTCTCCAGGGATGTGACACCAGCCTAGGCCACCATGTCTGAGGGGCCTAGAGCCAGCATTTCCATTTCTTTTTTTTTTTATTGTATCATTTGAATTGGGGAATATAAGTGACTTACAATGTTGTGGATTTTTTCCCCCAACAGAGAGCAACTTTATTCACTTATTGGAGAAGGAAATGGCAACCCACTCCAGTATTCTTGCCTGGAGAATTCCATGGACAGAGGAGCCTGGCAGGCTGCAATCCGTGGGGTCACAAAGAGTTGGATACGACTGAGCGACTTTCACTTATTCACTTATGTATAGACATCTATATGTTCCTTTCGTGTGCTTTTCCCATATAGTTTATTGGAGAGTGTTGACTAGGGTTCCACATGCTATAGAGTGGGTCCTTCTGGATTATTTCATAATTAGGAGTGTGTATATGAACCAGCTAACTTCTCACCCCTTTTCCTTCTTGGTAACCATGTTTCTTTTCTATGTGATGCTGCTTCTCTTTGGAAAAGATATCACTTTTATCCATTTTTAGATTCCACCTAGAAGGGATATCATGTAATCCTGGTGTTTTCCTGTCTTTCTACTTCACTTAACATGATCACCTCTGTTTTCTCCTTTGTGACTGAAAATGGCACAGTCTCATCCGTCCTGGTGGTTGAGCAGTACTGCGTTGAGCCCGCGTGCCCCGTTGCTTTTCCGGTCGTCTCTGCTCTCACTCTTGGCTGCTCCTTGGCTGCTGTGCCCAGCGCAGCCGTGACTGCAGGGGGCAGGTGTCCTTGAACTCTGGCGTCCTCAGGACCCAGGACCGGGCATAGGATGGCTGGGTCCATGAACTTACGCGTCTATTCTTTAAAGAACCTTCACACTATTCTCCCCAGTGCATGTTCTGATTTACATTTTCAACAACACTGTGGGAGAGCTCCTCTCTCTCCACACCCACTTTAGGGTTTATTGTTGGAGATTTTTGAGATGGCCCTTCTGATCTCAGCGAGGTGGCAGGGAGCAGTGGCGTGAAGTGAGATCTTAATTCCCTGCCCAGGAATTGAACCGGGGAAGCCTGGATGAGAACCAGGAATCCTAACCACCAGGCCAGCAAGGGCTAGAGGCTAGAAGCTCTATTTCCCTGGATCTTTGCCCTCAGTGAAAAATGCATCTGTCACAGAGGCAGAAACTGTGAATGCAGGTACAGAGTTTATCGTTAGACATATAGCACAACAACAAGTGGGAGAGCACACACAGAAACGATTGGTTTCATCAAGACAGAAGCAAGGCAGAGCTGCACACCCGGAAAGGAAGGGTGTGGGCATCCTCCCTTGTGAGGAGTTCACTACAGAGGTGGTCAAGACATTTATATAGGGCAGTTCTTCCAGATCTTTGTCTTCCTTCAGGTCAATTATCTTGTTTCTTTTTCCACACCTGACCTAACTTGGGACCCTCCCCCGGGTGTGCACGCACCCCTCAGCCATGATGGGTCTCGAAGTGAAGACTTCTGGGAGAAGCAACTCCTTATGGCCTGGCATTATTCCTTGACCTTTGACCCACAAAGAGCCTTTCTGCACATGTGTAGTGTCTCCCTTGTCCAAAAAGTGGGGGAAGGGAGATCCCTTAATCCTTTATTCATACGGGGTTTTGACCCCTCTTTGTCCTTGCCGTGACTACTGCCATGACTATTACCTTAACATGTTTACAAAAGACAAACCCTGGCTGTTTACCCTGTTTCTGTTGTTACTTCCATTTTGGAGGGCAAACAGGAGGCTGATGTTAATGCCTTAACTGAAGCCCCCCTGTCTCTCGTCTTAGGAAATATTAACAGCTGTGAGTATTCAGCCTGGAGCCCACTTCTTCCTACCCCATGGAATGTAAGCAAGAGGCCAGCTGTAAATGTCTAACCAGAGCCCATCTGTCTCCTAACTCATTCTGACTGGTGTGAGGTGATATCACTTTGGACTTGATCTGCCTTTCTCTTATAATTAGTGATGCTAAGCATCTTGCAAGGAGATCAAACACGTCCATCCTAAAAGAAATCAGTCCTGAATATTCATTGGAAGGACTGGTGCTGAAGCTGAACCTCCAATAGTTTGGCCAACTGATGCAAAGAGCTGACTCATTTGAAAACACCCTGATGCTGGGAAAGATGGAAGGCAGGAGGAGAAGGGGATGATGGAGGATGAGATGGTTGGATGGCATCACCGACTCAATGGACATGAGTCTGAGCAAGCTCTGGGAGTTGCTGATGAACAGGGAAGCCAGGTGTGCTGCAGTCCGTGGGGTCGCAAAGAGTCAGACATGACTGAGTGACTGAACTGAGCTGAGCATCTTTTCATGTGTTTTATGGCCCTGTGTCTGCCTTATTCAGAGAAATGTCCATTGAGATCTTTGGTTCAATTTTTAAAATTAAATTATTTATGTGTGTGTTTTTTATATTGAGCTGCATGAGCTATTTCTACATTTTGGAGTGAAATCCCATTTGGAAGGTTGTCTTTTTCTTTCCATTAGGATTTCCTTTGCTGTGCAAATGCTGTTAAAGTTAGTTAGGTCCCATTTGTTTATTTTGTTTTATTTTTCATTAGCGTAAGTGGTGGATGAAAAACAACTTGCTGAGATTTATGTCAAAGCATGTTCTGCCGGTGTTTGCCTCGAGTCATGTAGTACCTGTCCTTTTGTTCAGATCTATTTGGAATTTATTTTTGTGTATGGTGTTAGGGAGTATTCTAATTTCATTGTCCTTTTCATTGTTTAAGGAAGCTCCACACTGTTCTCCAGGGTGGCTGTTCTCAGTTTACATTGCCAGCATCAGAGTAGGAGGGTTCCCATTTCTCCACACATTCTCCAGCACTTATCAGTTCTAAAGTTTTTACCAATGGCCATTCTGAGCAGTGTGTGGTGATACCTCGGTGTAGTTTAGATTGTAGTTCTCTATATTTATTGATACAATTTTTCGTGTCATTTTTTGAATGGATTTGAGTAAAACATGCTTCTTGACCACCTCCCTGTTTTGAATCCTTTTTTGATGACCATGCCTAGGACATTTCTTGAAGGCAAGAGTTTTTTTTTTTTTTTACTGATAGCCCCACAGGCCTTGTGAATGTTAAACAGTCCATGGAATTCTCCAGGCCAGAATACTGGAGTGGGTAGCCTTTCCCTTCTCCAGGGGATCTTCCCAACCCAGGGATGGAACCCAGGTCTCCTGCATTGCAGGTGGATTCTTTACCAGCTGAGCCACCAGGGGAAGCCCTGAATGCCCATCAGCACAGCTTTTAAGTTGTTGTTATAGACAGTGGCTACAAGCCTACAGCTTTCTTCATGCCCTACTATTTTTGTTGTATTTTTCATTTTTATTATATATTGTGGTAGCATGGATTTCCAATGTTGTCTTTGTTTTAGATATCTGGGAACTACTTCAGATATACATAGACATGTATCTATTCTTGCTCTGGGTTCTTTTTCCCATATAGGTTATTACAGGGAGTTGAATAGGATTCCCTGTGTGATAATCTTTTCTGATTATCTATTGGATATATGTTAGTGTATATGTGTTGATGCAATAGTCTTAATTTATCACTGTTCCTAACTTTTTTTGATAAGCATAAAAATCTTTTGAAGTTTGTGAGTCTGTTTCTATTTTGTATAGTTCATTTGTATAGATTGATGGATTCCACCTTTAAGTGATATCTTATGATGTATTTTTCTCTCTGATTTACTTCACTGCATATGACAATGTCTTGGTTCCTCTGTTCTTCTGCCGATGGCATTATTTCATTTTGGTTTATGACTGGGTAGTCCAGCGTCTTGGATCTCACTTAATTTTCCTTTGTCAGTCTCTCTGCATGCTGGTTGATTGTCTTGGCTCTAGTAAATAGTGCTGCTCTGAAAACAGGGATGCATAAGTCACTTCAAATTTTTATTTTCTTCAGTTTTGACCTAGGAGTGGGGATTGTGGGGTCACATGGTACCTGTGTGTTGAATTTTTAAGGAACCTCCGTGCTGTTTTCCACAGTGGCTGCACCCATTTACACCCCCACCAAGAGTGTAGGAAGATTCCCCTTTGTCTCCGACCTCTGCAGCATTTATTCCTTGTGGATCTTTCTGATGATGGTCATTCTGACCATAGTGAGATGATTCCTCAGTGTTGTTTTGATTTGCATTGATTTGATAATTAGTCCTGTGGAGTATGTTTCCATGTGCTTTGTGATCTTATACAGTGCGAGTACAGTTTACCTGTTGAAACTGACTTCTCGAACATCGGTCCTCTTTTGAATTCTGTTTCTAATGGTGCACCCCTTGAGATTACTTGTGGTCAGGTGTTTTTTTTTTTTTTCTCCCAGCTGCAGGCTTTGTGAATATTCAGAGGCCATCAGCACAGGTTTTAAAGTTGTTGTTATGGGATGTGGCCACAAGGCGGCAGCATTTCTTCCTGCCCAACTCCGGTTACTTAGGCAACCAGAGCCTGTGAGAAAGCCGTTCTCCTGGATTGTCGTTTAGAGCAGAACGTTCCAGAAGAAACACCTAAGGCTTCTTGTGTTTCATGACATCTTCCTCCTTACCTTTTATCCCCTGGACATAGCCCAATTCCTGCAGCAACACTCTGTGGAAGGTGGTGTCACCCGTGGGTGGGGCGACCGGTGAGGAAGGAGGCTGGAGGTGGGACTTCGCCTGCAGGGACTTGGCGCCCATGGGACTTGCTCAGACCCAGGACACTGCAGCCTTGGGACCCAAACCTACTCAGCTCCAGGGGTGTTACCGCAGCACTGGTGACCGCACCCGAGGGAAACAGAGTCAGCATTTCTTTTCCACTTTTTAAGATACAATTTTTAAATTTTATTTTTTATTGAAGGATAATTGCATATTGAGCTGGTTTCTGCCATACATCAACATGGACCAGTCAAAGGTGTACATTGTCCCTTCCCTCGTGGGCCTCCCTCCCACCTCCCTCCCCCTCCATCCCACCCCTCTAGGTTGTCACAGAGCCCTGGTTTGAGTCCCCTGAGTCATACAGCAAATTCCCACTGTCTCTTTTACATATGTTAGTGTATGTTTCCATGCTACTGTCTCCATCAGTCCCACCCTCTCCTTTTACCCACCGTGTCCATAAGTCAGTTCTCTATGCCTTCATCTCCATTGCTGCCCTGCAAATAAGTTCATCAGTACCATCTTTCTAGATTCCATATATATGCATTAATACATGATATTTATTTTTCTCTTTCTGACGTACTTCACTCTGCATAACAGGCTCTGTTTCCATCCACATCATTAGCACTGACTCAAAGGTGTTCCTTTTTTATGGTTGAGTAATATTCCATTGTATATGTGTACCACAACTTCTTTATCCATTCATCTGTCAATGGACATCTAGGTTGCTTCCACATCCTAGCTATTGCAAATAGTGCTTCAGTGAACACTGGGATATGTGTGTCTTTTTCAGTTGTGGTTTTCTCAGGGTATATGCCCAGTAGTGGGATTGCTGGGTCATGTGGTAGTTTTATTCCTAGTTTTTAAAGGAATCTCCATACTGTCTTCTATAGTGGCTGTCTCAATTTACATTCCCACCAACAGTGCAAGAGTGTTCCCTTTTCTCCATACCCTCTCCAGCATTTATTGTTTGTAGATTTTTTGTTGATGGCCATTCTGACTGGTAAGAGGTGATCTCTCATTGTAGTTTTGATTTCATTTCTCTAATAATGAGTGGTGTTGAGCATCTTTTCATATGTTTCTTAGCCATCTGTATGTCTTCTTTGGAGAAATGTCTCTTTAGGTCTTCTACCCACTTTTTGATTGGATTATTTTTCTGACATTGAGTTGCATAAGCCGTTTGTATACTTTGGGAAGTAGTCCTTTGTCAGTTGTTTCATTTGCTATTATTTTCTCCCATTCTGAGGGTTGTCTTTTCTCCTTGTTTATAGTTTCCTTTGCTGTGCAAAAGTTTTTAAGTTTAATTAGGTCCCACTTGTTTATTTATTTTTTTTAAATTTTCATTATTCTAGGAGGTGGGTCATAGAGGCTCTTGCTGTGATTTATGTCAGAGTGTTCTGCCTATGTTTTCCTCTAAGAGTTTTATAGTTTCTGGTCTTACAATTAGATCTTTAATCCATTCTGAGTTTATCTTTGTGTATGGTGTTAAGAAGTGTTCTAATTTCATTCTTTTACATGTAGCTGTCAAGTTTCCCCATCATCACTTATTGAAGAGACTATCTTTGCCCCATTGTTTATTCTTGCCTCCTTTGTCAAGAATAAGGTGCCCATAGGTGCATGGGCTAATCTCTAGGCTTTTGAGCTTGTTCCATTGGTCTATATTTCTGTTTTTGTGCCAGTCTGGAGAGTTGATTCCGCCAGCTCCATTCTTCTTTCTCAAGATTGCTTGGCTATTTGGGGTCTATTGTGTTTTCATATGAATTGTGAAAATGTTTTTTCTAGTTCTGTGAAAAATGCCATTGGTAATTTGATAGGGATTGCATTGAATCTGTAGATTGCATTTGATAATATACTAATTTTCACACTGTTGATTCTTCCAACCCAGGAACATGGAATATCTCTGCATCTGTTTATGTTGTCTTTGATTTCTAGTATCATTGTCTTATAGTTTCTGTACACAGCATTGTTAAAAAATATAATCTGAATTGTAGTATTGTAGTGATTGTAGTAATTGAGGGCATCCCTGGTGGCTCATTAGTAAAGAGTCCATCTGCAAAGCCAGGAGACGTGGGTTTGAACCCAGGGTAGGAAGACTCCCTGGAGAAGGAAATGACCACCCACTCCAGTATTCTTTCCTGGGAAATCCCATGGACAGAAGAACCTGCTGGGCTACATTCCATTACAAGAGTCAGAAATAGCTTCTTGAGTAAACCACCACCACATGTAGGTGATTTACAATGTTGTGCCCCCCCCCCCCCCCCGCCCCCCATATATAGCAACTACGGGGCTTCCCAGGTGGTGCTAATAGTAAAGAACCCACCTGCCAATGTAGGAAAGATAAGAGATGCAGGTTCGATCCCTGGGTTGGGAAGATCCCCTGGAGGAGGGAATGGCAACCCACTCCAGTAAACTTGTCTGGAGAATCCCGTGGACAGAGAAGCCTGGTACTTTACAGCCCACAGGGCTGAAAAGAGTCGAACACAACTGAAGTGACTTAGCATGCACACACGCTGTCTCCATAATGGCTCTGCCCAATGGATGTTCCAGCATCAGTGCAGGAGGGTCCTCATTTCTGCCCACCCTCTCCATCCTTGGTTCTCTGTAGAATGTTTGACAACGGCCATTCTGACCGGTGTGAGGTGATACCTCATTGTAGTATTGATTTGGATTTCTCTGATATTTAGCAATGTTGACATCGTTTCCTGTGATTTTTTTTTTAGAGTATGAGTGAAACATCTTGCAGCTGACTCTTGAACGTCTGCCCTGTGTTTTGATAAACATTCCTAGACCATTCCTTGAAGGCGGGTGTTCTTCACTCACCACTCCACAGGCCGTCTGAATATTGTGTCCATCAGCATAGCTTTGTTGTTATGGAAAATGGCCACAAGGCGGCAGCATTTTTCATGCTACTTCTTTTTTCTTTTTCTTTCTCTGCAATTTCATTTTTATTTTATACTGGAATAGAGTTGATTTTCAATGTTGTGTTTGTATAAGGTGTACAGGAACTTAATTCAGTCATGCATAAACACATATCTATTCTTTTTCAGGTTCGTCTTCCCATATAACGAAGATCCTAAAAAGTACTGAGAAGCAAGAGTCAGAGGAGAACAAAAATGCAGCAAGAGGTGGTGCAAACAAATGCAAAATCCAAGATATGTAACCCTGTAGAAGCAGGGCTCTACAAGTTTAAAGCCCGGAAACTGGATTCCGGAATTCTTTACATTGGGCACATTTTCCCTAAGAAACTGCCTGAAAAGCCACCCACCAGGTCTATTTGCTTTGATTTTGAAATGGAGAAAAGAATCAAACAGTGAGAAGCAGAGAAGGTATTGGAGGATAAACACTTTGAATTTATGTGAAACCTCACCCTTCTTGTATCTAGTTAGGTGTTCCTGAAAAGAAAGAAACTTCACTCACTGACCGCAGGACTCCTGCCTTTGTTGGGAAGAAAAGGACCCAACACCCACCCAAGAAGATGAGGATGAGGAGCAGTCAGTAGTGATAAGAGGCCAACAATGGCCCCATGCCGGAGCACCTTTGAAGCCCAAAATCCCGGTGAGGAGAACCATGGAAATGCGCCCTTTCTCTTTTGATTCCAAAAAGTTCCTTATAGAAGGAGAAGAAAATAAAACAACTGCAGAAAGGGGAGGTGCCCAACGTCTAGGCACTTTCTTCACCTCATTTTACACCATTAACCTGCAGGGGAAGATGAAGAACACGGCTCAAGCTGAGCCGTCTGCGTGAGGCCTGGCAGAAGAGGCGCCTGAAGGCACAGACTTGGACCCTCTTCGCTCCCTGGCCACAAGGGCTCCTCCTGAGTTGATGGGCAGAGCAGCGCTGGTTCCCGCCGGCGGCGGCAGCCGGGTTTGGCGGCAGAGTCGACTAGAGAACCCGAGTGGTGCCCACAAGTGAAGGGCCCTCACTCAAGGTAGTTTGTGCGGCTTCCCTCCTCCTCCTCTGTTTCTTAAGTGTCAGGATGTGTCGTTGATTTACTTTGTAATCTATTCACTTAAAGTGTATTTTCTACTGCTTTTATCCTTCATTTTTTATATTTAAATCTAAAAATAAAGATACCTGATTTAGTTTACAGTTTATGTCTGATTCTTTTCTCTTCTCTGGCAAGATGAATTTGGAGTTAAGGAGCCCTTTGCTGTGAGGGGCGGAGAGCCTCGTTAACCGCCTGAGGAGGCAGACTTTGTAAGACCCAAAATTCGGGCCTTTGTTCCAAGGAGGAAAATCCGCGCGACCCAATAAACCAGCCCAGCAGATGCAACACGCAAGAGGGTTTATTGTCGGTTGCGCAAACGGGTGACTCTGATCTCCTGGGAGGCAGAGCACACCGAACAGCAAATTGGGCGAGCTTTTTATGTGCAAAAAAAAAACATACTATCAGCATATTACATACGGGTTACAAAGTGATTGGTTACACGTTTGCAAAGCGATCCTATTGGTACAAACTTCGGGGGCTACATGTTTACAAAGCAATCCTATTGGCACAAACTTCGCGGGCTTTGGTTCAAACTTAAAGCAATTCTATTGGTGCCAACGGCGCGGGCTTTTGTTCAAACTTAGGCGCCCGCGGGCTTTTCAGCTCTCCCGCGGGCTTTTACTGGGTGCATATTGATTGGCTGGCTCCAGGTCACCCGATGGGGGCGGGGAATCCCACCATTTCACGGAAACCAAAACCCAAGTCCCGGCCGCCTGCCAGCCCCAGCCCCGGCAGCCCCACATAATAAAACTTATTTCTCAGATTCAAAAGCCAACAAGAAAAATATCAGACACATGAATTATAGACACCGGTAAAAGGGAAACTAGATATCGACTAGTCAAAATACATCAAACAATTCGGCAGCCCCACAACTTGACTGATGCGTCCCTCACCTAGGCTGTCTGCCGGCTTCAGGCTGAGCTGCTGTTCAGGCAACTTCTGCCCTTGTTGGTGCTGACGATGAGGGAACGCTGAGCCTCTCATGTTGCAAGTCTTCCTGTGACCTGGGCTGGAATCAATATGTTTGTCTTACTAAAAATTTTTTAAAAAGACAGTTCCATACTCCTCTCCACAGTGATTCTCCGCGTTTACGTCTCATCAGCGCCGTGAGTGTTCTCTTTCCTTCGTGTCTTTCCCACTACTTTCCTTTGTAGACTGAGGGTGGCCTTTCAAATGGCTGCAGTGTTCCCTTGCTGTGGTTTCATTTGCACGTCTCTACAATTCCTGGTGTGCAGCACGTTTCATGGACTTTGATTTTAACTAGTGTGTGTGGAATTGACTGGGGAAATTTTCTTCTTCACAGTCTGCCCAGTTTTTATTCATATTCAGTTAATTACCCATGGACATTTTTAAAGTGCCGGTATCATTTAGAGTCCAGCAGTCCTCGTGAATATGAAGTGTTCCTAAGTGTGGCAGTGAAATGAGAAAGTTTTCTTTTTCTCTTTTGCCGTTTGAGTCCTTCTCTCCTTTAACTGTTCCTGATCTACAGTCTGCAATGATAACTAAGTTTCCTTCTTTTCAGAAGACCAGCCTGTTATGTAAGCTCTATCCTGCACCTGTGAGTGTGTGTGTGTGTGTCTGTGTGTGTGTGTTTGTGTGTTAGTTGCTCAATCTGTCTGACTCTTTGTGATCCGATGGACTATAGCTCGCCAGGCTCCTCTGTCCATGACATTCTCCAGGTAAGAATATCGGAGTGGGTTGCCATGCTTTCTCCAGGGATATCCTGCACCTATCTCCTAACTCTGCATGAGCCATACTTTGCATCTATTATCTTTTAATTTCATGCTAGCCACATCCTTAAGTTAAGTGATGCTTAACTTCACCTTACTCTCTCTGCAGACCTTCCCTTGTTGTTTGTCCCTCTTTTTGCATTATGTAAGGAAAGCCGCAGTGCAATCTGCAAAAGGCAGTGGCCCCACCCCCTGGGCTGCCTGCTGGACCCAAGCGACTGGGC
>CM035301.1:16198582-16224394 GCA_020226075.1 Hydropotes inermis | reverse complement strand
TCCCTGACGCCAGCCTGCTGACTGTTTTGAAGCCATGCACAAAGAAAGAATACAGGATCCCTGACGCCAGCCTGCTGACTGTTTTGAAGCAATGCACAAAGAAAGAATACAGGATCCCTGACGCCAGTCTGCTGACTGTTTTGAAGCAATGCACAAAGAAAGAATACAGGATCCCTGACGCCAGCCTGCTGACTGTTTTGAAGCCATGCACAAAGAAAGGATACAGGATCCTCACATGTTTGCTCTTTATCTCCAGCCTCCATGAGCCCCAGCTGTGTGATCCCCTTGATTCCCTATCCGGGGAGACACAGCTTTGAGGCACAAGCCTAGCGTATTCCCTCCTCTGCCAGCTTGGGGATTAAAGCCATCTTTCTATTTCCCCCAGAAAACATTTTTTCCACAAAGGTATAAAGTTCCTGTATTTTGGTTACTTTCTGTGTTGTTTCAAAACAGTCAATAGGTCCTTCTTCTGAAAAGAAGGAAACTTAGTTATCAATGCAGATTGTAGATCAGGGACAGCTAAAGCAGAGAAGGAATCAATAGGCCAAGGAGTAAAAACGTTTTCTTATTTAACTGCAGCATAAGCAATAGCTTTAAAGTTTCTGTTGTGGGAAATGGCCATGAGGAGATAGGATTTCTTCATGTCCTACTCCTGTTACCACAGTAACCAGAGCCTTAGGGTGACTCCTAGTCCGTGGTTTCTTCTGGCACATGCCATGCCGGAGCCTGTGGCTTATTAATCCTTCTTTTTTTTAAAAAAAAAAAAAACTTCATGTTTACTTATTTTGGAGGATAGCTGACTTACAATGCTGTGTTTGTATGTGGAGAGATTCTTCATCAGTTATCGCCATACACATACTGATTCATCTTTGTATTTTTCACATACACATTATTATAGAGTGTGTAGTACACCCCCCTTTCTAAAGTAGGTCTGTGTCGATTCTATATTCTATATGTATTTGTGAGGATAAATGAATGCCAACCTCCTAATTTATCCCTTTCACCTGCAACTTCCCTTTGGTAACCATGCTTGTTTCCTAAGACTGTGTGTGTATTTTGCTTTTATAAAATAGCTCATTGGTATCAGTTTCTCCTTGTGAAGTACTTCACTTACTATGATTGTTCTCGATTAATCTATGATTGTTTTATTGTCATCCCTGAAAATGGCGTTATTTCTTTTCGTGGCTGCCTCATGTCCCATTCTATGCATAAACGACGTCTTACTTCATTCACCTGTCCATGTACATTTTGGTAACTTCCAGGTCTCAGCTGTTTAAATGCTGCCCCAGTGCATGCTTGTGTGCATTGTTGCTGTTGTTCAGTGGCTACCTGGGCAATTGATTGCAGGGCACATGGATCAGGCAAAAAGCCAATGGGCAGCAGGTGAGGCTGCCGCTGTGCTCTCCTTCCAGCAGGCCGTCCACACTTAGCAGAGACCAGAGCTGCTCTCGTCTTCCAGCCCAGAGTCCGGTGTGTTTTTGCAGCACCTCTGCAGGACAACAAAAGCCCGAGACTGCCATCACCAAGGCAGTGTGTTCAACACTATGATGACAGCTGTAAAAACAGTTAGTATCACACAGAACTGAAGGGAAAAGAGGAGGGCTTCTCTGGGACACGTGCGAGGGAAGGAGACTGACCTGACACGTCTGTCTACCCAGCCAAGAGGTTACAGGACCTCACTCGTCTCCACCGTAGGGGCCCAACCAGCAGAGACCTGGTGTCCTAAGCAAGGGTCTTGCCACCCCAGGTACAGGATCTGAGAGGTGTGTCACCCTGGAGACTGGACGTGTGACCCCAGGTGCAGGGTCTGGGGATTGTGCGGGTCTCACTGCACGCACTCGCATCCGGATCCTGTATGCAGGGATCCCATGTGTGCTCTTTACCTCAGTGTGTCTGGTCCACTCTGAGATTTCCAACATCTGAATTGAGGGTATTGCTGACTAACCCTCGGTCCTTCTTCTCCTCTTCATTTGTCGCATTCACATGAGGTCCGGTACCATCAAGTGAGTTGCTGCTCTGCGTTCCGCTGGGTGAAAGAAAACCTTTGGTGGTGTCACGTTAACATCACAGCATACCGTATGTCTAATTCATAGGGTCGCTGCTGCCTGGTTTCCTCTGGACTGAATTCATGTAATTTGTAATTTATTGTTATTTTATATTGGGGATAGGCTTGATTTCCGATGTTTTGTTCGTTTGAGGTGTACTGAAACACCTGAAACAATGAATCAGCTGAACTCGATTCGGTTACACATGGACGTGTACGTACCTATTCTTTTCCTGTTTTTTCCTCATATAGGTTATTAGTTTGTTCAGTAGAGTCCCCAGTTATATTCAGTAGGTCCTTTTTCATTATCAACTTGATGTATATTAATGTGTATATTTTCATCCCAAACTTACCTGTCCCTTCTAACTTTCCTTTGATAGTCATAATTTGATTTTCTCAGTCTGTGAGTCTGTTTCTATTTTGTAAATTAGTTCATTGGTATGAACTTATAGATTCCACTGTACATGATATCTTAGGATATTTGTCCTTTTCTCTCTGAAAAGTATGTATAGTATGATAATTTCTTGGTATATCCAAGCTGCTGCCAGTGTCATTATTTTGTTCTGTTTTATGGCTAAATAGCATTTCAGTGTATAGATGTACCACGTAGTCTTCATTTTTCTGTCAATGGACATTTTGATGGATTCTGTTGTCTTGACTATTGTAAACAGTGCTACCCTGAAAATCAAGGTACACGTGTCATTTTGAATGGTGATTTTCTCTGCACCTACACTGAGGAATGGAATTGCAGGATCATACGGTACCTCTATGTTTAGTGTTTCAAGGAACCTCCATGCTGTTTTCCATCATGGCTTCACCATTTATATCCCACCAAGACTGAGGGAGGATTTTATTTTCTGTACATTCTCTGCAGTAATTATTCTTTGTAGATCTTTTTGATGATGGCCATTGTGGTCAGTGTGAAGTGATACCTCATAGTTTTTTTGGCATTTATCTAATAATTACTGATGTGGACTACCTTTCTATGTGCACTTATTATTATTTTACATCTTGTGAGAACAATTTACCTCTTCAATCTGGCTTCTTGAAAGTTGGCCCTGTTTAGAATTTTTTTCTGATGATTTACTCCAGGACATTCTTGAGGGCAGGTGTCATTGACAGCTCTCTTGGACTTGTGATGTGAGCCCTTTAGCATCTGTTTTAAGGTGTATATATTGATCTGAACCAGCTAATTACTCCCATCCCTCCTCCTTTCTTTTTTGGTAACCATGCGTTTCTCTTTTCTAAGTCTGTGAGGCTGTTTCTCTTTTGTAAAGACTTTATTTGTACCCATGTTTAGATTCCACAGGAAGTAATATCCTAGATTTGTCCTTTTCTTTCACTTACTTCACTTGGTATGATTATCTCTAGCTTCTTCCCAGTAACTGGAAACGGCATTATTTCATCCTTCTTTAGGTCTGAGTGATGTTGCATCGTGTACACGTGCCCCATTTTCTGTCTTCATCCATCTGTTCTTGTACACCTAAGTTGCTTGGTAATTGTACCTAGTGCTGCCATGATCGTTAGGTGTGGGTATCTTTTTCAGTTTTTGTTTTCTCTGGATCTATGCCTAGGTATGGGATTGCTGGGTCACTGGGCACTTCTGTGTTTAGTTTTCTAAGGACCTCCATAACATTCTCCCTAGAGGGGGTACTGACTTACATCCCCACCAACAGTGTAGGAGGGTCCCCTTCTCTCCCCACCCTCTGGAGACCTTGTTGTAGGGTTTTCAGTGTGGCCATTCTGATCAATGTGAGGTGATACCTCATTTGATTTGCCTGTCTCTAAGAACTAGTGATGCTCAGCATTGTTTCATGTGCTTTATGGCCATCTCTATGACTTCTTTGGAGAAATGTGCATTTGATCTTTGGCCAATTTTTTATTGTTTTTTTTTTTTTTTTTTATTGAGCTGTACTAGTAGTTTGTATTCATTGAGAAGAAATTCCCTATATGTATCTTTGTTTGCAGGATTTTTTTTCCCATTCTGAGCATTGTCTTTTTCTTTCCCTGATGGTTTCCTTTTCTGTGCAGGTGCTTTTGATGTTTATTAGGTCCCATTTGTTTATTTTTGCTTTATTTTCATGATTCTAATAGGTGGATCAAAAAAGAACTTGCTGTCTTTTATGTCAAGGCGTGTGCTCTTTTCCTCAAGAGTTTCGTAGCACCTGTGCTTTTGTTTAGCTCTTTAATCTATGTGGAGCTTGTCTCTGCATACGGTCTTAGGGAGCGTTCATTGCTAAGGAACCTGCCCGTGCTCTCCACGTGGCTGCTCCCAGATCCCGCTCTCGCATCAGAGGAGGGAGCGCCCTCTCCCTAAGCCTCTGCAGCAGCTCCTGTCTGTAGGGTTTCCATCCATGGCCATTTGGACAGGTGTGAGGTGATACCTCCTTGAAGTTTTGATTTGCATTTCTCTGACATTTAGCGACGTTTGCCAGGAGCCAACACACGAGACCCTACCCGTGACAAGGCCATAAGGGAGAAAACCTGACGGGCAAGGCGGATCAGGTTTTCAGGGGTTTCGAAAAGGCCAGCTCACGAGATCCCACCCATGACAAGGTCACTAGGAGAAAGCCTGACAGGCAAGGCAGATCAGGTTTTCAGGGATTTCGAAAAGCTGCCCCCTGGCGCTCACCTTAAAGATGATATCTGGCTTTCTGATGCCTGCCTCAATGGACTACTCCCTAATTTCTGTGACAGGCAGAAGGCCTTCCCAGATCTTTTCCCAAATAAGAATCAATTTAGAACTTTAATCAATAAGTTTCCCAGGTGGTGGTATATTACGAGATTATTCGGGGTGAAAGGAGAGTTTAAATTTAAACTCCTTTGCTGGTAGTTTGTTAGCCAAATGCATTTATGCCCTTGGTACTAATATGCATAATTGCTTATAATATCATAATCATAAAATAGCATAAAGAACCTGATTATATAAAAGCCCTAATAGACATAGACCCTTTTTAAGGGGTAAAGGAGTCCTATTAGAAAAACATAAGAAAAATTATTCTATAGGTGGTTATTGGGTTGTGATTTGCTTGCTGTGTTTATGCCTGCTGTGTTTTTGCCTTTAATGTGCTAAGGTTGTGTTATAAAAACCATTGTTAATATAGTTAAAGATCTACAGAAATAAGGACTTAGCCCTAGTGTGGTAACAATGAGATGGTTGTTAATTGTCAGCCAAGAGTGTTAGGCAGAAGCTGCCTCACCAAAGTCTCAGAGTCAGTATGGGGTAAACTTCTTAGATAAATGCAACTGACAACTTTTGCAGAAGGATTAATTTTTGTATTAACAAGAATATAATTCTACTCTGTACTATTTCCCTATGAGACTGTTACCTTTCAGTTAAGGTCACCATAAAAACGGAAAATAGGTTTACATTCACCTGACCTGCATAAAATGTTAATAGCCCCAGGCCAGAAGATAATGTACAAGACCCTCATAAACAAAGAAGTGTGCAGAAAACACCCTGGTTTCGTGAAGGACAAGCTGACGTAGTGTTAAACTATATCTTCCCCTTAGAAATGTACTAACTTAGGGTATAAAAGCCATGGTAAAAAATAAAGCATTGCCAGACTCTTCCAGACTCTCTGCACCCCCGTCTGGTCATTCTCTCTCTCTCTCTTTCTCTCTCCTTTGCAGGTTTGGCCCTATCAAGGCTGGTCTCACGTGTCTTCTCTTTCTCTCGCCGACGCCGTTCATCCTGAGGGTACCCCCTGGATCCTGCCGAGGCTGGACCCCGGCAGACGTTGACGTATTTACATGTGATTTTTTAAACTGTGAGTTAAACTGGGTTCTTGAACGCCCGCTCTATAATATTTTTCTGTTGCCCTCCTCTCGGGCGTTTCTTGAGGGCAGGTGTTTTTTACTTGCAGCTCGCAGGCCTAGTGCCCGTGAGCAAAGGATTCAAAGTTGTTGCTGTGGGAATTGGCCACAAGGCGGCATCATGTGTTTACGACCCTGCCCTGGTTACTGGGGGAACCAGAGCCTTGGGGAAAGTCCTGTTCCTGGATTGCCAGTTAGAGTGGAACGTGCCAGAAGAAACACCGAAGGTTTGTGTCCCATTCCGTCCTCCTTCCTTACCCCTATGCCCTGGACACATCCCAGTTCCTGCAACACCACTGTGTGGAGGGTGCTGTGATCATAGGTGGGGCGACCCTAAAGAAGGAAGCTGGAGGTGGGCACCCCAGCACCTGGAGACGTGGAGCCCAGGGAGCTTTCCAAAGCTCTTCCAGCCAGGGCTCCAAATCCTCTGGGTGCAGTAGGTGTAGTTTCAGTGCAGGAGGACCCGCCTGGATCTGGAGGCTGTGGGCCAGTGCAGAGGGGAGCAGGCCCCCAGGCTCACGGGCTCATTGGCTGGCACCATCTCCCCATCCCCCTCAGCCCCGACAGTCCACCCACGGGACCCAGGCTGCCCGGGCTTCAGGCACGTGGTGGCAGCCCAGTTCACCAAGGCCTGAGGGAACGGAGTCAGCACTCTCTTTTTGTGCTTTGTGTCTTGTGCGGGTGTAGCTGTGACTTGCGATGTTGTCGAGTGTTTGCTTCTCGGTTCCCGGCGTGCCACAGCGTGTTCGCGCGGAGCCGTGCACATGTGCTGTTCTGGGTTCTCTTCCCACACGGTTTGCCATGCAGGGCTGAGTGCTGGTGCTGTCCAGCAGTGCGGCCTTGTTGGTTACTTTGTAGAGTCGTGTGTGTGTTCCTCTCCACCGTCTCATTTCCTTTGCCCACCACCTGCCTCTTTGGGTAACCAGAAAGCGCTTTGCTATGTTGTGAGGCTGTTTACATTTAGTAAAGAAGTTCATTTGTATCCACTTTTAGAATCCGCCTCCCAGAGATGTCATATACTTGTCTTCCTTAGTCACTTGTATGATCGCATCTACTTCCCTCCTTGTTGCTGGCGGCGGCCTGATTCACCCTCCTTCTGGCCGAGTGACACTGCTCTGTGGGCGTGCCCCGCCTGTTCACCCTTTCACTGGTCCTTCCCCTTAGGCTCCTTCCATGTCTTGCTCTTGTGCGTGGTGCTGCCATGAACACTGGGGTTTCATTGCCATGAAAATTATGGTTTTCTCTGGATCTGTGCCCAGGAATCGGATTGCTGGGTCCTAAGGTACTTCTCTGTTTAGTTTTTCATGACCCTCTGTCCTGTTCTCCTTCGTGGATTGAATGACTTTCACTCCCAACAGCAGGGAGGACGGTTCTTTTCCTCCATTCCTTCTCCAGCACTTACTGTTGTAGGTTTTCTATGCTGACGGTTCTGGCATGTGTGAGGTGATGCTGCTTCTGATTCACAGCTCTCTAATACTTACAGATGCTGAGCATCTTTTCACGTGCTCTGTGGCCATCTCTATGTCTTCTTTGGAGAAAGGTCCACTTAAATCTTGTGCCCCTATTTGACTGGGTTGTTTCTTTGATATTGAGGTGCCTAAGCTGTTTGTATGTTTTGGAGAGAATTTCCTCATGGGTGTCTCTGTTTGCACATATTAGTTTCATTATGGGGTTTGTCTTTTTGTTATGTTTATGGTTTCCTCTGCTGTGCCAGTGCTTTTAAGGGGAGTTAGGTCCCATTTATTTTTATTTTTTTTCCACTTATTTATTTTTGTTTTATTTTTCATAATTCTAAGAGGTAGGTCAAAGAAAACCTTGCTGCATTTTGTGTCAGAGTGTGTTCTGCTTTCTCCCTTAAGGGTGTCATATTATCTGTCCTTTTATTTAGATCTTTAATGTTTTGGAGTTTATTTTTGTGTATTCTGTTAGGCAATATTCTAATTTCATTCTCTTGACCATTTCTTAAAAAACCTGCACACTGTTCTTCACAGTGGCTGCTACTAATTCACCTTTTCACTAACAGTGTGGGAGGGTTCCCTTTTCCCCATACTTTCTCTAGCATTTATTGTTTGTCAGCTTTTGGACAACGGTCATTGGGAAACATATGAGGAAATACCTCATTGTAGTTTTGATTTGCATGTCTCTAATATTTAGTGATGTGGACGTCTTTTCATGTGATTCTTTTAAAGGGTGTGAGTTAAACTTACCTCTTGAAATTGATAACTTGAACGCCTGCTTTATTTTGAACTTTTTTTTCAGTGACACCTAGGAAATTTCTTGAAGGCAGGTGTCTTTAACCTTCAGCCCCTTGACCCTTGTGCATTAAATGCCCAGTAGTGCTGCTTTTCATGGTGTTGGTAAATGAAAAGGCTACAAGGGAGCAGCACTTCTCCATGTCCCACCCTTCTCCTGCACCCCCCCGCCCCCCGCTGTAATTTCCTTGTTATTTTATGTTGGAATGTTGTTGATTTCTTATGTTTGTTTCAGTTGTACAGATACACGATTCAGTTATGCATAGATGTCTATTTATTCTCTTTGGGTTCATTTTCACGTATAGATGATTACAGTGTTTTCATCAACTTTCCTATGCTATTCAATAGTTATGTTTTGACCATTTGATATATATTTCTGTGTGTATGTTAATTCCAAACTCTTAATTTCCCCCACTTGTTTCTGAAGGTTGGGGGCTCTGCAGAGGCCAAGAAGCGCTGCGGGTCCACTGCGGGGGCACACTGCCTGCCACGTGCCCCCAGAGCCCTCAGCCCCAGGACGCTCAGCCTTGGTGCCCAAGCCATTCAGGCTCCAGGGATGGGACACCAGCCCAGGTCACTGTGGCCTGAGGGGAATAGAATCAGCATTTCTTGTTTCATATTTTTCTGTTTTTACCCTATGGTTTGAATTGGAATGTGTAGGTGAATTACAATCTTGTGGGATTTTTTTTTTCCTTTTCAGTCTAATGCAACTTAATTTTCTTGGTGAAGTTTCTTTTCTAAACCTGTGAGGCTGTGTCCTTTTGGGAAAGAACTTCATTTGTATCTGTTTTAGATTACACCTAAAACTGATGCCATATGATACACGTCTCTCCCTGTCTCCCTTGCTTCACTCAGAATGATCGTCTCTACTTTCTCTGCTGTGGCCATACTTGCCAGTATCTCTTACTTCCTTATTGTTGAGAAATACTGCACTGTGTACATGTACCTTGTTGTCTCTTTCCATTCATCTTTAATTTCTACATTTAGCTTGCTTTCCAGACTTGACTATTGTACCTTTTTGGGCTGAGATTACAGGGGTTTCCATGTTCTTTTAAATTTTTTATTTTCTCTGGGCTTATGCCCAGTTCGGGACTGCTAGGTCCTCAGGTACTTGTGTTGCAGTGAAAAGGGAAAAAAGAGGAATTTATAGCAGTAAAAAGAAAAAAAAAAAGAGAGAGAGAGAGAGAAATGAGTTTCTCTTTCCCCCCTTCCTGAGAACAAAGAAGATAAAGAGAATAGTGAGCAGACCTGAGTATTCCTAGCTTTTTTTTTTTTTTTTTTTTAGCCACTCTTAGCTCTAATGTCTATAACTAAGTTTGCTTTCCTGTCCCCTAACTCTGCAGAAGCTATACTTTGCACCTATTTAAAGTCTACTCTATACTGGGAACAATTAAATCATACTAAGGATAATCAGTCTAATGACAGTAGAAAACTGGGCTGGGTGCCTTATGGACAATGCCAGTAGATAGTTTCCCTAAAAACTCAGGATTGGTATGGAACAAACTAAATCAGATGACTTAGGTATATACTGGGCTACACATAATGGAAGTTCTTGACTTAAGTTCTTACTGATTACATTATTATTGCTAGCTATATTGTTTTCTATATTGCCTGTTTCAAAAGTGCTGTCCCAAGCCTATTATACAGACTGAAGTAAGTCAGAAAGAGAAATACCGATACAGTATAGTAACTCATATGCATGGAATTTAGAAAGATGGTAACAACAATGCTAT
Organism: Hydropotes inermis; assembly: GCA_020226075.1. Lineage (NCBI taxonomy): Eukaryota > Metazoa > Chordata > Mammalia > Artiodactyla > Cervidae > Hydropotes > Hydropotes inermis. The sequence continues at coordinate 16,214,549 of CM035301.1, read as the reverse complement.
ATGCAAGGCAGCGTAAGAGACACAGATGTAAAAACAGACTTTTGGACTCTGTGGGAGAAGGCGAGGGTGGGATGATTTGAGAGAATAGCACTGAAGCATGTATGTTATCATATGTGAAATAGATCACCAATGCAAGTTCAATGCATGAAGCAGGGCACTCAAAGCCGGTGCACTGGGACAACCCAGAGGGATGGGGTGGGGAGGGAGGTGGGAGGGGGGTTCAGGATGGGGGACACATGTGCACCCATGGCTGATTCATGTCCATGTATGGCAAAAGCCACTATAGTATTGTAAAGTAATTATACTCCAATTAAAATAAATTAATTTTAAAAAATTATTAAAAAATTGTTGTCTTTTACATTATCAAGTACGTGACAAAATGATTATGTAGTGCCCCCAAACTATGGTCAGATTCATGACCCTGAAGGGGCTCTGCCGTCTACCTCTACAAAGATTGAAATATGGCTACTGAGGCCGCTGACCTTCAACACCCCTGAAAGGACTTCAAGGTGGAAATTAGGGATGAGGCACTCTGTGCTCCAAAAAAAAAAAAAAAAAAACCTGCAGAAGAGGCCTTCTGATAGACATTTTTGGGAGGAGATTTTAATGACCCTTGCTTCTTGTATCTTCTCAAACCTAGAGACGCACTAACATCCTGACACTGACAGTCTCTTTGGCTGTTAAGAAAAAAATTTGTAATTAAAGTCAAAACAGAGTAGCTACGGAAATACCTAGGTGACACTGCGGTGTGACTACAGACAAGCCCTTGTGTTGTTGAGAACCCGAGTTTTCCGAGCTGTGTCAGACTTAGGATGCCATCAGCCATTCTGAAAACTGAATCTGCTAGCAGTAGGTGACTGCAACCTTACTTTTTAAAGGTCTCTTCTTGTAACTGTTATATGTTTATACAAGGAATTTGCCCTGGATCATATGTTGACAAGAAAAAAAGTGTGTAATGACCAATAGCCACCTTAAAGGTTAAGACCTACATAGATAAACCTAGACAACTGACTACCTGGCTACAAGTTCCCTCAAAGTGTTAAGTCTAAATTAGGATTCAGGCTCAATTTCAGGCTTAATTTTTTCTAATTTTTCTGTTAATATTCAGGTTGTCATTCCTCCAACTATTTCTGGGTCTGAATGGCTCCATCCCTTTGGACAAGATGACCCAAGCACTGACCCTATCTGGACCACAATCAAAATTGTCATCATATGTACCTTGGTTCTTACTCCTTCTTTGACCCCTAGTTACATTAACTCTGTTACTGATCTATGGCCTCTGTTTTCTTAAACTACCTGTTAAGACTTGTCTCCTCCTGATGACAACAGATTTACATCAAGATAATAATGATGCAGTGGAGAAGGCAATGGCACCCCACTCCAGTACTCTTGCCTGGAAAATCCCATAGACAGAGGAGCCTGGTAGGCTGCAGTCCATGGGGTATCGAAGAGTCGGACATGACTGAGCGACTTCACTTTCACTTTTCACTTTTATGCATTGGAGAAGGAAATGGCAACCCAGTCCAGGGTTCTTGCCTGGAGAATCCCAGGGATGGGGTCACACAGAGTCAGGCACAGACGACTGAAGTGACTTAGCAGTAGCAATAATGATGCAGAGAGAAAACCCACGCCCCCAAAGAGATGACAGCCACTCCTCCAAACAGATCCTGTGGGAATAACAAGTCACTCTGGGGCCCCTTAATCAAACAAGGCCAGAGCTCCGTGACTCCGATTAGATAGGGTCTGTGAGTCCCATGTCAGCATTGAAGAAGTTATGAAAGATTGACCTCCTGTCTCTCATCACCCCAGTAAAGATTACTTGGGGCTCACTTCTCTCAAGGACAATTTGAAGCAGGAGATAGATAGGCCCCTGGGCTGAACAGCCGGTGATTATCAAACAGCAAAACTGAGGTTTTATCCTCAGCCAGACAAGAACAAGAATCACACCTATTTCCCTTTCTCCATTGATATGGAGGAAATAAAATGATGGGGGAATTTGTTGCAGTGAAAAGGGAAAAAAAAGAAAAAAGAAGAGTGAGTTTTTTTCTTTTCTTTCCTGAGAACAAAGTGTTGTAGCCACATGTTCTGGGAAACAAACTCACTCAGGACAGTGCAGATAGTGGAGTGCGGTTTATTACACCGGCGGGCCCAAGGCAGAGTCTCCTCTTAGCCAAAGACCCCAACCAGTTTTTGTGAAAACCTTATATACCCTAAGTGTATGTGCACAAACCCACTCCCCCAAATTCCCTGACAATCATCCCAGGTAGTTAACAGTGGACAATTATCAACAGGCTTGTGGTCATACCCCAATAAGCGTAATAGAAAGTATGATTCTATTCGGTTACACAGATAATTAAGGTATTCTTTTAGCTGACGGAGAGCCCTGGGGCTCTTCCCTCTGGTGGCCTGGCTTTCCAGTTGGTATGTCATTTCCATAGATACTGGGCATTTAGCTCAAAGTCCACAGTCTGGCCCAAGATGGAGTCCTGCTTTCAAGATAGAACTTGTTCTGTTTCCTCCTTCATTTCTAGAGCTGCCCCAACCCTCTCCTTGAGGCCCCAGACACTGTGACCCCAGTGCTGACGGCTGGCTGCAGAGAAGCCTCTCAGGCTGACAGTCACGTCCTCGCCCGCCTCTGATTCCACTTCTGGGGCTGCAGCTTCACTTCCTGTTCTGCTTCACTCCCTGCTCTGTGCTCCCTTCTGGTTGGGTTCCCATGCGGCTCAGGATCCCCTCAGGACCACCTCTGGAGAGAAAAGACTCATTTTCAGGAAGGAAAGGCCATGTTCTCAAACAGAAGGTCAGAAAGGACCTGCTGGACCGAGTCCCCGTCTCCGCCTACCCGACAGCTTCCTGGAGAAAGTCGAAGCCAGTCTGTTTGAACCTGGGTTGCAGTTTCGTTGGTGGGCATGTAATTAACCCTGGGGCAGGAGATAGGGTAAAGCAACTTGAGATTGATTCCATCTGGACTAAAGCTTCAAGATGAGAATAGCGGGACAATTGAGGGAGGAGGCTAGGCCCTGCCCAGACCATATCTTTCTTATTGTCAGGACACCTCGCCGACCACACATGTGCAGAAAGGCCAGGAAGTCAAAAGGGGAGAGACATCAAGGGATGCTCTACCCACAGGCCTTGGCAGTAGAATCCGTCTTGGCTAAGAGATGCATGCACACACATGGGAGGAGCCTGAGATATACCAACTATATGCTGTGAACCAGGTAAATGATTGGCCAAAGGAAATCCAGAGACATACCCCATAAAAGTAATTCAAGTTGCCACAAGAGTAGAACTCAGTCCTCTCTCTCTGAATCCAACCATGTGTGTGTCCACACACAATATACTGTTTGTCCTCCAAACACACGCTCCTTGCTTTACTACTTTCTATCTTTTGGAAGTTCTTTCCTGCAAAGCAGAAGGACCAGGGCTCTTGTCACTGACCACTGGTCTCGTGGTCAGAGTTTGGTGTTCTCACTGCTGTGGCCTGGCCTCAGTCTCTGGCTGGGAACCCAAGGCCCGCTCCAAGCCACTGCAGGCCGAGGCCACCTGAGATCAGCCTAACTCACCCCAAATTTGTCCCTGGTTCTCATCCTTTCAGGATACACTTAATATAAGACACACTTCTTCAAGGCAAATGAAATGAGTGCTGTCATGCATGGCTCACGGTTTACTGGGAGAATTTGGCTTGTTCATGGACACACACACACACACACACACACCCCTCACACACAAGGCATAGATATTTCATGTGTTCTAACCAGTAGCTTTTACCTTTGGGGAGATAACTCAGAAGTATGATTCTCAGGTAAGGCTTTGGGGAACCTGACAGACTTCATCTAGTTATTTTTATTCTTTAACAATAGACATAACATTCTCCTTGTAAAAAGTTAGAAGTAAATGCATAGAATGAATACTGAAAAAAAAAGAAAAGAACCCAAAACTCAACCCTAAAACTTCATTCTGTCTCGTTCCTCTTCTACATAAATTTAAAAAGTGGGTGTTTATCATTACAAACTGTTTTCTTTGCATTTGCAGGTGTATCAAAATATATGCAAGTATATCTTTTTCATAAATATTACTGCACTATCTCAGTATGCAGAATACATTTTTCACCAAATATGTCAAAGGATCTTAACATCTGTATGTAGACTTCTATTTGTAGATTTATCTTATTCTTTTGAATTGCTTTATAACTTTCCCACTCCAGTACTCTTGCCTGGAGAATCCCATGGACAAAGGAGCCTGGTGGGCTACAATCCATGGGGTCACAAAGAGTCAGACACTACTGAGCTACTAACAAACACACACATAATTTTCCAGTGTATGGCTGAAACATAAATTAATTAACCATAACCCTGCTGAAGCTGAAGCTCCAATACTTTGGCCACCTAATATGAAGAACCAACTCATTGGAAAAGACCCTGATGCTGGGAAAGATTGAAAGTAGGAGGAAAAGGGAGCAACAGAGGATGAGATTGTTGGATGCCATCACCGACTCAATAGACATGAATTTGAACGAACTCCAGGAGATGGTGAAGGACAGGGAAGCCTGGCATGCTGCAGTCCACGGGGTCACAAAAGAGTCAGACATGACTTAGTAACTGAGCAACTATTGATAGATCTGTAGGTTGTTTAGTGTTTTGCTGATATAAACAGTGCTAAGTGAATCAGTTCTTAGAACATAAGAACTGTATTTGTGAGATTTTTTTTTTTAAGAAAAGGACTTAGTATGCCAAAGGATATCCTCATTAAAATTTTTAGAAGTATTGAAAATTAAAATCTATAGAGGTTGTATCAATTTACACCCTCAAAAATAGCGTTTGGTGTTCTGTTTTGCCACAGCCTATCTCAGAAGGCCATTAAAGTGATTCATGCCATTGGTATCTTATTCTGACTTAATTCTTTTAACTTGTTGCTTAGACTAACCATATGTCTCTTTGGGTGAACTACAATCCTACCTCTTTTCCTGGTTTCCTTTTTTGGACACTTACAATTTTCTTCTTGACTTTTTCCTGTGTTGAGTCATGAGGACTCCCTTGCCTAACACCTTTCTTCTGGTTGCTATAGTTTTAAGTTTGTGATTGAATCAAATAATGCTTTTTTTTCCTTTCCTTCTTAATGAATTCAGGACTTTACATCACAGTAGACAGATCTCTTTCTTTTTGAGATTATAATTATCTACCTTTTCACACTTAAATATTGATCCATCTGGAAACTTATTTTAAAGTAATGTAAAGAGGTTAAGAATCAATGATATTGAAAGCTTGCTTCAAACAAAAATTGTGCCCTCTTTTCATAATATGGAATTTAATTGAAATGTGGCTGCCCAATCAAGGACTGCATTTTCTAATACCCTTGACTTACATGTGTGGCCATGTGACCAGCAGTCACTACAAAATGTGCCTGGGGGTGATGTGTGCCACCTGTAGGCCAAGACCTTAAGAAGTTCTCTGTCCCGTCTGCCGTCTGGACACAGGCAACAGAAGAGGCCATTTGGATTGTGACACCAGCAGTTGGCAGGAACCTGGTCCCCGATTTACAGAGGTCAAGATAGCCACTCACTGACCAGGAACATCAACAGTGACTGTTACACAAATGAGAATTAGACTCTCATTGTGGTGAGCCACTACAAGGCTGGCTTTATTTATTGAAGTGGCCAGTATAGCTTCAGTAATTGAGAATCCAGAGAGGAGCTAATGTTCCCTGAGCACTTGTGTCTGAGCACACTTCATTTTATTCAGTGAGCACTCTGCCCACTGTCAATGAACAGGAAATGTTAGTTACATAATATTTGTAAAGGATTGGGAATGGGGTTGGTTGAGCAGTGGGTGACTTTCACAATTAACTACATGTTAAAATGAAAATTCTATTCAGTGCACTTGTGTCATCCATATCACTAGACTGGACCATGGAAAAATCTGAACATAAAAAGCAGAGGTATATCAAACCAATTCAGGCTTATTTTAATTCATCTCTTGATAATAATACTTCTTTTAAAACAAGGCATCCAGTACAAACTTAAAATAGGTGGTATACCAGGATGACAGTAGGAACCAATTTTGGCTGCTGGAGACAGAATTCACAATTCTGTAGGAAATTTATCAATGACCTGTATTAAGCAAAATAGGCTTTATCTGTAAATGCAAATGGATAACCCAAGATTACATCTGGAGGAATACATGAAGAAGGGGACGAGCTAATAAAACACCTAGAGTGACTGAATAACAAATATTTGGCAATTGAGATTTTATTAAAAATATTCAGGCATGATAGTACACAGTTGTTTCTCTTAACTGCCCAGTATCAGACAGAGTTTGCAAATGCTTTTTTGTGGAACTGCTTTGAAAATCAAGCTGTTGCCCTGCAAAGTTATTGAGTTAGTTTGTAAAACTGAGACTAGTTTCTGAATAGAGTCCTCTCCTCTTTTTTGTGGCAATTTGATCAAAATCAGTGTGAATAATCAAAATGTTCAGTGAAGGGAACACCATAGAAACATAAAGTTTTGAAGACTTTAGCAAAATGGAATTCCTGAAAACATGGTATATAAACAGGAAGTAATTGAATTTGTCACTGCAAAAGTGAGGGACAAAATGACAAAATCAAATAAGAGGAGTGCAGTGTACCTGATTGAACTTTCATAACTGTGCTTTGTAATTTCATAACTTGTGAGAAGAATTTTTGAATGAGCTTCCATTTGGGGGGTAAATTTACATTCTATAATAAATAAAATTAAATTGAAAAGCCCTATTATTTTGTGACATCTCTGTTTTGTTCGGCAAAGTATTCAAGATAATTAGAAATGGAGACAATACTGTTGAGTTTTGTGTTATAAAATATTTGTCTAAGAATGAGTCTTAATGAAATAAAAATGATATGATGAAAATATTTGGACTAAAATATTTAAACATTTCCATACATAAAAGCATAATTATGTACCTTCACTGAGAATTTAACTGAGCTTACCAGGAATCTCAACATATGTAGAAAGAATTTTTTTCAACAAAATATGGGCTACAGAGAAGAGTTTTTTGGAAGTATCAATAAATTTCAATTTATTAATGATAAAATGCAATCTTGGGGACTATTACTATTTTATGACAACTGAAAATAATGAGAACATATTTATAATTAAAGTCATTGAAGGAAAGGGGAGAGACAATGTGACAGAAAAACATTTGAAGAAATAAAGGCTAAAATATTTCCAAATATGATGGAAAATATCAAGCCACAGGTCCTAAGTGCTTAAAGATATCTAAGAAGATTGAACAGAACATAAAAACACATATAATCTCATCATAGTCAAATTGCTAAAAACCAGTAATAAAAAAAAGATTAAATGAATATAGAGGGGAAAAAGGCATAGTCCATAGAGATCAGTGTGAAAGTGAAGACTGAATTCATCAGCATTGCATCTAGAAGACAATGCAATGACATATTTAAAGTGTTGAAAGAAAAAAAGTCTTCTCAACTTAGAAATCTATATCTGTTTAAAGTACTCTTCAAAAATGAAGAGAAAATAAAGGTATTGTTTAATTCATGGTCAAAGAAGAAATCACAAGGGAAATAGGAGCTTATTTTGGAATGAATGATAATGAACATCTCTCATAAATTTTGTGGATACAGCGAAAATAGTAGCTAAAAGGAAATTTATAGCCAGTTGGAAAAATGGCAAATTCCATACGAAACAAACATACAAAAATTGACCCAGGAAGAAAAAGAACATTTTAATGGCCTTCCATTTGTTAAAGAAAGTTTATCTGAAATAAAAGCCCTTCTCAGAAAAACTCCACGCCCAAAGACTTCACTAATGAATTCTACCAAACATTTGATAAGAAATGAAAAAATGATGTCAACCATACATCATATATTTCAGAAAACAGAACAGGAAGAATATTTATTGGCTTGTTTCCTGATACCATGACCTGAGAAAGGCATTACAAAAAAGGGAATTGTAGACCAATATGCCTCATGAACACAGGAACAAATATCACTGACAAAATATTAACAAAAATGGCAATATATGAAGATAATAACATGCCATGACCAAATGTGGATTATTCTAGGAATGCAAGGTTAGTATAAAGTGATTCCATGTAAGTTGGTTTGATTTAAAAAAATCATTCAGTGTAAGTTGTCACATTCCACAGACTAAAATAGAAAAATAGACATGATAATCTCAGTTGACAGACAGAAATTTGACAAAAAGTTAATACCCATTCATGTTAAAACATGCCAGAAAACTAGAAGTAGAAAGGGGCTTCCACAATCTGACAGAAGATGGCTATGAAAAACTTCCAGGTAATCATTATATTTGATGAAATATGAATTCCATTCCTTACAAAGCTGACAGCAAGGCAATGATGTCACTATGCTTTCCTATATTTTCCTGGACGTTTTAAACCTGTGCAATAAGGTAAGTAAGAGATAAAATTTAAGTAGGGAGAAACAAAATGGTCTTTATGTGATCTTGACATAATCGCATAGATTAAAAGCTACTAAAAAGACTACAGAAATCTACATGAATAAGTGAACCTAGAAAGGTTACACATAATAAGGTTGGTATACCGAAACCAATTGTATTTTTATGTACTAGTGAAAAAAAATGAAAAAGGGGTTCAAAATATTTACAGTGCTAAAAAATTAATATGCTTAGAAAGTAAATCCAAGTATATCTATAAGATACTTCTGAAAACCATGAAATAAGATAATATGTAAGAGACAACCATGTTCACAGATTGGAGGATTTCATATTGCTAATATATCTATTTTCCCCAAATTGATCTGTAGACTCACCATGACCCAATTATGATCCCAGGAACCTTTTTTTTTTATATAAGGACAAGTGATGCTAAAACTAGTATCTAAATGCAAAGAACCTGTAACAGCCAAAATAATTTGGAAAAGAGGGAAAATGCTGGATAACTTACCTAACCTAATTTCCATAATTAATTTAAAGCTTCAGTAATCGATAGTGTGGTATCCACTTTATTACAGAGAAACAGACACTAGAGCCACACATAAATTGTCACTGGGTTCTCTGACAGAGGTGCCAAGGTAGTCCCCATGGTGGAAGGACCGTCTTTTCACTAGAGATCCCGGGACAGCTGGATAACTATAATGGGAAGAAAACGAGCCTCTATGCATACTTCCCAACAAACATAGGTCTATGATTCATATGTAATATAATATAACATGTGAATATAAAACTATTAGCTTTGAGAAGAAAATATAGATGGCTTTTTGTAATCTTGGATTAGGCAAAGATTTCTCAGAAAACACTAACCGTAAAAAAAAAGATAAATTTGATTTCAAAACTTTAAAAACTTCTGTTCATCAAAATATACCATTAAAAAAAATGCATAGAAAAACACCAGACTAGGAGAATAAATAATAGTTACACTTTTACACAATAATGCATATGAGAAGTACAATGAAAATAATATTCCATTTTAGAGTATAATACATAAAATATTTGAATTCCAGACATAAACTGCTAATGAGGAAATAAAAGGACAAGTAATTGGAAACTTATGCTTGATTATACAATCATATACAAGACCATAATAAAGATGAAAACACTTCTTAAATTAGTAAAAAATTTTTAATGTGAGGCATTAATTTTTCTCAGGATATTTTAAATAACATTTTAAAACAGTATTTACAAGCCAAAAAAAATGCCTTTGTTTTTAGTTTATTGACTATTCTCAATAATGCATTTTAATCAGATTGGATTGGGCCAATCAGGAATTCTATAACTGGTCTTTGGTTTGTTAGTGGCTATTCAAAGTAACTTTCAAAAAAATGTTAAGAATACTGGGATAAAAATTAGACCATGAGCAGCTCCAAATACCATCACAAGAAACATAATCTTGAAAAATGTCCTGAAGATGTATGCTTCAGCTGCAGACAGGACAGACACCCCTATTATTGTTGAAACTGCACTTTGTAACACGGGGTAGCCTAGCAGATACAGTGCCTCAATGGCTTTTCGGTCTGCTGAGGGCTCTGAACTGGAAACAAATGCATAGGAAATGTGAGCAGAAAAGTCAAAAGAAAACCCTATACAAATGACAAGATTAATCATGGATATGGAATCCAGGTTGACATCCCAGAAGGCCATAAAGCCCGTGACGCCCACAGTCACAGAAGCAATAGCGAAAGTTACCCACAGTGAGCACAGAGGGTGAGGAATTAACAATAAGGAAACAATGAGCATAGCTGCTGATGCAACAACCACATTTCGAACAGTGTTTTCTACTATTGCAGAATACTGATCAAAATATATGAATGCCGGGTTGTACACCATTAGGGGAACGTCACACTTCTCAGCCATGTCTCGGAACTGGAGTAACATCAGCTTCTTATTGGTTGAAGAAGAAATACCCATGGTTTGAATGAAGGCCCGGGAACAAGTGATTTCCTGTGATGATGTTATATTAATATCATATGCAAAAAGCGGAAAATCCATTAAAAAAGTGGGAATATTGCTTAGAAATGATGTCTTATCATTTATATCTTGACGGAGGTTTTCCATATATTTTACATACTCTTGTAACCAAAACTCTGTAAGGTTTTCATCTACATACTCACTGTTTTCAAAATCTGCCAGACAGTTTTCCAGCTTTTTCCTAGCATCTTTATCCCAGTAGTCAAGAGCCTCAGTAACGATTACCATAACCCTGGGACCATAAGTAGAAAAATGGTCTTCTTCTACATTAAAATATGGTGTGATGTAGGAGTCGTCACTTGCCAAATTTCGGAGGTCTAAACCTTCCTGCACTTGGAAACACCCATATAAACTAGCTATGATGTATGAAACGTATAGGAGCACTACAAAAATCTTGGACTTGGTGCTTACGAGAAAAGGACCAAAATAGTCTCTAAAGAACAGATTCATTGGATGGATGTCAGCTTTATATTCATCTTGGAGAGAATTACAAGGGAGGCAGCAGGACTTTTTTAATGAGGAACATTTCTGGTCACGTGTTTCTGGCTTCTTCAACCAGCGTAGACAGACTACTTCTCTTTTCCCATCCAGGGCCATACACGCTCCAAAACAGGTGATGTTATAAAAATAACAGAAGAGCAGGGTTGTTCCTGTATAGATGCAAAAGTATTGAACGGATCTGAAAGAGGTCATGATTCCTGTATAGAAGGCCAGGACATTGGTGACAGTGGTGATGGTAATGGATACTGCCACTTTTGAATAGACATCAGACATCCGCTCTCTTATGTTATCCATGAGGCCGGTCTTCTGCCAAGCAGAAATCATGATAAACATGTCATCGACCCCAACACCTGTTAGAGAAAGAAACAGAGTCTTTGTACATTTTAACATTCATTAAAAATTAACCAGATCAACTCAAACCGTTTTCTTTGCCTGTCTCTCAAGGTCTCAGTGATCTTGCAGAGTCTGTTTGGATACTGCTTTCTCTGACGCCTTCTCTGGTTGCCTCTGAATCCACAACACACCTCATCACTCCTTGCTCTGTAACAGCTCTTCACTTTGTACACACAGCACAGTACACTCGAGTCCTAGTCATCACTCAGGGTGTTTCAGTGAAGAGTCAGGAAACCTGGCTGACTGGGTGTTAGGTGAGGCAGGATTAGCCAGGCATCTCTGATTCCATCAGAACATTTAAGAGACCATTTTCTCTTATAAACCATTTGACTCTAAGGCACTAAGACTGAGTTAGCATCTTGTTGTTTAAAATATGAGCTGGATTTATCTGTTCTCCAGTTAGCATCTAGCTATCAATGTGGTATGATTTTAAAGGCACCCCATAGTTTGTACACACACACAGATATACATACACATGTAGTTTTCTGTTAGTCTATTTCTGACACCCAGAACGCTGTCATTCAAACTGCACTTGCCCAGGTTAAGGCATTAAGTCAGTAAAATGCAGGTACCCTTGAGATCACAAATATGTACCAAAGTAAAACTTAAGAATCCCTTACATAATAAGTGAATACTAAAGTAACCAGTCTCTTCCACAGTGATGTTTCCTGATTGATTTGGAATAAAGAGGCCAGGAGAACATTTGAGGACTCTGAAGTCATCACTGAAGGTTAGGAGAGGAGGACCACAGAGAAGAAAGGGGATCACCAAGGACAGCCTAAGCACGTTGCAGATAAATTTCACTTCCCTCAAGCTTCCTACCGCCTCCACTCCTGTACACCTGTTTCTGTGTGTACTGATACAAAATCAATACCTGAACTGAGTGCTGATTGATTTTAACATCAACCTTGGAAGATCTTCTCCATGGATTACACGGAAAGGTACTGGGAATTGCACTTTGCCTCTAATTCGGATGTTCTGTGTGTATGGTCTGCAGAAGGCCTGCTGTGACACCGGCTTGTGTAGTCTGTCACAAACTGCATCCTGACCCGCCCCCTGCAGCCAGCTTTCTGGATTTTGCTTGCATTCAGCTGGACAAAGGGCAAGAAGCTGAAGTACTAAGGACCACAAATAAACTCATTGATGTGGAACAGGTATTTAAGAACCGGTTTTATTATTTATGGAGCTTGGTTCAGAAATTGTCCTCACACATTTCTTGAGCTACTGAAATCACAGCCCCACCACTCACATGTGCCCCTACACTTACATGTCTATGTATATACAGATAATATGAAGATGATGATATGAAATCAGTTGTCTACACTTTAGTTATTTATGGCTGTGGGAATAGTGAGTGTGTAAGTGTGAGTGTGTGCTAGGAAGGCATATATCCAGTGCACAGTTCTTCCCCTATTTCCCCTAGGAAACCAATGATTCTTCCAAGTTGCTTACCATCAAGAATAGAAACATACTTGCCTTCTTATGCTTATTGTAAAATAAATCCTGAAAGTACAGGCAAATACAAAGAAAACCTTTAAACAATTGTAATTCTACCTGTCAAGGATAATCCTTGCTAATATTTTAAGTATTATGTATCCAGAATTTGCTCTATACAAATATATAAGCATATTTGTATATCTCTCTGTTTTAAACATCTTGTTTCATAAACATCATTTTTCATTTAACACTTTATATCTACCTCTTTTGAAAGACTGAATAGGATTCCAAAACTTTAATGTGATCTGACTAGACCAATCCCAAGTTGATTTAGGATTAGCTTGTTTTTGTTTTTTCCTATTTTAAGTCACACTATAATGAACATGCTTATTTTATTTTGTGAAAACCTGTCCAATAACTAGGACAAATTCCCAGAAGTGGAGTTGACAGGTCAAAGGTATTCCATTTAAAATTTTTAAGTCTTTTGATTTGTTGCAAAGTTATATCTTAAAAGTGCACCAATTTACAAATCTCCCTCAGCAGAATATGAGAGTGTTCACTTGCATACAATCTTCCTCAAACCTTCAATCTTGCTATAATATTCATTAATCTAATAAGGAGACAAAGTATCTCAGTTTTGGTTTAACTTGCATCCCTTGATTAATTAATCAAAAGGTCAAATACTTCTTTCTTACATTTTCAATGATTAGTATTTTGGATTCTGTGTGTGTGTGTGTGTGTGAAATGCTTGTTCATGTCCCTGGTCTGTGTTTTACCATTTGGGGTACCAGAGCTTTCCAACTCTAAAGGCATGCAATTCCATTTGATTTTCTTTTTCTCCTGATTCCTCATTTTGGGTCTGTAGAGTCACCTACATATAACTATTTTGCTTAATCTAACACAATACCCTTCCTTTACCCGCCCACACCCCCACATACACACAGCCTCATGCTTTGTTTTACTCACCTAGGATAAGAAATGGTGAATTTGCAACTATGAGCACAAATGGCACCCCAATGTACAACATCAGGCCAAAGCCACTCACCACTGCCAAGGCAACAGAAATGACTCCAAAGACTGCAACCCACATTTTGTTTCGTACACAGTCACACCTGTAAATTTGGAGGGAAAAGTCATGGAACTTGTGGTGGTAGCTTCCATACTGAAATTCCAGCAATTCATAACATTCTTGACTCAGATACCTCTTCAGAGCCCTCTTGGGCAATAATCCCCACACCTATCTGCTGGAGAACTTTAATTTCCAGGCACTAGCCCAGACCAACTGAACAAAAACAAAAGGTGGTAGGGGGGGTGGGATGGGGACAGAAAAGTTGGGAATCTGTACTTTTACCAAACTATACTGGTAGATTCTTATGCAGTGAGCCAAGCATGAATCCACTGACTGGCCTTTCAGAACCACAAAAAGAGACTAAAACATTGCAAATAGCTAATTCCACTCTGATCTCCAAAGGAGTGTGAACAGAAGCAAGCACTATGAAAGTGCCCATGTCCAGGTATCTTCTCACCCACTTATGACTCCCATTAGCCATAAACACAATCCAAAATACCTCCTGTATGTCAAAGCTGGTTTAATAAATATTGTGGCTAACAAAAAGAATGAAAGCCTCCTTCTAAAAGTTTTTCACGGTTCTCCTCTGCTAAAGAAATGTGCTCTAGAAAAGAGGCTGTGTGTGTGTATGCTCAGTCAATTCAGTTGTTTCTGACGACTTGTGACCCTATGGACTGTAGCCCACTAGGCTCCTCTGTCCACGGGAGTCTCCAGGCAGGAATAGTGGAGTAGGTTGCCATGCTTTCCTTCTAGGGGATCTTCCCCACCTAGGGATCAAACCCGCGTCTCCTGTGTCTCCTGCACTGCAGGCAGATTCTTTACCACTGAGCCACCAGGGAAGCCCAAGAAAAGTGGCTGCTGCTGCTGCTGAGTCACATCAGTCGTGTCCGACTCTGAGTGACCCCATAGACGGCAGCCCACCATACTCCCCCGTCCCTGGGATTTTCTAGGCAAGAACACTGGAGTCGGTTGCCATTTCCTTCTCCAGTGCATGTAAGTGAAAAGTGAAATTGAAGTCACTCAGTCGTGTCCGACTCTTCACCACCCCATGGATTGTAACCCACCAGCTCCTCCATCCATGGGATTCTCCAGGCAGGAGTACTGGAGTGGGTTGCCATTGCCTTCTCCCTGAAAAGTGGCTACTAATTGCCAAAAAAAAAGAGTAAGATATACTCCATTTTGAATAACACAACTTACGTCTATTTCTTGGTTGGACCAACAAAAATGGGAATATATATACAGCATTTTAAAACGACTGGATTTAATACTTTAACTCCCCAACAACCACAACTTTACATTTTAAAGTATTGACGACAATCTCTAGGTTTCTATTTTACTTCATTGCTAACTGCTTCAAAACAAATGACTGATAGCTGTCTCTAGAAACTTTTACTAGGAGAGAGAAACAGTTTGATTTGAAGATTAGGAAAGTCAACTATGGAAATGGAGCTGCTGATTCCCAAAGAGCAAGAATATAACTAAAGACCTTATTCATGCAAGGCCACAGTAAAATAACCAAACGTTTTTATTAAAACAACTATGTGTGCCCGTATTTCACTTTTAGGTTAGGAAAATTCAATACCTCCCTTTCAGTAATGGATAAAACATCTAGGCAGATAATCTATAAGGAAAATGAAAACATACAAAATACCATAAAACTTATGAGATGTAGTGACACCAGTGCCCAGAGGTAAATTTATACTGCATTAAAAAAAAGAGAAAAGATCTCAAACCACATTATGGATTTAGACACCTTGTGGAACCAGAAAAAGAAGAGAAGACCTAACACAAAGCTAACAGAAGGAATAAAACAAGAACAGTGATAAATAAAATTGAGACTAGAAAAACAATAGAGAAAACCAACAAAGCCAAAAGTTGGTTATCAAAAAAAAAATCAACAAAATTGAAAGACATTTATCTAGAGTGATAGAGGGGAAAAAATACAAATAACTAAATTAAACATGAAAATGGGGACTTCACTACTGAATTTACAGAAATAGAAAGGATTTAAGACATTACTATAAGCAACCTATGCCAAAAACTGGATAACCTAGATAAAATACATGAATTCCTAGAAATACACAAAGACCTAAACTGACTCAAGATGAAACTCTCAACAGAAC
>CM035301.1:16163951-16191822 GCA_020226075.1 Hydropotes inermis | reverse complement strand
GTGAGATGAATTTAAACTGATCAACTGAAACATAATAAAAGACTTTTCCATATTTAAAAAAAAAACAATGCTGCTAACACTGGGTAAGCTCCCAGCTGGTTGTGAGCCACTGAAACGGTCACATTTCAGGGCCTCGGAATCCTTAACTAACATGAGGGCATCAGACGGCCTATTTCCAGTGTTGGCTTTGGCTCCAAATCCCACCAAGTATCTGGATTAGGACAGAGTGCTCAGTGCATTTGG
Organism: Hydropotes inermis; assembly: GCA_020226075.1. Taxonomy (NCBI): domain Eukaryota; kingdom Metazoa; phylum Chordata; class Mammalia; order Artiodactyla; family Cervidae; genus Hydropotes; species Hydropotes inermis. The sequence continues at coordinate 16,191,579 of CM035301.1, read as the reverse complement.
AACTGGGAGGGAAACGGTCATTCATCCCAGCATATGTTCTCCATCTCCCCCCCACTCCCTCCAAAAGCACAGAGCATGAGGATCAACAGAAACCCAGTCTTCCTGTCCAGGGCCATTGCGGAGAACAAGGTCTGATGTCAACACAAACCGTGACTAAGCAGAGTCCCAGTGCTCCTTCTCCTCAATACTGCAGTTGTACCACCTTTCTGCTAATTGGGAACGTAAGCCAAGACACAGCTAACTACGTCCTGCCCTTGTCACACTGCCCACGGCCCCCACCTGCCGTGGCCCAGAGCCTGCAAAGGCACAGATGCTGTAGGGCTTCCCCTTAGCAAAGTCCCTCTTTGTAAATCTCTCCCTCTTGTCAATAAGGGATGGAAGTACCAGGCCCCAGGGCTCTGGATACTGGATACTCTGCAACTGCCTAATGCTACAGCTCTGCCTGGAAGCTGGTTATCCCCGAATCAAATCCAGTGAATCTTGGCTGACTGCATGGGCTATGTATCTGGGTTGCACAGGAAAATCATTTGTGGGACATTTAAGACCAAACTGCTCCAGCCACATCTCAGACTAAGTAAATCAGAATCTCTGGGAGGGGGACCCAGGCTTGGGAAATTGTTAATATTTCTCAGGTCATTCCAGGAGACAGCTGAGGTTGAGAAGCAGGTTCTTTATGAATGAAGCTCTCACAAGTGGAAGAGAACAGAAAAGAAAACCAGTGTGACTGTAATATGGGGAAAGAATGTGTGTGTTATGTGTTGGGTTGGAACGCAAAATGTATTTCTCACTGACAGTCATGGTCAAAAAAGTTGGAAAAACCTTGCACTACAGTTCTCCTCAGAATCAAATGATTCAAAGAACATCACTCACTTGATAAAATCTCATCATGGGCAGGTTTCAATGGTTCAAAGCTTTGAATGAGAGTCAAAAGATGCTAGTGATTCACATGCTCTTGAAATATAGACTTTCAGTTTTTAAGGAGAAAGTTTCAAGGAGAGTCAATGCTTATTTGAGAAATTTAAGAACATATTTATTGTGGACATATGGTCCCCTGGACATACAGACTAGGTGAACAGTGTGAAATTGCCTGACATTGATTGTGGCTGAAAGCTCAGTGCTTTGGTAGAACAGGATTCTGAATCATTTAACCCAAAAGTGTTGATAAACGAAGATCTGCTAACTTCAGAGTGATCAGAAGGCTAGCTGGCAGGTGGAGTAGCTCTCACCTTTGCAAGGGGTTCTGCAACAATAATGTGCTATGCTTCCTGAAGGACCCCATTAGACATTTCTACATGGATTTACTCTTATGGGGCCCATGAGAGAGAAAGAATGTGTCAGAATGAGGGTGTTCTCATTTCTAAACTAAATCGGAGCAAGGTCTATATGCCGGCGTCAGAATTTGTGACACTGGTTGAACAACCATTTGCTTATGCCTGAAAAGTAACACTGAGTCCCTCCTAGTTTTACATTCTGAGCAACTTCTGAATTGATCAAAGGCATGCATATGTGTTAAGTTGCTTCAGTCGTGTCTGACTCTTTGTGACCTCAGGCTCCTCTGTCCATGGGATTCTCCAGGCAACAGTACTGGAGTGGGTTGCCATGCCCTTCTCCATGGAATCTTCCCAACCCAGGGATAGAACGCACATCTCTTATGATTCCTGCATTGGCAGGCAGGTTCTTTATCACCAGCACCACCTGGGAAGGCCTGACAGAAGACAGCGTGTTAGTGTTATTAGCTCAGTTGTGTGCAGCTCTTTGTGACCCCACGGCCTGAAGCCTGCCAGGCTCCTCTGTCCATGGAATTCTTCAGGCAACAATACTGGAGTTTTCTGCTATTCCCTTCTCCAGGGGATCTTCCCGACCCAGGGATCTAACCTGGGTCTCCTGCATTGCAGGCAGACCCTTTCCTGTCTGAGCCACCAGGGAAGCCTCATTGTGTAAAGCAGGGATCTCACAACCTGCTTCAAGCTTTAACCCTATTATGGCAGCTCAAGGGCTGTAGGTGACACCTATTAACTAATACAAAATAAATGTACAGAATATCTATAGTATGGAAGTCACTGTGTTCAGTGTTATAGGCAAGGAATAGGTCATGCTTTTAAATAGTTTATATAAGAGTTGGAAAAGTAAGATGGATCTAGGGAAAAGCACTATACAGTGAAGTGATTCTATGAGCATCTATTGAGTGTGCATCATGTCCAGGCTCTGCACTAGTTCTGAGCAGGTTGTGGAAAGGTCTCAGAGCCTATAGTCTGGGGGGCAGACAGACAGACAGCTCAATATTTTAAAAAGGGGGAGCTCAGCTCCCTCGCTGTCATGCCAAGGGAGCCAACAATGGGGCCCCAGAGTTATCCCAAGGAAAGCATCTCACAGAACGTGGACCAGCATCAGAATCACGTGGGGACTCGTGACAAACATGGATTCCTGGTCTCAACCTCAGGTCTCCAGCATCGGACCTCCTAGAGGCTGCGGGCCTGAGGATGCATACTTAGGACCGCACTCAGGTGATGCTTCTGTACATGGGGTTTGAGAACATGGGTCTGAGATGGCGGTTCACAGCCTCAGCTGCACGTGTGGACAGCATGAACACAATGATGACATCAGACAGGACCCAGAATTGTTGCTTCCATGGACCTATCCTGTGAGGCTGCCAGGGCTAACACCATGACAGGCGGCCCAGACCTAAGTTTAGATTTCCCCCAAAATGGTAAGATTCCTTACCCCATCAGACCACCTGGAGCCAGCCAATCAACATGCACCCAGTAAAAAAGGGAACATATCAAGGGAAAGCTGAAAAAGCCCGCTAACACCCAAGTTTGAAAAAAGCCTGCGAAAGTTTGGACCAATAAAATTGCTTTGCAAACATGTAACCAATCCGCCTAAGCCAGCTACCAGCTCCTTATGCTCACCCTATAAATTTGTGTAACAGCTTGGGCTCAGGGCTCTCTGACCCCGCACCACTGCATTGGATGCGGCGGGAGCCCTGACTCGAGTCAGCAGTAAACTTCCCTTTTTGCGAGTTGCTTGGAGGCCTTCTCTCTTCCCGCTCGGGGATTCGGACATCGGGCATAACAATCCATACCTCTGCCAAAGGCTTGAAGGATCCAGAGGCAAGAGAAGGCAAGTATTACACAGGTGATAAACTTTAAAAAGCACAGGAGGTCCAGAGCCCCGAGGGTCAGGGAGGGAGAGCCAGGGACTGAGGCAAGAGAGAACCACATGTTAGGACATCGGAACTTTATCTGATGAAAAAACACGAAGGCAAAGGTGCTTGAGCTGACCTTTAGAAACATCATCCAGGGAAGGAATTAGGACATGTGGGATTGGAAGGCAGTAATATTTAACAGCAGTATGGAGGAATCTCTCAGACATAATGTTGAACCAAAATGCCCATACTGATACTTAGGTGATGGTCTGTTTCCTGATTTGGGTGCTGGTTACTTTGATGTGTAAGGCTTCCCTGGTGGCTCAGATGGTAAAGAATCTGCCTGCAATGCAGGAGATCTGGGTTCAATTCCTGGGTGGGCAAGATCCCCTGGAGACGAAAATGGCTACCCACTCCAGTATTCTTGCCTGGAGAATCCCATGGACAGGGGAGCCTGGTGGGCTACAGTCCATGAGGTATCAAAGAGTCAGACGCGACTGAGTGACTAACACCAATGCTACATGGCTGTGTTAAAATGTGTGTGCCTGTCTCTGTGTCTCACATGGGGCCCACATGGGGCTCACATGGCAAAATCCACCCTTGGAAGGTCACCTTCGGAAACACTGTTCTAGCCTAGAGGGTGGGCCACTTTACTGTGGATGGTTCTCCTGGGCCAGAAGTTTGCCTCCTTATGACCCCCTCAGACCTGGCTTGGCCCTCTAGAACCCCACAGAAAGTCTGGGGCCATGGGAAGATAGTGTTATAGCCATGCTTTCCAGGAAACAAACTCACTCAGAAGGACAATGCAGATAGTGGAGTACAGTTTATTACACCGGCCGGCCCAAGGCAGAGTCTCCTCTTAGCCAAGGACCCCGACCAGCATTTGTGAAAATCTTTTATACCCCATGTGTACGTGTCCAAACCCACCACCCCAATTCCCTTGAGACTTACATAAAGAAAGGTAGGGTAAATACAACTACAATAACCCCATCATTCACGTGTTATGTGTTCAAAGTCAATAATCAATAAGCCCGCAGTTACATTCCAAACAGTTAATAATCAATAAGCCTGTGATTATATCCTGATAGATACGGAAAATGTTTATGACCTGTCCGGAGACAGGGGTGATTATGGCATGTTTCCTCTTAGGCAATGAGCAACCTGGATGTGATCTTCAAGATTCCCCTGTCTGGAGGGGGTCTTATCCTTCCATTGTCGTTCCCACAGGCACTAAACAGAGAGTTCAGAGTCCACTGGAGAGGCAGCCGAGCATGATCAGCACAGACAGGCCTGAGATAGAGTTCTGGCCCCATAAACTCCTTCTTCAGTAGCTGTGTGTGTGTGCTAAGTCGCTTCAGTCATGTCCAACTTTTCACAACACTGTGGACTGCCGCCCTCCAGACTCCTCCATCCAAGGGATTCTCCTGGCAAGAATATTGGAGTGGGTTGCCATTTCCTTCTCCAAGGATCTTCCTGACCCTGGGATCGAACCTGCGTCTCTTATATCTCCTGCATTGGCAGGCGGGTTCTTTATCACTAGCATCACCTAACCCCCGCTAGGGATATCCTGCGAAACTTCTCTATAGTGGACTCCCTGGGAAATGTGAGCAATGATCCCTGGGGAATCAAGGTGTTTTCAAGCATTTGGCAGAAAAGCATTTTATGCAGAGAAGGCAATGGCTCCCCACTCCAGTACTCTTGCCTGGAGAATCCCAGGGACGGGGGAGCCTGGTGGGCTGCTGTCTATGGGATCACACGGAGTCGGACACGACTGAAGTGACGTAGCAGCAGCAGCAGCAGCATTTTATGAGATTAAACAACAAGGTGAGGACTGGTCAGGACAGAAGAATCGGTTCCCTTTGTCCCCTGGAGCCAGGGATGGTCCTTCTCCCTCTTTCACGGTCCCGGATGGGCAGACGTTTTAGACAGGTAATTTGTTTACTGCATTCAGGTTGCTTTGGAAAAGCTTTCTGGTTGGCCCTCCAAGTGGGAAACAGCCCTGATTGCTGCCACATATGTCCCCAGGTGCCTCATCCGAACACAAAGAGAGGAGAGCCACAGGAAGTGTTCACAAAGAGAACCTCCTCCCTCTGGGCTCTCTCCCGGGGCTATTTCATGCTGATCCGAGGTTTTAACTCCTGGCTTTGTTGTTGTTCAGTCGCTCAGTTGTGTCTGACTCTTTGTGACCCCATGGACTGCAGCATGCCAGGCTGCCCTGTCCTTCACCATCTCTGGGAGTTTGCTCAAACTCATGTCCATTGAGTCAGTGATGCCATCCAACCATCTCATCCTCTGTCGCCCCCTTCTCCTCCCTCCCTCAATCTTTCCCAGCATCAGGATCTTTTTCAATGAGTCAGCTCTTCGAATCAGGTGGCCAAAGTATTGGAGCTTCAGCTTCATCCTCCCAATGAACACTGGAGCACTTTTACCCACTGAAAAGCCTTGAACTTTACCACCCCAGGAAGGGTTTATGCGGCCTGGCTCCCTTGCCTTGATTTGGAACTCTGAGGCATGATTTACACTTCAGAACTCCCCCTGGGGTCAGGCTGAGGCCAGAACCTCTGTAATCACATCCTTGCTCAGATCATTTCCCACCTCTAACCTGCTTCCTCTCTTTCCCAGTGGTTTCGCTGGAAGCACATTCTTAATGAATCACACCAAACTCTAATCTCAGGTGTGTCTACAACCCAGGTGGCTGGTGTTCTGAGAAATTTGAGGACTGGCCTCCAAGATAGGCTTGAACCACCTCCCACCAGGTATCATTTTTCCCCCTGTTTCTGGCAAGAGAATGCTGACTCCAAAATGAAGTATGCCTAAACAATGACTGCATTCTTTTCTGTAAGGAAAGCTGCAAGTGTGGTAAAGAATGAGGAATAATTAGTGGAGAGCCCACGAATCTGTTGAAAGTTCCAGGAGTCTGTTCCAGCACTTTGATTGATCTAGATGTCACTTTGTTGGCATATAGGATTCCCAGGTAGCTTAGTGGTAAAGAATTCACCTGCCAATGCAGGAGACATAAGAGATGTGGGTTTGACCCCTGGGTTGGGAAGATCCCCTGGAGGAGGGCATGGCAGCCCACTCCTGTATTCTTACTTGAAGAATTCCAGGGACAGAGAAGCCTGGTGGGCTAAGTTGTTGGCACACACACCTGGGCAAGTGACTTTTTGCTTGCCAGAATCCAGGGAGACTTTGAGTTGAGTTCTGCCCTCTTCGATTTAAGGGGAGACCAGAAACTCCTTCTGTTCCCTGTCCTCTGTGAGACTGTGGCAGGAGCAGCCTCCCTCTGCTTGTCTGCTCCCAACTAGAGTGAACGAGACAAACTCAGACTCTAGGACCCAGCAGGCCCTGAGCAGAACAGTTTCATTTTTAGGAAATGCACATAATATGTAAGTTTTTTTTTTTTTTTTTGTCTTGGTGCTTAATAGGAAGAAAGTGTTCATCTCTTCTTTCTTAAGTTTTCCACCTGAATTTTGTTAACAGAACCAAAGTTTGGCTTGGCCCAAAGACAGAAGTCATTCCCAATTTGGGGCTTTATCTGTGAAAGGAGGATAATGATTCCTTTTTCTGCTTGAAGGCATAGAGGTTGGACTAGATAATCTTTTGAAGTCCTTTCCTATTCAGGGAATCAGCTCTTACCTCCTTTGCAAGTCAGAAAATGCACTGAATCTGTGGAGAGTCAAGCAGGGATGCCTGAAGATTGATGCCAGAATCTCTGGTTGCCCAGCAACAGCCAACAGGAATGGAAGCTCAACCTCCCTTCCCGAGGAACCAGAATCCAACTTCTTACAAGTTGCTGTGAAGAAGTAATTCATAGGGCCTGGGCTCCATCTGATGCCTGTCTGTGCAGATCATGCTCGGCCACCTCTCCAGTGGACTCTGAACTCTCTGCTTAGCGCCTGTGGGAACGACAATGGAAAGATAAGACCCCCTCCGGACAGGGGAATCCTGAAGATCACATCCAGGTTACTCATTGCCTAAGAGGAAACATACCGTAATCACCTCTGTCTCCACGACCAGGCTGAGCGCCGAGAGGGATCAGGGAGGCTTCATACTTATAGGGAGGTTTGTGGAAGCAATAAGGGAAACGTTAATCAGGCGGGATATTTTGAGTATTCTTTTGTTGAGATGACATTTGTAGTTGCGCAAGGGGTGATAAGTCTTCCGGGTAGGTGTAGGGAGTGCAAAGTTCACGGACAGGGGGCGATAAGTCTTCTGGGCAGGTGTAGGGGGTGGAAGGTTTCCGGACAGGGGTTGCTAAGTCCCAGATAGATGCAACCGGCCTGGAGTATCAGGGCGGAACTAAAGGGTGCCGAGCCCTGCAGGGTACCTGAGCCCCATATCCATGGAGGAGCCTGCCCACCAGAACCCTGTGTTCCTGGGAGGGGTGTGTGAATGAGCACCCTCTCTGTGAAGCAGGCAGAGTAGCTTAGTGACTTCCCCGTGGGCAGCACTGGGATGAGATGAGACCTGGGATGCACAGTGGGACCCTGAACCCACCCTGGGCCCATCCAGAGGAAAGAGGTCGGTAGGCGGGTGCTGGCCGCTGTGCTGTGTGTGGGAGGCCCCACAAGAACCTGTTGTTTCTTAAACCTGACACCACGGAGGCCTCCCCAGGACAGGGCAGACAGCCTGCCCCGGGTGGTGGGAGCTCCTGGTGACCCTGCAGGGGCCGTGAGAGGGACGGGCCAAGCCAGAGGGGAGTGAGCACCCAGACAGAGCCAGGGGGGGGTTCAGAGCCCAAGGGGGGCTTTTCTGGTCTGAGCAGGGAGTGGACGAGCAGGTGGTGAGTGTGACCCAGGAAAGCGGCCCTGGTGACATGAGGCTGAATCCGCTTCACAGGGACAGGCCTTTCGGATGATCCCAGAGACAGGATGTGAGACAAGAGTCCTGGTAAAAGAAGGTGAGTGAGTTCCCCTAAGAGGAGGCTCCGTGAGCTGCCCTGGGAGGGGGTGAAGGGGCAGACGTGAACCTGCTATGAATGGGCAGTCACCCTGGGAGGGGGCGGGAGGCACAGACCCCACTCCATGGCCCCAGCCTGTCCTTCTGGGTGGGTTACTCGCCTGCTGGGAGCCTCAGCCTCTCAGCCTACTTGTGGGCTGATGGTAGCATGGACTGACTAGTAATTTGCTCAGAACAGGGCAGAAAAGGGCCTCATGGAAATTCCACAGAACACCATCAAGATGGGACTCACAGACGCAGTTTCCTGCATATCTGTCTTCAGGATCCGGAGAGCAAAGGCGAGCAGACTTGTAGCAGAGCCTGGGATGGGCTCGGTTTTGAGTAACTGCTCTCATCTCCAGGTCCTGCCCTTCAGGCTCTGGGTCAGGGAGCCCGTGAAGTATGGGTCCAGCTGTGCCCACCTTTGGGGCCTGGAGGGGTTGGGCAGGAAGCACTGGTGTGGTCATCCCCTGTGCAGAAGCTTGCAAAACAAGGTCCCGTAGGAGCTATTGCCCCACAGGTGGGCTCAAGCCCACAGCACACAGCAGCTTTAGAGACTCTGTTTGTTTTCCAGACACAAAGCAAAGTCCTAATACCCAGTACCTCCATGGCCTATAAAAAGGCACATCTGATCTGGCTTCAGGTGCTGCTGTTGGGTTGCTGTTGGGTCCCTCCCAACTCGGCAGGGTCACCAAGTCATGGCGGCAAGGTGGTGCAGGTGTCGGGGAACAAGAGCACACAGCCCAGGCCCACGAGAAGCCATGCCGTCCAGGGAACCGGTGCTGTGGCATGGGTGCGCCCTCCACCCACCCCACAGGCACAGACCACTCATCAGTCACACAGACTCTGCTCTGGCCTGAGCCTAGCTGAGGTTCTCTGCATCAATGGGGAACGTTTCTTTTTTTTCCATTTTGGTTCAAGTAGGCAAATAATGAATAAGGAAACAAAAGCTGAGACCAACACACCAAAGGCTTTATCCAGTGGCCAAACACTGGAAAAGCAAGAACTAAATCCACAGTCAACTTCTCACACACCTGGAAAGTTATTTAATTTTATTAATATGCAGTCAGCTTGGTAATTGACCAAGAGGGCTTCAGGGCAAGGCTTACCTGAGCTCAAGAAACCTAGATGAACAGGAGTTTCTCTAAGGCTCTGCATGCCCTGGAAACCAGAGATGGGCATGAAGAAATGCTGCCACCTTTTGGCCATTTCCCATAACAACAACTTTAAATCCAGTTGGGCAGATGGACTTGACATTCACAAGGCCTGTAGGGCTCTAAGTGACACCTGCCATCAAGTAACGTCCCCAGGTAAATCATTGGAACATTTCTCCAAAGAAGACATACAGATGGCTAACAAACACATGAAAAGATGCTCAACATCACTCATTATTTCAGTTCAGTTCAGTTCAGTCGCTCAGTCGTGTCCAACTCTGCAACCCCATGAATCGCAGCACTCCAGGCCTCCCTGTCCATCACTAGCTCCCAGAGTTTACTCAAACTCATGCCCATCGAGTCGGTGATGCTATCCAGCCATCTCATCCTCCGTTGTCCCCTTCTCCTCCTGCCCCCAATCCCTCCCAGCATCAGGGTCTTTTCCAATGAATCAACTCGTTGCATGAGGTGGCCAAAGTATTGGAGTTTCAGCTTCACCATCAGTCTTTCCAATGAACACCCAGGACTGATCTCCTTTAGGATGGACTGGTTGGGTCTCCTTGCAGTCCAAGGGCTTCTCAAAAGTGTTCTCCAACACGACAGTTCAAAAGCATCAATTTTTCAGCGCTCAGCTTTCTTCACAGTCCAACTTTCACATCCATACATGACCACTGGAAAAATCATAGCCTTGACTAGACGGACCTTTGTTGGCAAAGTAATGTCTCTGCTTTTTAATATGCTATCTAGGTTGGCCATAACTTTCCTTCCAAGGAGTAAGCGTCTTAATTTCACGGCTGCAGTCACCATCTGCAGTGATTTTGGAGCCCAAAAAAAGAAAGTTTGACACTGTTTCCACTGTCTCTCCATCTATTTGCCATGAAGTGAAGGGACCAGATGCCATGATCTTAGTTTTCTGAATGTTAAGCTTTAAGCCAACTTTTTCCCTGTCCTCTTTCACTTTCATCAAGAGGCTTTTTAGTTCCTCTTCAATTTCTGCCATAAGGGTGGTGTCATCTGCATATCTGAGGTTATTGATATTTCTCCCAGCAATCTTGATTCCAGCTTGTGCTTCTTCCAGCCCAGTGTTTCTCATGAGTTCCAAAGAATAGCCAGGAGAGATAAGAAAGCCTTCCTCAGCAATCAATGCAAAGAAATAGAGGAAAACAATAGAATGGGAAAGACTAGAGATCTCTTCAAGAAAATTAGAGATACCAAGGGAACATTTCATGCAAAAATGGGCTCAATAAAGGACAGAAATGGTATAGACCTACAGAAGCAGAAGATATTAAGAAGAAGTGGCAAGAATACACAGAAGAACTCTACAAAAAAGATCTTCACGACCCAGATAATCACAATGGTGTGATCACTCACCTAGAGCTAACATCCTGGAATGTGAAGTCAAGTGGGCCTTAGAAAGCATCACTACGAACAAAGCTATCGGATGTGATGGAATTCCAGTTGAGCTATTTCAAATCCTGAAAGATGATGCTGTGAAAGTGCTGCACTCTATATACCAGCAAATTTTGGAAACTCAGCAGTGGCCACAGGACTGGAAAAGGTCCGTTTTCATTCCAATCCCTAAGAAAGGCAATCCCAAAGAATGCTCAAACTACCGCACAATTGCCCTCATCTCACATGCTAGTAAGGTAATGCTCAAAATTCTCCAAGCCAGGCTTCAGCAATACGTGAACCGAGAACTTCCAAATGTTCAAGCTGGTTTTAGAAAAGGCAGAGGAACCAGAGATCAAACTGCCAACATCCGCTGGATCATCAAAAAAAGCAAGAGAGTTCCAGAAAAACATCTATTTCTGCTTTATTGACTACACCGAAGCCTTCAACTGTGTGGATCACAATAGACTGTGGAAAATTCTGAAGGAGATGGGAATACCAGACCACCTGAGAAACCTGTATGCAGGTCAGGAAGCAACAGTTAGAACTGGACATGGAACAACAGACTGGTTCCAAAGAGGAAAAGGAGTACATCAAGGCTGTATATTGTCACCCTGTTTATTTAACTTATATGCAGAGTACATCACTCATTATTAGAGAAATGCAAATCAAAACCACAATGAGGTACCATTTCATAACAGTCAGAATGGCTGCTATCCAAAAGTCTACAAGCAATAAATGCTGGAGAGGGTGTGGAGAAAAGGGAACTCTCTTATACTGTTGGTGGGAATGGAAACTAGTATAGCCACTATGGAGAACAGTGTGGAGATTCCTTAAAAAGCTGGAAATAGAACTGCCATATGACCCAGCAATCCCACTCCTGGGCATACACACTGAGGAAACCAGATCTGGAAGAGACACGTGTACCCCAATGTTCATCGCAGCACTGTTTATAATAGCCAGGACATGGAAGCAACCTGATGCCCATCAGCAGACAAATTGATAAGAAAGCTGTGGTACATATACACAATGGAATGTTACTCAGCCATTAAAAAGAATACATTTGAATCAGTTCTAATGAGATGGATGAAACTGGAGCCCATTATACAGAGTGAAGTAAGACAGAAAGAAAAACACCAATACAGTATACTAACGCATATATATGGAATTTAGAAAGATGGTAACGATAACCCTATATACAATACAGAAAAAGAGACACATGTATAGAACAGAATTTTGGACTCTGTGGGAGAAGGTGAGGGTGGGATGATCTGAGAGAACAGCATTGAAACATGTATATTATCAATTGTGAAACAGATCGCCAGTCCAGGTTGGATACATGAGACCAATCCTCAGGGCTGGTGCACTGGGAAGACCCAGAGGGATGGGATGGGGAGGGAGGTGGCGGGGGGTGGGGATCGGGATGGGGAACACATGTAAATCCATGGCTGATTCATGTCAATATATGGCAAAAACACTACAATACTGTAAAGTAATTAGCCTCCAACTAATACAAATAAATGAAAGAAAAGAAAGAATTCAAAATAGTGCACACTTTCAAGAAGCCAATTTCAAGTGGTAAATTATACCCTGTAAAAGATCAACAAGCACAGGGAAACCCACCCCACTCACTATTAAATCAGAAGTGCATGGACTAATCACCTCGCACCAATCAGAATGGCCATCATCAAAAACTATACAAACACCACATGCTGCCCAGGATGTGGAGAAAAGGGAAGCCTCCTGCACCAATGCCCAGGATGCAAACTGGTAACAACCACGATGTAGGGTAGTGTGGAGGTTACTTAATGAAAACGAGAAGGAGACTAGAAGACTCCCTAACACCACACACGAAAATAAACTCCACAAAGTATAAAGATCTTACCGGAAACTCGGATACCGTGAAATTCTTGAGAAAAATATAGAAAAGACACACTTTCCAATAATTACATCAAGTTCTTTTACAATCCACCTCTTAGAATAATGAAAAATAAACATGAAATAAGAAAACAGGAACTAACTATCCCTTAAAAAGTTTGCACAGGAAAGGAAACCCTAAAGGAAAGACAAAGACAACCCTAAGAAGAGGGGAAATATTTGCAAACATATATAACCCCAAGAATTCATCTCCAAAACAAACAGCTCCTGCAGCTCAATATAAAAACACCAACAGTCCCAGAAGACATGGGCCGGAGATTAGGAGGGTGTTTCTGAGGAAGTCTTAGTGTCTGCCATTACGCACAAGAAAAAACGCTCACCATCACTAAATTACCAGAGAAATGCAAATCAAAAGTCTAAAGAGGTATCACCTCACACCAGCTCAATACCAATTCAAAACTGCAAAAAGAAATGCTGGCTTACCATTAACAACTGAATGTTCATTGACCTTTAACACATTCTGATTTTAATATCAAGCTACACTTACATATTGGGTTAGCCAAAGGGTTCCTCTGGTCTTTAGGTAAAGATAAGACACATTTTTCATTTTCACCAAGAACTTTATTGAACAAGATATTCATTTTGTTCTACTACCTTCTGCCAATTTTCAGGCAACTTACAACTCATAATTCCATCATCCCAGAATTTTTTATATTTTTGAGCAAAGAACTGTGCCAGGTGCCTTTGGCACTCTGCCAGGGTATTGATATTTTCTCCACTAAGGGAATTTTGTAAAGACCGAAATACATGGACATCTGAAGGTGGAGTGTCTGGTGAACACAGCAGATGAATCAGAACTTCCCAGCCAAGCTGTTAACAGTTTTTGCCTGGTCATCAAGGAAACACGTTGTCTTGCAGTATCTTGATGGAAGATTATTTGTTTTCTGTTGACTAATTCCAGACACCTTTTGTCAAGTGCTGCCTTCACTTGGTCTAACTGAAGAGCATTGGGAGCATTATTGGAATTAATCGTTTGGTTTTCTGGAAGGAGCTCATAATAGAGGACTCTCTTCCACTCCCACCATATACACGACATCACCTTCTTTGGATGAAGACCAACCTGGGTGTGGGTGGTTCATTTTGCTTGCCCCATAATCTCTTCCATTCCACATTATTGTACTGTATCCACTTTTCATCGCTTGTCACAATTTGCTTTAAAAACAGAACGTTCTCCTTATGTTTAAGTAGAGAATCACATGTGAAAATAAGATCAAGAAGCTTTTCTTAACTTATTTGGAACCCAAACATTAAAGTGATTGACATAACCAAGCTGGTACAAATGATGTTTAACAACTGATTTGGATATTTTAAGTATGCCCACTGTCTCCCTCGTAGTGTAACATGGATTGTCCTCAAAAAAATCTCAACTTGATCACTATCAATCTCAACTGGTCTGCCTGACTGTGGGGCACCATCCAGCAAGAAATCTCCAGCATGAAACTTCACAAACCACTTCTGACACATTCAGTCAGTCACAGCACCTTCTCCATAAACTGCACAAATGTTTTTTGTATTTCTGTTGCACTTTTATTTTTCTTAAAATAATAAAGCATAATATGCTGAAAATGTTGATTTTTTTCCTTCCATTTTCATTACTAAAATGGCTATACAAAAATCTACCAATTTTGGTAAGCTATTTTTAAATGCATGCTGGCATGACAGCTGTCACATTACAATCTAATAAAATTGCTTCTTTTGAATGAAGTTAAACACAACTAAGCACTACTAGAGTCACTGTATGGAAAAAAACGAACTTTCTGGTCAACCCAACATTTCATCTGATGTAGGATTTCAATGTCTAACAAAAAGACAGCATTTTACATACTATTACAATTTGTTGCTATTCTGTCATGTCTGACTCTGCAACCTCATGGATGGCAGCATGTCAGGAGTCCCTGCTGCCAATCAAATTTTGACTTGCTTCAGAAATATTTCATGATGAGTATACTTCCATTAAAAACCAGAATAGTAAATTTTTAATAAATTCTGGTTTGGGTAAATTTAAAAATAATGCCATGCATCCCTCACAGGACAGAGTTCAATGGTGTGGGGGACCCCTGCTGTCCTCCAGGACACAGTGCCCAACACGTCCCACTCACAGTTCAGCAGTGCTGTGATTATTCAACGTCATAATTTAGAAATTCCAACTGAAGTAGAGCCCACCAGTCCTGTGCCTTGATCGGAAAATGGAGAACAAAAAGCAAAGTAAAGGTCAACCTAAGTCAACTGACTCTCTTTCAAGAGTGCTGTGTCTGAAGGCTTGCGTGCCCCCAGATCCACACACAGTAGGCGGGGCCGCCCTTGGCGGGTGGCAGGTCATGAGGGCGGGGTCCCCAGGAGTGGGGCTCGTGCCCTTATGAAGGAGACAGACCCCAGCCCCTCTCCTCCGCGTGAAGCACAAGGCGAAGTCTGCCACCAAAAGAGTCCTCACCCTGCCAGGCTGGTACCCCAGCCCTGACTGTCAGCCTTCAGGGCAATGAGACATAGATTTCTGCTGTTCATGGTATGGGCCGCTGTCTATGGTAGTTCGTGACAGCGGCCCAGAGGGACCACGGCAATATCAGCAGCAATGCACGGGACAACCTGGAATCTGTAATCTGAAAAAGTTTCAATAGCACCACAAAAATTAAAACCCTGAAGTATGAAGCTTACAAAATATATATATGCATGCATGCAGAAAACAGTGACACTCAGGTGAGCACAATTTATAAAATACAGAGCTCTTCCTTGTTCACGAGCGATGCACTCAACGTTGTTAAAAGGATCATTCTTCCTGTAGATTCAACAGAATCTCAGTCAAATTCCTCCCAAACATATTTGACAAACTGTTTCAAAACCTAAAGGAGATGACAGAAGACTAAACAACAAAGTTACAGAAACCCATCTTTCAAACCCAAAAACTTATGGTAAAGCGATAGAAATGAAGAGTGTGATGCTGGAGAGCAGAGAGAGACATAGAACAGAACAGAAAGCACAAAAATAGACCCATGTGAATCTAGTCAAGTGACCAGTCAACGGACAGTTTAAGAGAGAAAGGAAGTGTGTAATAGAGGAAGGAAGTGTGTCCACAAATGGCCAGGAAGCAACTGGCAGCCACGTAGGAAAATGAACGTAGACACAAATACTCTAACTCACACAAAAACTCACTCAGAATGGTCTGCAAACATTAATTTTTCAAATGCAAAATCATAACCATTATAGAAGAAAATCTATATAATCTTGGGTTTGGTATGAGTTTTTAAATAAAACACCAAACACTAGTCCATGAAAGAAAAAAAAACATGATGCTGTCTATTAAAGTTTAAAATGTCTACTTCATGAAAGACGCTTTTAAGAGAATAAAAAGACAAATCACAGGGGTTTCCCCGGTGGTCTGATGGTGGTGAATCCACCTCCCAACGCAGGGCACACACATCCCATCACTGCACCAGGAAGACCCCACATGTTGCACGGCAGTTCTTCAAGGTTCCAATTTCTCCACATCCTTGCCAACAGTAGTTTCCTCTTTCTTTTCTTTTTATAGTAGCCATTCTAATAGATGCGAAGTGGTATCTTGCTGTGGGTTATTTCTGTTTTTGTTTGTGTGGGTTGAGCCGTGAGGCTTACAGGATCTTAGTTCCCCAACCAGGGATTGAACCTGGGTCATTGGCAGTGAAAGCACAAAGTCCGAACCATAAGATCACCAGGGAATTCCCTCTCACTGTGGTTTTTCTCACTTCCCTGATGGCTAGTGATGCTGAACATCTTTTCACATGCTTACTGGCACTGGGTTTAGCAATGACTTCTTGGGTATGACAACAAAAACACAGGCAGTAAGATAAAACATAAATTAACTGCACTTCACAAATACTTAAAGCTTCTGTGCTTCAAAGGATACTCTCAAGAAAGTGAAAAAAAACCTACAGAATAGAAAAAAATATTTGCTAATCACAAGTCTGATAAGCATCTTGTATCCAGAATATACAGCGAGCTCTTACAACTCAGCTACAAAGGGATAAACAACCCAAATTTAAAATGGGCAAAGGACTTATCTCCAAATAAGATACACAGATGGCACGAACAGCTGCTCAGCATCATTAGCTGTCAAGGATACACAAATAAAAACCACCGTGTGGCACCGCTACACATCCATTAGAATGGCTGTTATCAAAACAACTTAATTCACAAAAGGGAAAAAAAGGACACTAACAAAAAAGAGTTGGAAAAAAATATGCAGAACATGGAGCCACAGTACACTGCCAATGGGCATATAACATTGCAGCCACTGAGGAAAACAGTTTGGGAATTCTTCAAAAAGATGAACACAGAGTTAACACATAATCTATCAAGTATAAACGTAGGAACACACACAAAGAATTGAAAACAGGTATTCAAACAAAAACTTATACAGTATCTTTCAAAGCAGCACAGTTCCCAAGAGTAAAAACGCAGAAATAACCCAAACATCTGTCTAAGGACGAGCATGCAGTCTGTCCATAGACTGTCCACTACAATGTGGACAAACCTCAGAACCACTACACTAAGAGGAAAAGAAAAGAACACTAAATGCCATGTACTATACCACGCCGTTTGTATGAAATATCCACAGTAGGTAAATCATCAGACAGAAAGTGGGCTGTGGGGGCCGGAGGTCACAGGGAGGGTGGAGAGGGGGTGGGTGCTCAGAGGGTTTCCCTTCAGCTTGAAAACTAGACAGAGGTGACAGCTGCACAGAAGACAGATGCGCTGAATGTCACAGGAGCCTGCACTTTAAAATGGTTCATTTCATCCTATATAAACTTCACCACATTGAGAGCCAGAGAGACAGCGCCCTGAGCCCCCCAGGCAGCCCCTGCCTCGGCAGAGCCTCAGGGCCGGCCACAGCCCGCCTGCCACGGGGCCCGGCCCGCCACCCTCTGCATACTCATGCCCCGGCCACACTGTCACTCAGCTCCTCCCTCGTCAAGTCCCAGGCCACCTTCCCGGCCTCCTTCACAGGCGCGTGGGGATCCGCGACCCCTCATCAGGGCTCATGGGGTCTCAGCGTGCAGTTGCCAAGGGTCGTTTCCCAGAACAGGTGGAAATTAGTGTTTCATGAGCCTCACTGTGTATAGGCACCTGGCTCAGGTTGTCCTGAGGGGCAGGCAAGGCCCACCTACATTCACCAGCCTCTAAAAGTGGCTTCTCACTCAGGCAAGAGCAGGACCAAGTGTGTGAGTCAAACGAACACCGTGCCCAGCCGTCTAGTCCTGCGGGGCTCAGGTCCACATGTGCTGCAGGAGCCACACAGATGCTACTATAAATACACTGGCCTGGGGCTCCCCAGGGCCGGCTCTAGGAAGTGGATTCACACTGATATTTTTATCCTTGGCTAGAGCAGAGGGTGCCTACGCCTCACTTCCGTCCACATACCTCCACTCTCTGGAAACTAAAGATACACTTGGGGTCCTGCCTGGTCCCGCCTGTGGCTCTCCACAAACCTCAGGGCTCCACAGCATGCAGTGGGGCAGGGTGGGGGGCCTGTCTGAGCCAGAGGGACCTGTGCCTTCAGGACCTGGGGAGGCTTTGCTTCTCTCTGCTCAGAACACAGGGAGGTGCCTCTCCGGCCCAGCAACCAGGAGACAGGCCTCCATCCACCCCATCTGCAATACATCAGCACTTCCAACCTCAGGGCAGGCCCGGCCACCCTTGCTAAACAGATGACCCCAGTG
This sequence comes from Hydropotes inermis, assembly GCA_020226075.1. Lineage (NCBI taxonomy): Eukaryota > Metazoa > Chordata > Mammalia > Artiodactyla > Cervidae > Hydropotes > Hydropotes inermis. Next base: position 16,173,325 of record CM035301.1, on the reverse strand, counting down.
CCAGACCCGAGTCCCGCAGCCAGACGGGACAGGGTCTGTGTGTGAGGCCCAGGGAGAGTGCTAGGGAGGCCCTGGACGGACCCTGGCTCCCCAGGACCAGCAGGGATTCAGAGACGTCTGGCAGAGGCAGGGACACTGCCCAGAAAGGGGAAGTCCTACTCCAGTACCTGCTAACATGACCTTTTATAGAAACAGGGTCTCAGCCCATAATTCAGCCAAAATAGAGCAAGTCTTTCAGGTCAGCCCTGATCCACTGTGATGACATTGGTATAAAGGGGGGCTCTGGACAGAAGTCGGGGCCCTTGTGAGGCTGGAGCTGTGCAGCCTCAAGCCAGGAATCACCCAAGCTATGCACAGCCTGAGTCAGGTCCTCGCTGGTACCCCTACGGCCCCGCCAACACTGTGATTTCACACTTCCGGCCCCCAGAACTGCCAGACCATCAATTTCTGCTGTTCTAAGCCACCCAGCTTGTGGTACGCTGCTGCAGCAGTACCGGGGGACAGACAGGCGCCCTCTGCCCTGCCCCCCTTTCTCCAGACCATGGAGAAGGTGACAGGCAGGGCCCTTCACAGACCAAGGCCATGGCAGGCGGTCACTCTGGCCCTGACCCTTGGGGCTCTGGCCATAGCTCGCAGCTTCCTGGGGCCCCTAGGAGGATGAGGAGGAGGAGGAGCGGGGGGCCTCCCTGAGCTGGTCACTGAGCACCCCCAGAAACCCTGAGCAGCAGACCCCAGCTCCCCTCTATGTCCTCTGGGCCCGCCCCCCAGCCATCAGCAATTTGAAACAGCCATTCATCCCTTTTAATCTCGGGGGAGGGAGCCCAGGGAGGCACAGAAAGCGGACCCTCAGCCTCATCGCTGCGTCTCACCTGTGTCCATGGGGCCCAGACTGGCCTCTCAAGGGGCTGAGGGCAGAACAGGCTGTGGGGCCTCGCTTCTCCGAGGGGCCTGGGGTTAAGCCCGGAAGCAGGGAGGGGAACGGTGGATGGGGGCCAGGACGGCAGGATGCTGAGGGCAGAGGCCCAGGCCCACAAGTGTGGGGTGGGGGGAGAGCCCACCTGACCGCCGCATGGGTGGTCCTGCGAAGGAGGTCCAGTGCCAGTCACAGGTCAGCTCCAGGGCCGCGGGTCCACCAGCTGCAGGGTGGGCAGGCTGCAGCACCGCGGGCCTGTCCACACAGCACCTCCCGGCTGGGAATCCAGGCTCGACCCATCACAGAAAATGCCACGGGGGGTGGGGGAGGTGGCGGTGTGGTGGGGGGGCACAGAGCTCCACGCTTCCCGGGAAGGCAGGGGTCAGCTCCCTGCAGAGCAGTCCAGGGCGCAGTAGTCGCCGCTGCTACCCTCACACTGGGGGGGCGCCAGCCAGGGGTGGCCAGCGGAGGCCCGGTCCTCCTGTGGCAGGTAGGCGGGCGACGGCGCCTCCTGCTCCACGCGTCCCGCTGGCAGCACACCTGCTGGGAGCCCGGGCCCAGGGCTGCCCTCCTCCTCCAGGCCCGCCGACGGCCAGGCGTCCACTGGGTCACAGTGCAGCAAAGCAACGGCCTCCCGGACACGGGCCTCCAGGAGGGCTCCTCGTGGGGGGCCAACACGGTCCCGGCCTGCCTGTGGGCCGGCTCCGTGGGCCCCTATCCAGGTCTAGAATAGAGCAGCAGGAGGAGGGCAGGCCTCAGGAGGCGTGTTCAGGACTCAGCATGGGAGCAGCCGCCCTTTCTCCATGAAGCTCTCCAGACAGCCACACCCAGAGGCCCAGAGCGCCCTGTCCACCCGCCACGGGCCAGCCCAGCCTCAGCACAGGGCCCCCTCCCTCCCCACAGACCCTGCACAGGGCCCGGGGCTTGCAGAGGCCTAAGCCAGAGTGTAGATACGAGCCCCTCACCCCAACCCCACTACCCACACACACACACACACACACACGCGGTGCTGTTGGGCCTAGCACCTCTGGGCCAAGGTCAGCAGACCTGGACCCTTCTGTGGGACCACAGGAGGTCCCCCACCTCCAAAAGGAAGCTGTTTCTGCATATAAATCAATGAAGTTAGAACACTCCCTTTCACCATGCACACACAAAAAAATTCAAAATGACTTCAAGATCTAAACATAAGACATGTCACCATAAAACTCCTAGAAGTGAACATAGGCAAAACATTCCCTAACATAAATCATACTAAAGTTTTCACAGGTCAGTCTCCCAAGGCAACAGAAATAAAAATAAGCAAATGCACCCTAATCAATCTAACAAGCTTTTCCACAACAAAGGAAACCATAAACAAAATGAAAAGACAACAGACTAGGAGAAAATATTTGCAAACAATGTGACCAACAAGGGATTAATTTTTAAAATATACAAACAGCTCATACAACTCACTAACAACATCAACAAAAGAAAAAATCAAAAAATGGGCGAAAGACTGAAAAAGACATTTCTCCAAAGAAGAAACACAAATGGCCAAGAGGTACATGAAACAATGCTCGCCATCAGTAATTATTAGAGAAATGCAAATAGAAACTACAATGAGGTACCATCTCACACAGGTCAGAATCACCATCATTAAAAACTACAAATAGGGCTTCCCTGGTAGTACAGTGGATAAGAATCCACCTGCCCATGCAGAGGACGTGGGTTCGATCCCTGGTCCAGGAAGATCGCATGTGCCATGGAGCAATTAAGTCTGTGCGTCACAACTACTGCGCCCGCGTGCTGTGAATACAGAAGCCCATGGGCCTAGAGCTCATGCTCCCCACAAGAGACGTCACTGCAGGGAGAAGCCTGCACACAGCCACAGAGAGTAGTCCTCGCTCACCACAACCAGAGAAAGCACACACATAGCAACAAGGACCCAGCACAAACAAAAATACATAAATAAATAAAACAAGCAATAAATGCTGGAGAGGGTGTAGAGAAAAGGGAACCCTCCTACACTGTTAGTGGGAATAAACTGGTCATCCACTGCAGAAAGCTGTATGGATGCTCCTTAAAAGAAAAAAACAGAGCTACCATATGATCCAGCAATCCCACACCTGGGCATATATCCAGACAAAATTCTAATTCAAAAAGATACATGCATCACCATGTGTAAAATTAGACAGCTGGTAGAACTTTGCTATATGAGGCAGGGAGCTCAAATCTGATACTCTGTGACAACCTAGAGGGGTGGGAGATGTGAGGGAGTTTCAAGAGGTAAGGGACATGCATACATAAATATATATATATATATATATCTGTAAAACAAACACAATATTGTAAAACAACTACCCTCCAATTAAAAATATATAATTTTTTAAAAAAAGATACATGTACCTCAATGTTCACTGAAGCATTATGCACAATAGCCAAGACATAGAAACAATCTAAATGTCCATCAATATGTGAATGGATAAAGAAGATGTGTGTGTGTGTGTGTGTGTGTGCGTGCGTACACACACGCACAATGGAATATAACTCAGCCATAAAAAGAATGAAATAATGCCATTTGCAGCAACACGGTTGCAATCAGAGATTATCATACTAAGTGAAATAAGTCAGACAAAGACAAATACCATGTGAGATCACTTATACAACACCTGTGAACGCGTCTACAAAACAGAAACAGGCTCCTGGACATAGATTGTGATTGCCAAGGGGGTGGGGAAGGGATATTCTGGAAGCTTGGGGCTAGCAGACACAAACTAACATACACGACGGATAAACAGCAAGGTCCTCTTGTAGAGCCAATACCCTATGACCAACCATCATGGAAAAGAATTTTTTAAGAAGCTGTTTCCTACATGGGGCCAGGGATCTCCATCGAGTGCAGCATACACACCTTCCATCAGAGAGCCAGTCCGTGGCTCCAGACCATGTCCTGGGGGGTCTAACTAACCCCCAGCAGCTCCTGTGGTTCTACAGGCAAGGGGCTGGGTGCCTACAGCCCAGAAGGGGAGCTCAGGGTAACCTCTGCCCCACAGCCCTGATCAAGGGCTCAGCTTTAAGCTCCAAATCATCTCTCTTGATGACAACCTTAAAAACCATACTTTCTGTTAAGAAAGAAAAGGGCCAGATGGAACCCAGCCGTGCAGGGCCAGCAGGGAGAACCCGGGCAGAGCCGGTCAGCAGACCCCCAGACATCCTCTGACAAAGCAAGGGGCCTGAGACAGTCACACCAGCGACCACCGTAGAGCTCCCCTGCTGCTCCTTCCGCCTGTGGGGCAGGGGCACCCGGCCAGCAGCAGGAACCGTGGGCCACCAAGGCTGTCCTCAGCATGGCCTGTGAGAGCCCACAAAGGCAGCATGTCAGGGGTGGGAGATCAACTCATCACACCACCCAGCGGGCCTAGAGGGGCCAGGCCCTCCACAGTGGTCACCAGAGTAGCCCAGGGACCAGGGACGGCCCCAGGGCAGCAGAAGACACAGCCCCCCGAGCTGGCAACTCAAAGGGCTGCTGCAAACCAGAAGAGTCAATGTCACAAGAATCTTCACGCTTTTCCATCAGCAATGAAATCAGAGACACAAGAGGAAAAAGAACTCAGCAAGACGACAAAGCTAATTTTCTTCTTGCCCATATGAGTCACAGTGTGTGTATATCTATATATATACTCTACAGGCCACTGTATACACTAAAAAAGCTCAAAGCACGGACAGAGGCCCCCAAGCCTCACCCAAGCCCACATCCTGGGTAGACCGGACATCTGGGCACCCCGACCCCACGCCCAGCCCTGGCCCGCAGGATCACAGACCTGGAAGTCCCCGTTGTGCACGCTGTACAGAGGCTGGAAGAATGGGCCTGGGGACGGCACATCCTGGTACAAGGCTGTCTTCATCCTGCAGCCAGGAGACAGCAGTCAGAGGCTGCAGAGACCTGGCCAGGGGCTCCTCACGGCCCCACTCCAGCAGTCACTGCAGGGACCTCGGCTCCTTCTGGCAGCAGGCCTGTCCTTGCCCCGTGTGCGCTCTCCCCTCATTGGGTCCAGGTCTGACACCTGGCACCTATGGCCCCCGCGCAGGTGACCCCACAGAACCGAGTTATACCAAGCCATGCAGTGGAGCTGCCCAGCTTTGTCCTCAGTCTGAGAGGGAGACGGCACCTCCAGGAAGCCCGCCTGATTTCTTCCTGAGCATCTACCCACCCAGGACCCAGTGGTCCTCCCCTGAGGACGGAACACTGGGCTCCAACCCAGCAGGTCCAGGTCAACCTCAGCAGCCTCCCCAGGGGCCTGGCCGGATTCCCCACACTAGGGCAAGCCTCAGGGGCCACAGGTCACGTTGCATGGACCCACACGTCCCGTCAGTTTCTGTTCCTGAGACCCTGGCACTTCCCTCCCCTTTGCTCCATCTCTGCTTCTCCTGCCAGCTCCCATACCTGCCTCTGTCTGGACACCGCTGCTGGTTGCCCCGCAGGCCTCCTTCTCACTTGTACCATGAACTTCCTCTCTCAAAACATCAGCCAGATCACATCACGTGTGGCCAGGCTTCAAGGGCTTTCCTTTGACCCAAGGAAAAGCCTGATCCCTCCCTCGCCCAGGGTTTCTCTGTCCAGCCGCCTCTCACCCTCTCTGTTCCCTGCCCACACCCGGCCAGCCTCCTGCGGGGCCAGCCCTGCACCCGTCACCTGACCATGTGATGGCTTGTTTCAGGAGGGCCTCTGCGTTCATCTGGATCTCAGCGGCATCCCCCAGAGCCGGGGACAGGGGCCCATGGAAACCAGACGCCCAGCACTGTCCCCACACCAGGCAATGGGCTGACACCTCCAGAGGCAGGAGACAGGGCTCAGACCACAGCCCGGTGCTTCTGGGTCCCTCCAGGGCTCTTTGGGAACACACTGCCTGCCACCCCCATGCATGTGGCAACTTAGGAACTCCCCACTGGTCCAGGGCAGAGGCCTGAAACCCCTCCCCATCCAGAAGCATGCAGGGAGAGGCTGCAGGTTTGGACCTTCAACGCACTGTTGACCCTATGCCCAAACACACACACACGATCACACACACACAAGCACACGCTCCCACACTCGATCACACGCACACAAGCACATGCTCTCACACACACCCCTGGCTACCCACCTGGGCGACAGTTTGAACAGTAAGTAGGTCAGGCTGCTCAGCAGGAGGAAGATGGACACAGCAACCAGGGTGCTGTCAGCCTGCCCCAGAGCAGGGACCAGGCGACCTGCGGCGAGAAGGACCAGGGCTGTGTCCCTCTGACTCGCCTGACAAGGCATCCAGACGAGCACCTAGGCCACAGGGAAAGTACGTGACAGGCCCTGGAGGTTTGTTTCATGCCTGCAAGAGCACCTTGGTGAGGCACCCACCCCCGGGCCTCGCCTTTTCCATCCACAGGGTCAACAGGGTCTGCAATCCTTCAGGACCTCCGTCCACGGGGTCAGCCAGGCCACCCTAAGCAGACGAGGCCACACCTGGCTCCATGGGCAGCAGCGGGGCCTGGGGCCACAGTCGCTCCCGGGAGACCCCTAAGCTGACCCTGTTGACCACCTCAGGGAGAGGGGGTAGGAGGGGGAAAGGTGGGACGCTCGGAGGCAGGCAGGGGCCCCACCCAGACCCCGGAGGCAGCGGCCATGGCAGCGCCCACCTCGTCTCGGAGGGGTGGCAAAGCAGGCAGGCTGGCTCCAGTCACTCCACACACCGTCGTATCGCTCCTCCTCTGCCACCTCGCCCTCTAGGGTGGCCATCTGGACACGCAGCCGGGCCTCATAGGCAGAACCGGGGTCCAACTCAGCGGCTTCAAGTTTGAGCCAGGTCACCCCAACGATGTGATCCTTGTGCCGAGCCCACTGGGGACAAGGACAGTCGGGAGGTGCTGGTGGTGAGACTGAGTCGTCAGCCCTCGAGGACACGCACACGGGCACACTGCACCTGTCCGCACGCGTACGTCCATTCACTTGCGTGCACACTCACCCACACAGGCAGGCCCTGTGAACACACACACACACACACACACTCTGCACTCACATAGCCTTGGCTCTGATCACTGCCTTCCTCGTAATTCCAAGGTGAGAGCACCCTGGGTGGGAAGAGCAGCGTCTCCTGCTGCTTCCAGGAGAGACGGGCCCCAGGGTGGGCGACCCAGCTTTACCTCCCAGGCTTCCTCCTGCCTCTTGAAGGCCAGCTCATAGCTGAGGAGCGTGGCCAGCGGCTCCAAGGCAGGACTGATGCTCCAGGTCAGGACACAGTGCTCAGAGCTGACGTTGCTCTGCAAGTCCGAGGGGGGGTCCAGCTTCACTGAAACAGTACAAAGCCACGTGAGGGTGTGTGGGTCAGCACGTCCAAGACTGGGGATCAGAAAGATTCCTGGGAAGGACGAGGGTGTGACCGAGGCCCTCTCAGAGCAAGGCCTCACTGGGAGACTGGTCCAGAGAAGGCCCAGGTGGGACGAGACAGCTATGACTTCCTCCAACCCGAGGCAGCGAAGGCGTGTCTCAAATCTAAGCAGCTGCTGCACGTTCTTCCTGGTGCGCCTGAAGTGCCTTTCAAGGGGCTCACGCCGCAGCTCCTGCCCCAACTCAAAGCCCTGCTCCTCCATCCTCCACCGAACCTGAGCCCCCCAGCAACAAGTGGGCCCACCCCCCGGGCCCCGGGCCCCACCTGCTGCAAGCCCCGGATCTGTCCGCAGGGACCGGGAGCACTGATTGGGTGGCGGGGGTTATGGGCGGTGGGCTCTGTGGTCAGGGGGTTCCCGGTCAACATGCCCGACCCAGGTCTCACCGTGTCTCCGGGGCAGATACTGTGGATCCACCAGGCTGACCTGCTCCTTCCCAGAGACGTGGCGGTGGAAGGTGATGGTGAAGTTGTCAGCAGGCACAAGGACCTCCTCGGGCGGCAGCTCCACGGTGCAAACGCCGGCCCAGAAGACACACTTGTGCTCGCTGCCCAGCGCGAGGTTGCTGGAAACGATGCGTGTGGGCACCAAGGGACCATGCCCCCACCCCAGCCCCCTGCCCACCCCGCCCTCCAGCCTCACCTGGTGAAGAGCAGCCAAGAGCCGGCTCCCTGGCCTGGCACTGGGCCAGGCCAGCGGCACTCAATCCTGAGGATGTTGTTATTGTAGCAGGTGAAAGCCCCAGGCCCTGGCCCTGGGAACAGTGACCATGGAAAGTCCATCGTGGCTGCCTCAGGGTAGGGGCAGGGTCAGGGGAGGGCCTAGCGCTGACCCCCTCTGATAGGGCAGGCCTGAGAGAAGGAGCCCCAAGGTGACCACGGCGGGGCTGGGTGCCCCGAGGGGACAGGTTTTGACCATGCACCCCGGGTGGGGCCAAAGCTCCAAATGGTCTGTGGAAGACCGGCACCAGCAGCCCAGACCCTGCCGCGCTCTGCACCCACACCCCCCTGCACCCTGAGCCAGCCCTTACCTCCTCTGTCCCCCAGGACAGGGACCCCCAGGCCGAACCAGGCGCAGAGCAGGAAGCAAGTGCCCGCCTCTCGCATCAGAACTTCGCTCTGCAAGGTCCAACCTGGAAAAGGCTGGGCTGAGGCGCCATGTAGAAAGCAGTCCCCCCCACGAGGTGGCACTGTGGGGGGGCGCTTCAAGCAAGTCACCACCTGCCCCCTCATCCCACCCCATGAAGGAAGCTGAGCACTGCAGGGGCGCAGCACCAGCAAGAGCTCAAGCTGAGGCCCCCCAGGTCGCTGGCCTCGGAATCAGCCACGTGTCCAGGTCTGTCCAGCAGGCAACGCTCCGAGCCTGGGCCCCAGGTCCCTCCCACAGGGGAGGCAGGGTTGGGGGAGCATGGTTGTGGACGACAACAGAAGGGCAGATCTACTGGAGCCCCTGGAGTCACACCTGGGCCGACTGTGCAAGCTCCCACCAGAGCTGTGAGAGGCGGGGCATGGTCCCTGGTCCCCGACCAGGAGCTGATCCCAGGGCTCTGCCCAGGACAGCAGAGGAAAGGCAGCGGGTGTCCACACGCCCGCCAGCACCTCCCACACTGTCTGCCACAGGTCTGTCCCGAGGAGCCCTACAGAGGACAGCACCCTGGGGCGGGGCTCCCGGTGCAGGGGGCTGTGTGCAATGAAGCACCTTGGGGTGAGCAGGCTGCTGACGCCCTGTCACCCCATTTTTGCAGCCCCAGATAGTATACTGATAGCTCCTTCGCAGGAAGCAGGGCCAGCCTGGTTATGCAAGCCTGATGGGTGATAAGGACTCAGAAAAGCAGCAGACAAGCACAGACCGCAGCACGGAAGAACTCAGAGCCCGCACCCACTCTCCCAGCAGCAGACGCCCTCCCCCACCCCCCACAGCCTCTTCATGGACCCACAGGACAGATCCCTGTCGGGTCAACAGGCAGGAAGACCTCACCCGCCCCTGGACTAAAGCATCACCTGCCACAAACCGCCAGGGCAGTCACGGGTGGAGGGAACCAGCTCTCAGGGAGCCTGAGACAGGGTGG
>CM035301.1:16127225-16158951 GCA_020226075.1 Hydropotes inermis | reverse complement strand
GGCACTTAGGACACAGGGGCACAGCTGCCACTGCAGGCAAGAGCTGGCCCAGGCCCCAGCGTGGTCAGCCATAGCCACAGCATGGAGGGACGACTGCATCTGTGAGACCTGGGCCAGCAGGGCCACAGGCTGCCTCAGGAGCATGGAGTGGGCAGCTCCTAGCTCAGCTGGCCCCCAGGTCAGGCACAAGGAGAACAGACCCACACAGGACACTCGTGCCAAGTGGCAGGCCTGGAGCCACCCCAGGGAGAGGCGGGCAGGGTAAGCAGCCCACGGCCATCTGCGGGGAGGCCCCACGTTCCCTCCGCTCAGCGCTCCCATCCACACCCAGCAAGTCGGGCGGGGCGGCGCCGTCACTCCGAACAGGGGAGCAGGCCGAGGGCCAGAGACCCCAGGCTGGCTGGATCAGGGGCACCGTCTCCGGGACCGGGCACACATTCCCCTAGTTTCTACACAAGCCTGCAAGCCTCCCCCTCCCTTGAGGCAGGGCTGCCCCATCCTTGACAGCAGACACTGGGCCAGGTGGGGTAGGAAGCCCAGCAGCTACTCCCTGGTCCTGGAAGAGGCGCCGGGATGGCCCCAGGGAAGCCCAGTCACACCCAGAGGAGACAGGTCGCGGAGCAGCTGCGAAGTAGTCCTGCGGGGGCTGGGCCGACATCCCCACCCAGCTTATCCCTTCCCACTTGGACACGGCCTTCAGCACACAGCGCTCCGGCCCCTTTTCCCAACCGTTTCCTCCCTGGTCTCGGCATCAAGGTCTGGCCAAATGACCACCAGCCCACAGCCCACCAGCCTGGCCTGCCATGAAGTCATAGGCTGCCATGCAGCTGGACCCCTGCCGGGACCTCCCAGGGTCGGCTCCCCCAGGCCTCACCAGGTGAGACGCCCGCAGGGCGGGGTTTATACATTGCACCACACCCTCCAGATTGGCTTCACCCACTTCCTGTTCCCTTTCACACAGTCTGTATTTTCTCATGGGGAAAGAGGGGTACCCCGCTACGTTCCCTGCCCATCCCAGAAGGTAGCAGATGCAGGGGGTGGGATAGAGGCTGTGGTTGAAATGACACTGGTCCACCACTGCCCTCGCTGCTGGGATGGGAGGAAGGAATCCAGAGGCTGGCTCCCGGGGCAGCTTGGACCCAGGGGAGGCGGGCCTGAGACTCAGGCAACCAACGGCAACCCAGCGCCCCACGGCAAATGGCCGAGGACCCTGCTGGGCAAGGGCAGGGAGGCCGGCCGGCAAGAAGGCGCACTCGCCATCTGTCCTGGGACGGCGGACCCGGACAGGCACCTGCCTCAGGGCAGTGGACGTCCCGGGACACAGAAAGGCCAGGCCAGAGTCAGGGCGAGGCGAGGGTGGGATGCAGGGGGCCTGGGGTGGACGGGGCCCAGAGAGCAGGAGCCAGGACAAAGGGCGGGGGGTGCTGAGGCTGGGAACGGGAGGGACAGAGGGCCTCGGGACGAGCCTCTCACTCTCCCCCCCATACCCCCGTCGCTGCCTTCCGTCCACGGTGTGGCTGGAAGGATGCGGACACCGGCCTGGGGTTCGACGGGGTGGGGCGCTCTGCTCCGCCGCACCCACCCGGCCCGCCAGCAGCCTGCACTGGACGTCCACAGTTCTGGCATCAGGCTCCCACAGGGCGTCTGAGTCATGCTGTGCCCTCCCACCTGCTCCCAACTGAAGAGACATCCCGACCCTCCCCCAGACCTGCCCTTGCCTGGAGAAAATGATGTTAACGCCTTGGGCCCCTGGGAGAGGGCTCTGGAACATTCGAGCACGAGCCCTCTTCCTCCCTGTCTTCTTAGTTGCGTAGCCCTCCTGGAAGCCTGCCCTCTCCTGCTGCCCTGCCCACAGGTCCCAGGGGGAGTCCACAGACTCCTCTTCAGACCTAAAGCCTCTCAAAGGCATGGGCGAGAGCAGGGGCTTTACCAGCCCCAGGACTGAACCCCGTCTCCACTCACAGTCGTCCGAGCTGAGGCCACCTGACCCTAGAATGCCCACGCGCTGCCCCCAAGAGGTCAGGAACGACCCTGGCCCTCACCCTACCACTAACTCCACCTGACGAGCTCAGCGCCCTCCCCTCTGCCCAGTGGCACCCACGATGCTTACAGGCCAGGCCAGGACACCCGCCACTCCCATAGCACATGTCTGTCGCCAGGACATGCCCGAGACAGGACAGAGTTGATGAACCAGGGTGGCCTCCCAAACGCCCTGCCGCCCTTCTGAATGTGGCCCTCACACTCCTCCTGAGCTCGGGGCTGGCAGGCCACCTGCCCCGTCCCCCAGAGTCCACGCTGACTTGAGCAGTAGAGAACCTCAGGCGATACTCACCTCTCCAGATGCAGCTGCCGGCGCCCATGGCAGGCGTGATGCTCCCGAGACCTGCAGGTGGCTTGTCAGCCGGCCGCCCCTGCACTTGCAGCAAAGTCCCTCTGCCTGATTCAGGAGATAACTGCACCGACCAGTGACGTGAGCCTTGCGCGGGAGGCTGACACAGGCCGCCCACATCTGAAACCACGAGCACAGAGCGCGGCGGCTGGCCTAAGGGGGGCGAGAGGGGACCAGCACCCACCATAAACCCCACCTTCCACCCCCAGGGACGGCAGGCTGCCACACATGGGCCTGGGTCCATCGATTGCTGGGTGAGCGAGGCTGCTCACTAAACTGGCTCAGAGGAGCGCCTGTCTCCCAGGCTGCCCAGGGTGCATCTCGGCAATCCCTGAGCACTGGGGTGGGTGGAGAGGGAGTCAAATCTAACAGTACTGCAGGCTGGCTTAAGGAAGGAAATAAAAGATGGGAGCCCGAGCCCCCGCCCCCGCCCCCGCCCCGTGGGAAGTCAGGCACAAGTCCCTCCAGACCATGTCTACATTCCAGCAAACACTCATTTAACGGCCTGCTCGTTGCTCAGCTCTTTTCAAACTCTTTTCAGAGAAGCACATAAAAACCTACCTCACACCTTTACTGGTGGTACAGACCATGGTTTAATAATCCTGTTGGTGGACAATTTCACTGTTGCCTACATCCGCTATTTCAATTTAATGGACACAGATGTATATATAATGGACATACAACACTGCATTATTTTCTGGTGTAAATACGCCATTTTAAATGAGTAATTCCAGGCCTGGATCTCTAATCACCAGGATGAGTGCTATACAAAAAAAAAAACAGGCTGGGGCAACCTGTCGGGCTTAAGACCTCAAAACATATGCTGCCAAGTGGCCCCCTCAGAAATACAGACTTCTGCTCCCATCAGACATGTAAGGATGCCTGCAGCCCTCACCAATTGCATTTGATAGCAGTCTTTTAAATCTTTGCCAATCTGATAGGCAAAGACGTTTCAGTGTTGTCTTAACTTGCACTTCCTTGGTTATCAGTAAAGATAAGCATCTTTTCAAAAACTTATTGACTGTACGTTCTTAGGGGTGCCAAATAAGGTTGCACTTTAGCGTGCCCCTGTGCCTGAGTTTACATATAATTGTGTTTTTATGTGTCTGTTCTGTGCATTAACCCAGCTGAGGGGAGATCTGGAGACACCAGAGCTGCAGCTCTCTGGAGTTGGGAGAAAGCAGTACCCACAGCAAGATGGCATCAGAGGCTCAAATCCATGACACACCTTAGGAATGACCAGAGACAAGATCATACTTCTAACAATTAAATGTTAATCAGCTTGGCCCCTTACACACTTTTATACTCACTGGTGCCATCCCTTCCCTAGTATCCTTATCAAGAGAGCTTCCTTCTCTCTCAGGCTAGAACTCACTCCCTTGAGACCAACAGACCACACACCACTTGAACACGACCCACAGGAGAGCATGCAGGCTACAGAGACAGGAGAGCATGTCAGAGACACTGAGGTGCGTAAAGAAGGCCACCTCCTCTGCCCAGCAAATGTTCTGATGCCACAGCCTGGCACCCCACCACCTCCTGTAACACACAGTTCAATTCAGTTGTTCAGTCGTGCCCAACCCTTTGTGACCCCATGGACTGCAGCACACTAGGCCTCCCTGTCCATCACCAACTCCCGAAGCTTACTCAAACTCATGTCCATTGAGTCGGTGATACCATCCAACCATCTCATCCTCTGTCATCCCCTTCTCCTCCTGCCTTCAATCCTTCCCACCTTTTCAAATGAGTCAGTTCTTCACATCAGCTGGCCAAAGTATTGGAGTTTCAGCTTCAGCATCAGTCCTTCCAATAAATATTCAGGACTGATGTCCTTTAGGATGGACTGAATGAGTCTCCTTGCAGTCCAAGGGACTCTCAAGAGTCTTCTCCAACACCACAGTTCAAAAGCATCAAATCGTTGGTGCTCAGCTTTCTTTACAGTCTAACTCTCACATCCATACATGACCACTGGAAAAACCATAGCTTTAACTGGACAGAACTTTGTAGGCAAAGTAATGTCTCTGCTTTTTAATATGCTCTCTAGGTTGGTCATAACACAGAGATATAAACAGAAAAGCAAATTCCGCAGATGGAGGGAAAACCTCAGACACAAAGACAATACAACCTGGGCCACTAAGTATCTCCCAAAACCCAGTCCCTTGAAAGATAGGCACAGAACAGCAAGCATCGCCGGTCAGACAGGCCCTAAGGATGGGACACATTGAGCTACATACATCCTCATACGTGATGAGGAAGACCAGCCACAGGGCAAGCCCGCCCCCCCGTTAAAAAACTTGTGAACTAAAACCAGTTAAAACAGAAAATGTGCAGGTGGTCCAGTGGTTAGGACTCTGCGCTTTCACTGCCCTGCGCCCAGGATCACTCTAGTCGGGGAACTGAGATCTCACGGGCTGCGCCTCAAGGCCATAGATAAATTTAATAAATAAAGAATAAGTTTGTATATTTTCAAATGGTTGGGGAAAAAATAATTACATGCCGCGTGGAATGACTATGAAATTTAAATGTCAGGGCCCACCTTCTGGAACACTGCCTGTGCGCTGTCTGCAGCTGCCCTCCTGCACAATGGCGGGGTACTGGTCACAGGGCTTTGAGCCCTGCCCTGCCCGCTCACGGCTCAGCAGAGATCGTACCAGCGTTTCGAGGCCACAGTGTTTCACAGCGCTTCTGCTGGCTTGCTTACACTGCACACCCGTCAAGTCACAGTAAGAAGACAGGGCTCCGAATGCCCTGTCTTTAAGGCGCAGGGTAGCTGTCGTGTCAGCAAGCTGGATGGCAGGAGTTTCGTGCAGCAACACAATGGTCGACATCACCAGGCTGAGCGCTCCTCTGGCATGAGTCTCAACACAAAGCAGAATTCCGTCACAAAAATAAAAATGAGGCAACGGAATTAAGTTTCCCAGGGACCCATCGTTAACCCAGGAAGGAAAGCCACTGAGGGTGACTTAACTGTGTCTGATCACAGAGCTGAGGAAGTGTGTCCAGACCAGATGCACTTAAGACCATCCGTTTTTGGTTAAGAACAGCTGTTCTGAAAGCTAAGGACACTGGAATCAACGACACGTGAATCAAAAATGAGGCAGATAAACTGAAGCGCCTTTCCTCGGCTCTCAATGGCTCCAAACGTCACTGGACCCGGCCCTCTGCTGCTTCGGCGAGGCATCGATGCCTCAACGCTGAGCGGGGAAGGGACTAAAGAACAAGCTTCTGGGCACAGATCAAGGGAGCAACTAGCAACTCACGTGGGAGCACTTGCAAAGCTGAGAAAACATGAGCACAGGAGACAGGCAGCTGGAACCTGCTGCCGGGTGAGCACAGGTGCAGCGAGAGGTCACACAGTTGTCAGCCTTGTGGAGAACACGTCCACAACCTGTAACTCGTCACTGCGTTGCTCACCGGCAAACACGCTGAGGACAACCTGTGTCTCTCACCACCGGCAGCTACTAACCCATCAGCAACGTCACAGTGCCCTGCATCTGCCCCCCGCCCTGAACCAGGGTGAGGAGACGCACATGTGCAACTTTAACAAGAAACATGAACTCTGTTACACAAAATGGTGTGCATTCATTTCATCAAGGGACTTGTGTAACAAACACCGCAGGGTTACATTCTGAGCTTCTCTGCAAAAGCTCGCTTCCTTGCGTATTTCTTGATTCTGACTCTTGACCCACAAAACCCAAAATACTGATTTTTTACAGAAAAAGTTGTGAACCCCCAAAATAGACCATTACCATCTTCGTTTTACAGAGGAGAAAATGAAAGAGGTTCAGCAACTGACAGGCAGGCAGGCTAACTTCACAGGGCGTGGCCTTCACCACTGACCAGGCTGCTCCCAAGAACAAGCGAAAACGAGAACAGACCCCTGAGGAAACATAACTGATGGCATAGGAAGACACTAAAGTAACACCCCAGGACAAACACACCTTTGCAAAAACAGTGCAAACTGTTCCGAAACAGAAACAGCTGCAGACAATGCACTCAGGATCTGGTCAACGCGTTCTAACAGGAAAATACACGTGCGGTCCATGATCTTTTCAAAAGAAGATTAATAATTTCTCGAAAAGTGGACTTCCCTAGTGGTCCAGGGGTTAACAATCTGCCTGCCAATGAAGGGGACGAGTTCAAACCCTGGTCCCGGAAGACCCCACGTGCCTGGGGCAACTGAGGCTGTGTGCCAGCACTGCTGAGGCCGGGCTCTAGAGTCCACGAGCCATGTACCCTAGAGCCCATGCTCTGCAACAAGAAGCCACCGCAACGAGAAGACTGTATGCAGACAAAAACAAATAAATAAAATTAAAATAATAAAAATAATAATTTCCTGAATTATACAAATTATATAAAACAAGAAGTTTCAAAAAAGTAAAACTCTGGGACTTTACTGGTGGTTAAGACTCCATGCTCTCAATACAGGGAGACAGGTTCTGTCCCTGGCTGGGGAACTAAGATCCTGCATGCTACACAACAGGACAAAAACGTAAAAGTAATAAAAAGTTGGAAAAAAGCAAGAATCTGTACAAAAGACTTAAATTTAAGTCCCATTATTTCATAAGTGAAACTTATTAAGCAATTTGGCACAGGGAACCATATTCAAAATCCTGTAATAAATCATAATGGAAAAACATACAAAAAAGAATATGTATACATATATGAATACATGTACACTCGTGTGTATGTGTCTATATATATATATGTACATATGATTATTATGCTGTACACCAGACACTACGACAACACTGCAAGTAACTATAAAGTGAAAGTCGCTCAGTCATGTCCAACTCATTGCAATCCCGTGGACTATACAGTCCATGAATTCTCCAGGCCACAATACTGGAGTGGGTGGCCGTTCCCTTCTCCAGGGGATCTTCCCAACCCAGGGACTGAACCCAGATCTCCCACATTGCAGGCAGATTCTTTACCAGCTGAGCCACAAGGGAAGTAAACTATAATTCAACAAAATAAAGAGAAAGATTTGGAAGCAATTAAATTTGAGGCCCTGAGCAAGAAACAAATCTGTCAATAACCAAAATACTGCCCCTGTGAGCCTAGAGTGTCCTTTTTCTCTTTAGAGTAGAAAGATGGACATAGAAAGTATTAAAAAACATACAACATAATAAACGTACTGCAATTCTAAGAAAAAAAATACAAGTAATAAATAGAAATCCACAGCAATTCTACAACCAGTTTGGCTCTAAATATAGCAGTTG
Organism: Hydropotes inermis; assembly: GCA_020226075.1. Taxonomy (NCBI): domain Eukaryota; kingdom Metazoa; phylum Chordata; class Mammalia; order Artiodactyla; family Cervidae; genus Hydropotes; species Hydropotes inermis. The sequence goes on along the minus strand of CM035301.1, from coordinate 16,151,340 downwards.
GTTTTGGGTTTAACGTTTGATGTCTACTTCTTAAGGCATTTAAAACACTGAGAAGATGATAACAAGACTGTTAACTTTAATTAAATATTCAGGATAAATTTTGATTAAATAAGTTTGCAATTAACGCAATTAACAGTTAAATACTGAGGGGCATCTAATGTACTAAACTAATAAGATTTACTTCATTAGTTGTACAAACAATGTAAATATTAAAGGGTGTTGGCTGATGGTAGGAGAATATCAATTGCCCAACAAACATAAAAGAGGAAGAACAGGACCTTAAACAGGAGACACTCAGTTATGGATACTCCTGTCCACACACAGCATGGCCAGAATTTGGACATCCTGTACATCAAGGAGTTAATCTGCTGACTGAGAGGCAGGCTATACTTCCTGACCCCCTGGGCAGCCACCCTTAAAAGGTCAGCTTTCCACCACACCAGCCAAGACCCTCAGGACACACGGTTCACACTCGCAGCTGGGAATACACCCTGGGCAGTAAAGCACGCAGACGCTGACGCAGCTGGGCCGTCCTGGCCTCAGTCCCGCCATCGGTGTCCACACTGAGCATTGCAGCACTTATAGAAGGTGGTCATGGGCTCATCTGCAGAGCGGGTCTGAAGCTGCATGAAATAGGCTCGAGGATGTTCACACTTGGGACACGGCTCTGGCAACAAGAAAAACAAACAGTGACCCACACTTACTAAAGAAAACAAACGATGCTCATGATCAACGTGCTTGTTAGAAGTGGACGTTTCGTGAAACACAGCAGCAGACACTCCCCAGCTCGACTGGTATCCCTTGCCTGGGGTGCCCTGCAAGGTGTTCCTGCAAGGGGGTGTCATTCCCACTGTGCTCTAACAACTGAGGGAAGGAGACCTGTGATCATGATTGTACTTTTTTCTTTTTTAATTTTACTTTCACTGAGATTTCAATTCAAGAACCCTGCTCTTGATGAAAACTCTTTCATTCACTCAGACACCATTTTGGTGAATAATTCACCTCCCAGTGACAAATTCTGCTCATACGAGATTTTTAACAGAGCAGATCTGGGTGGTCCTCTCTGGGGTAAAAAGACAGTCCTAATCACACTAAGCTCCTCCTCCTCTCTGGACTGGTCCTGTCTAGGGCTCTCTTTCCTTCCTTAGTCACATCTGTTGCTATCAGAAATGAATCAAGACTCAAATACTTACTTTACAGAATATTTAGGGAAGTTTAATACTCTATCTTTGACTTTAAAAAAAAAAAAACTATATTAGAACAAAATCCTTAGACTGATTTTTTAATTACTCCAATCAGCATCAATATGAGGTCACCCTGAGACTCTAACTCAGGTCTGAATTACTCCAAAGCTTGTGCCAAGACTGTTTGCATAACAAATACATTAGAGAAGAAAATAATTCCTAGTCTCAGAAGCCCACTTGATACATCACAGACTCTGCTATGCAGTGGCACAGCCAGCGGCCTCATCCTTACCCACAGCTCTGAAATAGAAAAGGTTTTCCCTCTCACCTGCAGTAGAGTCAACATTCTCCCAGGCAGCTGCTCCACCAAGCACATCATCCACTTCTTTCAGCTTTGGATACTTCCGATTTGTTACCTAACAAACAACAAAGAGCAGTGACCCTCTTGTTCTCCCACCTCTACAATACTGAAATAAGGGAACCAAAGACAGCTAAGGCCAAAGTGAAGCAGCTGGCGGGATGGCCCAGCCACTCTTCCCAGACAGAGGTTTTTCTAACTATTTTCCAAGTTTTAACAGCCAGCCTTGAAATGTTACCCTTCACAATTTGAGGCTCTAAACGTCCCACAACACAGCTACATGGTGGAGCAGTATATAAACATTAAGAATGAGATAACACCAGCGTGCTCTACTTCTAAAAATTATTAAAGGTGTTCTTGAAGGAAAGACGCATTATCGGTGGAAAGTAGAGTTATAACACAGTACGTATCGTTCCGTAATGAACAGCCAATACATTCCAGATGTTCAGACTAGAACGTAAGAGTGAACAAAAACTGAAAAACGCCTGCCCTCCTACAGCCTATACCCTAGTGTTAACAAACAAGGCGCACAAGTAAATTATAAACCGCAATGGAAGACAAATGAGTCATATTTAAAAAATATAAGATTAGAAGAGCGAGGTGGAGAAAGAGGCTGCAATTTTAAATAATCCTTCGGGTAAAAACACGAGCGACGAGTGACACGGGTACCGAGGGGAAGAGCGACCCGGGCGCAAAAGCGCTGCACAGGCCCCGGGAGCTGCGCGTGGCGGGCGAAAAGCCTGGGGCGGCCGGCAGGGCCCGCAGGACGCCGATCCAGGCGGGGAAGGAGGCGGGGAAGGCCCCGGTCGCGCGGGCGCCTGGCGAGAGCGTCGGCCTCCGCGCTGCGAGCGCCCACCTTGCGCGTGACGTTGTGCACGTAGGGGCAGGTGTTGCAGGCGAAGCGGTGGCAGCGCTGCCCCTCCTCGACGATCAGCCCGTTCCCGCAGCCCGGGCAGAAGAGCAGCATGGCCGCCACCCGCCCGGCGCTCCCGGCAGAGCCCGCGGCAGCGCCGAGCCGGCGTTCCGAGCGCCCATTGGTTCCCGCCCCGCCCTGCCAGCCCACCAATAATCACGCCGCCTCCCCGCCCCCAGGGAGGGCAGAGGCGGGCCGGCTCCCAGTAGCTCATCTCTCACTGGTCCTCCATTGGCCCCGCCCACCGACGCCGCGGAGGCGGGGCTACAGTGGCCGTCCCGGCGCGTCCGCGCCAGCCTCTGCCGGGCGGAGCGGCTGTTGGGAACCCGGCGCCCTGGAGGAGCCGCGGGTTGCTGCGCGGCCGGAGCCGCAGGACGACGAGGAGGATGAGGAGGAGGCGCTGCCGCACTCCGAGGCGGTGGACGTGTTCCAGGAGGGCCTGGCCATGGTTGTGCAGGACCCGCTGCTCTGCGACCTTCCGATCCAGGTACGCGAGGGCCGCGTCGTTCCCCCGGGCGGGGGTCGGGGCGCGGACGGACCCTGGGGCCTGGGATTTGCAGCCTCGGCCTCGGGAAGGCGTTTCCGAGCGTGGCGGAGCGTCTAGGCTCCTGCCGGACCTGGAGGCGAGCGAGGCTCTGGCCTCGGGCGCGGAATTTAAAGGGGCACTGAAAAACCGACTAGTTAGGACTCTTGACATGTCAGCAGTGTTTTAAAAAACAACCTAAAGTTGGTGTGCAGAAGCCTGGGGTAAACAAAAATAATGTAATTTTCAAGTAAAAAATAAAAGATCAATGTTTCCCAGTTTTCCTTTCTCCTCAGATTTCAGGAAGTTTCTGCCTAACTTTATAAACGCTGTCATCTTGTCTGCCTTTGTTGTTTAGGGTGGTGAAGAGAGCTCACACCTCCATCCTTGATCTTTTCCAGGTTACTTTAGAAGAGGTTAATTCCCAAATAGCATTAGAATACGGCCAAGCAATGACAGTCCGAGTGTGCAAGATGGATGGAGAAGTTATGCGTAAGTGCTGCCCTCCCCCCTCAGGCCGAGCAGTCTGAACCTTCACACGAGAGGATGTTAACAGGGCTGGTGGGTGGAAACTCCGGGCTGTGCCCAGGGCTGGTGGGCACATCCACACCTGCCCAGACTTGAGCCTTGGCAAGTAACAGGATTCAACAGAGCTTCTGGGCTCTCCTCTTGCCACCTGACGCTGGGGATCTTCTCCCGCTTGTGCAGCTGTGGTTGTGGTCCAGAACGCCACAGTCCTGGACCTGAAGAAGGCCATCCAGAGATACGTGCAGCTCAGGCAGGAGCGCGAGGGAGGCATTCAGCACATCAGCTGGTGAGTGGAGCCTCGGCTCCTCCCTCAGCCCTTCCTGGGAGATGGGGAGGACGTGCTGGACACAAACGAGCCTTTTCATCTCCTGGGCTTTGCTCAGGATGCAACCTAGAGCATCGAGCGCCCTGTCCCGAGCCTTTAAAAAGGGCAGGTGCTCCTGTGTCTCCGGGCCCTGCCCCAACTGCTCCTCCTCTGCATTACCACACAGGCAGCTGGGTAGCTGCACATGAGGACACCTTAGGGCGTGCCCAGTGTGTCTGGACATGGCTTCCCTGGTTAGGGGAGCTGCTGCCGGCTCCTCGCCTGAGTGCGCTCAGCCTCCTGAATCACCCTGCTTGTGGTTTACTGAATTCCCATCTGTAGGTCCTACGTGTGGAGGACATACCACTTGACCTCCGCGGGAGAGAAGCTCACAGAAGACCGGAAGAAACTCCGAGAGTAAGTTCAGGCTCCGTCTTGAGCTACAGGGAGCTGTGTGATCTGTGGCCCTCTTGTTCCCCAGGCTCTGCCATAGGGCCGGGGTTTCCTCCAGAGGCTCTTAAGAAAGGAGGGGTCTTAAATCCATTCCTGGGGAGTGTGTGAGACCAGGAGAGTCCCTGACTGGACTGAGGCTGTCATGCAAGGAACTCCCTGGAGGCCTCCCTGCCCAGAGGACAGGAGGCAGAGGAGCTGTGGCAGTTCAGGCTGCAGAGCTAGGAGAGAGGGTTACGAGTGTGCGTGGCGGGGGAGCATGGCCCTGCCCCCTCCTCACCTCCCCAACACCACGCTCTTCCCGCCTTGCCTCTCTCATCCCGCACAAGCCTCGGAAGAGGAGTCACAGATGGCCCTTCTGTAGGCTGGACTCTGTGCCTGTCCTTCTCTTTCAGTTACGGTATCCGGAATCGAGATGAGGTGTCTTTCATCAAAAAGCTGAGACAGAAATGAATCTCCAAACTTGGACAGCTCTGTGTGCGGGCAGCTGAGCTCTTCCCTGGCAGAAGGAAGCCTTGGGCCACTGTGCCCTGTCCCCAGACAGGTGGGAGAGAGCCTGACCCCAGCTGGACTCTCTGGACTCTCAAGTGAACCCTGATCCCAGGGCTATGGGCCTGGCCCTGTGTACAGAATAAACCCTGTTTGCTTTGAGGTTTGGAAAGTCATGTCCCCACGGGGGGGCACAGGTGGGGACCCTGCCGGCGGTCACACTGTCAGGATGCTGTACCTGAGCCCTTGGCCACCCCACTCCCCAAGCCATACACACCTGTCCTGTCATCTCTGCAGCGAGGAGGGAGTAAAAGCAGAGTGCTGGCTCTGTCTCTACTTGTGGGAAACAAGGGTGTATAAGCCCGGCTTGGTCAGGGCTTCCAGCTTCAGCCCGTGGGTGCCTGGCTCCTGGAAAGGGATGTGGCCTGGCTGCTGTGGGCTGCTTCCAGGTGTGCGTGGGGAGTATGATATTCCTGGGCCCTTGTCCGTTTGTCACCTACCAGTCACTCTAAAGAAGGGGGATAGGGTGTGTGCACCTGGCCAAGGACTTCCCTGGGAGGTGTACCTGACATGAATGCCCTGTTCTGGGAACTTGTGGGTGGGAGGCCTGGGGCCCGAAGGACGTCCTTCCACAGCACCCAGCCGGAAACCAGAAAGGAGGTGGCAGGTCTGGTTGAGTTAGTGGCAGCTAAAACGCTCCCGGTCTGTTTATTGGCCACATGAGGTGGTCGTCGGAAGGCTAGTTAGAAGGTAATCTCGGGAACTAGTGTGATAAATGCCCGGAAGCACAAGGGTTCAACAGCAGTGAACACGGCAAAGTGTGTGGGAAGCAGGGCTCCTGGGCAGAGTCCTGAGCCACAGGCCCGGCTCCAGCCGTGGGCACACAGCCCCGCGCCCGCCGGCTCAGTGGAGCTGAGCGTCCAGCTCGTACTTCTCACAGAACTTGTCGGTGAAGGGGATGCAGGTGAGGAACTCACACCACTCGCAGCGGATGGGGTAGAAGTAGAAGAGGACCACCAGGCCAGCCAGCAGGCCCAGGAAGACCAGCTGAAAGATGATGATCTGGAAGCGCTTGCGGTACAGGTCGAACCTGCCGAAGCTGATGTAGGGCAGGAAGGCAAAGGAGAGGAAGAGGCCACTGATGAAGCCTGAGATGTGGGCGAAGTTGTCGATCCAGGGCAGCAGGCCGAAGGTGAAGAGGAAGAGCACCACAGCCAGCAGCTTGAAGAAGGCGCGCCAGGGCCGCGCCAGAATCTGCCAGCTCTGGAAGAGCTCCACGAAGAGGCAGGCCAGGATGCCAAACTGCGAGCCGGCAGGGCCCACCTGGTGGTACAGGAGACCGTGAGCCAGTGGGCGGAAGCTGGCTGCCTGCCCCCCTCCCTTGGCCCAGAGTGGATCGGGACGGGAGCCCCAGGCGGGATGGGGCATGGCAGGGATGTGGGTCTGCTGGGCAGCATATGGGGCAGGTGGCCTTACCTCAGCCCGGTACGGCAGGAAGATGGCGCTAGCCAGGTTACCAGTGACGCCGCTGAGCAGGTAGATGATGGCGATGCGGTGCCAGCCTGCCAGCTTCTCCAGGTCCCGCAGGACAGTCATCTGGAAGCAGACGGACACCAGGCAGTGCAGGACCCTGTGGGGAGGAGGCAGCAAGGAGTGCTCACCAGCTAGCCCTGGGGTCCCAAGGACCCCCCCCCAGCCCCCACAGCCCACGTGGTGTCACTTGCCCAGCGTGCAGGAAGAGGGACAGCCACAGGCGGTAGAACTGGTCTGGCACCTCGGGGTTGAGGAAGGGCAGGAGCCCACACACGTCGTCCATGCAGTGCACCTGTGCAGAGGGACCGTGAGCGCCCGCCGCCGCCCGCCACGGCCGCAACAGGGGAGGGGCCCTCCCCAGAGGCCTACCTGGGAGCAGAGTGTGGCCTCCTCGTGGAAGTAACCCCTCATGAAGTCACAGTACTCCCGGGAGGTGATCTCACACCTAGAAGGTCAGGCCAGAGCTGGGAGGACTCCCAGGCTCAGGTTTTGGCCCCACTCGCCCACCTTGTTGGCCTGGATAGGTCCGGCCCCTTCCTCACCCCAAGCCCCCTGTGATCCTGGGTCATTTTGGACTGGATACAGGAGCAGGCCTCAGCCCCAGGGCGACGCTGTGCCCAGGACCAGGGCACCCCTACCTGCCCTTGGTGCCGATGCAGCAGGGCCGGCCCGTGATGACACAGTCCATGTGCGGGTGGTTGGTATGGTTCCCAGCACTGTTTTTGGTGCAGATCTGGGTCACAAATGGGGATGAGTTGGGTCAAGGTCACCCCTAACCTTGGGCCCCACACCACGCTTGGCTGGAGCAGAGATGGACAGGCTCCTAGGGTAGGAGACGGGCCCCTGTTGGCCTCAAGCAGGTCACAAACCCTGGGCCTCAGGGCATCTGTCAAATTGGCATCATGTCATTTGACTTAAGGCTCAACCTGGTTCTGCTTAGAGAGGGAGGCTGTAGTGGATGGACCGGGTGACTGAAGGCCATCTGAAAACGTGGTGGTCCCTCGGGGGAGACCTCTGGCATCACTGATGGATGAGGTGTGGATTCCTCCCTGACACAGTAAGGTGACTCCCGAACAACCCCTCCACACCAGCTCACCGGCCACTTGGTGATGTCATCTGGCCACTCATGGGGGTCCTCAGAAGAAGGCTCATCACACACCCTGCACAAGCCCAGGATGTGGTCAGACCTCGCTCTGTGCCCTTGGCTCAGCACCCTCCCGCCCTACTGGACAATAAGAGCAACTACACCTCCCTCCACCGCCACCCCCACTCCCAACAGAGACACGGACGAACGAAGGTAGGGGTCGCAGCAGGACTGACCTGGGATCCTGGTGGCAGACAGAGCCGTAACGCCTCTTTTGGCCAGCAAGGTCTGGGGCACTGGGATGCAGGGGCCACTTCACCCACACTGCCAGCGTGGACTGTGGGAGGACACATGCTCAGCCCTGGTCAGAGCCCACCATCCCACTGTCTCCAGGAGGCCAGGATCAGAGACCCTGAGCTCCTCCCTCTGGCTCTACACACCGGCGTGCCCCGCAGCCCCACCATGAATTGCACTCAGGAAACTGCTCGCATGTTGGGAGATTGCTGTAAGTTCAACAGCATAGCTCCTATTTGCTTGAAAACACAGAAACCACCGGTGCCCAAAATTAGGCAACTGGTACACACTGGGAGCTCCACATAAGATGATAAAAACTTGGATGAAACTTTAAAATTTAGTGAGAAAAGTAAGGCAAAAGTTATGACACGTGCCCAAAAGCAAGATGGACGTTTTTGGGAAGGCCACACCCCAATTAAAAACATGCAGAATTCCCTGGTGGCACAGTGGTTAGGACTTGGTACTTTCACTGCCAGGGCCTGGGTTGGATCCCTCGTCCAGAAACTACGATCCCCCAAGCCCTGCCGGTCAGCCATTTAAAAAAATAACAATAAAATTAAAGACACACAGTCTGCAGGGGGAGCAGCAGGAGATGGAGGAGGGATGGGATAAGAAGGAAAGACGGAGGCGAGGGGCCTTGCACAGACGGCTGGCATCGTGTGCTGAGAAACAGGCTTTTAGGACAACTCAACCAGCTCTGCCGGAAATCCCAAGGAAACAAGACAAGGCGCAGACAAGGGTGCGAACTGAGTTGCGGGCGGGTACTCACCGAGCACTCCTCCTCCGAGGTCTGCACACAGCCCGACCGGTCGTTACGCACGCAGCAGGCCGAGTGCTTCTCGCGCTCGCGCGCAGCATGGATGAAACTATGCACCTGAGGGTCCTGGCGCATGCACGGCGAGAACTTGGCACCCAGGTGAATGAGGGCCTCCTGCGGGGAGGACACCGGCAGCTGCAGCTGGGCCTCGGGGAGTCCAGGGCCCCGCCCCGCCCCACCGGGCCCCGCCCCGCCCCACCGGGCCCCGCCCCCAACGGCCCCGCCCTCACCTCATCGGGCCCCGCCCCGCCCTGCCCCGCCCTCACCGAGCTGGGCCCGATCCAGAAGTTCTCCTGTTGCACGTACTTGACATTTTCGTAAACCCCACGGTTGCGCAGCACCTGGGAGGTGGAAAGAAAGATAAGACAGAGCTCGGTTGCGCCCCCTCCCGTGGGGTGGGCGGGAGGGAGTCCAGACTTCGCAGGGCGGAGCCGGGAGGGCACCCGGAGGGCACCGGGGCTCACCGAGTCTACGGTCTCGTGCTGTGAGAAGCCCACGGGCGCCACGCCATAGATGCACACGGCTAGAATGGTGACGAGCGAGTGCACGAAGGTGAGCCAGTAGGTGAAGAAGGGCCTGCGGGGCAAAGCGTCAGCAGAGGCGCCATCCCCAACCCGGGGCGCCCGCGCCCACCTGGAGCCTTGCCTGCCCTAAACCCCTCCCCTCGTGGCCTACCTGTGGTCGTCCATGTCCTCGATCTGGCGTTTGACATAGCTGTCGATTCGCTTGCGGTAAGTGCGGTTGGTTAGCCGGCCCACCATGCCCAGCCCATACGGCCGCTTCTCCCTGGCAAACAACTTGCGCACCGGCATCGCGATGCGCTGGCCCCGCCGCTGCCCCGCCGTGCTCACCACCTCCTGCCGCAGCCGCACCTTGGGCTGCGGGGCCGCTGCACCGCCCTCCTTCTGCTTGCGCCAGCCACGTTCCAGGGGCCTGGGGAGGGGGGCACTGTCACCGCCAGCCCCAGAGCGCCCACACGCTGCAGTCCATCCCCGGCGGGGCCAGGACGACCCTCCGAGTCTGTCCTGCTCCCATGTGCGACAGGCTGAAGTCAGCCCGAAGCAGAAGCAGAGCGGCCTGAGCCACTCCCGGGACGGCAGGCAGGTGGGGGTCAGACCTACATCTGCGAGTATTGACGCTACCTCCTCGCCCGCTGGATCCTCTCCAGGCTGTGGGCTCTGGGACGGCCATCCTCTTCCAGGGATGAGCAGCCCAATTTGAAGAGTGCCCAGCCCTGGGGCCCCCAAACCTAGTTACCAAGCTGTGTTCCCAGTCCACGAGATGACCCCCTCGGAGGATCCCCTTGGGCCTCATGCGTTTGAGCAACTGCTCCTGACAGCCGGGAGGTGTTTCCCCCACGGAACTCGCCAGGAGGCACTCACAGCATCAGATGGCTGCGCTCCAGCTCGCTGCGGTCCAGGGCACCGCCCGTGAGGTCCACCTGCTCTGGGGCTCTCTCCCAGTCTTTAAGCGCTGCCTCCGATGGGGACTCGAACACCTCGTCTGGGTAAGTGGACAGCTCCTCGTGGAGGACACCTTCCTGAGCAAATACGCACGGTCAGCGTGGGAGGCTTAGGCAGAGGGGTCAGGGTGATCGCGCCAGGCTCTTACCCGGGCAAAGAAGGACGTGTCCAGCTCATCAGGGAAGTCAGCCGTGTCCTCTTCCAGGAAGCTGGCAGGAGTGAAGCTTCGGCGCTGGGCGCGGCGTAACGTGCCATCCCTAACCGAGCGACCCTGCCAGCGAGGGAGTAAGCGCGCAGCTCCATGCAACCAACCCGCCCCCAAACCCCACCTGGGCCCCTGCACCCACCTTCACCAGCGCAGCAGCTGCCCGGAAACTCATCTTGGCCACCGACTCGCGCTTGCGCCGCCGCGGGAGCCGGTTGAAACCGGAGCGGGAGCTGGAGAAGGAGCAGAGGGAGGCGGCACCCGGCGTGACGGGCGTGTGCGGGGCGCTCGGGCCGTCGGCGGCATCATCCGCCAAGCGGAAGGCCCGGCCCCGGGCCAGGGGGTCTATGATCTGGAGGAGGGGAGGAGATGCCGGAGTTGGGGCTGGGTCTGGCCAAGGGGTCTCCTTCCCCACCCTAGACCCCACTGTGGAGAACACAGCTGCTGCTCAACGCCCCCACCCAGCGGGCCCCTGGACAGCTGAGTGGGTTTGGCCCGAGCACAGTGCGCCCAGGGCCGCCTCTCCGCCTGTGTTTGTGTTACAGTGCTGTCCATCCCGCGATGCTCCCCGTCCAGACGCTGGCCAAGGTTCAGTCCCAGGTCCCTGTCCTCCCTCAGCAGCTCCTCATCCCAGAGAGCACCTTAGGAGCCTTTACAGGAGCAGCCGACCACCATCTGAATCCAGGAGCTCCCAGGGACCGCCTTTGTTCGGGCTGACTGTGTCCCCGGCCCCGCCCAGAGGAGCTGCATGAGGGGCCCGTGGGAGGGCGTACCTTCTGCATGCCCAGCTGGCACGGCCCCACATACAGAGGAGGCGGCGTCTCGGTGCTGGTCAGCGACACGTTGTCCTGGCTGGGCAGGTCTAGCTCCCGGATGACCTGGGGCTTCAGCTTCCCGTAGCGCTGGCTGCAGTGGCGGATGCTCTTGCGCTGCCACTTCTGGGTGCTGTCACTGTCCTTACTCACTCCAAACCAGTCGGCCGTGCCCCTGCCGGGGGAGGGGGTCAGCGAGGGCACCCGGCTGTCCCCGCCCCTGGCCCGGGCCTCAGAGGCGCTCCCCCTGGGCATGCCTGCCGCAGGCCTCCAGACCCTCCAGGGGCCCAGGTGGGCTGTGGCTGATCAAGGGGAGAAGAGGGTTCCAGCCCTGGCCACCCCCGCACAGTCAGCCAACTCCAAACTGCCACCAGCACCAGAGACGGCAGGCCTGGGTGAAACGGGTGAGTGTTTCACACACGCCCTCACGCCATCCTTGAGGCTGGACAGAGGTCAGAGTTCAGCCAGATGGAGCGTGGCCACGAGCAGCAGCTGGGCTGGCATACAGTAGGACCCAGGAAGTGGGTGCTGCAGCCCAGGGCAGGCTGCCCACAGCCCTCGGACATGCAAGCAGAAACGCTGCTGCACCTGCCGTCAGGAGCCCTGGGGACAACAGCAACGCTGCCAGCTCCAGGAGCCCACAAGCCATGCTCACGCTCACGGATGCCAACACACGCCCTGCCCACGGTACCTGAGCAGGGACCGAGAGAGACGGGCACTGCGGGAGGGCACTGCGGGAGGGCCCTGCGGGCAGCAGGGGGCCCGACGGGGGCAGAGTGTGGACGCACAGGGAGCATACCCGGCGGCTGTCCGGGGCCAGAGCGTTGGGTGGGGAGACAGAGAGGAGAGAGCAGGTGCTGGGGGCAGAGAAAGGGGCAGGCGACGGCAGCCGGCCCCAGAGCAGGGGAGCAGGGATGCAGGGGCAGGATTGAGAAGGCCCCCGCCCCGCTCCCAGCCCCAGGCCTGAAGGGACCCTGTGTGCTGCCTCTGCCCCAGGGCCCCGCCTGCCCCGAGCAGCCAGGACAGCCCAGTACCTGCGGATGGTCTGCGTGATGGACATCTGGCGCTGCAGCGCCGGCCGCCGGGGCTCCTGGTGGGGCGAAGGGACACGGGCGGGCTCGGCCGGCATGCTCACGCTCCGCAGGAATGTCTGGCGTCTCAAGGGCTGGGCAACGGGGTCCTGGTGAGGGCAGTGGACGGGCTGGACCTGCAGCCCCCGCTGCCCAGGGCCTACCTGCAGGAAGCTGGGCTCCTCTGCTGCCGGGGGCACCACGGCCGGGATGTCCAGTTTCAGCCACGGCGGCTTCTTGTGCTGCAGGCTGCTGCTGCTGTCCCTGCGGGCCTCGCCCATGGTTCAGGCAGACTAGGCGGGCCTGGGGGCATGGTGTGTTACTCAGTAACAGTGTGAGAGGAAATGCCAGCGGCCCAGGGGTTAGGACACAGCACTTTAATACCGCCATGGGCCTGGGTTCAATCTCAGGTCAGGGAACGGAGATCCCAAAGCCATGCGGCATGGCCAAAACACAACACGGACAGGTCTCTGGTTCTGCAGGCCCAGGCCCGGGAGGAGGGAGGGTCAGTGATAAACAGAAGAGATGGCCCCAGCACAGCTCAGCACCCACACGCTCACTGCCTGTCTCTGACATCTCAAGACACGGCCAGGCACACACTGGGTCCCCAGACGATACACATTCATGTGACAAACAGTTCAGGACCCACTATGAGCCACTCACAGGTGCTCAGGACTCATTGGTGGAGAAACAAATCCAAAACAAAGTTCCTACTTTGTGCTGGAGCAGGAGTCCAGACAGACAGGGAGCCCACATGGATATACACTGCACTAAAGGTTGCAAAGTGTGACGAGGATAAAACAGCACATGACAGCTGCCTGCCCGGGGAAGGCTGTGAAGCAGAGCCTTTTACTGTGACGTAAGAGGAAGCCTTACATCAGAGTAAAGACTCTCAGCGTGATCCAGAGAGCACAGCCACAGGCAGGCTGCTGCCCACCCAGGGGATGGCCGGGCAGAAGCGCGAGGAAGTGCAGGGGCTGAGGAGCCAGCCTGGTCTGTACACAGGGCGAATCCCTGGGTGGCCTTCAGTATCCTAGCCACCATGACAGCCGCTCCAGAGACGGAAGGCCCACTGTGTCCACAACAGGGTGCAGGGGCCCTCCCTCTCTCTGAGGAGGGACCACCTGGTTTCCCAGAGGCCGAGGGTTCCGACAGCCAGGTGCTGCATGCGTGCCAAGCCGCTGTGGTGTCTGACTCTTTGTGACCCTATGGACTGTAAGGGGCCAGGTTCCTCCTTCCGTGGGATTCTCCAGGCATACTGTGGGTTGCTGTGCCCTCCTCTTGGGAATCTTCCCAACCCAGGAACTGAACCCACGCCTCTTAAATCTCCTTCACTGGCAGGGGGGTTCTCTACCACTAGCACCAGCTGGGAAGCCCCGGGACCTCCTGAAAACCACCTACTGGAAGCGCCGCTGTCGCCACCAGGGGGCGCCACACACCAAGAAACGTCCACAAAGCAGCTCCCGTGGGGCTCAGACCACACAGAATCTGCACAAGGCAGGGGGCCAGGGTTCGAACCCTGGGTGGGGAAGATCCCCTGGAGAAGGAAACGGCTACCCACTTCAGTCTTCGTGCCTGGAGAATTTTTCTATCGATAGAGGAACCTGGCAGGCTACAGTCCATGGAGTTGCAAAGGATCAGACACGACTGAGCGCCTAACACTTGGACTCACTTGCACTTTGCTCAGCGCCACCCTAAGCCCCTACAAAGACCAAAACTAGTGGAGGTGATGGAACTCCAGCTGAGCCATTTCAAACCCTAAAAAATGATGCCGTTAAAGTGCTGTGCTCAATATGCCAACAAATTTGGAAAACTCAGCAGTGGCCAAGGACTGGAAAAGGTCAGCTTTCATTCCAATCCCAAAGAAAGGCAGTGCCAAAGAATGTTCCAAGTGAAAGTCCCTCAATCGTGGCCAACTCTTTGTGACTCCATGAACTATACAGTCCATGGAATTCTCCAGGCCAGAATACTGGAGTGGGTAGCCTTTCCCTTCTCCAGGAGATCCTCCCAACCCAGGGATCAAACCCAGGTCTTCTGCATTGCAGGCAGATTGTTTACCAGCTGAGCCACAAGGTAAGCCCAAGAATATTGGAGTGGGTAGCCTATCCCTTCTCCAGTGGATCTCCCTGACCTAGGAATCAAACCAGGGTCTACTGCATTGCAGACAGATTCTTTACCAACTGAGCTAACTACCTCACAGCTGCACTTATTTCATATGCTAGCAAAGTAATGCTCAAAATTCTCCAAGATAGGCTTCAACAGTACATGAACCAAGAACTTCCAGATGTTCAAGCTGGATTTAGAAAAGGCAGAGGAACCAGAGAGCAAACTGCCAACATCCTCTGGATCATTGAAAAACCAAGAGAGTTCCAGAAAAACATCTACTTCTGCTTTATTGACTATGCCAAAGCCTTTGACTGTGTGGATCACCACAAACTGTGGAAAATTCTTCAAGTGATGGGAATACCAGACTACCTTACCCGCCTCCTGAGAAATCTCTATGCAGGTCAAGAAGCAACAGTTAGAACTGGACATGGAACAACAGACTGGTTCCAAATTGGGAAAAGAGTACGTCAAGGCTGTATATTGTCATCCTGGTATTTTAACATATATGCAGAGTACATTATGCAAAATGCCAAGCTGGATGAATCACAAGCTGGAATCAAAATTGCTGAGAAATATTAATAACCTCAGATATGCAGATGACACCAAGCTTATGGCAGAAAGCCAAGAGGAACTAAAGAGCCTCTTGATGAAAGTGAAAGAAGATGGTGAAAAAGTTGGCTTAAAACTCAGCATTCAAAAAACAAACATCATGGCATCTGGTCCCATCACTTCATGGCAAATAGATGGGGGAAACAATGGAAACAGTGACAGACTTTCTTTTCTTGGGCTCCAAAATCACTGCAGATGGCGACTGCAGCCATGAAATTAAAAGATGCTTGCTCCTTGGAAGAAAAGCTATGACAAACCTAGACAGCATATTAAAAAGCAGACACTACTTTGCTGACAAAGATCCATCTAGTCATCCAGTAGTCATGTATGGATATGAGGGTTGGACCATAAAGAAAGCTGAACGCCGAAGAATTGATGCTTTTGAACTGTGGTGTTGGAGAAGATTCTTGAGAACCCCTTGGAGAACCCCTGCAAAGAGATCCAACCAGTCCATCCTAAAGGAAATCAGTCCTGAATATTCATTGAAAAGACTGATGCTGAAGCTGAAACTTTGGCCACCTGATGTGAAGAACTGACTCAGAAAAGACCCTGATGCTGGGAAAGATTGAAGGCAGGAGGAGAAGGGGATGACAGACGATGAGATGGTTGGATGGCATCACCGATTCAATGGACATGAGTTTGAACAAGCTCCAGGAGTTGGTGGAGGACAAGGAAGCCTGGCATGTTGCAGTTCAAGGGGGTCGCAAAGAGTCGGACATGACTGAGAGACTGAACTGAACTGAGCCTAAGCCCCATTCCCCTGGGCACAGGGGCAGGGCCCAGGACCCAGAGCTGAGGGGTTGATGTGGTCCACCCCAGCCCAGCCATGGGACTATGAGGCAGCAGCCACATAAGCAGGGCTCCTTGGCACTTACTTCCCTCTTCACAAAATGGCACTTTTCGAGCAGGTCTGCTTCCCTGGCCCCAGAGAAGAACCACAGGGCCTGGAAACACTCTACACATGGACATTACCAGTTGGGAAACATCGAAATCAGACTAATTATGTTCTTTGCAGCCAAAGACAGAGAAGCTCTATACAGTCAGCAAAAACAAGACCTGGAATTGACTGTGGCTCAGATCATGAGCTCCTTATTGCAAAATTCAGGCTTAAATTAAAGAAAGCAGGGAAAACCACTAGGCCATTCAAATATGACATAAATCAAATCCCTTATGATTAAACAGTGGAAGTGACAAACAGATTCGAGGGATTATATCTGATAGATTGCCTGAAGAACTATGGACGGAGGTTTGTAACATTGTACAGAAGGTTGTAATCAAAACCATCCCAAAGAAAAAGTAATGCATGAAGGCAAAGTGGTTGTCTGAGAAAAGTATATAGAAAAAATAGCTAAGTAACGAAGAGAAGTGAAAGGCAAGCAAGACAGGGAAAGATATACCCACCAGAATGCAGACCTCCAAAGAACAGCACGGAGAGATAAGAAAGCAATGCAAAAAAATAGAGGATAACAGTAGAATGGGAAAGACTAGAGATCACTCCAAGAAAACTGGAGATATCAAGACGACATTTCATGCAAGGATGGGCACAATAAAGGAGAGAAACAACAAGGACCTAACAGAAGAAGAGATTAAGAAGAGGTGGCAAGAATACACAGAAGAGCTGTACAAAAAAGGTCTTGGTGACCCAGATAATCATGATGGTGTGGTCACTCACCTACAGCCAGACATCTTGGAATGTGAAGTCAAGCGGGCTTAAGGGAGCATCACTACCAACAAAGTTAGTGGAGGTGATGGAATTCCAGCTGAGCTATTTAAAATCCTCAAAGATATGCTATGAAAGTGTACCACACAATATGCCAGCAAATTTGGAAAACTGAGCAATGGCCACAGGACCAGAAAAGGTCAGTTTTCATTCCAATCCCAAAGAAGAGCAATGCCAAAGAAGGTTCAGATTACCATACAACTGGCTCATTTTGCATGATAGCAAGGTAATACTCAAAATCCTTCAAGCTAGGCTTCAACAGTATGGGAACTTCCAGATGTACAAGATGGATTTTTAAAAGGCAGAGGAACCAGAAATCAAATTGCCAACACCCATTGGATCATAGAGAAAGCAAGGGAACCCCAGAAAAACATCTACTTCTCTTTCACTGACTACACTAAAGCCTTTGTGTGGATCACAACAAACTGGAAAATTCTTAAGAGAAAGGAATACCAGACCACCTTACCTGCCTCCTGAGGCAGGTCAAGTGGCAACAGACCTGGGCATGGAACACAAGTCTGATTCAAAACTGGGAAAGAAGAACGTCAAGGTTGCATACTGTCACCCAGCTAATTTAACTTATACGCAGAGTATATCATGCAAAATGCTGGGATGGATGAATCACAAGCTGGAATCAAGATTTCCAGGAGAAATATCAATAACCTCAGATATGCAGATGACACCATCCTTATGGCAGAAAGCCAAGAAGAACTAAAGAGCTTCTTGATGAAAGTGAAAGATGAGAGTGAAAAAGCTGACTTAAAATTCAACATTCAAAAAAGTTGAACATTCATGGCATCCAGTCCCATCACTTCATGGCAAACAGAAGGGGGAAAAGTGGAAATAGTGACAGACTTTATTTACTTGGGCTCCAAAATCACTGTGGACAGTGACTGCAGCTGCGAAATTAAAAGATGCTTGCTCCTTGGAAGGAAAGCTATGACCAACCTAGACAGCATATTAAAAATCAGACATCACTTTGCCAACAAAGGTCCATCTAGTCAAAGCTATGGTTTTTCCAGTGGTCATGTATGGATGTGAGAGTTGGACCATAAAGAAGCTTGAGCACTAAAGAATTGATGCTTTTGAACTGTGGTGTTGGAGAAGTCTCTTGAGAGTCCCTTGAACTACAAGGAGAGGCAACTGGTCCATCCCAAAGGAAATCAGTCCTGAATATTCATTGGAAGAACAGATGCTGAAGCTGAAACTCCAATACTTTGGCCACCTGACGGGAAGAGCCAACTCACTGGAAAAGACCCTGATGCTGGGAAAGACTGAAGGAAAGAGGAGAAGGGGTTGACAGAGGATGAGACAGCTGGATGGCATCATTGACTCAATAGATACGAATTTCAGCAAACTCCAAGAGACAGTGAAGGACACGGAGGCCTGGCATGCTGCAGTCACAAAGAGTCATGACTTAGCAACTCAGCAACAACAACAAGCAGAGAGGGTCCTCGCGCAACGAGGCCACGGGGAGCAGGGGCGTTGTGGAGACTCTCATTTTCTCAGCCTCTCAAAGCACCCCGGACCCTGACAGATTCTGACCTGCGGGGCCTGCAGCTCATGCACCGAGGTCACGAGACACAGCCTCTACTTCTGAGCCTCCCCCTCAACTGCCTGGAGAGACACAGAGAGGAGACTTTACACATAGCGACAGGCCTAGGAAGGGACCCTGGCCTTACCCAAGGTCACATAACTAGAGATGCAGCTGCTACTGGCTCTGCACAGACCAGGGGAGGGACCCTGCTCGGAGCCTCCACCAGCTCGCTATGGACCTGAAGGCGGGTCTGACATGAAGGCATCTTGACTGAGAACTGGGTTCCTCTGGGGTCTGAACCAGGAGACCAACTCTCAACGTCCAACTCACACCACCACCCAGCCCAGAGTTGCACAGCTGTGGCCAAGCAGGCCACAAGTCAGCATCCTGGGAGATGGTATCCTCGTCATCCACCAGCCCCCTTCCACAGATCCAGGAGACTGTGAGCTGCCCTGTAGGCAGGACACTGGTTTTGAGCACCAGTGATGGAATCTCAGACAGTGCTAGGCACGTTGGGAAGACAGAAGGAGCTCAGAAGCTGCAGGGCTGGGACAACACCCTGGGTCACCTCCTGAGCCGTGACTGGGCCGGGGCTGCCAGCTGGAGACCCGGGCAATCGGACCGCTCAGATGGTGCTTTGGACTGCTCAGATGGTGCTGCGCCCCTGGGGCCTTGTGGGGAGGGGCAGACAGGATGGGGCCCCTCAGCATTTCAGGTGGAAGCCCTGGTGTCCCACCACCCAACCCCACGCCTCACATAGCCTCATATGCTCCTGGTGAGGCTACTGCAAGGTCCAGAGAGGAACCCGCAGGCAGGGTGCTGGGGACTGACCCCTGCAGAAGCTTCCACACACACACACCCAGAACGTCTAGGTGCCACAAGATGGTCCTCCACTCAGGAGAGTCAGAAGCCCCTGCCCCGCTGATGGGCGCACCACCACCCACACCTGTGACCCTCCAAGGCCCCTCCTCACAGCCGGCTCCCCCAGGACACACATTCTGCCCACGGGGTCACCCTGCCAGGGCCTGGATCCCCCTGGCTTGGTCGGGAGCACAGCCACACATGTGCTTCCCGTCCTGCCACAGCAGACCCACAGTGCCCAGGGCAGGCCTGCTCCAGAGCCACGGCTCAGTGGCCACCAGGCATCTCAGAGTGTGGGCTAAGAGGGGCCAGGCCCCATGAGGTGGGGTGACGGGAACTTCCTGAAGATGCCCCTTCACTGGGGCCTGGGAGGAGGTGGGATGGGGCGGGGGGCACAGCGAGGAGCCAGGCACCCCCTGCCCCCACCAGCCAGGGCCAGCAGACACAGAAGCCACTCACAAGAAAGGCTCCAGCTCCCTCCTGGACACACAGACCTCCAGGTGCCCAGCCCCACCCCCAGCACCCGCCGCATCTGGGGCTGAGGGTAGACGGTGCTCCGGATGCCACACGGCTCCTTGCACCCGGAGCTGCGGGTTTTCAGCCTGACCCGCCCTGTGTGACCCGTCCCCCCCGCCCCCCTCAACCCATGCCAAACTCTGGACCTCAAGCGGGTGGGGTTCACAGGCAGGGTTGGGAGTGGCTCCAGAGTGGGCCCCAAGGGTGTGGGGGAGGGACAGGCCCAGGCCGGACAAAGAGTCTGGGCTGGAAGGGGGCACAGCACCCGCCCAGAGGAGACAGTGGCTCAGTGTCTGGGTCTCCCTGGGCACACAGGGGGCTCTTGTTCCTAGACGGCCCCTGGGGGGTCTCCCAGCAGCACCCCCCTCTGCTGCCCCCAACACAGGGAGAGACCTCAGCCCAGGGAGGGCCTGCCTGCCACGGTCACGGCATCTGACTCACACCAGCGACACTCACGGCCGCCCCCTCGGGCCCAGACCCACCAGGGACTCCCAGACAGGCCAAAGGAAGCGCGGGGAGGGACGGCACATCAACAGCAGCTCAGGCGCAGAGGCGATGCTTGGGGGGCTGGGGGCCACCACCAGGGCCACTGGAAGCAGGAACCAGCAAGGCAGAGGGCTAACGGGAGGGGGCAGGCCCCCAAGGAGCAGCTGCGGCTGTTCTGGCAATGACCCCCGGAGGTCCTGGGCAGGGGCCCAGGAGGACCCGGGAAGTAGGAGACAGAGTGGGAGCCTGGCCTGAGACAGGGTCCTGACCCAGCTCCCTCTGCCACCTGTAACCCTGAGCGAGCCTGAACCTTCCCCTCTCAAATCCAGATACCACAGCAGAGCCTGGGACACACAGGCGCTCAAGAAGCAGCAGCTGATTCAGAAACGGCTCTGCCTGCCAGTGCAGGAGACAAGGGTTCGATCCCTGACCCGGGAAGACCACACGTGCCGTGGAGCAATTAAGTCCACGAGCCGCAGCTTCTGAAGAGCCCATGCTCCGCAAGAAGAGCAGGCACCACAGTGAGAAGCCCGTGCACGCTGACGAGAGAGTGCCCCCACAGGCCGCGACTAGTGAAGAGCCCACGCAGCAACACAGGCAAAAATAAACAAACAACTGTATTTTTTAAAAAACACGCTGGACCTAAAAAGAATATAATACTGTAAGTCATCTATAAAAGTGAAAGTGAAGTCGTGTCCGACTCTGCGACCCCATGGACTGCAGCCCACCAGGCTCCTCCGTCCATGGGATTCTCCAGGCAGGAGTACTGGAGTAGGTTGCCATTTCCTCCTCCAGGGGATCTTCCCAATCCAGGGATCAAACCCGGGTCTCCCGCATTGCGGGCAGACAGGGCCACCAGGGAAGCCCTTAAGTTATCTGTACTTCAATTAAAAAAGAAAGAAAGGAGGAGACTAGTGACGCCTGCCGGCTGTGGGGAGCTCCCTGAGGAGAGCCCAAGAGCAGAGCATATCAGAGGGACAACCTGGGTGATACCCTTCAGAGGGGCTTGGTTTGGGAAGGTGTAGCCAAGAAGCAGGAGGAGATGGGGGAGAGGTTCTTGCCCACCCAGGCCTGGACAGGCCACAGCTGGATTAAAGCTGGGGCCTTTGCTTCTGCACTGAGGCCTGCCCTGCACGCCTGGAGGACAACACTGACCAGGGGCATCCGGAGGCCAAGTGGGTGGCCTGGCCTCGGGACCAGAACCACAAGCTTGGGGCTGACCCTGCCCCAGGGACCACCAGCCACCAAGGTCAGCTGCAGCAAATGGCCCCAACCCAGGACACCCGCCCCAACGTGACCCCAGGACACCCGCCCCGACCTGACCCCAGCTCACCTGAGTGTGGTCACAGGAGGGGCCAGCTCCTCTGACCTCCCACTGTGGGTCCTGATCTTTGACCCTCAGTGTCCCGTTTGACCCAGAGTCTGATGCCCAGCCCCAGGTCTCCCTTGGGAGTTTTGACTCTGGTCCTCCACCACGTGCTACTCTGGCAAAGCGGAAATGAGCCAGCTCCCCTGAGCCTCTTGACCTCGTCTGTTTCCTGCATCTTGTTGGGAATGACCCTGGGCAGGCCCTCACGCTCCTCACCCCCAGCCAGTGACCCTCCACTTTTCTGTGGAAGATATGAGATTCAGAAGGGAGCAGGGCAAACCTGAGACCTGGCCCTTGGCTCGCTCGGTGCCCTGTGCCATTTCTAGGAGGAAAACGGATCCCTGCGCCCCAGGCACCCATAACATCTGTCACTCCAGATGAACCTGTAGGGCGCCAGCCAGAACCACAGGAGACTCCCTGCTTTAGAAGCTCTGAAAGGACTGCCCTGCGAGGGTGACGTGGGAAAGGGGGCGTGGCCCTAAGACCAGGCGCTGCCCGAAGGCTCGGCAGACACAGATGGCCCGGGGGTCACTGGCCACCAATTAAAGCCTATGACCCGACTGGGCCTAACAGGGCGGACACACCCTGGGATCAGGAAGCACCAGGCTCAGAAGGGTCAGGGGACCCGTCCGTGCCACACGGCCAGCTCCAGGTAGGGCAGGGACTTCGCTATAACAGGTTCTGGGTGTGACAATCTGGGATCTAACTGGACCTCGGGAGTCATGCTGCAAGCCTGCCTCAAGCTGTGGAGTGGAAAGACCCATACCCCATCAACAGGCCTGGACAGAGGACAGACGAGTAGCCTATCACCAGTCAGAAGCCCCAGAAGTGCTCCTGACCAGCCCCACAATGTGCCCCCAGTGCCCACACAGCCTCGGGCTCAGCGGCCCTGCCCAGGACACTGCGGCTGGGGGACAGCACCCTCAAGGCCACCAGAGGAAACGCCACCCCCAAACTCTACTACTGGAACAGAAAAGGCTTCAGCCGGCAGAAGCCTGGCACACCTGCCTCAAACCTGACTCTGGCTAGCCCCGCTGACCTGTCACAACCCCTGCAGAGGTCCTCTGTGTCCAGCTTACAGATCAGGAAACTGAGGCTCAGAGAGGCCAGTCACCACCTGCAGTCACCCAGCCTCCAGGCGGTTCAAAGCCTTGGACCATGTCTGCCCAGGAGCTGGGGAGGGGGCCATGGCCCCCCGGGGAGGGCAGACCATCTGGGATCCTCAGGCTGGGGAGGGCCAATAGCCCCTCTGAGACTCCCATGCCACCCAGAGCATTTCAACTCAGGGAGAAGGGAGCCACCCTCACCCAACCCAGAAAACAGGCAGCCGCTAAGGAATCCGATCCTTGGGCTGAAAGTAGATCCTGTCACAGGAACCGGAGCTGCGGAGGGGTGGGCAGGCAAGGGGAGCCCCTCATATCTGGGGAGACGAGTTACAGGAGGTGCCCTGAGCAACCCCTTGAGTCCAGAGACCCTGAGGGGGGCCCTGGAAGGCAGGCACGACCTGGGTGATCCCTCTGAACAACGGGGTCCCCTGGACTATGCACTGCCAAGGGCAACGGTTTGCCGGCTGTCCCGCAAATGCTGGACAGGGAGTGCTCTCACTGCAGTGCTCCAGGTCTGGGCCCTCGGTGAGCGCTCTGGGAGGGAGCCTGGGGCCCCGGCACCTTTCATCCAGGGTCACCCCACTACAAGCCCTACTAAGTAGCCCCTGCTTTTCTCAAGGAAAAGAACCCAGCTTGCCCAAAATAACCCAGTGGCAGGGGCTCAGCCTCAGGGAGCCCTTGGGCCCTGGCCACCCGCTGGGTCATCCTAACCTCTGGGTGGGGGCTAAGGGGGCTGGGGCTGGCCCCACCAGAGTGGGGATAACCCAGCATCTAGCTGGGCCAAACCTGAAAAGCCAGTTTCATCCTTGAATCTCGTCTGCCAGGAAGTCCCCAGTGGGGGTTGGGGGACCTTTCCCAGCACAGGGCTAGGGCCTCCAGATCCAGACCTCGCTCACCTAGATACACAGACACACACCCCCAAACTGTGCCCCCACGAGGAGGAACTCTGGTCAGGGGCAGGTGGGCCCCCAGCAGGGCGGGCAGACAGGCCCCCCAACGCAGGGTCCTGAGCACCTGGGGTCCAGCCATCTCCCCAGCCAGAAGGCCTGCTTCCGGGCACCAGATAGTGGCCGCAGGCTCAAGCCCTGGCCTGCTTCTCTTGGCCACTGCGCACACGGTTCGGAAGATGTCCCGCAGCCTCCAGTGCTGAGAGGCAGGATTGTGAAGCTGAAGGTGGGTCAGTCCCTCCCCACACCCCCAGCTTCACAGCTACTGCTGTTGCGGAAGTTATTCCCATCCCGAGGGAGGACGGCTGGGACAGCGACGATCCGCAGAAGTCCTACCCAGAAGTCCCACCCTCCGAGCTGGAGTTTCGACTTGAGACACCACCCACTGGTGGAGGCCGGGCAGGAAAGCGTAAAGGGCGGGGGGAGGGTACAGCCCAGAGGCGCCTGGGGACACCCCGGACCCTCAGCTGTCGGGCGGGGGCTGGAGCCGAGCTGTCCGGCTGGGTCAGGCCGCCGCCTGGACGCGCTAATTCGGCCACAGGCTATTTTTGCAGCCCGCCGAGTTAGGAATCCGGGGCTGGGCCGCCTCTTCCTCGCGCGGCTCGGGAAACTCCGGGCAGGAAAGTCCGGCCGTCTCGGGCGGAGACTCCTCGAAGCCGGGACGCGGCCAGCCTCCCGCCGCCCTGAGAGGCTCCGGCGGCGGAGGGCTGGGGACCTGCCCCGGCGCGGCGGACGCCGTCTCGGGACCCGCCCGGCCCGCGTCCCGCGTGCAGCCCCGCCCGGCGCGCTCACTCACCGCTGCCGCCAGCGCCGGGGGTCCCGGGGGTCCTG
>CM035301.1:16069384-16126825 GCA_020226075.1 Hydropotes inermis | reverse complement strand
TGAGCGCTGCGGGGAGGGGCAGCCGCCGCCGGCCCGAGGGCGCCCGCGCCGAGTCCCCGCCCGCCCGTCCGGCCCGCCCGTCCGCCGGGGAATGCCATGGAGCGAGGGGCGTGCGCGCCGGGGGCGGGCCCGGCTGAAGGGGGCGGCCGCGTGACTCAGGGCTCAGGAATGCGCGCCGCCCGCCCGGCCAGAACCACCTCCTCCGGGAGGGCGGCGGGGACACCTCTGGCTGGGGGTCTAAAGCGCCTTGGTCAGAGCGGGAGGACCTGGTGGCCCAGCTGGACCGAATCTGTTGGTCCATTAACCCGCTCCCGGGCCGGAGTGAGTCCTGACCCTAGCAGATGCTTTGCCTTGTGTTTGCAGAGTGGAGAGTCCAGGAGACAGCCCTATATCTACAGGGACCTAAACCCCCAGCCTCCTCCAAGGCCCAGCTGCCAAGTCTCTCCAGCTCCCTCCCAGCCTCACTCGCACACACATACCCCTACTTTCATGCACTTACACACACACGCTCTGCTTCTGTAACTCAGCTTGCCTCTTGTATAGTCTAGATCACCTAGATCAGCTAGTTTTGGGGAAAATGGAAACGTCCAATTATAGAAACTAAAACATCTCACTCACCCTTGCCCCTTCCTTTGCAATTGTCTAGCCCCTGTAACCTTAACTATGCTTGTCTGTGTAAATGGCAGGCAGCCCCCCACTCCCTCCCCACCAGTATCCAACAGACTACAGAACGCAGACCGGGAATCGGGACCGATAAAGGAACTACACACCCAACAGTCACAGCTCAGAGCTCGTGTGCTAACTCCTCTGGGCCCGAGGCGGAATAAACCCAAGTTCTCCAACTCTCCGAGCGTCGCTTGGTTTCTCGAAAGCTAGTTTCTACAGCATACCCACTCACACTCATGTTTGCCCCCGTGTTCCTTCACCCACGGCTGTTTATGTAGACTCCCATACCCACACCTACGCATACACAACTGTAAACACTTCCATGCTCACTCACACACTTACACAGGTGAACAGACCACTGATGCCTTACACTCAGCTGCACTCAAACCAAAGGCAGGACGGAAGCAGTGACCTCCTCCCGGCCCCGTGCTCCCCGCCCACTGGAGCCTGGCTCCCCCAGCAGGCGCCCCTGGTCGGGCTGGAGCCCCACAGCAGAGGCGGCAGCACGCGCTGCGTGCTCTGCCTGTCTTAGAGCTCACCCGCCAGCGGGGGGCCCATCTCTGCCACCCTGAGCTGGACGCAAGGTGGCCCGCTGGCTGAGGCTGCTGGAGGGAGTCTGCCGGCATCCCTCTGTCCTGACACAACCACCAGAGACAGACCCCAGAACGGGCCCGGCTAACCAGGAGCTGTGCGTGGAAGAGGGGCACAGGCTAGCTTGGAAGCAAACCCGGGACCAGGGGTCCTGAAGACCCTCCCACTGGGTGCAGATTCCTGAGGCACACGGGGCCCAGCCCCTCCAGCCTCAGAGGCCCCGTGTGTCCTCAGGGGCCCTTTGCTGGCCTGGGACCAGGAGGCAGTGGTCCTCCCTGAACAGAGGAGCTGCCACGGTCAGGTCAGGAAGCTAAGCCCAGGGCACGGCTTCAGAAGGCGCCCTGGTCCTTGGCCACACAGAAAATAAAGTGGACGAGTAGACGTTGGGTCACTGGAGCCTGGGAGAGGGACAGAACCCTCTGCCTGCCCGTCGACACTGCAGGACGGGACAGCACGGTGTCTGCACACTCTGAGTCATTTGTGAACTCGGGGAAATCAACACAAGTCTTGGGTTGAGGGAGACAATGAAAGCTTCGGAGGGGCTACAGGAGGGTCCTTCGGGGGGGGGGGGGTGACCCAAGAGCCTTGGCTGCACCACCTCCGCGTCCGTGCAAGACTCCCAGCCAGAGACAGGACAGTCTCTCCATGCCAGGCATTCCCTACCCTGCCAGGAGTAAGCCTGCCCTGTCCACCTCGATGTCCAGCCTGGCTGCCAGGGCTGGAGCTGGTGGTGTCCTCTCTGGAGTCCAGTGCTTGGGCTCACCTCCAGCACTTGCCAAGGCCGGGCGTCCAGTCTGACAGGTCTTCAGCGGGTGCTACAGGGCATCCAGAACCCCTCCGTGACCCAGACTCTCGCTCCTAGCAGCCAGGAGCTTGGCCAGAGCAGGCCCTGAGCCGGGCCTGGGCCCACTTCCCAGTCCCTCCCACCACAGCACTCCCACCCCAGCCAGCACCAGCTCGGCCCGTCCTCCGTGGGTGCAAGCTGCCTTCCCGGAGAGGGTGGCCTCCTCCTGCTTCCTTTGGGCTGCCTCCATGGGCCCCTCCCTGTCACCACGCCCATGAGACCCCAAGAAGCCTCTGCTGCAGACCCTTGCCCCTAACAGGAGTGGCTGCCACATCCACTCTGGCAGGCGACCCCAGGAGTCCGCAAGTTCTCAGCCCACCAGGCCTCCTGAGCAGGACCCTGACGCCAGGACAGTGTGAGCAGAGGCCCGGACCCCGGCCACAGGGACACATGCACCCAGCCTCACTACCCCATGCTCTGACAGAGGCACGCCTGACATGGAGGCCCAGCTCCCCATCCCTCTTTCATTTTTTCTAAGGCCCTGGAAGGAGGAATTCACTGCAACGGTCTCAAATGTGTGCTGGTGATGGGATGGGCCGGTGTCTGAACCACTCCCTGCCTGCAGATGGCACTCTAGGACCCAAGGGGGTGGGGGCCCAACCACTGAGAGGCATCCCTACCAGCCACCGGGGAATTAGCTCAGCAGGCCTGAACTTTGGGGGCCTGGATGAGCTCAGGACCAGCCCCTGGCTATCTGGGGAGGAGGCAGCAGTGGGCCAGGCCAGCCAGTGGCCTGAAGTCACTAGCTATTTGAAGCAGCTGCCCCTGGCAAAGGGGCCCTGAGCACCTGGCCCCCCAGGGATCAGCATTGGCAGCACAGCCCCAGGAAGGGGAGACACAGCCGGGGGCTGCCTGCATGCCCCGGACCAATCGGCCACAGAGGCCCTCGCCCGAGGCGGCCCTGCTGCAGCTTCAGGGACAGTGCATCCCCTTTGGCAGCGTTAGCTGCCCCCACACAGAGAGAAGGCCCACGAGCAGTGTGCTGGGTGGGAGCTCATGGAGCCGCTGTCCTTTCAAGGCTCAGAGACCGCCATTCCCTCCAGGGCGCAGGGCAGTTCCCCGGGGCACCAACCCCTCTCAGAGCACTGAGGGCTTCCTTCAAGGAGCCTCTCCCAGCCCAGCAGGCAGGCACATGGGGGACAGAGAAGGCCCTAGTCTCCTCCTCCTCCCAAGCACCCGCTTCTCACCCCAGCCAGCCCACTGCCCGCCCTGTAGGCCACAGTGGGAACACGCAGCCCACCACCTCACCACTTCCTGCCTGCGGTGGAGCCTCAGACCACAAAGCAGGAAGTGGGGGGCCAGAGGGGGGGGGAGGCGCAGGCGGGAGGGGGCAGAGGTTGTGCAAGGCCCTGCACTTGGGCTGAACATCTGGAGAAGGGGCTGCTGGCTCCAGCCCGTCTCCTCCCTCTGGGCTGCCCTCCAAAACTCTCTTCAAGTTGGGGATAAGACGCCCTGAAGGAATGTGTGAACTCCTGAGATTTCTACAAGGTCCACGCACCATTTGTAAAATTGAAATGAAAACGAATCCAAAACAGCAGCCACCACCGTGCCCCTGGCCCCCCCGGGGGATGGGCCCAACTGTGGCCTCAGTTTGCCTCAGGGAAGGGGGAGGGAGGCTGGGCACACAGGAAGGCCGGAAGGGGGAGGCATTGTTCGGGCAGAAAGGCTGCAGCGGGTGAGGAGGAAAGAAGGGTGGGAGTCACATCCAGGCCTGCCTCACAAGTTCACACTGACGACACATTGCCCAGCCCCGGAAGGAAGCTGCCCTTGGTGCCACACACAGCTGAGTGGCTTCCAGCAGGCGCTGCAAGGCTGCCCCTCCCTCCGCAGGAAGTCCCCGTGGGGGCCCTGGGAGGTAGGGGTGCACAGCTGGGCCCTGGCCTGGGCCTGCGCTGGAGCTGAGCCCCTGGGCTGGTCTGAGGAGAAGGAGGAGGAGCTGGAGACCAGGGCTCTCCCAGCTGGACTTGCCGACCAGGCGCCATGTGCATCCCGGCGGCCACAGGCCCTGGTACCTCCTCCCACCCCCACACCATCCTTTGCCCAGCTGCTCCCCAAGGCCCCGTGGGTACCCCTCACAGGGCCAGGGTGACCCAGTGAGAGAGCTTAGGACATGCTCCAGGGCAGAGCTGTTCCCGACGTGGCCCCAAAGGGCACTGATGCACCTCACAGGGCCCCCAGCCGCTGCCCTGCAGGAAGGGTGGTCAGGGGTCTCCACAGCCCTCCTGCTGGCCTCACTCCACTCCAGCCCGCTCACCCCCAGAACTGTGCAGGCTCCTCTCAGCCTCCTTAGGTGGTGGGAGGGCTGGGGGTCCCACTGCCGAGGCAGTGTCCTGGGACCCACCCGTAAGTGTTGGGGGTGGGGGCACTTCCAGAAAGGCCTGGGTCCACCTCCTGGACAAAGTCTTCCTGGCCCACTCCCTCATCCAATCTGTCCTCTCCACCCAAATGCCCCCTAGGTAATGCGCATCCGCAGTCCAGGAAGGCTGTCTCAAGGACCAGGGCTCCCATGCCCCCTCCCTCAGGCGCACTCCACGTGCACCCCAAAACCACCACACCTCCAGCCGGGGCCCAGTCAAGGTCAAGGCTCCTAAGAGAGCAGGCCTTTTGGAGGTCTGACCACCAGCTGGTGGAGGAGTGCGTCCTGCGGCTGCGGCGGGGGAGGGTGGGGCAGGGTGCAAGTGTGGCGGGCATGCCACTGGGAGAGGTGAGGAGCCCGGGGCTCCCCTTCATCCCAGCTGCCTGCTCCCCCTCACACCGCAAGCGTTCCAGCAGCCGCGGGCTTCGTCCAAGATGGGAGGTGGGGCGCCAGGCAGGGGCGCCAGCGGGAAACGCGGGTCCCCAGGCCGGCCTCCACCCCCGCCGAGGCGGACCAGTGCCTGCCCCCGCCCCGCCCCCCCCCCCCCCCCCCCCCCCCCCCCAGCTTTCCGCCCTCCTCCGCGCAGGCGCCGGCTCCACCCCCGGGCCGGGCGGTGCTTCCGGGTGGGCTTCCGGGTGGGCCCCTGGGTGGGCTCCGCGCCGGCGGGTCCTCACCCCTGGAGCCGCGGCGGAGCCGCCGGATGCCTACGCGTCGCGGGGCCCAGGTGAGTGCGCGCCCCAGGAGCGTGTCCCTCCCAGGGCGCACAGCCGAAGGACAGGCTCTGGGCTGAGACCCTCCCCGGAGTCACAGCCCCTCCGCGGTGAGCCCTGAGCGGGAGCCAGTAACGTGCCCCCGGGCCGCCCCTCTATGTGTGGTCTCTAGATGAGCCCTGCCGGCGGGGTCGGACCCGCTCGGCCGCCTCATTTGTCAGCAGCAGAGTCGAGGCCCAGCCCGAGGCCTCCAGGAAGGAGAGACCGAGCCCGGTTGCCTGGTTACGTGCTGGGCACACGGCCCGGCTCACACGGCCCCTGCCCGGAGCCCGCCTGCCGCAGACGTGACCCGAGAGGCTACTTCCGCACACCGCTCCCTCCAGTGCGTGTCCCAGACGGATAAACACTCTCCCTGTAACTGACCCTGTTCGCCCAGGTTTTGACGGAGGGCTGGCAGGTGTCTTGGGCGCCTCCTTCCAGGCGGCTGTTTTCTGCCCTCCCTTGGGGCGGCCCAGCCTGGCAAGAGACCCTCCTCCCCAGGTTTTGCCCAGAGGCGCTCTGGTGAGGGTGTTTCTTCCTAACATCAGTGAGTGTTCTCTGTAGGCTGGCTGAGTACTTCCCTGGCTTCTCGTTTTATTCTCAAAACCACCTGTGTGACAGTGTTGGTTCCCTTTCTGCAGGTGAAACAGGCACAGACATTAGGTCACTTTCTGAGGCACCTGTCACTCTTGGGTGCAACAGCAGGTTCACCCCACTCCTCAGCCCGAGGGTCTGAACAGAGGCCTCTCTGAGCCTCCCTCCCGGGGCAGCTGTATGAGCCCCCACCGCCCAGGGTGGGTCAGGGCAGAGACCCAGAGTCACCCCAGAGCCTGGGGCAGGCCGGGAGCCAAATCTAGGCTGAGCAGTGGGGCCGCAGCGTCCCGGAGCACGAGCCCACGCTGTGTTGGAAGACGGGCCGGGCTGCAGGCACGGTCACGTCAGCGTCCGTTCTCAGCTGACCGGTGGCTCCGGACAACGTACAGTGTCAGCACTTACGTTAAAGATAATGGGTCAGTCGCATGCCAGGGAGGCACTGGAATCCACCCCAGAGGAGGGTCTCCAGGCCCCAGTGCTCACCTGCGTCTTCCCTGGGAGACTGGCTGGCCCCAGCATGACTGAAGGTGTGTGGTCAGGTCCCTGGGCCTGCGGCAGCAGCTGGGAAGCAGACAGTGTGCTGGTCTCGGTGGAGACTCCTCACTCCTGGGACCTCAGCTTTGCCTCACTTTCCCTTATTCTGACATCCTGAGTCATGAGCCACAGGAGAGCTGGGGACTCATCAGGGGTGTCCTGAGCCAAGGAGACCGGCGATCTGGTGCTCACCCACGGGGTGTCAGGCCTCCTGGGCCCTTGTAGGAGGGGTCAGGCACAGCAGGAGTCCTGCCGATGTGGGGAAGGGGTGTGGATGACTCGACCCCCTGTCTGCTCCCCGGCCAAGGCCCCACTAGGGTCACAGCTGACTTAAAATTCCTGTTCAGGGTTGGGTGCCGAGGGCTCAGAAGCTCAGAAGCCCACTTGGGGACCACGTGACAGGTGGCAGTCAGCGGGGACCAGCGCTGACCCAGGCCTGGGTGCCACTGCCCCCTCCCCAGGCCCTGAAGCCGTCGGCCACTGAGCTGTGTGAGTGCTGTGTACAGACAGCTCACGGGGCAGAGTGGCTGCCCTGTCCCTGCCTTCACGTGCGGTCCTCTCCCAAGGCCTCCGCGCCCCGCCTGGGGGGAGCACGTCTGGTGTGGTGTTGTCTGCAGCTGCTTGCCCCCATTTTGCAGATGAGGAGGTGGACAGGCAGGCAGTTGAATGAGTCCTCGAGCTCCTGACTTCACTGAACGACCATCTGTCGTCCCCAGATGATTTTGTCCTTTCCCATTTCAGCTTTCCTGCACAATGGGGCAGAAAAAGCAGCGACTGTTGGAGGCCAGGCGGCATCAGACCCCATCAGATGGGACCCAGAAACCTTCTCCCAAGGAGCCGCACCTGGGGCCGCCCGCAACCCTGGGCCCCACACGCAGCATCTATTTCTCAAGCCCAGAGGGCCATCCTGCTCGCCTGGGATCCGCATTTTTCAACCAGCCTGCAGTGTCCCTGGCCCGGGCGTTTCTCGGACAGGTAATGGAAATGTAGCAGCATGGCCTCCGTATGAAGAGTCACTACCGGGCAGCGTCTGTGGGCACAGCCCTCTTCCCGCTGGGCTCGCGTCCCTGACTTGGCCCTGCGTGTCCTCACGCAGTCAGCTGCTTTGCCCACACGTGCCCTGAGGACCTTCACCTGAGTCACCTGGGGCAGGGGCTGGGTGCAGGGTCAACTGAGAAGAATGCCGAGGTTGTTGGGGTGCCTGCCTGCTCTGGGCAGTGAGAGTGAGGAGGCAGCAGCTGCAGCATCGGACTTTCCACTTGGGGCGTGGGTGTGCTGGCCCTGGTCCACCTGGGATGCCTGCCCTGTCCCCTGGCAAAGCCATTGCCCTGCTGGAGTTGGTCTGTGTGTGTAGCGCCTTACACACACGCAGCCGAGGCCACGGCGCACAGGCTATTCTGCATCGGGACAGTCTTGACGACAGCCTCTTCCTCACCACTGGCTGGCATCCTGGCAGCCCCTGCAGCCCCGGCCCTTGGGGTGGGCGCTAGATGCCCAGGGCCCACGGGGAAGCCTGCTCCAGGCAGTGTGCATGCAGCATGTACCACATCTGTCTGGAGCACCATCAGGCTACAGTCCTGGTGCCAAACCCGAGCCCTGGCTTTCTGGTCATCCTGGAGGCTCTGTGGCTACATCGTGTCTTTTAGTGAGCCTACCGTTAGGTTAAAATAGCCAAGGAGAGTCAGTTTCTGTGGCTATTTGAAAACTGATGCCAAGAACAGATCCTAAAATGTAAGCTAGTGGAGCATGACCTCAAGTGTGCATTTGTCAAGAAGGGAGCAGTCTGTTCCCCTGAGGACGCTCTGAGCTGCAGGGGCCAAGAGGTCCTGAAAGCACATGGAGTTAGGAGAGGTTATGATCTCACACAAAGCGACACGGGGGCAGGTGTCCAGCGTCCCGTTGAGGACCCCAGGCTGTCACAGGCTCCCCCTGGGCTCCCGTCATGCCCATTTGAGAGGGTGGACAGGGCAGGGTCCAGCAGAGAAGGGAGGGTCTTATCCCATATGCCCCTTTCCTTTGGGAGGAGAAACTTTCTCATACCCTCCCAGTGGATGTCCTTCCTAGAGCCCATCCTAGGCTTGGGTCGTGCTCTCATCCTCAGGCAGGTTAGTAAAAGGAGCTACAGGTTGCCCGAACAGCCCAGACCACTCTGTCACCTCGTGAGCTGAGAAGGGTCCTCTCGGGACCCCCCACCAGCAAGCAGATGTTTGTGATGGGGCTGAGGGGCAGCCAACGCCTGCTGTCTGAGAGATGGTCCTGAGATTCAGGGCAGGAGCAGACTGTGAGCACAAGGCTGCGGGAGGCTCCGCCCACCCCACTGTGGCACGGAAACTGTCAGGCTGTTTCCTGACCCTGGCCAGACACAGTGGGCTCCATGGGTTAAGGGGCAGTGGCCTCGCCATCCGATCGATTGCTCTGGCCTAAGGACAAGGCAGGTGCTGGGGACGTCCTGGGGAGGTGGCTGTCCCTGAGACTCCACCCTGAACCCTGGTTGAGTTAGACCTGGGGTTGCAGACACGGCAGCAGCCAGCCATTCCCAGGGCCACGCCACAGTGCCGCGTGGTGCAGGCGTCAGGCACGGGGGCTCCCGGCGGGGCAGGCCCAGCTCTGGCGTGCTCAGCGCTCCTCAGGGCCCTGGCTCCCCTGAGGCCTGCTCTCCTTGGTGCTCTGCTGGCCCCAGGGGACGGCCCCTGACAGCCACCCCCGCCCTGTCCTCAGCCAGCCTCTGTCCCCCACCCAGTCCCCGCCCCAGGGTGCTGTCCAAGGCAGCCACCACCAGGCTCGCCTCCCCGGCCTGCTGCCTGGCTGACTCCGGGGCTGGGGGCACCGTGGGGCAGCTGGTCCTGCTGCTTTCAGAGCTGGCTGGGTGGGTGCTGAGCATGACAGCCCTTTGCAGTTGGGCCGGGTGGAGAGCTCCACAGGCCCTGGAATCCCGGGCAGGGCCCTGTGCCCGTCACACCGCTCAGCCCCAGGCCAAGCGTCAAGTCCAGGGGCATTGGGTGGGGAGGGCAGGCCCCCGTGAGAGGGGGCACGAGGACTAGCTGGTGCTGAGCGCACCCCGGCCCTGGCTGGCCGCGCCCTGTGGACAGGACACTCACTGAGCAGGGCCTGTGGCCAGCAGCCAAGCAGGATTGGGGGCGCTGTGGGCCAACCCGGGACATCCCCAGCTGGGAAGGGGCGTCCAGGCTGCAGGCCATCAGCAGGGAACGAGCACCCTTCTTCCTCCCAAGCAGATCTTGGTCAGACGGCTGGATGACGGCACAGAGCTCCGCGGTCGCATTGTGGAGACTGAGGCGTACTTGGGGCCAGAAGATGAAGCTGCCCATTCAAGGGGTGGCCGGCAGACCCCCCGCAACCGTGGCATGTTCATGAAGCCCGGAACCCTCTACGTGTACCTCATCTACGGCATGTACTTCTGCATGAACGTCTCCAGCCGAGGTGAGGAGAACCAGGGGGCAGGTGTCAGCAGGGGGCACCTTGGGAGCGAGGCTGCGGCGTCAGCTCTGGCTGCACTGCCAGTGGCTCAGAGGCGCCGAGGGCCCGTGGGACAGAGGTCACCCTGAACCCAGAGCAGGCGGGTGCAGGAGCCCCCGGGTGGCCACTGGTGTTGCGGCTGGCCCAGGGAAGACTCGGAGGGACTGACTGTTGGGGAAACAATGGTGCGATCGATTTGAGGTGCACTGGGCTCGGGCAGGAGCCTTGCCAGTGGGCAGTCACGGGGCCTCAGCAGGGATGACCCTGCCACCGTGGGGGATGCGAGGCAACGTCTGGGTGTTCCTGGCCGTCAGGAGCCCTGGGTGCTGTGCTTCCCGTGCGCAGGCCTCAGGGAGGGTGCGCACCGTTCACAGCGCGCAGGATGGCCGCCTCCACAGAGAATCGTGGCCCCGGGGTCAGCGGTGCCAAACGGAGAGAGGCTGATCTAGAGCTCCCCCTCATTGAGGGACCCACCAGGTCCTTTGTGAGTAGGCACCTCTGTTTTCTGGGGGGGGGGTCTGTGCTGGGAAGGAAGCGCCTGGCAGCCTACTCTGGCCAGCCAGTCCCAGCGTCTGTCTGCTGAGCCTCCATCCCAAGATGAAGAGACTTGGGGATGTCAGGGCTGCCAGTCACACTGGAGAATTCCAGTGACGTACAAGTTGTGATCACCCAGAGTGGACGGCTGCAGATGCTGAGTGCAAGCCACGGGCTGGAGGATGCGGGGAGCCCTGACTGGCCCTGCACCCGGCCCCACAGAAGGCAGGTGGTGTGTGAAGCTGCGTGATAGGGACCGCCCGGGGGGCCTGTTAATCTCCTGGAGAACCTTCCGGTCACCAAACTTTTCTTTGGCTTTAGAACCAACCCCTCATGTGAGGGGACACTGCACTTGGACAACAGGCTGCGGTTGGTGAGAAGGGAAGGCGTTTTCCGGGGTACAGTTAGACCGGACAGATGAGGGAGGTGGTGGAGCAGAAAACGGCAGGGTGCAGACAGCCGGGGCCAGGCGTCATCCAGGAGGGAGGCAGAGGCAGCTGGGCCAGTCTATGCCTGCGGGGACTCGGGGCCAGGGGGGAGGACGGGGAGGCCTGGTGGGAAGAGCTGGGGCTGCACTCACATGCGTCCTCAGAGAGGAGGGATGAGCTGCTCCCCTGACCTGTGTGCAGGTGGCACCCAGCGCCCTTGGTGGAGCCACAGGGAGCCGTGCAGCTAGTGAGGGCGGGCCCAGGAATCACAAAGGGACTAGAGCCCAGGCTTAGGCACCCTCGGGCCGTCCTGAAGTGCTTTGAAAAGTGGCTGGTTAAGGCTTGCGGGCTGTGCAGGAGGCCAGCTCCTGGGTGCTGATGGGTGCCTGTGTGGCTCAGGCCCGGGAGGGACTGGCCTGGCCACACGTCTGGTTGAGTCCCTCAGATCCCAGCAGGTGGGGCAGATCCTGGGCCCAGAGAGGGACCCCTGTGCTCAGGTGGGGATCAAGGGCTCTGGACGGGGTGTCTTCTCTGGGGAATCCCAGGCCCTGGGTGTTGGCCGGGGTGGGGGGAGGGTGGCCGAGGTGGGAGGCTATTGGCACCTCTCCCCACTGGGTCATGGGGTAGGGCTCACCTGCACCCCGTGTGCACTGGGGACTGCTTCCATTGCCTACCGACCTTACAGTTAGTGCCAGTCACGCAAACCAGAGGAAGCCAGGTAGCTCCCTCCCCAGCTGGTGGGCAGGCGGCCGGAGGTGCCCACAGGAGGCACAGGTGAGCAGGACGGGTGGCAGGCAGAGGGTCTGGGCAGAGAGTGAGCACAGGTGTCCCTGGCTGCTCTGGTCAGGCCTTGGGTAGGAGGACCACAGCCTGGAAGCTTCATCTCCCACAGGGGACGGGGCGTGTGTCCTGCTCCGAGCGCTGGAGCCCCTGGGGGGCCTGGAGGCCATGCGGCAGCTTCGCCACACCCTCCGCAAAGGCACTGCTGGACGAGCCCTCAAAGACCGTGAGCTCTGCAATGGCCCCTCCAAGCTGTGCCAGGCCCTGGCCATCGACAGGAGCTTCGACCAGCGTGACCTAGCCGGGGACGAGTCTGTGTGGCTGGAGCAGGGCCCCCCCACGCCCAGTGAGCTGGCCGTGGTGGCAGCAGCCCGTGTGGGCATAGGGCAGGCTGGCGAGTGGGCCCAGAAGCCCCTGCGCTTCTACGTGCAGGGCAGCCCCTGGGTCAGCGTGGTGGACAGGGCAGCAGAGCGGGACACACAGGCTGGAGCCATGGCCTGCTCCCACAAGGACTTTAATTGTTTACAAACGAAATAAACGTTGTTTCTAGAAAAGTGTCCCTTGTACCTTGGCCAGAGCCCCCCTGGCAGCCAGCTCTGCTCTGGGAGGGCCCAGGGTCACTGTGCCCATCTTCTTTCAGGCCTGAGGCCACCCTGGCAGACGCACCCCCATGGGAAGCAGAGAGAGCAACTCCCCACAGGACGTCCTGAGCCAGGTCCTGGTGCCTCAGATGGCCACGGAGGGGACTGCTAGGCCACAGCCTCCAGGAGGCCAACACAGGACAGTGGGGAGGGTGGGGCTGGGGAGGGTGCCCACAGGCAGATAGGGTGGCGAGGGACACAGGCAGAACCGTGTGGGAGGCATGCAGCCCTCAAGAGGCCCGCATGCTGGTGCTGGTCACGCCCCTACCTCAAGCTTCACCTTCCCAGCCCAAGGAGGTGTGAGGCTGTCCTGAAGACAAACATGAGAAGAGCAAGGCCCCACAGGGGGAGAGAGCCAAGGCTGAGAGGCAGTGCCCCCGCCCAGCTCACGTGAGCAGGGCCTGGAAGACGGCGATGACCGGGTCCTCGTGGGTGGTCACCACCAGCACACTGCGGAACTTGTCCACGAGCGCTAGCAGCTGCGAGCGCCGCGTGTTCTCATTGTACATGATCTCCTCCAGGTGGTGGCGGCCGCGGAAGTAGTGCAGGAGCCTGCCGGGGGTGGGGGCAGGAGGGTGTGAGGACAGCCACTGCGGGGGGCAGACAGCCTTCCGGACCCGCTCCCGCCACGGCCCCTCGGCGGAGGAGGGGGTGGACGGGCAGCCGTAACTTCCACCCTTCAGAACGCTGCAGCTTGGGGGAGTCTTGCCTGCAGGCTTGGCCACTGACAACCTGATGCTCCCAGAACACCATATGCCCAAGTACCCTCAGGTCTGGGCTGGTGGTGACAAGTCTGTGTCACCCATGATGTGCAGACCTCAGGCCCCGCCCCGCCCCCAGGCCAAGCGTCCCGGGACCATCCCTGCCCAGCCCTACAAGGATGACATGGCAAGCAGCCTCGGAAGGAGGTCCAGGAGGCGCCCCACATGCAGGCAGCAGTCCTGCGGTCCGCTGCCCGTCTCTCTCCACACGGGGCCCCGCCCCACCTGGCAAACATGCGGAGGTCCTCCGGGTTCTGGGCCGCGGGCACGCTGAGGATGGCGGCCCGCTCGTGCTCGGACAGGCTGGCCAGCAGGCTCTCGGTCATCCTCCTGTTCAGTGGCGAGTCCCCGCTGGGGAGCAGTTCAGCACTGGAGTTGTCCATGCTGGGGCTAGTGAGGGTCATGTCGTCGCTGCTGGCTGAGAACCGGCACCAGTCAGGGAGTGTCGGCCCCTGCCCTGCAGTCACCCACACCCATCTGGGAGCTGCCCCAAACCCTAGGGTCATCCAGCCCCTCCCACTAACGGGGCCCTGGGCAAGCTGGGGGCAGCACTGAGCCTGAGAAGGTACCAGCCAGTCATCCCCAAGCCAGGGACCTGGGCTCAGGGCTGCTGCCTTAGGGGGACACTATGGCCGAATGGCTCTGCAGAGAAGGGACCATGTCAGTCACCATCTCCACACAGGCCCTGGGGCTGCAGGTTTCAATGGTCCTCCAGGGATGGGGTGTGGTCTGCTCCAACCCCAGACTGGGCCAGGCTGCTCCGACTCAGCAAGGCAGAGCCCCGTCCTCAGGGAAGCAGGGGAGGACCTCCCGTCCCCCAAGGCAGAGCTGCCCAGCGGGACAAGTGACATCCACGCGGGGACACAGCTGCCCAGAGGGTGGTGTGAGCAGGGGTTCGAGTGCAGCCCTGTGGTGGTGCCGTGGTCAATCACAGGTGCCCAAGTCGGGCCTCCCAGCCGCCCGCCTCTCCCCCCCGTGCCTCCCCAGACAGATGCCCGGGGCAGGAAGTCCTACTTGGGGAGCCAAAGCTGAGGGCGTTGGGCGTGCTGAGGCTGCGGCCGCCCACCCTGGCGGCCAGGGGCGCGTCGTCCTCACGGGAGCGGGGCTCGTCCTCGCTGGGCGCGGCCATCAGGCAGACGTAGGTGTGCAGCTGCACCAGGAGCCGGCGCTGCAGCAGCCACACCACCATCTGGACGAGCTGCGTCTGCAGGCGGGGCGCCCAGAAGTCAGAGGGGGCGCCCGGTGGGGCCGCAGCGGCCCTCGCTCCGCCACATGCCCGGCTGCCCGCACGCCTTTCTGCCCAGAGCTGACAGGACCATGCTGTGCCGCCTCTCCCACCCCGTGGGCTCTGTGGGGACCCTGCCCATGGCCTGCACCCTGAGAGCAGAAAGTCCTCCCCTGGGTTGACTGGAAAGCCTGCCGGGGACAGGGACCCCCGTGTGGGGGCATCCACGTCCTCAGACCCACATGCCACCTTCCTGTTGCTGGGGTGGGAGCGGTGGGCAGGCATGGACACACGGGTGTACCGTGAGCTTGTGTGACCCAGTCACAGCAAGGAAAATGGAAAAGGACTGTAAAATACTTCAAGAGACCTCATCAGCACCTACACACATTCGGGGCCTGAAGCGAGAGTTAGGGAGGCAGGCGGCCTCACCCAGGACGCAGCAGAATCAGAACCAGCTCCCCTCAAGCTAAGAAAACCCACCGGCCATCCGGACCACTGGGAAGTCTGCACTGGGGAGGGGGAGGACGCACACACAGTGTGCCTTCTATTCAGCTGGCACAACCTGGCACTGTTCCTGGAAACCAACGTTGCCGTGAATGATGGCGTTTAGAACAGTCACGCTCAGCATCTAAGTGAAGGGACCAACAGACCAACCTCCAGCCTGGGGTTGGAGCAGACCACACCCCACCCCGGGAGGACCAGATGGTGACTGACACGGTCACTTCTCTGCACTCACAACTTCAGGAGGAAAAGGCTGCTTTTAAGGACTGGCTTCGCCTACCAGCCCCAGCACTTGTTACAGCAAACACTTCACTTTGAAGACAAAGCCTTGGAAACACCAGCCCACCTCTGACATCTGTCCCACCTGGCTCTCCCCCGGGCCCCAGGGTGCAGGCTGCAGTGGGGGAGCGGCAAGGCCTGGCTCTAGGACCCAGGTCGCACTCAGTCCTGCTGCAAACACACAACTCACTGGCTCGTTCCCCACGCCTCACCCCTCCCTGGTGGCCACACCACGCCCACACCCCTGCCAGCCCCTCACCACCCTGACCCAGACCCAGACCCGTCCTGTCCAGGCCCCAGACATGAAAATTCTGGGGGTCTGTGAGCTCAGACTTACACCCACAGACCCCGTGGTCTCCGGGACCCTGGCAGGCAGGAGAGGGAGTGGGAGGGCAGGGCCCACACTCAGTAAAGCAAAATCCTGTGTTCCGATTCTAGGACCACCAGGTCCAGAAGGGACACCGGGTGGCTCTGTCGTCCTAAGAGTGGTCACAATCTCCTGCCCACTGACCTCTTAGTAGCTCCACCGTGACCCTGAGAACTGCCTGCCATGGGCAGACAGGGCTCCGTGTGCAGAGGGACTGGCACTGCCCAAGTGTCAGCAGGCAGCTTAGCCAGGCAGTCGGCTCCTGGCAGGGCAGGTACCACCTACACCACAAGCACCACCCCCAACCCAGGCTCCGGGCGCAACAACTCTGCGGGCCTGGGATCAATCGGGGACCAAAGCCAAGTGGCTGGTCCCTGGGGTACCCCAGCTCCCAAGACTCACCTCCTGCACAGGGGGGGCCAGGGGGTTCCTGAATTCTGACAAGGAGACAGGCAAGGAGAACTTTGCAAGGACAGATGGCAGGTCGTGAGATGGAAATTGGCGTGAGAACTGCTCGGCGAGCGGGGAATACCTGGGGATGGGGTGAGGATCCCTGAGCTCAAGAGGCCTCCCCTCAGTCAGGCATCTGCGTCTTCGCCTCGAGCCCGCACTGGGCAGGAGGGGGCCCAGTGCAGTGAGGGGGCCAGAAGGGTGAAGTAAGGACAGAGCCCAGATGCCTTCCCCACACCGCAGCCCGTGAGCCTCCAAGTCAGGACCGAGGCTCCTGACCTCCCAGCAGGCGCCCTGTGTGGGGCCCACTGCCAGCAGCTATGGGCAGGCGCACACCTTTCCCAGAGGCTGCAAGTGCAGAGCAGCACAGGCCTGGGTGGCGCTGGAGGAGCGGGACCAGGCCAGAACTGGGAAACGGTCCTGGCTGAGATGGAAGCACTACCTGGGGGCCCTAGCAGCCAGAGGGACTCACAGACACACACTGGCGTTGGGAGACAGCATGTAGACATTGTTCTCGCACAGCGGGTAGATGACAATGGCCTTGCCCCAGTACACCAGGTGGGCTGCAAGCTGGAAAACCTGCAGGGAGGGGGCGGAAGACAGTGCTGGGAGTCCGACCCTTCCACCATGGATCCCTGAGCTGTCCCGGCTGGCACGGGCACGGACGCCTGGGGCAGCCAGGACGAGGTCAGCACAGCTGCGCAAGGATCTTGGCTGCTGCTCCTGGCAGAGGCCAGCCCCTAGCCCACCAGGACAGTGGATAAGGGGTCGCTGCACCCACCCCCACCCCTCACTCATCCCTGGAGAACCTCCCTCTGTCCTGCTGCCCTGGGCTCTCAAAACATCAGGATGGCCCACAGACAGACCACAGCGCCAGGAGGGAGGGTCAGGGTGAGACCACAGCACTGGGCAGTGCTCACCCTGACCACCACAGCCAAGTGCCTGCGGGCACAGCGCCAAAATACCCCCACCTCAGTCTCAGCAAGCACGGCCTCCAGTGACCCCAGCTCAAACACAAAGATGTTTCAGTCCCACTGCTGACCCTCCCTCTCACCCCAAGTCCCAGTGACAGTGGCTTTAAAGGAAATAGGCTCACTTCCCCTCTCTCTGCCACCAACTTCACCCAGCGGGTCCACAT
Organism: Hydropotes inermis; assembly: GCA_020226075.1. Taxonomy (NCBI): domain Eukaryota; kingdom Metazoa; phylum Chordata; class Mammalia; order Artiodactyla; family Cervidae; genus Hydropotes; species Hydropotes inermis. The sequence continues at coordinate 16,109,913 of CM035301.1, read as the reverse complement.
CCCCTCTCCCTGCAGCCAGAGCACCCACTCGAGGCTAGAAACCTGAAATTGGGGGCACTGGGCTGGAGTCAGGCTGTTTGCAGGGACACTGATCTTTGCCTCCAAGATACAAGCTGCTGTTCCTGGCGTGAGGTGAGGTGAGACCATACCTCCCACCTTGGCCTCCACAGTCACCTCTTCTGCAGGTCACCTCCTGCCTCCTCTTCTATAGTCAGTGCCTCTCCACCTGCCTCCCTTTCACGAGGGCCCACCCAGATCATCCAGGATTATTGCCCCATCTCAAGAGTGTTAATTACATCTGCAAAGTCCCACATAAGGAAGGTCCCACTCACATTAGGACGCAGAGGTCTAGGAGGGCACTGTTCACAAGTAATGTAAGTATAATCCTAATTTTGTTATTCAAAGATTATGTGTTAACGTGTATAAAGAAGAGCTGGAGGAATCTACTGTGGTTACTGCTGAGATAAGGGATTGTGGACACTTACTCTGTGTGTATAATTTGTGTGATATTTGAACTTTTATAAGAAAGAATATATTAGTTTCAGCATGACAAAAACCTTCGAGTCACCTGATGACACTCACACCTGAGGCTGACATTCTCTGACATCCGTGTAGGGGTTCCAGCCGGGCTCGCCAGCCTCCCACCACGGGGCCCCCGCGGGGCCGCTTGCTGAAGGAAACAGCAGTGCCAGCGGCCAGCACAGTCCACCCCTGGGGCTGGGCCCTGCATGACCACACCAGCGGCAAACCCCGATCTGCACCAGGTTCAGTGTAGAGGGGCGAGGAAGTGGACGACAAGGGGCCCCATGGCAAGGCCACGGCCAGGGAGAGACAGAAGGGACATCATCAGAGCTCTGCGTGGGGCAATGGTGGCCAGGGGGAGGCGCGTCCACACAGGCCCCTGTTGGGCAGCCGCAGGAGCTGAGAGGGCCTCTCAGAGCTACACATACACACCTGCCCTCAGCAGTACCGGTCAAGAAGCTATGTGGTGCTGCACACACCGCGGCCAACGCCTCCAAGGCTTGTGTCTCCTGGGTGCTAGGAAGGCAGTCCAGGACCCCATGTGAGACAACAGGCACTGGTCAATAAACACTCATACATGGGGTGGACAAAGGTCATGGGGTAAAGACGGGGGAAGGATTCTAGACAACAGAATCCCAAAAGGCTGCTTCGGGGGAACAATGGCATGAGAGTCGGGCCTGGTGAACAAGCTCCCCTACTGTGCTAATGTTCCCATCTCCATGGGAAATTCTTAAAGAGATGGGAATTCTTAAAGATTAGGTCAAGAAGCAATGGTTAGAGTCAGACATGGAACAAGGGCCTGGTTCAAAACTGGGAAAGGAGTACATCAAGGCTGTATATTGTCACCCTGCTTATTTATGGATGTCTAGACTACATCATGCGAAATGCCAGGCTGGATGAAGGACAAGCTGGAATCAAGACTGTGGGAGAAAAATCAATAACCTGAGATATGCAGATAATACCACCCTAATGGCAGAAAGCCAAGAGGAACAAAAGAGCCTCTTGATGAGGGTGAGAGGAAAGTGGAAAAAGCTGGCTTAAAACTCAACATTAAAAAAACTAAGATCATGGCATCCAGTCCTATCATTTCATAGCAAACAGACGGGGAAAATGTGAGAAAAGTACAGATTTTATTTTCCCAGGCTAGAAAATCACTCTGGACGATGACTGCAGCCATAAATTAAAAGACGTTTGCTCCTTGAAAGGAAAGCTATGACAAACCTAGACAGCACATTAAAAAGCAGAGGCATCACTTTGCCAACAAAGGTCCATATAGTCAAAGTTACAGTTTTTCCAGTAGTCATGTGCAGATGTGAGAATTGGGCCATAAAGGCTGAGCACCAAAGAATTGATGCTTTCGAACTGTGGTGCTGGAGAAGACTCTTGAGAGTCCCTTGGACTACAAGGAGATCAAACCAGTCAATCCTAAAGAAAATCAACCCTGAATGTTCATTGGAAGGACTGATGCTGAAGCTCCAATACTTGGACCAAGTGATGCGAAGAGCCAACTCATTGGAAAAGATGCTGATGCTGGGAAAAATTGAAGGCAAAAGGAGAAGGGGATGACAGAAGATGAGATGGTTGGATGGCATCATTGACTGGATGGCCATGAATTTGAGCAAACTCCGGGAAAGAGTGGAGGACAAAGTCGTGTTGCCGTCCACGGGGTTGCTAAGAGTCAGACATGACTTAGCGACCGAACAACAACAATGAATGTGCTGAGGAGCAAAGACCGAGGGCCCCCTGGAGGTGCCTCACAGGGCCCTGAGAAAGCTGTCCCAGCTTCCGCAGGAGCCGTGGCCCCTGGCCTGGGCTCCGCTGCCCCCTGGTGGCCACGTGCTGCCCCATTCCAGACCCAGGGTCCCCCTCAGGCTGTCGCTGGAGGACCCCTGCCCCAGCCTCCAGCTTCTTCCTATGCCTTTCCTCACTCTCAGCCCTGCCCACTGTTCCACCAGATCTACGGCCAAAGAGGGGCCACCATCTGAACAGAAAGGGCAGCCCCCAAGCACGTGACTCAACAGGGAGATGGCACCTCGTACAGAACAAAGGCCCGCATGCCACAGGGTGTGGTCCTGCTCTGCATGGCTCCCACAGGGCTAAGTCTGGTCACCCGGCACCATGAAGGCCTCACTCCTCTCTGCCACAGCCCAGCACCCCCACCACAATACAGACAGAAGGAAGTCAGGCCTACAGCCCAGAGGCCGGTCTGACTCCAGATCCATCACTGTGGCAGGCCGTGCAGCAGCTATCAGCTGGACTAATGGCCCTCCGGAGGCAGCTTGAGGTGCCTCTTGTGACACGTCCAGCCGCCCCCCACTGCCCATCCTGCCCACCTAGGGTATCTCCCCAGGCCCCCAGAGGTACCTGCAGCAAGGCCAGGTCTGCGTCCTGGGCCAGCTGCTGCAGGTTCTTCACAGCAGACGTGGTCTTGATCACGCGCACCAGGGCCGGGGAGCAGTCAAGGGGGAGCTCACCCAGCAGGGACTTCTCATCGCTGAGCAGCAGCAGGGCGTGGTACGGGCTGCAGGGCAGAGAAACAGTCAGCGGGACAAGCAGCCCCGGACTCTCGGGGTGGGCACCTGGAGAGAAGAGGCCGCGGGAGGAAGTGGAAGACAGGGTTGTGCCCTGAGGCCTTTAAAAACCTGCGAGGATCACTGCTGCCAGCAGAAAGAACTGCAGGAGCCCTGATGACTGGGCTCCATCCCACTTCTGGACTGCCTGCAAACACTGGCTGACTGAAAAATGAGTCAACCCTTCCCAAGGAAACAGTCCCAAATAGGGCTTTCCTGGTGGCTCAGATGGTCAGGAATCCGTCTGCAATGCGGGAGACCCGAGTTTGATCCCTGGGTTGGGAAGATCCCCTGGAGAAGGGCATGGCAACCCACTCTAGTATTCTTGCCTGGAGAATCCCATGGACAGGGGAGCCTGGTGGGCAACAGTCCATGGGGTCGCAAAGAATCTGACACAACTGAGTGACTAAGCACAGCACACAACACACGGGAAAAGCGAAATCCCCACCTCAGACTATGAACAGAACTACTAGACACAATGCTGGGAAGAAAGCCCAGGAGGAAGGGCACCGGCAGGCGGGAGCCTGGGTGAGGGAGGAAGACAGTGCTCTGCTTTCTGTCATCGAAACATCTGCTGTTCCATGCCCAGATCTCTTTTTCTGGTTAAAAGACATTTAAGGAGACAAGAGAACTTGGTAGGGGAGGAGAAGGCAGAAGACTGGGCCCTGTGGTTTCCTTTCAGGAAATCAGTGAAATGGACAAACAGATCCCACAAGTTCTGGTTCAAGCAGAGACCCCGGGAGTAACACCATAAAGACACAGCCCTCTGAGGGTAAGGCCCGCTGCTGGCCGTGAGGCATGGCCCACAGCCCTGCCCAGGACCCAGGCTGGGGCTGCAGCACAAAGCCCTGCTCGGCCAGGTGGTGCCGAGAGGCTCTGGAGGTGAGCTGGGGATGGTGGTCACTCCTGGACAAAACTGGACACAAAAACATGTGTTTACAAAGAGCAGAGCCCCACCCACCAGTTTCTGTGGCAGGAAGAGGACCTACAGGAGAGAGGGGCCCGCGGGCATGGGGCTGGCACTCACCGGATGGCCTTCAGGCTGCGCTCAATGGCCTCTGGCGGGATGAGGCTGCTGGCCGCGTAGTGGATCTTGTGGGGCAGACAGAAGCTCACCTCCAACCAGCTATTGACATGGAGCCGCACCACGCCAGACGTGCACAAGCTGCAGAGAGAGGGCCCCCAGCCTCGCACACGCGACCACACCTTGCACACCCACCTGAGTGCACCTCCGCCCGGCCCACAAGTACACTGCAGGGAGGCTTCCCGGACAAGAAAGCATCCTACCCCATACCTCAGTAGGGTTAAGAAAATGATGTATTAGGAACACACACAAAAGTTGCCTTTCTGGCCAGCCTTGGAATCTGCAGTCCAACCAGAGGCAAGGGATCAGGGAAGTTTCTCAATCTCTGCCCTGGAGGCTCAATGCACCTGGGCATCCCAGGGCTTCCTCTGCACATGGTGGGCGGCTGGGCAGGGCAGGGGCCCATCACCAAAAGGGAGAGATGAGCGGATGAGGAAGGGGGAGCAGTGGAGGGGGGGGGAGGGAAGGGTGGCGGTGCTGGCCCCCAGACATCCCGAGGGAGGAGCCCACCCCTGCAGATGCCGCAGCCCTGCAGGAGCTCCACAACCAGCAGCCACGCCAGCCCCCGCTCGGGCCTTTGGCACCTGTCTCTCCAACTTTCCTTGCTCAGGCCAAACACGGCGACTCTGTGTCTGACTCTCGTGTCTCACATCCACCTCAGACCGCCTGTCAGTCCTACCTGCTCCACGCAGGGACATAGTGCACACCTGCTCCACTCTGGCCCCCTCGGTCGGCCCTCCCTACGCAGACTCCCAGGGGTCCCACCTCAGCAGTCCCAGCTAAGACCCCAAAGTGCCAGAGCCCTGTGGGGGTCGCCCACTCTTGCCGACCCTGTGTCCTCCCACTGGAGAGTCCAGCGGGACAGGCCTCCCTGCTGCTCTCAAAGCTCGTGGACTTGCCCTGGCCACACGCTCTCCCTCGGGCACCAGGGCTCCTCCCTGCCTACAGATCTTAACTCAAGGCCCACCTTCTCAGTGGGGTGAGCCCCAAGCCGGCCCTGGCCCCGGCCCTGCGGGCGGCTCCGAGTTCCCATCTGTCCTGTGCATGGGACAGCAGCAGGCCCTCCTGTCCACGGTCAATGCTGTTTCGCAACCAGAATTCACAAGGTGCGGTGCTTACCGCACGGCCAGCAACAGGCGGGGACACTGAGAGCACTTCCCGCCTGGAGGGAGGAGAAGGCCCGAGAATGAGACCCTCTGGGCCGCCATCTCTCAGGAACAAAGCTGAGGCCCTGACCCGGCCCAGGTGCCGGGCAGACAAGGAGCAACTGCTAGAGCAGAGGAGGGCATGGGGCCTGTGCCCACTGCCCGGCCCCCTTCCTGCCACGCTCCAGCCTGCGCTGCTGGCACTCAGGCCTTGGGGCTCTCAGGCACAGACTTAGGGATCTGGGTGCTACAGGCAGCCTGTGGCCCCCACCCCGCATCCACAGGCTGTTCTTACAGTCCCCACAGCCCTGCCCAGAGAGCTGTGCGGAATCCACAGGCAGCAGTTTCAAATGTAAAAATCAATCCTTGTCGTCTCCAGTAGGGAACGGGCACCAGGGAGAGGAACCACGGGAAGAACACGGAGCACACCTGTGACCTCAGCTGCCCCCAGGACTCCTGCCAGCCCCAGCGTTGCTCCCTCCTGTGCTGCGGCTGGGGCACCTGGAGGACCGGGCCCTCTCCCGGGGCTTCCCTGTCCCCAGCCGTCCTCCTTGAGGGATGAGAGAGGGTCTCAGGCCCCCAGCTGCAGGGGGGCCACAAGCTGTGGCTGAGTTCACGTCACACCTGCTCAGAAAGGCAGCGGAAGAACCAAGGTCTTCCTATCTCTGAGCTCCCCTTTAGGACATGGCACAAGGTAGCTGCTGCAACACCAGTCACAGGAAACACCGAGATTCCTCTTTTCAAATGTAGCCAAGTGGGCTCCTCCAGGAGCCCGGCGATGCCGTGTGCAAGCTGCTGAGCCACTGGGCGCAGGAGGCGGCCCCAGGCACTGGTGCAGGCTCTTGGTGCACAATTTTACAGTCTGCATTTGGGGGCTCCCACTCAGCCGTGCCAGGAAAGACACGGGGAATTGTAAACAAACTATGTGAACACAAGAAGCCGGAGAGAGTGGTAAGAAAAGGGACACAGAGGAAGGGGCAGGGGTAGGTGTGGCCTGGGGCCTCATGGGGATTAGCAGAGATGCCAGTCTGGTACCAGGCAGACAAGCCATCAAGGCCTGTGCAGCATCCTGGGGTCCCAGTCGATGGGGTCACAGAGTTGGACAGGACCGTGCGACTGAGCACTGGCAGGGTAGAGGCTGGGCCCGAAAAGGGTCCTGAGCAGCTCGTCCTTGTATCCTCAGGGCAGCTAATGGTTTGGTGAGGACACTGAGGAAAACACTGTGCCCGTGTGAGGCTTATCTGGCCCCTCACACGGATAAGGCCACACCACACACTGGTCTGCAGCTCTGAGACCCCACCCCGCCTGCGATATGAGATAGATGCCCCCCCAGAGCCCGAGACCCAAGGAGATCACACTGGCCTTTCAACAAGCTCTTATCTTTCACATCCCAGACGCCACAGGATGCAAGCTCATCCCCCACCTCACATCTCAGCATCCGAATTTCAGTCCCTAACGTAACGTCCTCCTGTTGGCTTGCACCAGTCACCCTTCTCCCTGCCCAGACCAGAGACCTCTGAAGCCAGCCCTGCACCCTCTGGTCCCAAACACCACACACAGAGGGACAACACTGCACATGACCCAAGAGGACTAGGTGGGCTTCTAAAAGCCAACACTGAACTTTCCAACACAGGTGCACTTTGTGGAAAGGACTGAAATTCCTAGGATATTCATGGGCAAGTCTGTGGGCCCAGCCCTGCCCTGCCCTGGACAGGCAGCGATGAGCAGGGCAGAGTCCCCAGCACCCCCAGCACTGCCCATAGGCCAGGAACTGCTTGGCAAACACTTCTTCAAGCCCCACCATGGGATCCACATGCTGAGCACAGATGGCCAGGGGCCATCCCCAACCGCGGGGGATGCTGTCGCTAAAGTCACCAAGCTACACGGGGAGACACAGGTGCTGAGCAAGCAGCGGTGGGCTCCGCAGAGTCACTCGGCAGCAGCGGCTCACAGACGCAGAGGTCCCGGCGCACAGGGCTTCCAGGCCACACCACATGCCGGACTGCAGTCAGAGCACTCGATCCAGAACGCCCCTGTGCAAAGTCCCAGCCCAGCCTCGAACCTCAACCAGACCTCAGCTTCAGGCCTCTTGCTTCTGCTCTGAGAAAGCCCTTCCCGGGGCCTGCCGGCGAGCTTCCACCGAGAAAGGTCTGCATGCTCCCTACCACCTGCCTTCCTGCCCCTCGGTGCAGCCCACCCTGCAGGAGCAGGGTGGGCCAGTCCAGACCCTCACAGAGTTCCCGCTGGGTCAGAGCTGCTGTTGTCAACAGGCAGGGGACAGGGGAGGACACGGATGGCCTGGGATTCCAAGGGGAAAAGCACTGGGTGGGACCCAGGACCCAAGAGTGGGGCCTGGAAACAGGGTGGGGGTCGTCTGGGTTCAGGAAGGAGGCAAAGGGCTGAATGGGGGACCCAGGAGCTGCTCTTGCTGAAGTGCTGACTCCTGTCCTTGGAACTGCTGCCACTAGAGGGTGCTGGGCTGCCCCAGCTCTGGGCTCGGCCGGTCCAGCAGACCGCAAAAGCAGCAGTCAACTCTCGAGGGCCTGGTTCCCTTCAGCATCCCAACACAGTTCAAGCCTAAGAATTCACAGCTCATTGTTTGCTCAGAAACATACAGTCTGGCTCTAGATTGCTTTTTACTATAAGCCCACACTGGCCTGGATCTACCGTGCAGTTTCAAGGGACGCTGCTCTGATGTCCTCTGATACCCAGAGCTCATCGAAATAAAGACACGGAAACAGCAGCTACACCGTGCATCCCCGAGGACAGCTCTCCCTCCCACCTAAAGGCACCTGCGCCCCCAGGAAGAAACAGGGCCAGGGCAGAGCGTTCACAGAGAAGGGAACAGGGGTGCACCACAGGTGAAGACATGCACACCTGCGTTCATATCGGCTGAGCTGGGACACCATCCGCCACCCATCGTGGTCAGCAGAACCCAAAAGCTCACAAGACCCTATGTGCCAAATTCAGCTGCTGCTGACAGGTGGGCAGAAGCCACAGAGGGCAGTACCTCCATGACATAAACACCTGGCTGAGTAGCCACTTAGGCATTTCTCTCAGGGATGCACGGCCACCCAAAAAAAAAAAAAACACACGGCTAAGCTGCATGTCCTTCAGCAGCAAAAGCTGGAGCCCATGAAGCCCCAGGGAGGCGGCAGGCAGCTGGGCAGCAGAGAAGGCAGTCCTTATTTACCAACAGACAAGATGTCTGAGTTGCACACGGAGGTGAGAGGTACAGGGCAGCCGCACAGGCGGTATGCGCCGGGCTCACCCTCCCATGCTCTGTGCCGTGACGGGCACACAGCATGGAGCCACCTGTCATGTCCTGCCACCAGCACAGGACCTGGCGAGGGTCTCAGGGGAAAGCAGCTCAGTGCTCTGACTTTCAGACCTGACAGACAGGGGACCTCCTCAAAGGCTTAAGCTAAATAAAAAAGGGCAATTACCAAAACATCATAGTGAGTATCACTGCACATGGGATTACAGATGGTTTTATTTTCTTTATACTTCCATGTATCTATAATAAATACATAATATTGGTGAAATCAGAAAAAAATTAACATTAAAAAGAAAGGAGGGGGGAATTCTCTGGCAGCCTAGTGGTTAGGACTCCACGATTCCACTGCAGGAGGCCTGAGTTCAATCCCTGGTCGGGGAATTAAGCTATCACAAGCCCCACCATGCAGCCAAAAAAAGGAAGAGAATTCATGGGGAAAAAGAAAACTTACATGGAAAAAGGAAAGGATGTGGACAAACCACCATCTCCGAGGGTGCTCTGGCCACAGCTCTCAGGTCAAGCCCGCCTCCAGCAGGGAACACAGTCTCCTGGATGGAGGAGGCCGGGGCAGGGAGGGCGCAGGGCAGGGAAGCTGGTGGCAAGGGGAGGTGAGGAGGGAGTGCCCCTCGCACCCTCCATCCAGCAACATGCAGGTCCCCCAGCCCTGAGAGGCCCCTGGTGAGCCCACTGGCCAGGTGCAGAACAGAAGCTGCCAGCCAGCGGCACTCAGGCAGACAGCCCCTGACCCCCACTCCCCACCTAGGACTGGGTCCCGCAGACCCAGGGCCAGGGAACAGAGGTCAAAGTCCCATGGACACACTTCAGAAAGAAGAGTGCCTTGCTTGTCCACACGTAAGAGCTGGTGCTGAGCTGGGGTTCCCACCATGTCGCCACTGCCTGCTGCCCCACACACTCAGTGTCCCAAATCCCCAAGACCCTAGAGCTAGTGGTGGGGAGCAGGGCCAACCCAGCCCTAGACCCTGAGCCTCAGTCTCCCCCGGGGTGCGGGGGCCACAGTGACCCTGCCTGAGGAAGGCGGGCCTGTAACATGGTATGTGCTGTGCTCTGTCAGCTTCACCCTGCGTTCTGGGCCCACAACACAGCTTCTTTCAGGTCCATTTTCTAGTCAGAGCAAGGTCTGGAGGTGCCGTCCCAGTCAGGCACCTTCCCGCCCGCCCTCCCACCTCAGGCAGAGCCTTGCAGAGGCCCTAGGCAGCAGGCTGCTCGTCTTACCTGTCGTAAGCGTCCTTGAGGTCCCTGGCCAGCTTGCACTTGGGCAGGATGTGATGGAATGGGGACTGAGGCCCGTCACTTGCTGCAAGAATTGCAACGCAGGGGACTCAGAGCCTGCACAGCACAGAGCTCTCACAGGCCAGACAGCAAGTTTAGGCTAAGAAGAACTTTAAGTGACTGTTGCCCTTGTAGCTCAGTCAGTGAAGACTCTGCCTGCAGTGCAGGAGACCCAGGTTCGATCCCTGCACTGGGAAGATCCCCTGGAGAAGGAAATGGCAACCCGCTCTAGTATCCTTGCCTGGAAAATCTCATGGACAGAGGAGCCTGGTGGGTACAGTCCATGGGGTCACAGAGTCAGGCACGACTGAGCAACTAACACTTAACACACCAAACATCAGGACGTCGCCTGCTAGTCCACTCCACCGTCTGCATACGGTGTCTGGATTTCCCCTGACCGCTGGCCCCACCTGACTCTGCAGGTACAGGCCTCATGTAACATCTAATAAAAAATATATGTACTTACATTGAACTTTTAAAAATTCTGGTGAAAAAGTCACAAACTCTAAAGAATGTTTTTAAAAGATAAAACTTTTGGATTATTATTATTAATAGTACATAACTGGGGAAAATAAATACATACACATTTGGACAACTGTCAAACATCAAAAACAAAACTTTTCCAAGTGGCACATTCACGTGTACTTTTACTTATAGCTAAAATTAGCCCAAGTTCACTGGCAAATGTAGTCCTGGTTTTCTCTTCTGCTATGGAGATGCTGACCTGAGAAGACGGAGGTGCAAAGCCTGTGAAAGAGGTGGGCATCTCTCAGCTCTGAAATGTTGACAGTGCACCAAAGCCTCAAGCGGATCTATCAGCAGATATTACTTTTAATAACTGGTCAGCTGACAGCTCAGTTGGGCTCCCCATCAATTCTGCTGAAAGCAAAGAAGTGGCCTCCTTCCAGCTCGACGCTGCCCTTCCGCATGCCCCCCACCCCAGGGAGACCACCCAGCAGGACCAGGGTGGTATCTGACCTGCAGGAAGAGCCATCATGCGGGGGTCTGAGGGGAGGGGGACATTTTAGGTTGGGGAGCCACTCCCAGAGCATCAGTTCGGGAGCCTGGGTCTCGCTGTGACCTTCGAGGGTCTTGCTGTGTTGCCCAGGGCATGCTCAGTCCAGCAAAGAGCCCACCAGCTTCTGTATCAAGGCCTAAGGGCCCCAGCCTGGAGAAGCCGCCGGCACGCTCACCGTCAGCCATGGCGGACACCTCGTCTTGCAGCGCCAGGATTAGCTTGGCCTCCCGCGTGAGGTACTGGCAGCGGCGCTCCTCGTGCTGTAGCACAGTGGCGATGCGGCGGGAGAGGGTGTGCAGACAGCTGATCACCGACGGGTCCGCGTGGGCCTGCAGGGCACCCAGGAGGACACGCAGCATCGCTGAGACCGTGAAAGAGCCCTCTCTGGGTGTCCCGTCCCGGGTCCCCTCGAGGGCCTCTCCCAGCAATGCTGGTCTGCTCACGTTCCACGGTGGGCATGGAGCTGCTGCCCACACGGCAGCACAGACAGCCCTGTGGGGTCCCCAGTGAGGAGGGACAGGCACACAGGCGCTTCTAACAAGTGAGAGAGGGTCCCGTACTCAGGGCCCCAGGCCAGCGCGTCCAGGGAGGCGGGGGATGTTCAGGAATGCACTCCAGGCCTGGCAGGGGCAGCCCAGTGACACAATGGAAGGCCCAGACCCCACTACCACGTGCAGGGGGACCCAAGGTCACAGGCTCCCATCTGAGGAAGAACAAGGGCCCCTCCCTCACCCATCAGCCCACAGGTCAAGTGCTCAGAGTGAGCCTAGGGAGAGCAGAGCCCCCTCGGTGTCTACAGTCTCCAGGGAGTGGCTGTGCGCCGGTCTGCAAGGGACCAGCTGTGTGAGAGCTCAGTCACAGTCATACAAGTAACAACAGGGATGGAGCGTGAGGCACAGCATTAGGCCCACTGCGCAGTGAAGACCTCTGTCCTCAGAGGAAGCGCTCTGGCCAACAGGTCAGCAGGCACCAGGCCCCCGCACATCCCTATGCACCCCTCTGCTAATTCTGGCACCTATCGGGGGCCACAGCCAGGCCAGGCCTGTGCACCCGCCCAGGCCAAAGGTGGGGCAGGCAGCCGTGAGGTCTGTGAAGATGCTCTCAGAGCTGATAACCACCCGCCATGACTCAGCGCCCCAGGAGCCAACAGGGAGGCTGAGTCATCTCAGGGTGGAGGTGGGAGGAGGGGGACAAGTGGTGGCCCCGATTAGAGCCTCCACTTGGCCTCTCCTCCTGTTTATCTGCAGGCATGGCCCTCAGCAAAGGTCCACAGCCAGGCTCCTGGGCCAAACCTTGACCTAGACAAAGTAAACACCTTCATCACCTGGAGCTGGAGACACTCTAGCTCCTAGCAGATCCACATTCACAAGCAGAACTCACCCGTGGCAGCACACCTGTGTGGGGAGGGAAGGGCTGAGGGCTAGGTCCACACCTTGACCCCCTGCAGACTGCAGCCCTCCCCACATCCAGGAGGACCCCTCAAGGGTCCCCGGAAGGTCATGGGACAGAAGATCTGGGTTAAGTGTGTACACAAGTGCCTCAAATCAAAATGTTTTGCCTTAGGTTTTAGAAAAATATGTGTAAAAGTCCTCCTCCCAGCAAAGCAGAGGGAGGAGAGTGACCTGGGTACATAGTTACTCCCTGGGTACATGGTTACTCCCTGTGCTGGGGGCAGCACACACCTACTGGCTGGGGCAAGACACTGCTGCAAGTTGGGTGCCCAGGGCCGCTCACTCACACCCCTGGACAAGGCCCACACATACGAGTGTGCCTAGGTGTCCCAACTGGCTGCAAGGCCAGGCCTGGTTCCAAGTGTCTGGAGAGCCCCGGCAACATGGGGTACACCAAGAAGGTGACCACCTAGGAGGCGCCGGCCCCGAGTGGAGTGCTGAGAAACACGCCCTCCCTGTAGACATTATGTGAAACAGCATGACGTACAGGGCATCGCCGGTGAGACTATCTCACCCCTGGAACACCCACCAAACACAGACAGGCCCTCAAAGCAGACGTCCAGTTTGCAGGAGACACAGAGACTGTCTGCACAAAAATGGGCCTGACTGTGGATCTGTCCACAGGGTAGAGGAGGAGAGAGTTCTAGATGGAGAGGGGAGTGTTAAAGGCTGGGCACACAACCCCCCATGCTTTTGTGAGTTGGTTTCTGGTTTTCACTCCAGTTTAGACAGGCCAACGGGAAAAAAACGCTGTGATGACTAGGACATGTTTCCAGGAACAAGACACTAGCTGTTCCGTCAGGTATGGTGTACAACAGCTGTTCCCTCTCAGAGACACTTCCTGAAGTATGTAGGGGTGAGCATACAGGCGCTCTGAGACCTGTCCTCCTCAGTCGAGCAATAGGGTCGGGCAGAGGAGCCAGGGGCAGAGGCAGCAGCCATGGGACCTGAGACACAAGGGTCATCAGTCTACTGTCACGAGCCCAGGGCATGCTGAAAACTTCAAAGCAAAAGAGTGTACATTTTTATATGACTACAGAAAAGAGGAAATGAAACCCGTCCACTCTTTACCTTATGTTCAATCCCTCCCACTGCTCACATCACGGCCTCTCTGCTCTGAACTCCTACGCTGCCCTGTTTCCTGTGGCTTTAACCTGGGAGGGACCCACCGGCTTGCTCCAGGGTCTGGCCTCACCCCCACTCTCACCTGCAGTGGCCACAGAACACGCCAGTGTATAAACCCCCACCCTGTCTAACTGTTCTCCGACCACTGGACAGCAGGATTATCTCCAGCCTGCTTATTATAAAAATCCCCATACACTTTAAAATCTGCCTTTTTCCCTGATTGCCACGCCCAGGGGAGTCACACACTCAGCTATCACATGCTGATGCTCCCAGAGAGGAGGGCCTGCCTGCAACGTCCAGGGTGGGGCTGCAGCAGCTCCTCACACCCCCACCCGTCAGGGGCTATCAGAGTTGACGGGTAGACAGCACTGGTCTGGTTTTGGTTTGTCTTTAACTTCCCTGAATTCTCTCTGGGGATGTTTGCATTATATAACGATATAAATAACAGAAAGACACTGAACGAGCACATGCTGTCCAAGTGCACGAAGCAGAAAGCAACACTCCCCTCTGGGCTCCAGCCCCACAGTCACCAGCAGAGACCACTGTGTCTAACTGGAAGCTCGCCACTGATCAGCATGGGGGCAGTTTTGAGAATGCAGCTCCCTTCAGAATGGGCATTATTTTGATTCTGAGCTCTTCAGTGAGATCAAAAAAGCCTTGTGGGAAAAACACTCTGAGACTCAGAAGGCAGCTGAGGTGGCAGGTCCCCTCCTGCTGGAATCACTCCCGCCACCATGCAGCCAACAGGGCACAGTCCCTGCTCCTTGTCACCAAGATACAGTCATTCTCTCTCTGACACTTCTGTACAAAAGCCACCTGCAGCTCACGTGTGCCCAACCAGAAAGAACGACTGGACTCTCCGGTGAAATCTGGTGGTGGAGGAGTGCCACATCTAACTGAGCATAGGTCTCCTAGATTTCAAAGTTCCTTCGTAAAACCAGCCAGTCCTTACCCAGAGTGCTTCTTATGCTTATTGAGATCCCTTGTATTCTGACAGCTCTGTGCTGTGCTCAGTCGAGTCTGACTCTTTGGGACCCCATGGACTGTAGCCCACAAGGCTCCTCTGTCTATAGGATTCTCCCAGCAAGAATACCAGAGTAGGTTACCATTTCCTCCTCTAGGGGATCTTTCTGAAACAGGGATCGAACCTGGCAGGTGGTTCTTTACTACTAAGCCACCTGGGAAGCCCTTTGACGTCTTTACCGAGAAGAAATTTCCTCTAACTAATGAAAACAAAACTTCAGACAGTGCTAGGAACTGCCTTAAGAAGTAACTAGGCTTAATTATAAAACAACCGAACATAACAAATGTTGCTGAGAATGTAGAGAAACGAATCCTCGTACATGGCTGGTGCGGGTGTAAAATGGTGCAGCTGCTGTGGAAGACAGTCTGGAAGCTTCTCAAAAGGTTAAACACTGAGTCACCACATGACCCAGCAAGTCTATTTCTAGGTATCCACCCAAGGGAAATGAAAACATGTGTTCACACAAAACTTGTACATAAATGCCCTAATGGCATTTTTCTTACAGCCAAAAGGTGGAAACGACCCAAAAGTTCACAGCAGATAAAGTATGATCTCCATTCAACGGAATATGACTGAGGCATAAGAAGGGATAAAGTACTGACATACATTACAACATGCATGATTCAGTTAAAAGACTATTTAAAAAAACCCTCAAGGACCTACTGTACAGCACAGGGAACTATATTCCATATCTTCTAATAATCTGTAATGGAAAAGAATCTGAAAAAGAATACATGTATATGTCAATCACTTTGCCGTACACCTGAAACATTATACATCAACCACACTTCAATTTTTAAAGGTCACATATTGTAGGATCCATTTTACATGAAACATACAGAACAGGTAAATCCACAGAAAGAGAAAGCAGACTGGTAGTTTCCGGGGCTGGGGGAGGAGAGCGCATTTGTAATAACTGATGCCCTTTTGGGACAATGAAAATAGGATGGCAGTGACGGTCACACAACACTGTTACCAGATGCCACCAAAACATCACTGTAAAATGGTTAAGATGATATGTTTATGCACACTTTACTTAAAAAGAGGGGAAGAACAAAGTTAGACTCTTCCAGCACCAGGAGGGGCCAGTGCGGTGCCCAGAGCCAGCTGTGTTGAGTGAATGAGGCAGTCACCAGTAATGAGTCACTGCCCCTCCACCCCTCCCCAGCCCCTCCCAACCCCTCCTCTTCAGCACCTCCTCTCCCCCACCCGCCCCCGTGACCCCCCGTCCTCCCTGATCTGCTCTCCAGTCATTTACACTCACCCTCAGTGCAAACACCACATTGAAAAGAATCATGGTGGGAGCCTCCCTCTTTGGGGACGGGTCGGTTTTGGAGACCTGTGAAAGGGGCACAGTTCTGTGAGTGAGAGCCACCACCTGCCAGGACAAGCGCTTGGAGCGATCCCACTGCAGGCAGGACGATGCTCCAGAGTATTTGGAACCAGAGGAGAACTGAGCCCGAGGCCTCCGAGAGGCACCCAGAGTCTGCACAGGCAAGTGCATGCTGCACGGACAGACGGTCATGGTGGAGAAAGGAGCAGAAGAGTGCTGTGACCCAAATGGATGAGACTGTCCTGCCACCTCGAGTGAGCTGGCTGCCCAGAGGAGAGACGGCGGGGACCACTGGGGCACCCAGCCTGCCCAGGGCCCGGGCACCCAGCTGCCAACAAGCGTCGCCAGCAGAGAGCAGAGGGACCCCTGGGCCACCCATCAGGCCCGCCTCCGGCCCTGTGCCTCCAGTTCCGCGGGCAGGATGGCGAGGCGCTGCCAAAGGCCCCCACCCCACCCACAGGCCACCAGGGGGGCGGAGCCAGTGTGGGCAGGGCGGGTGCCCCAGGGGCCATGTCCCCACCGTGTCCTGCTGTCTCAGAAGCTCCCCTCCAGACAAGAACACCAGAGGACCACACCCCAGGCCCTCACAGTATTTCTGGATCATGTGTGTGTCACATCAAACCCTTCAGAATCCCAGGGACACTGGTGTCGCTTCTGCCTGCATGCAGAGGACTGACTGGCAGTTCCGGTGTGCAAATCCCCTTGGGCAACAGTGCATCCAGTCTCCACAGAGAACACAGAGTGGGCTCAGCACAACAGTGAGAGCTAAACTGATAATGATATTGGGTAGGATGTCACTTAATGAGCAAGAAGAAATGCTTGCACCGCTTTATATAAAGCTCAAGGGTCTGACACACACTGCTGACCTCCCTCTCTTGGCCTCCCCCCAAAACAGACATGGTATACACAAAGGGGAAGGCCACGGTCCAGAGAGACTCAAGATGCAAACAGCAAAAGCTCCGGGCAATGACTCAGGGCCTACGAGGAGGTGCAGATGGGCAAGCACCTGACGGCTGTGCCCTCCACAGCCCCAAAGGCCATGGAGCCAGGGGCCCACACCTGCCCAGGAGCCCGTACCTGGCCCAGCGTGTGCTGCAGCAGCGTCGGGTGCCCAACAAACCGCACGTTATCGATCTTCAGTTCAAACTTCTGGCCACACATTTCAGACTTGGTTGCCAAAATTGTTGCCAGAATGACATCTGAAAACCTTAAAATTTAAAAAGAAAGTGGAGTGGAAAAGAGTTAACTGAGAGCCACAGAAGCAGGCCCACTGCCCTGGCAGGGGGCAGCGCCGCCTATCGGGAAGCTTCCACCCGACCGCTGCCCTTCGGAAGCAGCCCCCAGGGTCAGGGACATAAGTCACCAGAGCTACAAGGCGAAGGCGCGAGCAGTCCCGCAGGGCATGTGCTGCCACCCCGGCCCCCACCCAGGCAGGAGGAGAGAGGCGTCTGCCCTCAGGAAACCTGCAGGCGCTGGCACAGTCCTGAGGAACCTCGTTAAGGCTCGGAGGCTGGGGGGGCTCCCTTCACGGGCCCAGGGGTTTGGGGTGCCCCCTGAGCCCCCAGACACCAGCCCCTCAGTGCTGACTGAGGCCCAAGGGGACACACGCACTGGAGCCTGTGAACTGCTCTCATCCCAGGGCAGCTCCCAGGTCTCCCGCACCCTGAACACGTCACCCTCCAGCTTTTATTCAGGAAAAAACATTTCAGACGCACGAAACACACAGATCCACTGACGGCAAGGATGCAGGGACAGACAGAGACGGAGGCCGCGGAGGAGGAAGGGCTGGTGAGAGCTGGCTGTTGGCCCAGCAGGACAGCCCCTTCCCTCCAGCCTGGGGCGTCACGGTGGGGGCGTCACCACAGGGAGGGGAGTGCAAGGGCAGCCTTGTCTCCGAGCCCAGGCCCGGGGCCTCACCCATGTCAAACCTGGAGCCAGAGGGCAGCAGTCCTGTGCTTACCCCGCCACCGGGGAAAAGCCACTCCATCATCCAGGAGGGAGGACAGGCTGTGTGGGGAGGGCTCCACAGGGGCCACTGAGGACACAGGCCTCCTGAGCAGCAGGGCTGATGGCAGCACCCTGGGCCTCCCCCCAGGGGCCACGCTCTGGGGGGGGCACCTGCCACGAGAACTCTCGCCCCGAGGAAGGAGGGCTGCACACTGTGCGCACTGCTGCTTCCACTCAGCTACGAAGCAGCCAGACACCCCCGGGACTCAAGGGTCCAGGAGGGGCCGGGCCTCGCTCCTCACCGCAGCAGGGCTCTCTGCCCGGTGTGGGCCGGGCTCGGGGCCCCTGCGGCAGCGACTGCCGTGCGCCCAACACCAGGACAGGTATAAAGGAGACCAGCAGCCGCGGGACTCCTGTGGAAACCGCTGGGGCCCGGGGCAGGGTCACACTGGCGTCCAGCCTTCCTTCAGGACTGACACGGCCCTCTAGGCATTCTCAGTCACCTGGGGCCCCCAAACAAACCAGGCCCAGACGGTCTGTCAGCGCGGGCCGCAGTGCCACTCGCAGTCAGGGCTGCGGTTGGCCCTTCCTGCACGGACACCATCAGAGACATTCTGGGAAACATGGGGCCTGCAGCCCGGCCTCAGCTCCCACTGTGGGGCCTCCTTCCAGGGAACACTGCCCTCTGGTGAGTCAACCAGATGCGGGAGATTCTAGGTCTTTCTTCAAAATGTCTCAGTGGCTCACTCTGCCCGGGAAGCCATGCCAGGGCCTGGAGACAAGAGAGGACGCAGGGTGGTGGAGCCTCACGGACACTACCGCCCCAGCAACTGGCCCAGCACCAGGGCCTCCTGCCCTATCTGAGTAAACCCGCCACTACTCTGCCACCCCATGACTCAGGACACCACAAGAACAGATAGGAGAACACCACCCACTGCCCAGAGTCTTCACTTTTTCCTGTGATATCAAAAATCTCCTCCAAAACCTCTGCTCTGCCATGAAGAGCCACAGACGGGCCTGAGCCCTGGCCTCAGCCTCCCGTCCAAGAACCTGAGTCTGTCAGGCCATGGGACGGGCCCTGAGACTCAGAGGCAAGCAGCAGTGGTCTCATTCACTCACATCTATAAGCCTCCAAACCCCAAGGCCACCTGAGAAGCACTCTCCCCACCCGGGCCCAGAGAGCAGAGGTCTGCAGAGGGAACCAACCACAAAGTCAGGCACTGCTTCAAGTAAAAGCCACCCCCCAACCCCCGCAGGCACTCGGGGAGACCCCTCTGCTGTCTTGGCAAGTCTGGCCCACACAGAAATCCATTCACCAGAGCTTAACACTACAGGTTTATAATGAGTAAAACACCTGAGTGGCTTTATACAGGAGAAGGCAATGGCACCCCACTCCAGTACTCTTGCCTGGAAAGTCCCACGGGTGGAAGAGCCTGGTAGGCTGCAGTCCATGGGGTCGCTAAGAGTCGGATACGACTGACTGACTTCACTTTCACTTTTCACTTTTCACTTTCATGCATTGGAGAAGGAAATGGCAACCCACTCCAGTGTTCTTGCCTGGAGAATCCCAGGGACAGGGGAGCATGGTGGGCTGCCGTCTATGAGGTCACACAGGGTCAGACACGAGTGAAGTGACTTAGCAGCAGCAGCAGGCTTTATACAGCATCTGCCAACGTAACATGCACAAAGACAGCTATGTCATGAGATGTGGGGTCAGGCGACGTAACAGTCATAAATAGCAAACTGAAACAAAAAGTGTCAATATTTGTTTGGTTTTTTTTCAGGCTGTGACATGAGGCTTGCAGGATCTTAATTCCCCAACCAAGGATTGAACCTGGGCCCCAGCGATGAAAGCATCAAGTCCTTACCACTGGACCATCAGGGAATTCTCTCAATATTTGTTTGATGTTTCCAAAATTTACAAAAATCCTTTCCCTTGCTTTGATGATGAAAGGCATGGTAAATATTGATATATTTTAATACAATAAAATAATTATTATAAGAACTAACATTTTTGCAATAACTTAAGAGATTAAAAAAGAAAACACTTTTAGAAAGATGAACCAGAGCAGCTGCAAGTCAAACCAAGACCATCCACTCTGAGACACCGGGGAACAGGGCATGTTCTCGGGTCAGTCCAAAAACAGAGGGCAGGACAGCTCGGAAGGGAGCGAAACTCCGCCCTCTTCATTCTTGGGGCACCCAGGTGCGCTGTGCACCTCCAAACCCTGGGGGTGCCCTGTCAGGGGCAGGAGGGCCTCCTGCACTCCTGCCTCCTAGAGAAGTGCCATATAAAGCCCCCGGGGGCATTTTAGTGTGTGACGGGCACAGGACAGCATCCAAGCCCGAGTGCCACAGTGACACTCAGCCCTTGGGACAGACCTCACAGACCCCTCTGAGAGATGGAGGCGTGATGACCAAGGGTCTCTCTTGGGAGGAGCAGATGGGGGAGACAAGAAACCCTGCTTCCACTTGCTGAACACCCTCCCAGGGGCACAGCGCCTGCCGGGAGGAGGGGGCATTTGAGAGTACTCAGTCCCAGAGGTCCCTGGTGCCAGCCAACCTTGTCTGGGCACTCAAGTTCAGAGTACTAGGCAAGCCCAGGTGCAGAAAGAGCAGGGGCTGCAGGAAGCCTGGGCACTCGTGAGGCAGTGAGTCTGTGCACCCAGCAGTCCATCCCCAGCACCGAGGGAAACCAGGCATCCAGAATAGGCAAGGAGTCCACGGCCATACCACCCTGAACGCGCCCGGTCTCGTCAGAATAAGCAAGGAGAAGGCGGCAGGAACTGAGACAGGAGGGTGGAGAAGCCTTGGCCACCCTGCGGCCAGTCGCTCGCCGGCTGGAGGACTCGCTCACTGCGATGGGACCAGAGCCATTAAGACCACACTGATTCTGAAACTCATCAAGAATTACAAGATCATGATTAACACAGCGCTAAGGTCTGGCAGAAGTACCACCACCTACACTAACTGCTGAGGTCAAGACTACACCACCTGCCACACAAGAAAGAACAGCAGAACAGACTCTCCCAACATGGAAGACTTACCACACAGTCCTCCCAGGAATGCTCAAATCCTCACGAGTGAACTCAGGCTGGGCAAGAAGCAGGGTCAGTTCCCAGAAGCAAGAACAAGGCTGAGGACCCAGATCAGAGCCCGGCAGCACAGGCACGCACCAGATGCCTGAGCAGTGCTGTCTTTCTGCCCAAACCATGTCAAGGAGATCAGACAAGGCCCCACAGGCAAAAGCTTAACGAGAACCACACAACGCCACCAAGTATCTCAGCCTCAATTCCCAAGACCCTGTGGCCGCTACGCAGCTGACCTCCCTAACAGGAAGACAGCATCTTTTCTAGACTTGACTTCAGGCCTTAAGAGAAAACAGACGATATCCACCTTCTTCTCTCCCTACTTGTCGTCACAGGTGGCCACTGAGAACGTAAAATGTGGCCAGTGCAGCTGAGGAACTGTTTCTACTTTTATTTGATTTCAGTCCATCTCAACTCAAACGGCTAGCCAATGAGGACAACCCTGGGCAGCACAGCTCTGCACCCGCACTCCTGTGACGCCAGCTACCACCACACTCAGAGGGGACCGTCAGGCCTGTTAACACAGCTTCAATCTGGCAAACCGACTCTGCTGGTTCCAGAAGAAAAAGCCCCTCTGAGAACCACAACCAAGGAAAACAGGGAGTGTGAGGCACATCACTGCATTGCTCTGGGGAGACATCTGAGCTGGGTGGGGGTCTCCTGTATGCCAGGGGCAGAGCAGGAGCTTGGCAGGTCTGTAAGACAAAATACAGCCAGGCCCTGGGGCATTAACCTACACTTCTGATGGTATGGGGGCACGGAGTGGGGTCACCAGGTGCTACAATGTGCTAAAATCATCCACAAAGGCATTCTTACATTCAATGAGCATCTGCAGAGGCCAGCTCTCCCTAGGGAGCAAGTCTGTCTGGGATCCTGACTGACCCACAATGACTTACTCCTGTCCCCTGGTTTCCTGTCTTCATTACACTAAATGCAGAATGAATTCCCCAGAAAATATCCTTACAGTCATTTTACTGTAAGTCTCTGAAAAGTCATGGCAGCAAAGCCCTTCTCCCAGACTGTTCCAAGAGCTCTTTCTGAGTCTTCAGTGGGCTGAGGCGCACATCTGTGGAGCTTGGAGGAAGGCAGGCAGGTGGCCAGCCCTGCCCTGGACCACCTGTGACACAGGATGGGGACAAAACGCACTCAGTGGGTGTGCAGTGCAATATGCCTAACTATACGCCTCACAGACAAGAGGTGTTCCCAGGCGTCACTTTAAAGGACAAGACACCCAAGGCCTCGATGTCAAGCAGAATGACCCACGGGATTCCCAGCAGCCCCCACATCCCTGCCTCTTCCTGCTGCTTCCAAAACCCACCCCCTCAGACCCAGTCAGCGGTCATGCCAGAGGCCCCGACACCCTCACAGAAAAGAGAAAGCACACAGGCGACGGCAGGCGCCACGTCAGAGAACTGAGGGAGACAGCGCTAACACCTCGCACGGCCAGGGCGCAGGGTGGGACCCACAGGTGCCTTCCCACGGACATGATCTCACAAAGGACTGGCAGGTCACAATCTGTTCTCCTTCATCTGGGACTGTAGCACCATTTCTTAAGCTTTAAAATGAAGGTAAGAAGGCAGAAGTGGCCACTTCTCAAGGCTGCCACCCTGAGAGCACTTCCCAGAGAGAAGGGGGGAGCACACCCAGAAGGAAAGGGACCTGCTTTCCTCTGGGCCCTAAGCCCAGGTCACAGCAGCACTGGCTCTCAGCCTGCGGTACCACGCAGACACGCTGTGCTGCACCCAAGCACCCACATTCAACCTCCGGACACGAGCTTGAGGACAAGGGTCCAAGGACAGCACCAGGGTCCCCTCCTCCGTGCTCCTCTCATGGGAGATAAACATCCTGAAGGGACATGGCCCCATCTAGTCTCCAGCCTGTCCCACCAACCACACAGCCCACAGCAGGATCACAGAACCGAATAACAAAGAAAGCCAGAGATGGGTGCCACAATCCCATGTCAGTCTGCCTGAAACA
Source organism: Hydropotes inermis (assembly GCA_020226075.1). Taxonomy (NCBI): domain Eukaryota; kingdom Metazoa; phylum Chordata; class Mammalia; order Artiodactyla; family Cervidae; genus Hydropotes; species Hydropotes inermis. Next base: position 16,087,061 of record CM035301.1, on the reverse strand, counting down.
CCCACCAAGTGGAGAAGAGGAATGGGGCTCCTGAGGGGGGGAAAATGTCTGGGCTGACAGGGGGCCAGTGCCCATGAAGCAGCTGCAAAGTCCATACCTGGGGTCCCCATCCTGGTCTTCGGCATGCTCTCCGGTGCTGTTGACAGCGTATCTGCTACGAGGCTTACCTGAGTGAAGGCAAAAGGGGAGAAAAGCTAAGAAAACAGGACCCATCCACATATGGGAAAGTTGTGGAACCACTAAAAGTGATGGTTTCTTCTCTAGGATTAGGAGAATTAATACTGTTAAAATGGCCATACTACCCAAAGCAATCTACACAGATTAATGCAGTCTCTATCAAATTACCCATGACATTTTTCACAGAACTAGAACAAACAATCTTAAAATTTATATGGAATCACAAGAGACTCAAGAGTTGCCAACCAATCCTGAGGAGAAAGAACAGAACTGGAAGAATAATCCTCCCAGACTTCAGACAGCACTACAAAGCTACAATAATCACGACAGTGTGGTACTGGCACAAAAACTGCCACATGGATCACTGGAACAGAACAGAGCACCCAGAAATAAACCCACACACCTATGGTCAACTAATGTTCAACACAGAAGGCAAGAATATACAATGGAGACAGTCTCCTCAGCAAGTGACCTTGGGAAAGCTGGACAGCCACATGCAAATGAATGAAATTAGAACACTTCCTCACACCATACATGAAAGTAAACTCAGAATGGCTTAAGGAATTAAATATAAGACACGACACCATAAAACTCCCAGAAGAGAAGATAGGGAAAGCCTTCTGACACAAATTGTAGCAATATTTCCTTAGGTCAGGCTCCCAAAGGAAAAAAAGTAAAAATAAACAGAACCTAATCAAACTCTTAAGCTTTTGCATAGCAAAGGAAACCACAAACAAAATGAAAAGACAACCTACAGACTGGGAGAAAATATTTAGCCATACAAATGATGTGACCAATAAGGCTTTGTTTCCGAAGTTTACGAACAGCTCATACAACTCAATATCAAAAAACCAGTAACACAAGCAAAACTGGACAGAAGACCTAAACAGACATTTCTCCAAAGAAGACATACAGATGACCAACAGGCATATGAAAAGATGTTCAACATTTCTAATTATTAGATTGGTGGTTTAGTCACTAAGTTGTGTCCGACTCTTGCAAACCCATGGATGGTAGCCCGCCAGGCTCCTCTGTGCATGGGATTTCCCAGGCAAGATTACTGGAGTGGGTTGCCATTTCCTTCTCCAGGAGATCTTCCCAACCCAGGGATCGAACCTGGATTTCCTACAGTGCAGGCGGATTCTTTACCAACTGAGCCATCAGGGAAGCCCATTTCTCTAATTATTAGAGAAATCCAAATCAGAACTATAACTACACTAGTCAGAATGGCCATCATCCAAAAGTCTACAAAGAATAAATGTTAGAGAGGGTGCAGAGAAAAGAGAATCTTCCTACATTGTTGGTAAAAATGTAAACTGGTACAGTCACTATGAAGAACAGCATGGAGGTTCCTTAAAAAGTTAAAAACAGAGTTACCATTTGATTCAGCAATCCCACTCCTGGGCATATACCCAGAAAAGACAAAAACTCTAATTCAAAAAGACAGATGTACTGCAGTGTTCATAGCAGCATTATTTACAACAGCCAGGAAATGGAAGCAACCTAAGTGCCCATCAACCAATGAATGGATCAAGAGGATATGGTACATATATACAATGGAATTTTGTTGTTGTTGTTGTTCAGTCACTAAGTCATGTCTGACTCTTTGTGACCCCATGGACTATAGCATACCAGGATCCATGGGGTTCTCCAGGCAAGAATATTGGAGTGAGTTGCCATTTTCTTTTCCAGGGGATCTTGCTGGACCAGGTTATCAAACCCATGTCTCCTGCATTGGCAGGAAGATTCTTTACCACTGAGCCACCAGGAAGTCCTACAATGGAATGCCATTTTGCAGCAACATGAATGGACCTAGAGATTACCACATTAAGTAAAGTAAGTCAGAGAAAAAAAAATTGTATGATTATCACATATGTAGAATCTAAGAAATAATACAAATAAATTTATTTACAAAACAGAAACAGATTAACAGACACAGAAAACAAATATCATATATTAAAACAAAAGCCCAAAAAACAAAAACAAATATCATATATTAACACATATATGGAATCAAGAAAAATGGTACAGATGAACCTATTTGCAGGGCAAGAATAGAGACACAGACGTAGAGAATAGACATGCGATCATAGTGGGGAAACGGGAGGGTGAGACAAATTGTGAGCGTAGGATTGACAAATTGACTGGTAGCTAGCTAGTGGGAAGCTGCTACACAGCACAAGGAGCTCAGCTCAGTGCTCTGTGATGACCTAGATGGGGGGGGGGGGGGGAGGTACAAGAAGGAGGGGGTGTTATGTACACATAAAGCTGATCCACTTTGTTGTACTGAAGAAACTAACACAACATTATAAAGCAATTATACAGAATAGCTTTTAAAAAGACAATAAATGTTCCACAGGAAAACACAGACACTCCTTCTATTAATAATCTTGGAGAGCAGAAAGCCTTTCTATGTAGAACAAAACTCAGAAACCACAAGAGACTGAACACTTGACTCCATAAAAATCAACACTCAAAAGGCAAACTGGCTAAGTATGTACAGCTTTGTCACAAAGGACTATTTTTTCCTAAATATATTAAAAGCTTCCTCAAACCAACAAAGAAAAAAAATTAAGCAATCCAAGAGGAAATTAAGCAAAGGTTATGAGTAGGTTCTTTTAAGTAAAAAGGAAATCCAAATGACTATAAAAACAGGAAAACATGCTCACTCTCAGTCAGAAGGCAAAAGCCCATTAAAACTACTATCGAAAAAAAAAAAAACTTATACTATCCATAAGTTTTCTCCTATCTCATGAACATACATTAAAAAATCTGATCTATTAAAAATACATGGCTCAACACAACAATGTAAAGCAATTTTCCTCCAAATAAATAAATTTTAAAAAACACATGACTATTAACCCCTGGATCCAAACATTTCATTTCTGGGAATTGATCATATATTCTGCAGAATAAAAAAACATACATAAAAGACATTCACACTGCTAGCAAAAGACTGGAAACAACTTAAATGTCCACCAACAGAGGATTGGATGCATAAACCATATTAAGTTCTTCCTATGATTCTGACCATAGTTTTGAATCTATATCCAAGATGTAAAGTGAAAATGAAAACAGGGCAGAAGAGTGTGAACAATATGTTCACTTGTACTTAGAAAATAATGTATGTATATGCTTGCATTTACATGTAAGATTCTAGAAAGATGCACCGGAAAATGGTAACAGCATCTGACCCTACAAGGGATGTGGGTGACTGGGGGTCAATGAGAGGAAAGAACCATCTTTTCATAATCTAAACCCCTCTCGGCCTTGAAAACTTTTTACATGTTAACAAATTTAAAAATATTTTTTTAAATTAGATTAATTATAAATTGAACATCCACAATAGTGAAAAAACTGCAAGTAACCTAAATGTCCATCCGCAGGGAAAGAGTATGTCCCTACCAGGCAGCTATGCGCTGCACCAAGAGGGAGGCGATCTGTCTGCTAGGCAGGAAAAGGCTTCAAGACAGACGGTTCAACGGGAAAAAACAGCGACTGAGAACATCCCGTGTGTGGAAAGGGGAAGAAACCCAAAGTAATAAACTATTTTTCTGTGGCTATATATTTGGTGTCTATGTTCAAGAGGAACGCTTTTCAAAATGGTAAGCGGTTAACGGGGGAGGAACAGCAGAACTGAGTGGAAGTGGCCAAAGAAAACTCCGATGTCCCTGCATTTCGTAATTTCATCCTAGCTGAATACATTCACATTGTGCCTTTACGTAAAAGGCTAGAGAACCCGATGAAACGTTAGCAACAGTGATGTGACATGTTGAAACTATGAGTGATTCTTTTCCTGCTCCTCTTTACTTCTCTACACTTCCCCAGCGCTCTGTGATGAGAAGGCACCGCCAGTACGGACACAACACGGTAACCGGCTTCACCGCTCACAGCGAAGGAGGCGGCGCCCGGCGCCCACTTACTCGTCTGGGACGCCGGGTGCTCCTGGCTCCTCTGGAAAGGGTACCTGAACAGCAGCTTATTGCCCCGGCTCCCCGAGCTCACCAGAATCACGCTGATGGGGCTGGTGTTGTCCCCCATCCTGCCGGGGGCCCGGGGAGGGGTCGGCCCGGGGCCTGGTGGGGGCCCCCCCGAGGACGTCGGGTGGGGGAGGGGCCGGGACCCGGGACCCTGCGCCCTGAGGAGGACGCGCCGTGGACGGGGCTGAGGCAGCTCTGAGGCTGACGGGTCGGGGGCGAGGGGCGGGTGGGGTCTGAGGAGGAGCGGCCCGGGGGGGAGCTGAGGACCCGGGACCCAGCGCCCTAAGGAGGCGAGAGGCGGGGGCCGAGCCGAGCCAGACCCACGGAGCCCGCGGGCCGGTCCAGCACCCCACACTGCACCTATCGCGGCTCGAGAGGCTCGCGAGACTTCGCGACAGTATGAGGCAAACTTGCGGAAGCACCGTGTACGCAGCGACGTCTGCGCAGGCGCAAGCTGCCGTGTGCGCAGGCGCGACGCCGGCTCTGGGCTTCCGCGCATTCCTGCGGCGGCCCGCTTCCGACTAGGGGAGCCGGCGAGAATGCAAATACAAAGCTGCCCGGCTTAGCCTTCTGGCTCGAGGGCTGTCTCGAAATGTGCCTTTCTTTGTTATAAAAATTATTAAAAGCACCCACGGAGTTGGGAAAAATGTTTGCAAGTCATATATTTGATGAAGGAATTGTATCCAGAATATATTTTTTTAAAAACACAACTCAACAGGAAAAATACAAGTGACCCACTAAAAAGTGGGCAAAAGACATGAATAGATCTCTGAGCAATATAGACAAGAACCTGGAAACACGTGAAAAGATGCTCAAACACCTCTAGTTAGAGAAATGCAAATTAAAACTGGTGAGGGACAGGGAAGCCTGCTATGCTGCAGTTCGTGGGGTCCCAAAGAGTCCAACACAACTGGGCGACTGAACAACAGCAACAAATCAAAAGAGATGCCATATCACACCAACTAGGATGGCTATACTTGAAAAAAAAATAGTGAGCACGGAATCTTTAGACACCACCGGTGGGAGCTGAGGGGATGTTCCTTTGGGGTGATGAAAATGTTCTAAAATTGTGGTAGCTGCATGACTCTGAATATACTAAAACCCACTGAACTGCACACTGAATGGGTGGAATGTATGATATGTGAATTCTATCTCACAAAACAGCTGTTTTTAAAAAGTAAAAAAAGCAATCCACCCACTCCACCCCTGTGTGACTGTTTCCAAATCTTTTCAACACATCAGATAGATGGGAAAGTAATCAATGGGCTAAAGAAGGAGCTTTTTCTTTTACTTATCTAGTTGTGTGTGTTGGGTCCTAGTTGCTGCATGCAGAACCTTCACTGCTTTAGGCAAGATCTCCCCTTGTGGTGCACAGACTCTCTTCAATCCTGGCAGGTGAGCTCAGCAGTTGCTGCATGCAGGCTTTGTTGCTCCAAGGCATGTGGAATCTCAGTTCCCTGACCAGGAATTGAACCCAAGTGCCTTGCATTGCACGGCAGATTCCTAACCACTAGGTTACCAGGGAAGTTCCAGGAATGAGCATTTTCATTGCCAAAGTAACCTCTTTCACTGAGGGTAACACAAATGTGTATTTTGCAGAACATATTCATGGCTTGAATCTCCCAGGGTAATGGGTACATATCTCTGAAATATCTCAGGTGTTCCCCACAGACACATTGCCCTACCCAGAACTGCATAGCATTGACCTTTTTTATCCAAAAAAAAAAATTTTTTTTTAAGGAAAATAATGTCTCATGTTGTATTTTTGTATTACTGAGGAACAGAACTAACTGTATTGCTTATTTGCTGGAGCCTAGAACTGTGAAGAAGGCTGAGCACCAAAGAATTGATGTTTTTGAACTGTGGTGTTCGAGAGGACTCTTAAGACTCTTGGACTGCAAGGAGATCCAGCTAGTCCATATTAAAGGAGATCAGTCCTGGGTTTCATTGGAAGGACTGATGCTGAAGCTGAAACTCCAATACTTTGGTCACCTCATGAGAAGAGTTGACTCATTGGAAAAGACCCTGATGCTGGGAGGGATTGGGGGCAGGAGAAGAAGGGGAAAACAGAGGATGAGATGGCTGGATGGCATCACCGACTCGATGGACATGAGTTTGAGTAAACTCCAGGAGTTGGTGATGGACAGGGAGGCCTGGCATGCGATTCATGGGGTCGAAAAGAGTCAGACACGACTGAACGACTGAACTGAACTGAAGAAATGCCTTTATGTTTCCTTTTGTGTTATTTGTCCTTTTTGAAACCTTTCTTAATTATTTATATTTTTGGCTGCATTTGGGTCTTCATTGTTGTGTGTGGGCTTCTCTTTGCGGTGGCTTCTCTTGTTGCGGAGCACAAGTTCTAGGACACATGGGCTTCAGGAGTTGTGGCTCAAGGACTAGCATGCAGATGCAGTCGGCGCAGTACACAGGCTTAGCTGCTGTGCGTCATCTGGGACCAGGGACCAAACCGGTGTCCCCTCCATTGCAAGGTGGATTCCTAACCACTGGGCGACCAGGGAAGCCTCTGTTTGTCCTTTGTTCATGGGATCTTTCTTTGGTGAAATATTTTTATATCCATGGCCTAAAAAATGCTATAGATATTACAGATAAGGAAAGAGACATTTCTTTTATATAGGGCCTCATGTTCTGTGTAAAATAAGGGTAATAATACAAATGGGGCTTCCCTTGTAGCTCAGTGGGTAAATAATCTGTCTGCAGTGCAGGAAACCAGGTTCGATCCCTGGGTCAGGAAGATCCTTTGGAGAAGGAAATGGCTACCCAGTTCAATATTCTTGCCTGGAGAATCCCATGGACAGAGGAGCCTGTCAGGCTACAGTCCATGGGGTTGCAAGAGTCAGACACGATTTAGTGACTAAACCATCACCACAGCTCACCTCTGTTACAGATTCTGAAAGCCCTTTTTTCCAGTCTAGAATATATTGATTTTTTTTTAACATTGCATTTATTTGTTTGACTGTGTCCGGTCTTAGTCGCAGCATGCAGCATCTTCATTGCAATGCCTGGACTTCTGTAGGTGCAGCACACAGGCTAAGCTACTCCACAGCAGGATCGAGCCCATGTCCCCCGCATTGCGAGGCAGATTCTTAACCACTGGGCCACCAGGGAAGTCCCTAGAATATACTGATTTTATGTATCATCAAAAGGTTTCTGAGTTCTCCCCCAGTTCCCATGAATGTCCTCAGAATGGAAACAAGGACACAGGAGCAGGAGGTGAGGCTCAGAGAGCTGTATGGATGGGGCCTCCCTGCCGGACGCTGGGAATCTGCAGACACCCAGGACTCTGGCTCAGGTCTCCTTCCTCTGACTTCCCTGCACATGCTGTTGCCCCACTGGATGGGCCTATGACCCCAGAACTGGCTGTGCTTGGGCTGGGGTAAGACCCAAAAGTGGAGAAACCACCATTCCTATATTACCCTCTCAGGGCCCACTTCATGCTAGCAACCTTCCCCAGAGCATTCATTGTGTATTTCCTGGCTGTGTGGCTCATGACTTTTCACTGTAACAAGCACTGGAATCCATGAATAGTGAAGGGAGCTCACCAGGACACACCCCTTCCCGAGGCTCAGATGTCTCAGGCTGGACTGGCGGGAGTGGGGGTCTGAATTCCACAGCACCCTCCCCAGTGGCACCTCAGTGTCCATGTCCGTCTGCCTCCCTGGGCTGTTAGGGAAACCAGGGCTCATGGTCACTCCCTGGGCCATCCAGCCAGCTGCCAGCAGCAGAGGGAATGAGGGTAGGTGGCCCCACTTTGGGCTCTGGTTCCCCAACAGGAACAGCAGTGGAAACTAATGGCCTCCTGGGCAGCATCATGCCCAGGCTCGGGCTCACTGCAGGGTGTGCCCTCAGACACTTCCCTGCCAGTGCCCCACATCTCCCAGTCCTCAATTTCTTTGTCTTTTCTGAGGGGAAGCCATGCCTTGTAGCTTGTGGGATCTCAGTTTCCTGACCAGGGACTGAACCTAAGCCACAGCAGTGAAAGCACCGAATCCTAACCCAGGGCAGGGCCAGGAGGCTCCTTGGACGGCTAGGCCTTATCGGTCCTGCCACTCGGTCTGGCCCCGATAGAGCCACCATCGACGGTCGAGCGCCAGGCGGGGCTCACGGACCTTATCTCAGACCAACGTGATATCTCCACTTTCCCTACCACAGGGTATCTGCCCAGGAAAATCATTCACCTACAACAAGAACAACAATAATCTTGAACTCACACTGCTGTGTGCCGAGGTCACGCAGCAGCAGCTTGTCTGTCCTAAGAGTGAAGTGGAGGACCTGCTCGAGGTTAAAACAGTGAAACCAGGGCTCCCAAGGGAGCTCATCCTGCCCAGGGTCAGCCAGGGGTTGCTCTCGGTTGGAGGAGGCAGGGAGGGAGCATTTGCAGACCTCTGTCTCAATCTTCTGCTGAGACCACAGCCCCTCTGAGCTCAGCCCCAGTACACAAGCTCAGAACAAGCCTGGCACTTGGAATTCGGCCCAGAGGCCCACAGGTCTCAGCACCCTGAGGCTCTGCACAGGCCCAGTCCCTCTTGTTTCAGGTGGGAGAGCAAGGCCCAGAGACAGAAGGCCTCACACACAACAAACCTTGGTCTCCTCTGCCCACTGGGGCTGCTCCTTCTCTACGGAAACTGTGAACATGTAACTTTCCCGAGCCTGCGTTTCCTTATCTTAAAACACAGCATCTTGAAAAATAAACATTCTCTCACAGAACTGTGAGGGGCAAACACCCGACCTGAGAGTACCCAGTCCACACCATGCCAGGACTTAGAGAACATTCGGTTCACACCAGTCAGAGCTGGTCCACAGACCTCACCTCACTCCACACAAAAGCAATCCAAGGTGGACTGTGGCCAGCTCAAAGGACCAAACAGTAAAGTTCTTAGAAAAGTAATGTAGAAGGTTCACTTCACCTCAGCCTTCAGCATAATGCTTATTCCATTTCTTAAAAGTTTAAGGGAAAATTTGCATAACACAAAATTAACCATTTGAAAGTGAAGTTAATTCTGTGGCATTTCATATATTCATAATGAGTGCAACCAGGATCACTAACTAGTTACAGAATATTTTCATCATCCCATCCTCCCCATCCCCACCCCCAGCCCTTGGCACACACTTATCCACTTTCTGTCTCTTTGGGTTTGCCTGTTCTGGACACTTTATTTAAGGGGAGTCACACAGTATATGGCTTTTCATGTCTAGCTCCTTCACTTAGTGTAACATTCTCAAGGTTCATCCATGTTCTGTTAGTGCTTCATTTTTACATTGTTTTCAGTCACTCAGTTGCATCTGACTGTGCAACCCCATAGACTGCAGCATGCCAGGCTTCCCTGTCCTTCACCATCTCCCAGAGTTCGCTCAAACTCATGTCCACTGAGTCGGTGATGCCATCCAATCATCTCATCCTCTATTGTCCTTTTCTCCTGCCCTCAATCTTTCCCAGCTTCATTTTCATGTTTGTTTAGTAAATATCTCACTGTATGGAAATACCATCATTTGTTGATCCATTCATCCATGCATGGATATTTATGTTGCTTCCACCTTTTGGCTGTTACATATAGAATGGGACATTTTTAAACTGAACTTGAAAAAAATCACTTAATTTGACTGCATTAAAATTATAAATTTCTGCTCAACCAAAAATAACAGTAAGAGCGTGCAGGCAAAGTACAGCCCTGGGGGAGATACAACATATGAAACTGACATACGAAACTGAATACTTTTGTAAGTATTCCTTCAGTTCAGTTCAGTCGCTCAGTTGTGTCTGACTCTTTGTAACCCCATGAGTCCCAACATACCAGGCCTCTCTGTCCATTAGTAGTTTTAAAAATTAATTATTTATTTATGGCTACACTGGGTCTCTGTTGCTGCACACCGACTTTCTCTAGTTGTGGCAAGCAGGGGCTACTCTCTAGTTACAACACACAGGCTTCTCACCACAGTGGCTTCTCTTGTTGCCAAGCATGGCCTCCAGGCGTGCTGGCTCAGTAGTTGCAGTGTGCTGGGTCAGGTTCAGCTGCGCCTTGGCATGTGGGATCATCCCAGACCAGGGATCATATCATAGCCCCTGCATTGGCAGGTGAATTCCTAACCATGGGACCACCAGGGAAGTCCCTACCTAGAATCTCTCTAAATTTCCTATAAAGCAATAAGACTGGCAACACAGTAGAAAAATGGCCATGACTTGGAAACATCAACAAAAAAAGGAAATGCAAATGCAATGCAAAGGACAGCAACTATGTGAGCAGGGACCTAGCTCAGCAGTGTCAGGCAAGTGCAAATTAAGATCACAGGAGAAGCTAGTATACACCCAGCAGAAAAGCTGAACCGTGAGACCTCCGCCTCCAACCGGGACTGACCATGACAAACTTTTAGAAGGGTGTGGAGCAAGAGGAACTCGCGCATCACTAGGTGAGTGCCAGGCAGTACAACTGATCCAGAAAACGTCTGCCATTAACTGCTGAAGCCGAGAACTCCATGCCCTGGACCCAGCAGCCTCCATCCTGGGGATATACCCAACAGAATGTTCACTGCAGCGTTACTCACAACAGCCAAGAACTAAACAGCCAAAATGTCCATCCCTGTCGCCCTGGGTAACTTGTGATATGTCCCTACCAGGAAACACAACACGGCGATGACAATCAATGCCCACAGCACCTCGGGCATGTCACAAACGTGGGTGACAGGAGATGACCCACTGCACTGTTTCATGGGACCTGAAAGCCAAAGGCAGGCAACGCTAACTAAAGCACCTAAGGACACACAGTAGTAGTAGTGTGAGTTGCTCAGTCATGTCCAACTCTTTGCAACTCCGTGGACTCCATAGCCCACCAAGGTCCTATGTCCATGGGATTCTCCAAGAAAGAATACTGGAGTGGGTAGCCATTTCCTTCTCCAGGGGATCTTCCCAACACAGGGACAGAACCCAAGTCTCCTGTGTCACGGGCAGATTCTTTACCATCTGAGCCACAAGGAAGTCCAAGGACCCATAAGTGTGTAGTAAAAGCCACTGTAAAGAAAAAAAGTAGGTTGGGGTCACCTTTGGGGAGGACTGGGATGCTCAATATGTGCCTTATAATATTTCATTATGCTGTGACATAATCTTGTGCTATATTTTACAATGAAAAAAACTAAAAGAAAAAGGACACCCGCCCACACCAATGCTTTGCAGGCCTTGGAAGTTTCAGAATCAAAGTGGCTTCCTGTGACTCTCTGTCCTGTGAAAGCCAAGGATGGGGGAGGTGCTGCCAGGAGGGGAGTGAGGACCGGCCCCACGGTGGGAGGCCTGGAGTCCACACTCCTCACCCCCTACACTGACTCCTGGCCAAGACTTTAGACGCTGTAGCTGGGGGCCTTGTCCAAGGCACATCGCTCACTGGGGCCCCGCTGTGCCTCCCCTACCTTGTCCAGCAGGTCAGCTCCACCCTCACCCAGGACCTCCAGACTCCCTCCTTCTGCCTGAACTTCCATGTGTTCCTCAGCCCCCTCTGTCTCCCTGGCTCAATCTGTTTTCTCTGCCAGTCTGTCCATCTGTCCCTGTCTGTCTCCCTTCCTCCTCTTCTTTCTAGGGAGCTGAAGCCTCAGGATCAGACTTGCATACCCTGACTGCAGGCCTAGATGCCGGCGGTGGCCCTGGAGTCTCCTAAACCAGGGGTGGGCAGGGAGGGCCGGGCTCATCAGCTCTGGGGTGAGCCCAGAGAGGTAAAGTCACACACCTTGTGAACACCTGGGCCCAGAGGCAGAGCATGGCCAGGAGAGGTGGCCACCAGCGCAAGGCCAGCGGAGGGTGGGCACACCCTGGGAGAGGGAGACCCTGTCACATGAGAAGAGGGCACAGATGTAAAACATAAGGGGAGAACTGGAAGGGGCTTCCAGGAAGGCAGACTCGGCCTCCAGGCCACACACAGGCACTGACAGCCCTGGGAGATCCCCACCCTCTCTGCTCAGCAGCGGGGAGGCACCACAGTAGGCGGCACCCACCCACAGACCTCCACAGTCTCATCAGCCCCATCTCAGGCAAGCGCATAGCACAGTAACACGCCAAGCACAGAACGTGCTCAACACTTGTTTATTCTTGTGCACATGTTTTCCTATCAGAGGGCTTGTCTGAGCCTCACAATTTTCTCTAAGAACAGTTTAGCAAAATATCTGCAATCAGAACTCTCCACTCAGGGAACGTTTACCTCGATCCTGAAAAACTCCTAGGCTTTTGTGCAAGCAACTCTTTGACTAACTCTGAAATTCAAAAAGCAGAGACATCACTTAGCCAACATAGGTCCATATAGTCAAAGCTATGGTTTTTCCAGTAGTCATGTATGGCTGTGAGAGTTGGACCGCAAAGAAGACAATGCTGAAGGATTCATGCTTTCGACTGTGGCACTGGAGAAGACTCTTAAGAATTCCTTGGACTGCAAGGAGATCAAACCAGTCAATCCTAAAGGAAATCAACCCTGAATATTCATTGGAAGGACTGATGCTGAAGCACAAACTCCAATACTTTCACCACTTGATGTGAACAGCTGACTCACTGGAAAAGACCCAGATGCTGGGAAAGATTGAGGGCAGGAGGAGAAGGGGACGACAGAGGATGAGGTGGTTGGATGGCATCACCGACTCGATGGACATGAGTTTGAGTAAGCTCCGGAAGATAATGAAGGACGTGGAAGGCTGGTGTGCTGCAGTCCACGGGTTCACAAAGAGTCAGACACGACTGAGCAACTGAACAACAGAAAAAATTCACATGGAAAGGCAAAGGAACCAGAGTCGCCAAAACCATTTTGGAAAAGAAGAATAATGATGGAGGAATGACATCACCCACTCTTTAAACACCTTAATTGAGATAAAATTCACATACCATACATCCCGCCATTTTAAGTGTGCAATGTGGGATTTCCCTGGTGGTCCAGTGGTTAAGACTGTGCACATCCACTGCAGCAGACACAAGTGTGATCCCTGATCAAGGGACTAAGATCCCAAATGCCATGCTGCACAGACCAAAAAAAAAAGAAAAAAAAATTAAGTGTCCAATTCAGTGGGGTTTTGTATATTCAGACAGTTATGTGACCATCACCACAATTTTAGAAACTTTTCATTACCTCAAAAGAACCCCCAGCCCCATTAATAGTCACAGACCCCAACTACCCTGGCCCCAGACAACCTAATCTACTTTTATCTTTTTAAAATTTTATTAATTCATTTTTGGCTGCGCTGAGTCTTCCCTGATGCACGCAGGCTTTCTCTAGCTGCAGCAAGCAGGGGCTACTCTCTAGTATGGTGCGTGGGTCTCTCGTGTGGGAGCTTCTCGTGGTGGCGCACAGACTCTAGGCAGGTGGGTTTCAGTAGTCGCAGCTCTCAGGCTCTAGAGTGTTAGGCTCAGTAGTTGTGGTACATGGGCTTAGTTGCCCCTCAGCACATGGAATCTTCCCGGACCAGCGATTGAACCCATGTCCCTTGCATTGGCAGGAGCATTCTTAACCACTGGACAAGTTAACAACTTAGGCAAGTTCTCTAATCTACTGTCTCCAAGGACTTGCCTATTCTCGACATCTATGTAAACAGAATCATGCAATATGAATTTTTTCAAGATTCACTCACATATCAGTACCTTCGTCCTTTTTATGGCTGGATACTACTCCACTGTCTAGATTATATTGTTATGCCCGCTGTCGGAATCCCCCAACAGGAAAAGATAAGACCTCCATGACAATGCAACATGCAAAGGAAGGGAAATTTATTGCTGACTCAAGCCAGGGCCCCTGCTGCAACCAACGAAGTGGTGCAAAGTCAGAGAGCCCCGAGCCCCAGTTTCCATGCACAATATACCATATTTGATTCACCCGTTCATCACTTGAAGGACATTTGGGTTGTTTGCATTTTTTGGCTGTTATGAATAGTGGTGCTATGAACACAGTACAAGTTTTCAAATGGATGTATTTTATCGGGTGTGTACTATGGAATGGAATTGCTGAGTCATGTGGGAACTCTGTTTAACCTCTTGAGGAACTACCAGGCTGTCTTCCATAGTAGCTGCACCATTTTACATCCCCATCAGCAGTCTAAAGATTCTAATTTCTCCATCTCTTTACCAACACTTGTCATTTTGTCTTTTCTTTTTTTTTTCTTTTTTTTTTTTTAGTTCTACCACTTTATTGTTACCAACCCATCTCCCTCCACCCTCGTGCACACATGCTCAATCATGTAATCCCATGGACTTCAACCTGCCAGACTCTTCTGTCCATGGACTTTTCCAGGCAAGAATACTGGAGTGGGTTGCCATTTCCTTCTCCATCATTTTGTCTTTTAAATAGACAAAAATTGTAGGTAAGGTTAGGATTAGGGCTCAGGCTGGGGTTTTTGATTACAGCCATCTTAGTGAGTATGATGTGCTATCTTTTTTGGTTTTAATTTGCATTTCCCTAATTTTTGGGCTCCAGAATCACTGCATATGGTGATTGCAGCCATGAAATTAAAAGACACAATAAATATATAAATAAAAGATGCTTACTCCTTGGAAGGAAAGTTATGACTAACCTAGATAGCATATTAAAAAGCAGAGACATTACTTTGCCAACAAAGGTCTGTCTAGTCAAGGCTATGGTTTTTCCAGTGGTCATGTATGGATGTGAGAGTTGGACTGTGAAGAAAGCTGAGTGCAGAAGAATTTATGCTTTTGAACTGTGGTGTTGAAGAAGACTCTTGAGAGTGCCTTGGACTGCAAGGAGATCCACCCAGTCCATCCTAAAGGAGATCAGTCCTGGGTGTTCATTGCAAGGACTGATGCTGAAGCTGAAACTCCAATACTTTGGCCATCTCACGCGAAGAGTTGACTCATTGGAAAAGACCCTGATGCTGGGAGGGATTGGGGGCAGGAGGAGAAGAGGACAACAGAGGATGAGATGGCTGGATGGCATCACTGACTCAATGGACATGAGTTTGAGTGAACTCTGGGAGTGTGTGATGGACAGGGAGGCCTGGTGTGATACGATTCATTGGGTCGCAAAGAGTTGGACACGACTGAGTGACTGAACTGAACTGAATGAGTAATGATGCTGAGCACCTTTTCACGTGTTTATTGGACATTTTATGATTTCTTTAGAGGAATGTCTATTAAAGTACCTTGCCCAGTTTTCAGTTAGCTGTCTCTTCTTGACTTGTAAGATTTTTTTATATTTTGGATCAGTCCCTGATCCAATATATGATTTGCAAATGTCTTCTCTCATTCTTGGGACACTATCTAAGTTTAAGACATGACATAAAGCTATAGTAATAAAGCCTGTGTGATATTGGTGAAGGATAGACACATAGGTCAGTGGAATAAAAGAAAGAGTAGAGAAATAGATGTACAGAAATATGTGCAATTAATCATTTACAAATAAGTTAGAGAAGGCAGCTCAATAGAGGAAGTATAGTGTTTTCAACTAAAAGTACTGGGTAAATTAGACACTCATAGGTAAAGAGAAAATACAAACAACCCAGGACCTAAGCCTCATACCTCAAACAAAAATGATCTCAAAATGGATCACAGACCTAAGTGTAAAACATAAATTCTGAAACACTTAGAAAAAAGTCTTAGATGAAAACACTTAGATAAAGGCTTTATGACTTGGGATTAGGCAAAGAATTTTCAGACATGACTCTAAAAACATGAATACTAAAAGAAAAACTTGATAAATTAGACTTCATCAAAAAATAAAACTCCGGCTCTGCAAATGATACTATTAAGAGGATGAACCAATAGGCTACAGACTAGAAGGAAATATTTGCAAAGTGCATATCTGACAAATGATTGCATCCAGAATACATACAGAACTCTCAAAATTCACTAGTAAGAAGACAAACAACCTAATTTTAAAATGGTCAAAATACCATGAGAGAGATTTCAGTGAAGAGAAAACCTGGACGGCAAACAAGAATGTGAGAAGACGCTCCATGTCACTGGCTGTCAGGGAAATGCAGACTGAAGCCAGCATGTCGTATGGCCCCACAACATCAGAACAACCAACGTGTGGAAGTGCTGACAAAGACACACAGCACCTAGGACTTCTCCTCATTGCTGGGTGGAATGCAAAATGGTAAAGCCACTCCAGAAAACAGATTAGCAGTTTCCTACTAAGTTAAACATACACTTAGCACAATTCTACTCCTAGATATGGTATTATCATCCCAGAGAAATAAAAATACATGTTTACATAAAGACCTACACAAGAATGTTCACAGCAGTTTTACTTGTAATACCCCCAAACTGGGAAAAACCCAGTTTGAGTGGGAGAATGAATGAACATTACTACCGCGGAGTACTATTCTGCAGCAAAAGGAAACCAGCTATTGATACAGGCAATAACATGCATGTATCTCAAGAATATTACACTAAAAAAGAAGCCAGTCCTGAAAGATGACACGCTGTATGTTTCCATTTACAGGACATGTTAAAAAAGACAAAAGTACAGTGGTGTCAGTTTAGGGGATAGAGGAAGACGAGACTGCAAAGGGGCAGCCAGTGGGAGTTTTGGGGGTGATAGAGCTCTGTGTGTCCTGATTATGGTTGAGGTTACAAAATCTATACACGTGTCAAAATTCACAGAGCAGCATACTAAAAAAAAATCAATTGTAGTTTGAAATAGAAAGGCATATCTGCCTCACTTTGTTTAAATTATGACTTGGTGAACAACACTGCAGAACCTAAAATCACATGGTATTAGAAGAATTCTCTTCTGTTTACTTGCCACTTCCGCAGCTTTTCAGAAACCAGTCAGTATCTCCCTCCTCGGGGCCCACCAGGCAACGAATGCATTGTTTTCTTGGAGGAAACCCAGGGATCCTAGAGCCAGTGTGTGCACTGGGCAGGGGGTGGGGGGGAGGCGTCTTGTGGGTCCAGCCACAGCCCAGCCCAGCAGTAACGGGGCCAGCAGGGGCACAGGCCAGCCGAGAACCGGTATGTGGGCATTCCTCTGGCTTCTCCCATCCTGCAATCCTGAAATGGACAAGAAAGTGCAGGGCTGGGCTGCAAATGCAGGATGACCTCCTGGGCTGACTGGGCCCCTATCTCCCCTGGAGTCTTGTCAGGCCCAGCAAGGGTGGCCGGAGTGATAGCCCCTCACCCCACCAAGCCCACCAGGCCCTGACCGCCCATGGTCACTGGATCTGATAAGAGAGCCACACCTACAGCCCCCTCTTCTCCCCCAACGATGACCACAGCGTGGCCCCCACCCTGGCTCCACATATATAAGGGGATCCTGAGGACTGAGCACCAGGACGCCAGTTCTCAGCGCGCCCAGCTCCCGCTCAGCCGCCACCATGTCTCTGACCAGAGCTGAGAGGACCATCGTCGTGTCCATGTGGAGCAAGATCTCCACACAGGCGGACGCCATTGGCACCGAGACCCTGGAGAGGTGAGCACCAGGTGGGCTGGGGTGGAGCCTGGAGGGGACCCTGTGGGTCAGTGAGGTCAGGGGTCAGTGAGAGCAGGGGTCAGTGATGAGGGTGAGTAAGGAGGGGAGAGTGAGGAGGGT
>CM035301.1:15996277-16053228 GCA_020226075.1 Hydropotes inermis | reverse complement strand
CTGAGTGGGCTGCAGTGTCTGTAGCCTCGGGTCTCTGTGTCCGCGAAACGGCGGGGGTGGTTTTCATTGCCTGGGACCAAGGAGTCTCAGGCAGAGAGAGAGAAGGGGAAAACAGGACAGAGGGGTGTGGGTGGAGCCCGTCCCACGGCCACTGCCTGGGATTCTCTGGGCAGCCCTCACCTTCAACCTGGAGTGATTTCTGAGTACAGTCGCCCTTCCCTGAATTCATTCCAGAGCCTTGCATATTCATCTAGGAGTTTGATCAAATAATCAATTTGTTGGCGGACCTCCAGCCAGGACTTGGAGCTCTCCCCGGCTGCTCCCAGAGCTGGGTGGTGGGGAGAACACAGAGGCCCTCTGGGTCCCTCTCTCCCCACCAAATGTCTAGAGGAAACTAGGGGTTCGTAGTGCCAGTGCATTGTAGAACCAGGCCAGGTCCTGGAGGCACCTCTGTCACCTGGTACACTCCCCCTCAAGACACCCACTGGACCACTGAGGGTCTGAAGGCCTGATGTGGGGGGCCCAACTCAGGATCCACTGCACTGCCCTGAGCCCCACTGACACCGCCCCCCCCCCCCCCCCCCCCCCCCCCGCCCCCCGACCCCGTGCTGCTGTGAAGAGGAGAGCCAGAGCCAGGGAGCCTAAACTCAGAGGTGCTTTCTTCCCATGGAGAATTCCCCTAGCACCTGCGGCTTGAGGTGTCCAGTCCTGGCAGTGGTCCAGCCCCAAGCTTTTAGCTGGGAGCAGTGTTCTTCCTTCCCTGGGCCCAAGAGTCATTGTCAAAAAATGGATGGCAGGTTTCCTGCCTCAGTGTGCCCTGCTTTTAGCTCTCAGTAAGAGGCAGTCTTCCTTACTCTATTATTAGGCAAAATGAGAGCCTGGACTAAAAGTGGAAACAACCCAAATGTCCATCAAGAGTATGAGAGGACAGACAAAATGTGATCTAAACAGACAATGAAGTGTTATCCAGCCATAACAAGCAATGAAGAGCAAATACATGCTGCAAACACAAAAGACCATGTACTGCATGATTCTATTCACGTGAAATGTCCAGAACAGGCAAATACACAGAGGCCAAGAGCAGACTGGTGATGTCCAGGGGCTGGAGGGCAGAGGTCATGGACTGAAGGGGACAGTGTTTCTGTTTGGGATGATGAAAAAGTTCTGGATTAGACAGTGGTGATGGTCACACAGTGACTATGATTAAAAGTCACTGGATTGTACACCTGAAAATGGCTGAGACAGTAAACTTTGTTATGCGAATTTCAATGCATTTTTTTAAAGGAGGTATAGTGATGCCTGGCACAGAATGAGTGCTACATGGGTATGAGCTATTATTTGGGGGATCTATCCTGTACTGTGCTAGGTCACTTCAGTTGTGTCCAACTGTTTGTGATCCTATGGACCACAGCCCTCCAGGTTCCTCTGTCCATGGGATTCTCCCGGCAAGAATACTGGAGTGGGTTGCCATGCCCTCCTTCAGAGGATCATCCTGACCCAGCGATCAAACCCTTGTGTTCTCAACACTCATGTCTCTTAAGTCTCCTGCATTGGCAGGTGGATTCTTAACCATTAACACCAACTATATTACTTGGGATGATGAGAAAGTTCTGAAATTAGTGGTGATGGTAACACATAGTGTGAATATAGTTAAAGACACTGAATTGTATACCTTAAATGGTTAAGACAGTAAATTTTATGTGAATTTCAATGCATTTTTAAAAAGGATGCATAGTGATGCCTGGCACAGAATGAGTGCTTTATAGGTATCGGTTATCATTTTTAGGATCTATCCTAGCTACTCAGTGAATGCTCATTGTCCTGAAAAGGGCATCTGCAATGAACCAGGAACAACCTTGGGAAGAAGAAACTGTTACCTTCCTTATATACCATAAATGAGAAAACAGACTGACGTTCAATGACAAACTCCATGCTAAAATGCAGGGCCACTTAATATTGACACATACTAAACATTAGTTTCCAAAAATAGGACTTTCAGGGTCCAGGGAGATTGGGAAGGCCCCAGGTCAGAGCTAACGCTCCGTGGAGAGCTCCTAGACCCCTCCCGGCCAGAGTCTGCGACCAGAGGCCCGGCGCCCTCCGGAGGCCAAGCGCAGCAGGCCGAGAGGCGCGCAGGCGCAGCCCGGGCTTCGCCGAGACGCCGAGCGCGCGGCGGGCGGGTCTCCACGATGGAGCTGGCGCCGGCGGACCGCGCTGCAGTGCTCGCGTTGTGGCGGAAGCTCGGGACCAACGTCGGCATCTACACGACGGAGGCCCTGGAGAGGTGCGCACGGACCCCGGCGCCTCCGGGCTCTCCTGTCTTCAGCGCACTCGGGGGATGCGTCCCCCGCCGTCCTGTCCCGAAGCCTTTCCTCCCCAGTCCCCGCCATCAGGGCGCGCCTCACTCGCAGTTCCCCCCGCAGGATCTTCGTGGCCTTCCCTTCCTCCAAGACCTACTTCCTTCACCTAAACTTGAGTCCTGGCTCTGCCCAGGTCAGAGCCCACGGCCAGAAGGTGGCCGAGGCGCTGAGCCTGGCCATGAACCACCTGGACGACCTGCCGCACACCCTGTCGGCCCTGCGCGAGCTGCACACGCACAAGCTGCGCGTGGACCCGGTCTTCTTCAAGGTGAGCTCGCGGGCGGGGCCGACTCCCGTCGCCGGGGGAGGGGGCTCCCACCAGGCAAGGGGTGGTGCACCGCGCGGGAACCACTCTGTCTGCCTGCAGTTGCTGTGCCACTGCCTGCTGGTGACCCTCGCCCGGCACTACCCCGGAGACTTCAGCCCCAACATGCACGCCTCACTGGTCAAGTTTCTGAGCCACGTGATCTCGGCGCTGGCCCCCAGCAGTGGCCAAATTGGGAGGGTGGTCTCGGAGGGCTCCTGTGTTTGAGTAAAGTCGGCAGACAGTCCCAGCTGTGCCCGTGTTCTCTCCTAGGGGAGCCAGCCCAGGCCTGACGAGGGTGGGGTGGCGGTGTGAGTGGGGGTGGGACGCCCCTCGCAAAGGGAGGCGAGAAGTCTGGACGGGGTCTCCGCTCCCACGTGATAAGATCCGACTCACCAAGCCCTTGAGTGTGGCTACTTGGAGGTGTCGGCTGGGGCTCCGGCCGGTCGGGACAGGGCATCACGGGCCCCAGCGGGCCCCGCCCGGACCATCTTCCCCGCTGCCGCCTTCGGACACCTCACTTGCACCTAGTTAGTACCGCCCGGGAGAGCTTGCGAGGAAATTAGGGACGGGCGCCCCTGCCGGGGTGGAGCGGAACTGCACCTCCGGAATGCGCTGGGCACTTTGAGCAACTGGGAAGCTTGGGGTCAAAGGTGCCTTTGCCAGACTCTGGACCTGGTCGGAGGAGGTGGCGCCTGCAGCGCGCCCTGCCCCTATCCCACACAGCAGACAGAACTCAGAGCATCTTCCTTTTAAATGTTTTTCTCATGAAATAAATCACGGTCATCGCAGAAACTTCAGGAAACGACTCCCAATTGCTGCACCTAAACTGCCCATGCCTTCCCGTGGGTCCTGGATATACATTGCTTGACAGCATGAATTTCTTTTTCCTTCTTCACAGTTTCAGATACAGGATTCGTTCTTACTGTGTATCTCAGCAACCTCAGCACGTTTCTTTCCTTATTAACTCTGTATTTTTTCACTTGAAGCACTTGAGATCTTTGGTGCATTAACTCCTCTTGGGCACTGAGGCCACTATTCAGTCAAATAAGGGTCACTGTGAACAGGAGTGCCGCGGCACTAGGATAGTCCATCGGGTACCAGAGAGGACCACTAAGTGACCAGGGACAGTCGTCACACCAGAGGGGTGACTCGCACCCCAGTGGGGAGGGGGGACGGCACATTTGGAGAGATTTCTCATAAGAATATATTCAGTTTCACATTGACATGATCAGAGGAAACGTAAAACACACACATAGATGGCAGCAGCTCCCCCCAGGCAGGGCCAGAGAGGCAGAGAAGACAGGTACTTGATCCAATCCCAGGAAAGGTATGATTTTTCACTTACGTTTTCCACTTTCACAACTAATTTGCAAAAAACCTTGCCCTGAGTATTTGTAGCTAAAAATCTATGCACTAACATCGTCATTCCCTTGGGGGATTTCTTCAGAAGTATAACTTCTGGCTTTTTGAGAATATTGCCAAAATTGCTTTCCTGAGTTTCACCAGCAGATGAAAGCCTGCACCCTCAACTCGCTGCTGAGTCACTCACTTCCCAGGTTAGCATTCTTCCTCAGGTTGACCCAGATTTTGCCCATTTATCTCTGGTATTTCATAGGAGGACTCTTTCCTCATAAACCCAGCCCCTCCTCAGGCCTCTGGGCCCAACCACGCTCCATGGCTCTGCCTGTTGTAAGCACGGTTCTGATCTACACCCTCATTTATGACAATTAAGAATGCTGAATAAGACCCTTCCCACCCTTTAACAGCAAGTGGACTCGGAATCTTCAGACCAGATAACCAAGTGAAGGTGAGAACTCAGATGTCACAGCACCTAAACCACCTGGGTTCTGAGGTATTTGCCAAAATGAGCAAACTTGAGCTGAAATTCTTTTTCCTTATGGGCTCACAGTTCAAAGGACCAGTAAAAGGTGATATACCCAAAGGTGACTTTCCCATAAACCTGGGGCCCTAAAAAGATATCCCACTGGGTTATCCTTTTCCCAAATACAGGCACTGGTAAAAAGAAATAAAGAAAAAACAGAAAAAAAAAAAAAAAAACCTGGATATTCAGCAGAGAAGACAAAATGCCCCCCAAAAAATTAAAAACACAAGCTAAAAACAAAAAAAACCCCCCCCCCCCCCCCCCCCCAACAAAAGTACTTCACAGGCCACAAGGTGCCAGGGCTGACAAACTCACCAGGCACACAGGGCGAGGCACCTGCATGAAAACCAGCAGGCACTGCAGATGTCACATTCAATACAACTTGGTTTGAAATATCTGCAGGGAACCACAGAATATAAAAAAGCACACAGCAGGACTTATCTGATGGTCCAGGGGTTAATAATCTGCCTGCAACTAAACTTGAGTGCCACAACTGAGCCCATGTGCAGTGAAGAAAATTTAAAAAGATAGAAATTGCGTTATGATTTCCAAGGTAACAGTAAAAAGTAGAATGTTAAAATATTCTAACACAACTCCCCAACCCGGGGGGTGGGGGGGGAATTGGGCAAAAATGGGAGGAAAAAAGAGAATGGGAATGACAAATGTAGACGTAAGTGGAGGAATTCCCTGGCAGCCAGTGGTTAGGACTCCACACTTCCACTGCCCAGGGCACAGGCTCAGCTCCTGGTCAGGGAGCTAGTCTCACTTGCTGTGTGGTGCATGGGTTGGTCAGTCAAGTTCACTCTGGTTTAACTTTCTGGCCAACCCAATATTGACTGTGACTTAAATGACTCAAAGAAAGGATAAAAATCAGACTTGAGGCTTAAAAATGAAAAGCGCAAATACAGTAAAGATTTATCACTAATAATAACAGATCCAGAGACTAAAATGTACCCTGCAAGGCTCCCTTCTGGTGTTCTCATGTGGTCACCTCCCCTTGTGTGGCTGTTTTGTTGCGGTTTTTAAATTTTATTGGCATATAGTCGATTTACAATGTTGCATTAGTTTCTGCTATATAACAGTGAGTCAGTTATACAGACATGTAATAGTTTGCATTTGTTAATCCCAAACTCCCCATCCATCCCTCACGGAAGCTTTTTTTTTCCGAAGCTTTTTTAATGTGGTAAAATACAGGGCTTCCCTGTTGTTCACTGGTCATCTGCCTACAATGTAGCCAACTAGGTCGATCTCCGGGTTGGGAAGATCCCCTGGAAGAAGGCATGGCAAACCATTCCAGTATTCTTGCATGGAGAACTCCACGGACAGATGCCTGATGGGTTATGGCCCATGGGGTCACAGAGCCAGTCAGACATGACTGAGTGATTAACACTAACTCATGCAAAATATAGGTAACACATACTTACCAGTTCAACCACTGTAAAGAGTACGACTCAGTGGCATTCACTTCATTCACAATGGTGATGGTCATGTGCCATCACCACCTCTACCCAGCTCCAGAACTTTCTCACAGCCCCAAAGGAAGCCCTGTGTCTACTGCCAGGTGCCCCCTCCACACCTCTCCCAGCCCAGCCCCATGGCTTTACTGTCCAGCATGTTGCTCAGCACATTCTCAAGGCTCAGTGGTGCTGGACTTGCATCTGATCTGATGCCCCGATGCTCAGGAGCTGTGGGACAGTTAATGTGTGCTGTCTGTGGTGATTTTCAAGGAGAGCAAAGCTCTCTGGAAGGACTGTGGGGCAGATGAGGGCTCGGAGGAGCTGGCGAGGTATGTACCTCCAGGCCTGGGTCTGCAGTGTTTTGTGCTCTCTTCTGCTCAGAGGCAGGGCCTGAAAGGCCTGGATTCCAAGGTGGCTGGACTTGGGCAAGTGTTCCAAAGGGGACAGGAGCAGCCCCAGAAGGCCCAGGGCAATGTAATACTGAACTGTGACATATCACGCTGTTGTTGTTCAGTCGCCCAGTCATCTCCAACTCTTTGTGACCCCATGGACTGCAGCACTCCAGGACTGCCTGTCCCTAACCATTTCTGAAAGTTTGCCCAAGTTCATGACCATTGCATCAGTGATACCATCCATTCATCCCATCCTCTGATGTATCACAATAAATACACCATACTGTACTGCATACTTGAAGTTGCTTAGTGCTTAAAACTTATCACAAGAAAAAAATCATTTTGCAAAATATATATATATCCAGTCATTAGCATGTGCACCTAAAACTAAAGTTAACATTTGTCAATTTAATCTCAATAAAAATTTAAAAACGAAGGTGGCCAGGATCCAGGTGGGGGGAAGTCCTTGGCCAGCAGTTGGCAGCTTCTCTCTTGAACTGTGAGGACAGCACCACCTCCTCAGGAGGGCAGCCCTGAGCCCACCGGCACCAGCAGGGAAGGCAGATGCAAGAGGGTGGCACTCACCAGCGCTGTGGGGGCTGAGGATGCGCAGGGACCCCCAGGCTATCCTCACAGGCTCCCAGGTGCCCCTGGGTGGGAGCGGAGGGCCGCCTCAGGCCAGGGTTCATTGGCACCTGGGGGCAGACTTCGTGCTAACCCCAATCCCATGCGACCCTGTGCTGGGGATGTGGGGGAAGGTCACCTGAGGGCCTGGTGCTGGCTTAGGGCTGGTGCAGTGACATAGAGCAGCTAGCTCACCACGCCACGATCGGGCCCAGGATGGCTCAGCCCTCTTCCCCTAGGTCCAGACAAGTGTCACCATCATGTGTGCCAATGACAAGGGCTGGGAGACCTGCTCTAAGCTGTCCCGTTCATGTCCCAAGGATGCCACTGAAGGCTTGTGGCCCAGCTCTCCGGGTGCTTCGGACCAGCAGCAGCAGCAGCCTGGGGCAACGGCAACCTTCTCGGTTCCGGTACAGGCTACAGTCGGGCACCACACTCAGCAGGAACTGACGCTGATCACAGCCTCATCCTGCGATTCCAGAGACAGACAGCAGACCAGTGCCTGTTGAAGGCTGGGGCCTAGGGGCACGCCTGCTGGTGGGGGCGGAGGCGGGGTGATGGGAATGTCCCAATGCACAGTGATGACCACCACACTGCGAGCACAGAGAACCACTAAACCACACACCTCAGGCAGCGGAGATGTTGACTGTTACGTGAGGTTAAGTTTATCTCCAAACCAACCAACCTACCTGCAAAAAAAAGTCTACATTCTTGGATCCCTCCCCAGATCCACAGGAAGCCTAGAGGGGCCCACACCACCTGCTACAAGACCTTCGGGTGACAAGGGCATGGGGTGTCCCAGCACCTCTCAGCTCAGCCCGGCCCAGCCTCCAGAGCAGGACCACCCTGTTCAAGGCAGGGGACCCTTCTGAGGCACAGCCTCTTCACAGGCACAAACCATGGCTGGACACTGGCCCCACCCCTGGAATCACTCCCTCCTGGCTCCCAGGCCAGCTGAGTGCACGCACCTACTGCACAGCCGTCACCCTGTGAAGACGGCCCTGTGTCCACAGATTGCAACGAGGGTTTGGACCGCCCAGAAGGCCACAGAGCTCACAGAGCTGCAGGGCCAACACCATCCCTCCAGCCCTCAGATCCCCAGACTTCAGGCCTGAGCTTTGCTAGAGACCCCCAGAGAGAGGCGCAGAAGGCAAAGCATCCCTGCCCTTGGCTGCAGACCCCCCGCCAGCCCCCTGGACAGTCTGGGGCCTCCATGCCAGAACCACAAGCTGCTACCGCCATATCCCCCACTCACACTCCCGCACGGAAGACTGGGACTCAGGGAATACCTGAAAACTTGGGAATTGGAAGGGCCAAGGGAAGGACCACACAGCCCTGGGACTGACCACAGGCCCCTGGAGATCTGCACCTATGGGCTCAGCCAACCCAACTCACCAAGGACTGCCATCATCACCCGCTCCTGGCATCCCCACCCGTTCCCGGTAAGCCAGCACTTCCCCACAGCAGTGCTCTAACGGGGAGGAGAGGGCACCCTCCAGGGTGAGCGGCGCCCCCCTCCCAGCAACCTCCCGGTGCTGCCCCTGGAGCCGCGGCATCCACAGAGCAGCCGGCTGCACTCCTGCGCCCAGTGGAGTGGAGCCAGCTGAGGAGCCGAGGCTCAGGGGCTCGGGGAACTAGGCGGACCCTGCAGTCAGGCCAGGGCACACTAAGGGCAGGCGGGTGCCTCTGGACTGATGAGCAAGCACCCAGCTGCGGGGGGAGCAGAAGCCGCCTCCTAGGCATCTTGACCCCAGCCCACCTGCTTTCTGGCTGGGACCTCCAGGGTCCTCTAAGTTTAGGGACGCCATCTGCCCTCTGCCTCTTCAAAACGACCCTCCAGGGACGGTAGCAAACCGACTGCCGCTCAACCGTGCATCAGAAATGGATACAGTACTAAGTATGTGTGCCCTGTCACCACAACACAAACAGAACCCCCAAACACCCCCTCGGGAGGTTAAGAATGGAGACGTGAGGAGCTAGGCAGTCTTGGCCCTGGCTGCGGACTCAGTCCAGACCCTGCCATCATGAGCTGGGTCAGAGTGGAGTCAGGAAACCACCAGCACAGCCTGTCTCTCTGCCTGCCCCTCCCCGCCACCACCTCTATCCTCTCACGGCTTTCCGCCAACTCATATCTACTTCCCACAAAGACTGCACGTCCCCTGCTCCCCCACAGGTTACCTACCTGGCCTCTCAGTGGTCACTCTGGCCCAGCCTGGCTACAGGCCAGGGCAATGCCCCTGGACAGAGGGACATCACTGATGCCGCACCTCCTTCCCGTGGACACAGCTGGCTGGGGAAGACCCTGCCACAGGGCAGCAGAGCAGCCCATTACCCACATCCCTCCAGAGGGAAACAAACCGCAGTAAGGAGCCTAGAAGAGGACCACAGACCATGCCCTGGAGCTGGCAGCCACACGACCCAGACCCAGTGTCCATGTCCTCTGCACAGGGGTGTGGGTGTGTGTTTCACAAGGTGGCATCAGAAGCTGCCTCCGAAAATAAACCACCCCCTCCCCTGATGAACTTTCCTGGTGGCTCAGACCGTAAAGAATCTGCCTGCTAATGCATGAGACCTAAGAGATGCAAGTTCAATCCCTGGGTCGGCAAGATCTCCTGGAGAAGGGAATGGCAATCCACTCCAGTAGTCTTGCTTGGAGAATCCCATGGACAGAGGAACCTGGCCGGCTACAGTCTATAGGGTTACAAAGAGTCAGACACGACTGAGCACACACACACTCATCTTCCCCCTGAAAAGCGAAAAAACCAAAGAGCTCCCAGTTGTATCTTCAGAAGAGCTCACTTTAGTCTCGAGATACAAGCGGAAGGGCTGAAGGAGAATGGATAATACCACCAGCCCTACCAAGGGTGAACAGAACCACGACTGACCCCAAAGTCAGCAGGCCCTCCTCTGAGGACCTTGTGGCCGTCATGTCGATCTTTCCTCGGGTCTTTCTTTGCTCTGAGTAACTCCAAGAGGGGGAACTGCAGCTTATCTGAGCTCCAGTGCTGGGCAGAGACTGCTGACCACAAACCAGACAGGCAGTCCTCCAAAGAAATGGGGGAAGAGAACAGCTTGGACCTCAGACATACACATGGGGCTGGGAGAGCAGATGGCCGTGTGCCTCTGGCTCTGTCAGCGCATCAAGATGCCAAAAGGCAGAGGGGAGCCCGAGGAGGAGTCACATTTCTGGGCTACGTGCAGGTGACCTGGGCGTGCCCCCCCACCCTGTGGAAGGCGCAGCAAGTCCAGTGCAGCCAGGACAGCAGAGACTGCACCGTGGCTGCCAGGAGGCAGTCTGTCAGGTTGTTTATTCCCACTCGACATAACCCAGAACACAGGAGCAACTCTGTACACCTCTAGAAACTCACAGCTAGCTCCAAAACAATAGAAATGTTAAACTACAAAAGATGAGCTGTATTCAGCAAATACAAAGGGTAACATGAGGCTGTGTCAAACGTGGATCAAACTATTTACAGCGCCTGGGCGTGGGCTCAGATCTCGCCGGCCTCCTTCTCCTCCGACCTCCTCGATGCGGCCTTCCCATTGGCACTCTCAAGCCTCCAGTCGGTGGCCCCCCGCTCACTCCGCCCACGCTCCCAGGACTCCTCCCTTGAAGTCCGCTCTCGGGAGAACCTGGGAAAAGGGAACCAGAGGCTCATTGAAGGCTGGCCCTCCCTCTTGGGTGCTCCCCAGGCACTGACACGGTGGACCCTCCCTGCAAGGGAAAGGAAGACCCACACAGCTGGGAGGGCCCAGCAGGCACTGCACAGGGAAGGCTGGGCAGCCAACACAGAGTGGCATTTTCAGAGCATTCTAGTAACATGAACAGCTTTCACTAAAATGTAAACAGTGCAAAGGAAAATACAGCAAGAGATATCCATTATGTAAAAACACAATGGAGAAAAAGTATTACCAAAGTGAATGGTGGTCGTCTCTGAATATGATCATTAGTAGTGTTGTTTTTTTAACCACCACAACCGAGGTGAACGGCCTATCGGGGCTGTGTGTACCAAAGTGGCAGTGCACGTGCAGCCTGAGCATGGCCTCGCCTACATGTGACACCGCCGAAGCTCGCAGCTGTCCAGCCCTGAAGCCACCTGCTGCCCCCAGCAGGCGGACGCCCGGAGCCCTGGGCCCTGTCAGGACCCTCAAGGCCTCAGCGCCCTGTCCCTGGGTGATAGGCCCCAAGCCCTGGCGCACAGAGCAGGGCTCACTCCCGCTGCAGACACTGAAGGAACAGAGTAGTTACTTGTATTTCGAGCTCCGGTCCCTGGATGCCCGGCGATGGCCACGGCTGTGGCTCCGGGAGCGGCTTCGGTGGCGCCGGTGTCTGTCTCGGGACCGGGAGCGGGACGACTTCCGCCGCTCTCTGGAAGTCGACCTCGACCGCCTCCGACGTCGGTCCCGGGAGCGCGACCTGCAACAGAGGCTGTGCTGACACCTTACTGCTGTCTCTCCTCCCAAACCTGTAACCCAGGTTCACAACCCTCCCCCCAATGGCACTCTGGTCACGAATAACTGGCCAGACCCTCCCCACCGATGCTTCCTGCAACATGCCAGGAAATCTCTGATCATCACCCTCACCGACAGTGGATGCCCACCCCATGTTGCACTGCGCCCCAACCAATCCCAACCAGAACTCTCCTTCTAACCCATGCTCTGTGCCCTCCGTGACCAGCCCTGACCCCAGACAACATATGCCAAGTTATAAAGGTTAAATATTAAGAAAAAAGCATGTGGAAAAGGACATCTTACTGAGAAAGGATCAATGGAAAACCTACCTCCTGCGATCTCTTGTTCTTGATCCAGACCTAAAATGGAAAAAAAGATGAGCAATTCCCCCAAAACAGCCCAATTCCTTACAGCTGAGGGGAGGTGCTTCACGTCCATATGGTGAAGAGGGTCAACTTCCCACAGGACCTGCTATGAGGCCCGCCCTGGGCCCCCAACCCGGGAGGGAGAAGGAAGAGACTAGCACCCAGGGGTCCAGGCTGCACTGAGCTGAACCAATGCTTCTGCAAAACCTCACAAACCTCACCAACCCAGCTACACAGACAGTCACGGTACAGGGCTGGGCAGGATACCCAAGCTCCAAACCCAGGCTCACTTTCCTGGGAGTGCTGCAGGAGCTCCTGGGAAACAGTACACAACCAGCAATGTAAATGTACCTGAGGGACCTTCCCTGGTGGTCCAGTGGTTGAGAATCCACCCTGCAATGCAGGGGACATGAGTTCAATCCCTGGTCAGGGAACCAAGATCCCACATGCCATGGGGAAACTAAGATCACGCGCCACAACTACTGAGTCTACGCACTCTGGAGCCGTGTGCCCTAAGGAAAGATTCCACATGGTAAGAGGAAGACCCTATGAGCCTCAATTGAGATCCAATGCAGCCAAATAATATTAAAAAAAAAAAAAAAATACACTTGACAACAAGAATGCAGGTCTCATATCCTGTTCTAAGCAGCAATTTTCAGCCCGTGAAGGAGGAAGTGACAAAATATGCTGCTTACACACCATGTGGCTGGAGAATGATTTGATAAAACTTCCAGGAAAGTAACTTCCTTAACACCTACCAGTATTTATATATTAAATTCCTCTCTCCCAGGAATTCTAAGGAACTTTATATATACTCAAATACATACAAGAATGACCGCACTAGCACTCATTCAAAAACACTTTTATAATAAGTCACCAAAAATTAAAATTAAAAAGCAAAGTTAACAAAAGCAAAAGTCAACAAGTGGGAACTACATCAGACTAAAAAGCTCCTGCACAATGAAGGTAACCATCAGCAAAATGAAAAAGCAACTGAATGGGAGAAAATATCTACAAATCAAGTAACTGACAAGAGGCAAATATCCAAAATATGAAAAGAAATCATATGACTACATGGAAGGAAAAAAAGATTCAAAAATGGGCAGAGGACCTGAACAAATGTTTTGCCAAAGAAGACATACAAAGGCCAACAGGCACATGAAAAACTGCTCCACAACATTACTCATCAGGGAAATACAAACCAAACCACGATGCGCTGTCACCTCACACCTGTCGGGAGTGCTACTGCCAAATGACAAGAAACAGGTGCTGGTGAGGATGTAGAGAAAAGAACGCACTGCTGGTGGGAATGAAAACTGGTGCAGCCCTTATGAAAAACAGGATAGAGGTGTCTCAAAAAGTCAAAATGGAACTATAATATGATCCAGCAATTCCAATTCCAGATATTCACTTGATGGAAATTAAATCACTATTTTGAAGATACTTACAACTCCATGGTCACTGCAGCATTATTTACAATAGCTCAGACACAGGAAAATCTAAGTGTCCATAGATAGATGGACCAATTAAGATGACGTAGCTGTATATATACAGTGGGATGTTATTCAGTCACAAAACAAGAAGGAATTCTGCCATTTGCAACAACACAGATGGACCTTGAGAGCACTATGTTAAGTAAAATAAGTCAGACAGGAAAAGATAAATGCTGCATGAGTTCAGTTATATGTGGAATAGAAAAGAACCAAACTTACAGAGAACAGACTGGTGGTTGCTAGAGGTAGGAAAACGAGGGTGGGCAAAGGCGGGAGAATAGAAAGACAGGTGATGACGTAGGAAAACGAGGGTGGGCAAAGGCGGGAGAATAGAAAGACAGGTGATGACAACATCACAGAATGGCACTGTGTAGCCTCAAGAGCACGCCAGCTGCGGGAGAGCCCAAGTACCCATGCACAAAGCCCACCCCATCTTTTCCAGATGGCGGTCACCTGTGTGGAAAGACTCTCGCATCTGTGCTTAATATTTTTATACTGAGTCTCTTTATAATCAACATGTTACATAATTAAGATAATGAAAAACAAAAAAGTTAACAAGTTATTCACTAAGGAATCCCTCCAGGAGTCTGTGTGCCCAATACAGAGCCTGGCTACTCTGGGCTCCAGACACTGCCCCGAACTCTAACCAGACCCACCACCCCTACCTGGCCGCTCTCAGGCATCCCAGCCCTAACACGGCCAGAACCACCTCTCCCAAAACTCCGCTCCCAGGCTCCCCTCCCCTGTCACTGTCAGCAGCCATTCCAGGCCAGCTCCACTCATGCTCTGCACCACTCACAGCGTCCGCTAGCAGATGCCATCAGCTCTGCCCCTAGAGCACACAGCTCGTCCCTGCCCCCTCCTGGGCCTGGACCCTCCCAGCCACTCACGTTCTCCTCGCTCCCACCTGACCACCCCCAGCCCTTGGCCCACGTGAGCCCGTCCCTGGTGGATCCTGCCATAGGGCTTGCTCTGGGCGGGAATCTTTCTGCTTCTTTTCATGGCCACCAGGTACCTGGCAGACCTCAAGTGTCACAAGTAACAGCAAGGCTGCCAGGTATATGGGGTGTCCTCGGGATGGGGCGTCCTTGGGATGGGGCGTGTCCTCAGGATAGGTGGGGTGTTCTCGGGAAGGGCGTGTCCTCGGGATAGGTGGGGTGCCCTCAGGCTCACCTCCTGCTCAGCCGCTCCTCCCGCTCTCTCTCCTCTCGCCTCCTCAGCCGATCCTGATTTCTCTTTTCCTGTTTCTCAGCCACGGTTTTCTAAATAAAATGGAAAACTGGGAAGATGAGAGAGGCACATACACAGTAGGGTGTGAACACTGCTGAACAAAGCGCCTTTACATGACCTCAGCACTGGCGATTTAAGAATCTAAGGGAAATTCAGGGAACAGGAACACAATTCTTTTTATTAATAAAACCTCTTATTAAAAACAGAAAATACATGGAATAAAAACTGTTTTATAAATTCAGTGACAAACTACTAATTCTGACAGGTGCTGTACTTCTAAGTTACAGAAAGTTTATCATATAACTTCAAATCAATCAAGAAAGTTAAGGTTTTTACCCAAAGGAGACCCAGCAAACTTTATGTGAAGGAGAACAGGTGTATTTGATCAAGCACATCTTGCTGCAGGGAGCCAAGCTACCCAGTCTTGTTGCCGCCTGTCCTGGGGATTGGTTGTGGTGGACACGGAGGGCGGGAGGGGGACAGGAGGTGGTCTGGAGACCCCGCCACTGGAGTACTCCAAAACCCATTTGGAGCCTTTCACGCCATCTCATGCTGCTGAAGAGAATGCTGCCTCACCTCCCCCCAGGGAGGGGGAGTTATCCAGAGCCACGAGACAAGGTCCAAGAGGGTGTGCAGCATGACCTAAAGTCTCAGTGCCGACAAGAGCTAGGCCCCCAGGAAGAAAGGGCACGGCTGGGGGTGCGTGTGTGTGTCTGTGTGTGTCCTCGAAGCATCTGGGCCAAGCTGTCCTGTGTGGCTCCTCCAGCTCTGCCCTCTGACGTCATACATCCAACACTGGGGGCAGGACACAAGGATGCTGTCTCAGCACCTCAGCCTCCACACACATTCCACCCAAGAACCAGCCTGGGGGCTAGCATCAGGTCCTTCCCAAACCCTCCCAGTCCCTGAAACATCAGGTCCCCCACGGGGAAGTCCTCACTCTTCCCCGCCTCCCTCTAGGTGCAGGACCTGCAGGCGTGCACACCGCCAGGACCACTGAGCGAAGCCCTCTCTGAACTGGGCACGGAGCTCCCACCCTCCTCATGGTTCGGAGGTGCACGTCCAAGTAACCTTTCCTGCTGATACTATAATAGCTATTTACCGGAACCTGTAGCTTGGCTGTTTTATTCTATCAACTATATACTGCTCATAACCACAATGACAAAAATACGATTTTAAGATCCGTGAATACTTAAGGTGTAAAGATTTCATGGAAAGAAGTTTCAATGTATGCTGATGTTAAAAAAAAAAGGTATAAGAAACATTAGGGCAAAATTCTGGGATGTTATGGAATGGAATGGTAATTTAAAGGAAAATAGGAATATAAGGAGTAGATTTTTTATGAAGATGGTTAACTGCCACCAAATTGTTATTTATACTATATTAGCTACACAGAAAATGTTTACATTTTATACCATAAACTTATACCCTCCAAGGACCCTCCCTGGGCGTTAAGGGCGCCACCCACTGTCCCTTCCTGGGGCCACACATGGCCTGAGGCCTTGACTGTCAAGGTGGCCTACCGTTAGGGGCCACATATCTGTCCTTCCAGATTTCGGGCTTCTGGAAGAAAGGTCTGCATATTTCCCAGCATCCTAGTATACAGCTAGGCAGGCTGAATCAGTCTGAAAACAATTCAGCTTATCCCAAAGTTGCTTAACTTTCCTTCTCAGCATTCCATATCCATAACATCAAATGCTGTAGTCTAACCCAGGAAAACAAGAAGCCCCGAGGAAGGTACAGAGGCATCCAGCCATGGGGCAGGGCCACCAGAAAAAGCCCCGTCACCTTCTCATGCTTCTAGCCTGACCACAGGTCCACCTTCGCCCAAAGAGAAAAACCACAGGCTACTACTGTCTCTCTCACCTCCAAAGAGAAGTGTTTTCAGAGGTGTGCAGGAGTTCTCTGTACCTGGGATGAATTCTGGCATTGTTCTCTGTAAAGAATGGATAGTAGACTAAACAAACATCCCAGGCCCTGCTGGATTCTGAGATCTCAGGGAACACAGTGATGACACCTGAGTAAGCTCACTGTAAAGCTAAAGTATAAAACCAAGGCCTGATACCTCCACCAACAAAAAAAGAACACAAGGTTTGCTACAAGCAGAGAGACAGGAAGACGATTACGACTTCGTAGGCTTCTTCAGAAACACAGCACATTAACATACCCTTAACTGATCGAGCTTCTCACGGATCTGAATGAATCCCAAGTGTAACTTGCCCCCGAAGTGGTCTGCAAGACGACGGTCATTGTCATGGAGGCCAAGGTAAGCCGAACAGACCTCACAGACACGAAGCTTCTGTTGCTGAAAACTGGACGCAGGCATGGAATTTCTGTATTCTTCCTGAAGAGCGGGAAAAGAATGATCCAAGTGAGGTTGACTCAAATGCCACTGTCCACTCAACCCCTAAAATGGAAGTACATGAAGGGAGGTGACTTTTATTTTTAGCTGCCCAGCTTGTGGGACTTTAATTCACGGACTAGAGACTGAACCCCAGGCCCTGGCAGTGAAGTGCCAAGTACTAACCACTGAACCACCAGGAAATTCCCTAAAGATGATTTCAAAATACATAAACCTGAATCATTCACAAAGCTTCAGATACCTGTAATTAAATTGTAATCCAATTTAAATTGTTTATTTAAGAAATGAACTAAGAGTCATGATTGCAAAGCAGTGAGGGATATTCAGAACACTGAGACACACGGGAGACTCTGCTAAAGGCCAGTGGGGAAAGGGAGTCCCTGTGATGGCAGAGAGCCATCAGACTGTAGTCTGTGAAGACCAGACTACAGGCTCCTCACAGTGCCCCTAATCACACCAGACAGACAGGCAAAACACAGAGCATCCACAGAGTCTGTCCCGGTATCCAGGAATGCCCAATGCAACCCTGAAACCCAAATCTGGAAGGAGAAACACACCAGACATCTCTTCAAACCACGCACACATACCCCCTGCCCCCGCCCAGCAGCCAGCAGCCAGTGGGGTCCAGTCTCATCACAGGGAGCCACTCTGCCTCAAAGAAAACACACGAATACAAAAGAAAATGACCCAAGACACACTGATGGCTGCCTGTGCTCAAATTAACACACTCCTTCAAAATCTAGGTTGAGGGATGCATTTCAACATTTGTCCTTGAAGAGAAGACAATGTAATAATCTTCCATTAATTCACACATTCAAAACATTCCCTAAGAAATGCAGGTTAAAATAAGACATCATGTCACTCATTAAACTGACGGAGACACAGATTACCAGGCCCTCGCATACCCTGACACTGGCGCCCACGCAGCATGGTTACTGTGGGGGGTGACCTGTCTGTAAAGTTGGGATTACTAGAAACACCCCTCGCATGAGTACATTGCTGGACACACAGAACCGGCCGTGAGATGAGAAACCATTAGTGACCTGGAAAACCACCCATGGACAAACAGCCATGTGCCCCTAAAATGCAGTCCTGCAGCAGTGAACAAACTGAACCCATCCGCCTACAGCAGCCTGGAGAGCGCTGCCTGGCGATGCAAGTGGGAGGACCTGAAGCACCAATGCGGGACACCTACACACCTGCCCAGGAACACACATGGTTTATGAGCCCAAGTGTGCAACGAACACACACCAATGCCTCTGGGGCCAGAGGGGAAACACCGTGAGCTCAGATTTCCATTAGAGTGCTGCTTCTTTCCTAAAGAGTCAAACAGCTTAACGAGAAACACTAAATGTGGTGGGTGAGAGTTATCGGAGATAATATTCTATACCTTTCAGTAGTTTTGAAATTATGAATGCCATCCTCTAATATCCTCAAAATAAATTGTACGTTGAGTGAAAAAAAGTCAATCCCTAAGGGTTACATACTGTGTGAATCCATTACGCAATGTTCTTAAAATAAGCAAATGCTGAGAACGGAGGGCAGCCTGGTGTGGCAGCAGGCAGGACCTACAGGTGTTGAGGGGTCACTCAGCAGCTGTTCTGGGGTGGGATGCTGTGTTACAGTTTAAGACAAAACCACTGTGGCAAACTGGGTAAAAAGCACAGTGCCCCTCCATCTCCACTTCTTAGGATACCAAACAGCCTTGTCTGCCACTAAGGGCAGGTCAGACCCCACCCAGACCAGTACAGCGGAGGCTTGCCCCCCCCCCCAAGCCACCCTGTCTTGTCTGTTAAGTTTTAAGTAAGGGGGGCACTCAGGTGATGAGGAAAGGGACAGTGGCCGGAGCAAGGCACCTGGAGTCCCCGTGTGTATCGACTCCTGCTGCCCTTGGGGTGGTCTGCAGACATCCAAGTGGTGAACCCCACATCTACATTATTTCCAATCTCAGACCCACCTCACAGGTTTCTGGTGTCTGCTCTGCTCCTCAATGCAGGAAGGCCTGGCCTCAGGTTTCACTAAAAGGCTGCAGAGCTCCTTCCTTCCTGACCCTCTGACCTTTCTGCTGGGTACTGTCAGCAACCCAGGGAGCCTGACTCCATATACTCAAATTTTCCCTTTAAATACACAGAGGTGTGGATCGTATATAAGGATTCTGATGCAGGACCTGGGACTCCACACGCACATGTCACTGCCTCAACGGGCACTCGGCAGGACTCACGTGTTCAGCTGTCATCACGGAGCTCCACTTCGTCTCAGGTGCCACCAAGAGCCAGGGGACCAGCAACAATCAAAACCGGCCCTGCACTGGCACGCTGCCCACTCCGCCATCGCGTCTCCATCCACCATCCGAACAATCTTCTGTCTGGGTCTCAACAAACGGGCTTCAGGGTCACCCTGCCCTACCTGGACACGCCCTGCACCCCAAGTCACTCTTAAACTGAGACCCCATTTCTTTGGAGTGCCCATCTGCATCAGAGTAAATCTTAGCCAGTGCTCATATGCATTCTGCCTGGCCCACAGGAGTAAAGGTACACTCCCATCCCTCTATCCCTGACTCCAACCTTCCCACCATTCTCGAAGTCAATCCAGGCCACTTCCACTCCAGTGGCGAGGATATGAGAAGCAGAAAACCCAGCAAACAGTTCAGACAGTCCTGGACTCAGCTTCTGCACCACACAGCAGAGTCCTGGCCTGGCCGCTCAAGGACACCACCTGGGTGGTGCCCATGACCTGCACGGGTCTCTCTCCTGAGGGCACAGCATCACTAACAACCCGAGGCCTCTCTTCACAGCAACTGCAAAGCCAGTCAGGCCCCATCACATCAGCTGAACACCTTGCATGCCGGGCCCTTCCTGGAAGCAGACGGACAGAGACCGGGGGTGCTCACTAGCACGGACAAGCTAGGCTCAGGATGCACTCTACACACGGGAGTGATGCTCAGAGCTGAAAGTGCCCAGTCTGAGGCCTCAGGGGTCAAGTGAGCAGCGAGGACACAAACCCCAGGGTGTGCTGACTTGAAATTGTACCATCCTGACATGATCACCCTATTTCCAACTCCTCCCCAATATTCAAGAAAATGGAGGCATGGCTTCGTTTTAGTCCAATGGTCAGCTCTCTGAAGTTACTATGTTTCTTCCCTCTTTAAAACATTTTCCTCACCAACCTCAGCTTCTTTTTTCTTTGCACGGACTTTCTCCACTTCCATGAGAATCTTCTGTGATTCATCCACAT
Organism: Hydropotes inermis; assembly: GCA_020226075.1. Classification (NCBI taxonomy): domain Eukaryota; kingdom Metazoa; phylum Chordata; class Mammalia; order Artiodactyla; family Cervidae; genus Hydropotes; species Hydropotes inermis. The sequence goes on along the minus strand of CM035301.1, from coordinate 16,033,070 downwards.
TTCCTTCAGCTCCCAGCTGCTCAGCTTTAGCAAGAAGCTTTCCTATTTCTTCATTCAACTCATGTACTTTTTCTGCCTGGAGAGAAAGAGACAGCCACGTAAGAAGACATCTAAAAACAAAAGACGAGAGCTGGGACGGAGGCTGAAAGGGTGGTGGTAGTGTGTGTGTAGTTATGACTGATTTGTGCTGTTGTATGGCAAAAACCAACACAACATTGTAAAGCAATTGTCTTCCAATTAAAAAAATAAAAACAAAAGATTTTTTAATGCAAAGAGTGTTTCTCTTGTTGCATTTCTGCTGTTTCACAACAAATACACCAACAGCTGGAAACTTCACTGATGACGTGAATTCTAACAGTTACAATGCCCATACTGCCACCACTGAGACCGACCGTTAAGTGTCAGACCGTAACTCTTAAGACCTCTGCACTGCATCCTAGCAGAGGTCTCACACCTGACACACGCCTGTCACTCCCACAGGCTGTTAAGGCCCGTCCTGTGGGCCAGCTTCCAGGCCGTCACTCTATATACCTTACAGTACAGCTCAGTCGCCAGGTGAGGGTAACAAAATGTGTGAGCTTAAACACATACATTACTTACCCTTTAAGCAAAATGACTAATTACTGGGAGTTTCTTTTAGAAATAAACAGCACCACTGGGCTGTTAAAAACTGTCTATCTCCTAAGAAATCTTTTTATAAAACTGAAAGGAGAAAAAAAACACTGAAGAGAACTCCACTGAAGAGGGGCAAGGCCTTCTCAATGATGTACATGCCAATTTCACCAGGTCTACTTATTCCTCCCTGACACGGGCACACCAGAATTAAACCATTTCCCTGCTAACTTACCCATTTCCTGTTATGCGGAGGGATGTTAATAAAGGAACTTTATGACATATGCACCATGCAGTGACGAGCTACGAGCCTGGTAACGGCTTCCCTCCTCACCTCGAACAGCCAGGGCAGTGGACACCCACTGTCCACCCCGAGTGTCCACACTCGGCACTGACAGGTCCCAGCCCCGCTTCTATACCGACGACCTGAGGTGGAGGCCTCCCTACCCGCATACCTTCGCAGAAACTTCTGCACTGATTTCCTCCTGCGTCTCTGCCAGCCGTTTCTTGGCAAGTTCCGTTCTCCGATCACACTCAGCAATGAAGGACTCCAAGTGATCCATCGCCTAGCTCAGGAGAGGCAGAGGGCTCCGGTCAGTAACATGCCTGCAACCTCAGAGCTCACATGTTCGACAGGAAATGCAGTCCTGGGTTGGTTCTTAAGGCCTCTCGGTTCAGTGGGAAGATCTGAGGCTACACTACTGCTAACATGTCCACAATCACATTCAATCAAGGGGCTTTGTTAAACCAAACGACCATTCACAAGTATGGTCTTCAATCTCCAAATGTGTCGAAGAACCCCCATCCCTCAACAATTTCAAGAAATTCTAAAGGAAGCTGAAACACCTGGCCTGACTAACTGTTCTGAGGGACAGGAGAGGCTAGGCCATGTTATGATGTCAGAGGCCCTCCACTGGTGAGGCGTGGGGTGCAGATGTACTCACTGGTCTTTGTGAGCCACGTAAATATTATTCCCTCATGTTCTGAGGGTAGAGTTCCCCCTTCCACCTCAAAACAAAACAATAGAACAAATGTTACTTGAGCGGCGAACACGTTCAGTTGTGGCCTACCATCTAAAGCAGTGGGAAAAGTGGTTACTACTTACCCAAAGAGATAAAGGAAGACACTCTGAAAAGAGTTGGTGGAAAACAATAAAATACTAATCAGTAAGTGGTCATATATGCTAAGCAGTTAACTTGCTGTGACTAGTCAGGCCCCAACATAACTTCAGATACACATACAAACAGGACATCCCTTTTTCAACTGCCAGGCTAGGACCAGTGCTGGGCAGCAGGCCCCACGCTGCTGACGCAGGGGTGTGTTACAGACAGCAAGTGACGTCGGCAGCAGTGACGGGATTAGACAGGGCGAGCAGAGCGAGGAAAGCGAGGAAAGCTCTGGGTGCAAATGGTAATAAGGCAGATGAAAGTCAGGTCAAGGGACCAAGAAGTGATGACCTATGTCCCTGCCTCCAGATGTGGTCTGAAGAGAGCCCCCAGCAGGGATCAGCCTGACAGTGGGATCCCTGTTTTTCAAAGGAAAGCACACTTGGGCATTGGTCAAGACAGGGAAGAGGCTCTCTGACAGCGCTACACCTGCAATCCACTAAGGCAAACTCCCCAACTCCACACTCCTGGAGCTGAAGACCTCCTTCCTGTTATTGGTCCTCAAATATTCTCGATGAACATTTCACTATGCTCAAATCAAACCATTAGGAAAGCCAGTGACCGGCATTTGTTGGCACGCATGCGCTGCATTTCCTGGAAGGATGTAGAGCTGACCAGCTCTACTGACAAGGTGGGGACTTGACAGGATCAAAGTGCAAGTCAGGCACCACCCATGCTCACGGGGACAAGGGCTCCTGAAGACCAGCCCGAGAGGCCCCAGGGCCACCCACGCACAGGTGCTGAGACCTGGGTAGAGAGTTCCTCTACTGCCTCCCCAGAGAGCAACCTCACACCCAACACGGAACCAGGACTCCGCTCATCAAGGCTCAAGTGGGCAATTCTGCCAGTGCCTTTACCAAGCAAAGAACCACTGCACCTTACGCAGAATATAAACTGGCTATGAACTCAAACATCTGATCAGCTAATAACTAAATGGTAAACTTCACAGCACAGAACAGGCAGAATGCAGAGTCATCTCAACTGAATGTTCCTTAAAAGATGGCTCTGTTCTGCTTCCCCTCCTTCTCTTCAATGTGCTTCTCAATTTCATTTTGGTTCCTAAATCAAAGGGCAGATTTACATTATGAAAATAAAATTTAAAAAAAAAAAAAAAAAGAAAGAAAAGAAAATTTAGAAAGAAGGTATTCAAAGCTACAAATTAAGTGCTACTGACAACCTACCACTTACTAGGAAGTCATGCACCTCTACTCTGTCAGTCAGGGCTGATGTGATGAACCACACACTGCTCGGGGGGGCTGAGCTCACCCGGCTGCACAGGTCTCACTCCTGCTGAGACTGCTCCCACCCCCCTCAAGACATGAGGTGCTCTCCCTGACCCTCCTGCCCTGCAGCACCGGCGAGCCTGAGGAGCCCGTGCTGCCAGCAGAATAGTCAGTGCAAACACATGCCTCAGGACAGCCATCCAAGGCTCTCCAGGCACCAACTCCCATATGAAGGAAAGGAAGCACAGTCTCCAAAGTCCTGAGGAACAGCGTCAGGAGGCAAGGACCCCTGCGATCTGACTCCACAGTCCCTACACTTAGCCCTCACAGCCTCACAGCTGAGGCAGAACTCACCAGCCCAGTATACAGAAACTAGAAAAGGGCAAAGTACCTCGCCCAGGGGCACAGGGACTCTAACCCCGGACCTAAGAGCACGTGTGACTGCCACACTACACACGTGTAAGACAGAGAGCAGTGGTCCCACTAGGTGAAATGGTTATGTTGCTCTGGAAACCTGTTACATCTCAAAATAAATCAACGTGGGGAAAAGGTGAACTGTGTTTTCACTGATTAGAGAAAAATCTTTACATTTTCCACATGTGAACAGTGAAGAAACGTGCTGCCCTGTAGTCTTTCCGCACAGTAAGTCAATGTGAATTAACGGTGCTCTGTGTGTCCACGTCCAAGTTGAGATACTTGAGATGCATTTACACAGATGACCTACTCCCTCTCCTAAGGAACTCCTGGTGCAACTCTCTCAAGAAACTAAGGCCAGGTCCTGGGGTGGTCAGGCTGAGGTTGTGCTGGACTAGAAAGAGACAATGGTAAGGTACTTTCTCCCAGGTAACCCAAGTTTTGGGTGGAGGTGCCAGCCACCAGCTCAAGTTGAGGGTCTATGCAGGGTATACCTACACAAAGAAACACCTTTATGACAACCTTGTCAGGCCCACAAAGAAATACCTGCTTAGACCTCTCTGAATGGCAAAAACTGGAAGTATGGTTAACTTGCTCTGTTAGTGAAGACGTGAAAATGGGAACTCCCAGGCGCCGCTGGGGGCAGCACTCAGCCTCTGGAGAGCATGGTGGCACTAGCCGCCAAAATGACAAAAGCACAACCTTTCTGGGTGGACAGTCCCACCTCTAGGGATCTTTCCTAGACACGCTCACGATGTGCTGATGTGTCCTACAGCACTATGACCATCAACAGGCGACTGGTCCTACAAAACAGACACCATCCTCTGGAATACTGTGTCACCACAAAAAGGGTGGAGTTAACTACACAGGGAATAATCTGAGATATATGCTGAAAATTAAATCAAGATGAGAGAAGAGCAGGCAGACAGGCATGTGTTCGGGAGACTGCTACTTGTGTTTTAAGAAAAGTGAGATACACACCCCTCAGGTTCCACATAATCTCCAAAGGGTAGAGAAGAAACTCAACACCTGGCTACCTCTGGGGCCAATCACGGGGCTGAAGAGCAGAGACAGGCTTCACAACATACCTTTCGTATATGAAACTCTGAACCATGTGTACACCTTATGTGTTTTTACAATTAGTGACAAGCAGCAACCCTAATGACGTAACTGATCTAGGCAGTAATCCTCACTGCTGCTGGACACACACGGCCCTAGGCTGATGGGGGCCTGAGCAACAGCAGCCAAGGCTGCCCGCACCACTCCAGTCCACTGACGTCACGCTGCTGAGGTGACGCGCCAGCCGCTGCCCAGCCCCACCTCTGCACTACTCTGTCAAACGAGAACCTGATTCTGACCATCCTGCATCCAGATCTAACTCCCAGCTTACAGGAAATTTCAAATATAAGGGAAAACACATTTAAAAGACTGTATCATAAGGATACAATCAGCAAAATCCAGGATATGAGAAATATTAATTTATTCCAACAGATGTAAAAAGACTTACGAAGCATCCTAGCGTGTACATCTTATTTTGGTATCTCAAACAAAAGACTGAAAAAAAAAATCCTTTTTGAGACAATCTGGGAAATTTGAAGACTGTTAGATAAGGTTAAGAAATTATCCTTTAAATAATATTTTAAATAAAATTATCTTCTAGATGTATTTGCAGTACTTACAGATGAACTCCATCTCTAGGAACTACTGTAAAATAATCCAGTATGGAAAGACAAAATAATCAGGTCTTCACATCAACAATCACGGAAAACTGGGAGACGAAACCCAGAGATGGTCACTATATTATTCTGCTTACATTTGCATGTTTAAATTTTTTCTCAACACATTAAAAAAACATGCTAATGAAATACAAACTATTATGTATATAATATACAAATAAGGTCCTACTGTACAGCACTGGAAAATATATTTAGTATCTTGTAATATACTATACTGGAAAATAATCTGAAAAAGAATGTATATAAACATAAAACTGAATCACTTGGCTGTACACCAGACACTAATGCAACACTATAAATCAACTGTACTTCAATTAAAAAAGAAAAACATGGTAATAAGTACATTCTGTCCCAACAACTATAATACCAGATTTTTGTATGCAGAGTAAAAAGAACTTCACAAGTCAACGGCAACACTGAAATATCTATAGATGTGTGAAGTCTGAGATTTGTGACGTCAGTTGGCCATGAGCTGATCATTCCTGAGGATGAGTGCCGGGTACACAGAGATCCATTAAGCCGTTACACCTCCTGCTGTCTGAGATCCTCCAAGGTAAAACAAAACAAAGCAACTGGCCATCCAAGATGGGCCTGCAGCACTTGAACAGCAAGTTGTTGCTCCTTTTCCACCTTGAAGCTGTGGTAGGGGATTGCCTCCAGGGAGTGGGGGGGCACAGGGAAGGAGGCTTTCCAGGTTTCCACGACAGTCTGGGGAACTCTGATTTGGCCACACACTTCCAGTGAGAGCACACGGTGAGTTCCAATACACACACACTTATCCCTTTCTTGCTCAGGACTTCCTAAGGAATTTTAAGTCACTGAACATTCAGATCTCACAAACATTAGTTTCAAGGGCACAGTCTACCATTTGAGTACCTCATCATCTGTTCATTCATCATTAAAGTGTTTTTTGTTGCATCCAATTTTTCAACCTTATAGACAATGCTATGACAACACTACTTTGTGTACCACTGTTTGCCTGTGTTTTCAACCACAGCTGACCCTTGCGGGCGGGTGGGGGGGGGGGCGCAACCATTGGCAATGGATCCTGTAGCTGTGCAGTATGCATTTACTGAAAAAAATCTCTAAGTGTACCCTCACAGTTCAAGCCTGTGTTAAGGGTCCACTGTACTTAAGACAGAGAATTTATAGAAGTAAGTTATAAAGCAGAAGTACCTTTAAATTTTCATTTCTGCACACTATATTAGCAATTCAATTGGACCTAATAATTTCACATGACTTAAAAAGCATAATTCTTTCTTCCTAAGAAATAATCATTTGAGCTTGGTAAATACCTTTTAAAACTGTATTAAAACGCATATACAAGTACACAATTTTTACCCCATCTAGGACAGTTTTTAAAGCTTTTTCATTTCTTACATCAATGCACACATTTTCTATGATCTATAGCTGTGCAGCATTTCACTACTTTAAAACAACTATACCCATTCCACAGTAAGTATATTATTTGCATTTTTTCACCTTTCACTAATTCAGAACAATGCAATAAACACCTTAAGTCTTCTCATACACAAGCAAATACTCTTAGGACCATGTCTTACAAACTGCTTAGAGGAGATTAAAAGTTTATAAATATTTTAAAATTGTATAAAGAGCTGATGAGCTCTTATGAAAGATTTTTATACTGAAAGTCAAATGTCACCTAAGCTGAGCAACTAATTCAGAAATAAAACAGACTGTAACTTCCCTGGTGATCCAGGGGCTGAGATGCCACACTCCCAGTGTAGGGCTCCAGGTTTGAGCCCTGGTTGGGGAGCTAGATCCCGCATGCTGCAACTATAAGCTCCTGTTTGTTTGCCATGACTAAAGATACCACATGCTGCAACCAAGGCCCATCGTAGTGAAATAAACTTAAAACATAAAAGAAATAAAACAGACTAATAATGATGTTGCTTTCTATAAAAGCATTATTTTCTTTTAAATTAATACACCCACTTATTAATAAATCCATTAAAAACTCAAGTTTTAGAAGTTTTTCTGAAAGAATAGATGAAACACATCTAACATGCAAAAGCTTTCATGTTGGTATGACTATAATAACCTATTCTAAAACCGCTGTCTCTAATACAACCTGGATAAAGCTCCTAAACACCCCTGACTGATCCACTCAACAAAATAACTCTCCCAGGGTCATGTGATGATGCTCCTATGACTTCTGGCAAATAGCACCAATCTTACTATACTTTCAGAGACTCTGGAGATTTAGGCCCACCTCACAGATTTACTGTCAACAGTGAAGAGATTCTACCAAAACACTTGGTAAGATACACAAATATAAGTCACTAATAAAAATAATGGATTAGTGACGGTTCACAATTTGCGAAAACAAAACCTGTGTCCGTCTTCTAGTAGTGATGTCTACACTGTACTCCCTCCAGAAACCAACTTCAACACAATACAGGAGCTGCTGCTTCCACGCCTGGGAACTGAACCATCCACGTAGCCACGTGGCAGGCTTGGAGCCTCACACCAACAGCAGCTCCTCAGGAGGCAGCAACAGGTCAACGAGATCAAGAGTCCGCTCACTGACCCCATCTGGCCAAAGCGCTTCCAAGGTGTTATGATTTATCAAGATTGCAATTTGAAAAGAAACATCACAAGTAGCTTTTGCTATATATGTGTGCTCATTCTGAAGAGCCTATCTTCAAAAGATACAAGTGACCTCTGGAGAGGCACTGGATAGGAGTCATGTGGAAAGGGCAGACTTTTCACCTGGAATCTCCAACAGCTGTCTTACCTATCAAGAAGATTGAAAAAAGTTATTCCATCATGTTCTTGTAGCAAACCTATATTCTGGAAAAGGACTTTATTTTTTCCTTCTAAGTTTATTCTGCATAACTAAGGAAATAAATTATTTTAGCCTGGTATTTCAAAGCCAGGCCACATTTAATGTATTAAAGTAACCCATGCACATCCAAACACTACTGATATGTATTAAAAATTCAAGGCAGGATATATTTTATGGCTTGTGAATTTTACCTTTAAGTCATTATTTTAAATAATAATGGCATATTTTTAAAAAATTATAGCAAATAAATAATACAAATAATAACAGATAAAAATAATAAATAAACAAAAAGTTATGGCAAAATCTTCCTAACACCCAGAGCTCCACAAAGCACCACTCACTGTATGAAAGGGCAATAACTAATGTTAAGTAGTTCTCATTAATAAACAGTCCCATTATATCCTCTTTTCCCTTTAAAAAAAAGTTGCAATGAGCACCTTTTCTGTGGACTCAGTAACACATATCATTAAGATACAGTCCCAGCAGCAGGATCCGGGAATGTGTATACATGCATTTAACATGCTGACAGCTACTGGCTGACTGCCCTCCGACAAGCACAGCTGCTCCAAGTCACCCCCCACTCATCAGAACAGGAAGACCTCCTCTGGAGGTTCAGCACTAGCTAGCAAACATTTCAACATGAACCATCTATAAGGTAAAATATGATTTTTTCTAAAACAGAGAATATACCTATCATTTAATATATATATTATATTTTGGCTGCAGCTTGTGGGATCTTAGTTTCCAGACCTAGGATTGAACTGGAACCCCTGGCAGTAAGAGGAGGAAGTCCTAACCACTGGACCATCAGGGAATTTCCTCAAATATGATTTTTAAGGAGCTGGAGGGAGGGGTGGTCACCTTTTAAACTGGAAAAGATATTCCTCTAAATGGTAAATTTTCACAGTAGAAAAACGTCTCTTGACCTACTCTAGCCCTCCAACTAAGACAAAAGTGTTCAAAGTCTTGTGGTTTCTTCTAAAACGCCTCTGTAATCTAAGCACGTCAACAACAGTAAACACCCTTTCTTTTTAAAAATCACACTATGGAAGCCATCATATCACACCAGTTTTCCCACTTTATCTCGGACATAATTTCACTACCTCAACCCTCTTTCCACAGTTGCACATCATCCCACTGTAGAGAGCAATGACCTGACCAAGCCCTCACTGATGGAGTCTGCAGGCTGCAATGCTGCAGGAGTATTCTGAAGCAAATTTACCTTTGCTCATAAGCAAGCGTATCATCAGACACACTCTCAGAGCTAGCACTGCTACCACGTGCTTTCCCTTCCTCGGGGGCTCAGTCATCCAAGAGGTGTATCAGAATCACTCAACTCTCCAACTCCTCAGCCTGAGTGAGGATGAATACCTGTCACAGTATTAGATGCCCACTAAAAATGTCCTTTATCCTCTGACCATTTTCTATTCAGCTCTTGCTACAGTCCTTTTCAGTCATGATGAGCTTTATCATCAAAGGTACCTGCCATTCATATGCTGCAGATGTGTCTCAGCTTAATTCTTATTTTACATATAGGAATTCTTGATATGCTAGCATTTTAAGTTTCTATACAGAAAAAATGTATCCACCTTTACCTTACAGTTTCTTAGGCTTTATAACATATCAAGATGGCGAAACAAAATTCTCTTTTGGGGGATCCAACCCAGTTTTTGCCAACTGGGTAATCCACAGTTTCTAATACTGTTCATTAAAAAAACTCATCTTCTCCACAGTGGCTGAACACATGCCCCGCATAAAAATACTAAATTACCGTATGTTTCAGTCTTTCTGTATTCTCATTTTCTTCTATTACCCTGTTCTTAAATACTGACTTCACCAGGTCATTTAAAAATCACAGGGACATTCTAATTCAGCAGAAATCCTAAGATTTGTGACACAAAAAGCTACATAACTAAAAGTGAAAATTTAACCTGTACGTCTCTGTCCCTGTGTTTCTGAAACCTGGTATCCCAAGAAGATTCAACACTGATGCACTTGGAAAAGAAATGGCAATTTTAACCACTTTTTAAGATTACTGATTTAAGTAGAATTTACTCCAACTACAATACATCCTCTAAAATGTCCACTGGGAGAAAAAAAAACACGCCTTTCCTATTTTCCTTTCCCGACTTCCTCCCACCAAGCTCAGTGCCTCCCCAGTCTTCACTCAGGAACCTGAATGGCATCAAAACCCCTCACTGACTTCTGCTTACTCCAGGAATGGAGGACTCAGAAAAAGAAAAAAACTAAAAGAGAGTGGCTCTATCGGGAATCCCTATGGTCCAGTGGTTAGGACTTCACGCCTCCACTGCAGGAGTCCTGGTTCAATCCCTGGAAGGTGATCTAAGATCCCACAAGCTGCACAGCATAGCCTAAAATAACAAAATAAAGTGACCAAATCATGCATTCCCAATGCAGACAGGAATGAAAACTGGTCTTAAAGAGTGAAGAAAAATCTTAAGATAGTACAATGGTTTGTGACCTGTAAAGGATCACAGTACATAAACTGATATGTTGGTTATCTGTGTTATCAGAATTTCATGGAGGGGACAACCAACAACAAAAAAATTTATGGAAGGGAGATGGATGAATTAGGGGAAAGGGTCTAAAAAAGGCTCCTTTGGGAGGGAAAAATGACAAAAGTTATGAAATACTTGTTTATAAAGACTAAATTGCATAAGATTTCATGGCCTGATAATACCAAGTGTTGGTAAGGGTATGTTCACTGTTATTAAATGGGTAAACTGATACACTTTATCAAAAATTAGGGAGGAAAAAGAAAAAGAACTATCTTGCAAGAATAAACATGTGCAAGCAATTCTTCTCTTAAAAATATACCCTAGGTTAACTGTTATACATGTGCACCAAGATATTCAAGAACATTTATAACGCTATTCATGATAAAAAAAACAAAAACAAAAAACCCACTAGAATCAACCCAAATGTCTATGAATATAGAATGGATAGTTCAGGGAACAGTCAAGCAGCATGAAAACAAACCATACCCAAAAAAGTATGTAAAGACACACAGCACTGAAGGAAAAATAAAGTTACTAAGATTACCTACACTATAAATCCATTTCTGTAAGTTCAAAAGCAAGAATAAACATAATGTCCAAGAAATCATAAAATATATAATAAGAAACACTTTAAAAAAAAACAATACAGTACAGAATGTAGAAGAGCTGGGATGGTAGACACACAGACACAGAACGGTCCTTGCCACATCCTAGCTCCCAGCCAGAGAGTGGTGGAATAACATCTGTTTTATAATTTTGTGTCATAACTTACACACATTACATTATTCGGGTTAGTGCAGTATTTGGCTCTTCACAGTAGGGAACAATTAACATCAAATAAAACTTACATCCAACTCAAAAAAGAGGTCCCTTTCTTTACTTGCAATCTCATAATCTGCTCGGAGGGCCAAGTCGTGGATTTTGGTACATTCTCCTAAGTCCATGCGCTGTGAAAGAGAAACAAAAATTTACACACAAACATCTAACCATTTGTAGGAAGCACATGACCTGGTGGTAACTGGCATCAAAATCAACAATGCTTTTCTGAATGCTGCCTATGATAAGAAAATTAAGAAACAATGTGGCCAAGAAGTCTTATTTTCCTTTTTCCACCATGATTACATGACACTCAGAAAATATGCATTTCAGTGTACCTATGGAACCAGAGATTACTAGACTATTTTCCATTACTTAGCATTCACCATTATTATTATTTCATGAGTGACATAAGAAATGTCAATTTAGCAAAGAGCAGCATGGGGGAAGGGGTGGCAAGAAGGCCAGGAAACAAGAGCATCACTGACAGCAACAAGTTTCCATGCATTCCTTCTTATAATCCTGACTACTAAAGCCTAAATCACAGAGACAAAAAGAGGAAAGAACAGATAGAAATCAGGTTTTGGGGAGCTACCACATAACCTAACCTACCTAAAAGTAGCTCTTTGCATATCAAAGGAAATAAAGCACAACTAGCTGACTCAGAGCCAATGAATCCATTCTCCTAACCTGGTAAAGGACTCTGGACATACACCTGGGGACACAGATTGGACCACTCACTCGCCCCACTTAAAAGACAAAAGGCTCTTTCACCAAAACAAATTATCTGTGTTACCAGTAAGACCAGCCTAATGTGCTACTGCACATCGTGAGCACAGAGAGAATAATTAGACAGCAGCGTGCATTTATTTTTCTTACCTAAGTCCTAAGTAAAGGACCCTGTACAGGGACCCCCTCCACTCCTGTCTGTGGTCATCTCAACAGCAACAGGGACGTTTGGATGCGGAGGGTCAGGTTAACAAGTCAGAAAGTGCCAACTGACAAACTGCAACAGCCCAGTGAGGAGATGCCTCAGGAGCCCACGCTGCTGGACACAAGCACAACTGCCTAACGAGGGAACAAAGAGCAGCAGACTCCAGAAATCCTTCAGCTCAAACTACAAGTGTGTTCAAAATGAGGTTAGCAAAAGACTCCATGGATTACAAAATCCTTAACATTCTAGGACAGTTTAAAGCTCTTCGGCCCTAATCTCAGCAGGTGCAGCCATCCTTATGACAAAATGTCCTACAGCATCACCAGTGGCAGAGCCAAGAGTGGACTGCCAAGGGTGGAGTTCATATTCATTTTGACCAAATGGTAAACGCAAAAGCTGTTTTCCTTCTTTAGGCTTACTATGAGGTCACATGCAGCTTCTGTATGTTGGTTACATGGGGAATTCAGAGGTAAGGAAACACAAGTTCTAAAAGCCAAAGCTGCAACTAGGATTGCTATCATTGTAAAGCTGGCAAATTCTGCTTCATTCACTCTTTTAAATACCAAACATAATCCTTAAAAAATACACAGCTTCTGAACTAAGCTCATGGACCACAACTACTGAGCCGTTGTTCTACAGCCTGAGAGCTGCAACTACTGAAGCCCATGCTCCACAAGAGAAACCACTGCAATGAAAAGACACTGAATGAGAAGACCGCTTGCTACAACTAGAGAAAATTCCATGAAGCAACGAAGAACCAGCACAGCCAAAAATAATAAATGAATAAATGTATTTTTAAAAACATATTTTATGTATATATACAGTTTCCGGATTTCCCTAGTGGTCCAGAGGTTAACATTCCATACTTTCAAAGCAAGGGGTGCAGATTTGAGCTCTATTTGAGGAACTATGATCCCATATAGCCAAAAAAACCACACAAAGGTAACTAAGTGCTACAGCTGAAAAACAAGAGGCAGCTCTTAGAAATTCTTTTTTTTTTTTTTTTTTTAGTTCTACCACTTTATTGCTACCAACCCATCTCCCTCCACCCTCGTGCACACATGCTCAGTCATGTAATCCTATAGACTTCAGCCCATCAGACTCCTCTGTCCATGTACTTTTCCAGGCAAGAATAATGGAGTGGGTTGCCATTTCCTTCCCCATAGAAATTCTTTAAATGCTAACGAACATTGTTGCTCAAAGAAAAACTACTTCCAGATGAAGAAAGCAACAAAACCACTAAGTACTAAAAATCTTAAGTGCAAATCAACTTCCATTCTAAAAACTTTAACTGTCAAGAAAGTTTCATTATTAGGGAGCCACACACGAAGCAAAACTGACCAACACCTTCCTTCAGATGGGAGCACTCAAGCAGCCACTGCCGAAACAGGTGAAAGACATGCCTGGGACTCCATGTGCCTCTGAAGATCGCTCTGCAACTCTGCCAAGGAGGTAGAAGTACTAGCCAACTCCTCTGGCAGCCAAACACCCAACAGAGCTGAAATACCTCACTAGTTTACTTCTTCCAAAATACTGCAAGGGGCTGTCAAATGCAGCATGCCAGACCTTCTATCTTCTTTTTTAATCGCACAAACATCTGTGTTCTCTACCCTCCAGAGGTCTCACACGGCAGACAGGGAAGAGCAATAAAGGCTCTTTAGAGAACTTTTCAGAAAACCAAAGTTCTTCCCCAGAGACAAGTTACACTGCCTTTCCTCCAGCTACCCCTCTGGTCTTACTATTAATACACCATTTTCCCATTCCATTCCTCTGCTGCCTCACCCCTACTGAGAGAAGAGAGCCTGGAGCAGCCCTTAGCATGCTGAGGGTTCTAACCACTGTCCTGTGGCTTATACTCAGTCCATCTCCACGGAGCACAGCAGATTCTACCCCCGCCACCCAGGAACGCACAGCCATGAGGCTCCATCTTTACACTCGCCACCCAAATTCCCAGCCCTCATCTCAACTGACTTCAGCACCAACAATTCACTGCACCTTTGCATGAAAACAGGTCTCCTGGGCTCTCTTCTCGATTTGAGTTGCCTGTCCAACGGGGACGGCAGTGACACTACTCAGTCCCTGGCCTCTCATCAAAACCCCACAGTCTCTGCCTCCTCTCCCCGACCCACACCAACCCAGATGCACTCCTGCTTCCCTTGGCTCCATCAGCCACCTGGAGCGCTCTTCGCTCAAAGGTGCACATGTGTGTTTTCTCAACATTGAGGTCTCTGCTCCCTATCCTGAGAGGCCTTTCCATATTGCCCTATCCAAAACAGTCCAGAACCTACTTCGCTATTTACTGTCTGTCCTGTTTCTCCATTAGATAACAGTAAACATTTTTTTATACCACATCCCCAGTGCCTGGCAGAATACTTGTACAGTAAATACTTGGCAAATTAACCTATACCTAATACAGTAAACATTTGTAGGAAATGCCCTCCCTCATCAGCATTCCAGAAAAATACAGCTGAAATGTTTCACTCTGGCACATGTCCCTCTACTTCCTCTGACTTCTTCCACTAAGACCCACCAACAACTGCAGGTCAGGAGCACACTCCTGGCTGCCCGCTATGACCAGGGGAAGGCAGCAGTCTACAGTGACGGCAGCCCCACGATCCAGAGCACCCAGCAGTCATAGCCAGTCAGCTGCAAGCAAGACAGCGGCTAACAGAGGCGTGAGGCTCTGTAGCCATTTCCTATTTGCTGTCAGAAGGGCAAGCCTGAGAAGATGTTAATACCCAGCTCAGTGTTTCAGAAACTCCTCCCCAAAACGGGAATGACAAAAGCACCAATTAATCCTAAAAAAGTGTTCCCCAGCACATGCATACTGAACTGTTAAAACAAGAAGACAATTTTTACATTACATGAGGGGGTTGTGACATCTTAAAATGGTGATGGTGTTTATGAACTCATTTTCTGTAAGTGGCTGAATCATGGTAGATAATCTGACATTCTTTAGCCTTCTTAAATACTATCTAACTTTGAATAAATGTTCATTCTGCAAAACTAGCATTTATCTGTTTAGTTCATATGAAATGAACTTAGAATTGTAGAGTTCTATACTTATCAGATCATGTACTGACTTCTTGAAAGGGTTCTGTAACACAAAACTGCAGATTAACATTAGTCCAGATTTTTCAAAAATTTACAAATCTGGGAAAACCATACCCTGTTACCAGATCAAAAAACTAGTATGTGTTTAACCTGAAAACAAACCAACCCATAATCTTACAGAGTTACAGGCTAACCTGAAGCACTCTTTTTGCTAAAGCCAAAGGACATTAGTAATACTTGTGAATACCTCAGTATAAATAACTCTCTCAAAACCTGAAAACCTCACAAACAGAACTTTATAGAAGTGAAATAACATTATATAAAATTTCACCAAACTAACAGAAGCTATCACTTGAAGGACAGTAGATAATTTCTGCTTATTAAAAAAAAAAAAAAAACACAATTCAACCTGAAAATCCCCACTGCCTGCAGAGTACCCATGTCTGAGTATCCTAAGACATCCCCCCAGATGCACCTACCGTCCCAGCCAGAATGTCGTGGGGGCAGCAGTCCAGAAGGTGACTCTTGCACACACGGTCATCTGTAAACTTGACCCTCTGTCTGGTTTCGTCTCCTGAAATTCATGTGTGGTTTTAAATAAGACAATATTATCACATTAAGCACAAAAGCACATCTGGTACAATTCACCTGGATGATTTGCAGACTACCAAATACTCTGAAAGCTGACCTAGACGGTTTTTTTAACAACTGGAACAAAATACAGATGATTTTTGATGCTACATATGTCATGAAGAATGACGCTTAATGAGATCCGACTCCGTCATTGTGCCAAAGAGATCAAGGAGTCAGAAGTAAAATGTTGAGCACCAAAAGGCCATTAGCCCCACACATACATGTGGGCCATGAGATACCAAAACCCATGCTAATCAGAGGGCCATGAATCACCACGTGTGACTTAAAAGCTGGTAGTTTCCAACAAAAGCTACTTACTAGTCTAATCATTTTGCTATACACAAATGTATAGGCAATATTTTGCCCTAAATTTTATGAAGAAAGCTTTTCCTATTACTGACTGATAAATAACCTAGACTTCGTCTACCTATCCCCCTTTAACCCCCACCCTTAAAAAAAAAAAAGAGTTGGCACCTGGGAGTCACTTTTAACAAGGCAATACCAAGGAGAAAAAAGCAAAAAAGGAACTAGGTTAGTCAATACACACTGTGAGTTCCAACACATACTGTACCCATCTGCATTCTTCAAGACCTCAGCTGCAGAATTTTATGCCCGCTGTTGAAAAGTTTTAAAGGAAAAGTTTTCTTGCCCAACCTGCAGTAAGGAAGTCAGGGGAATGATACATAAAAGTAAAGGCAAAGTGGAATGTGACAGATTTTAAAGCTAATCTGTGTATATGACACAGAGCTGTGTAAAACTAAAGGAGGAATATATTTCAGGATTTGCAAGCATCCAGGATTAATGTAGTGTCTTTTTATTGAAAATGTTTTCTTTCTAAACTACACTTTTAAAGTTACTTGTGAAAAAAAGCAAACACTTTTTTGTTATAACAGCTTAAAAATTGGTTGTGACTCACGGCTCGATGAACATGAGGCTTTTCTGCAACTCCCTTGCAGATTGATGTAGGCAGGCAAAGATACACTGAACCTTTATAAATAAAATAGAGGGGCCACAATTGTTCAGTTTGTATGAAATAAAAATATGGGAAGCAATTCAAAAGCAACTCAATATACAAAGAAAGCTAAAAAGCACTTATTCACCTATGAAATAAAGTGCAATGAATCTGCACAGCCCTGCGAATGTGCCAGTGTGAACTTACAACTTCATTACTTCGGTAGAAAAGAAAACACAAACCACAGCAGGTACATAATTTGCAAAGATGCAACCGCTTTCTCCTGAGACAACCATCATGATATTGCGTTCCTCCCTACAGTACAACCTACCTAACGACTGCCAAGCGCAGGCTAAACAGAAGCTCTCCAGTGTGGCTGGGGAAAGGGGGGGGGGGGGGCTGGAAAAGCACGCGGCAGGAACCCACGTCAGAAAAGCTCAATTTACGGCTCCCCTAACAATGGTACAGAACAACAACGGCAGGGTTTCCAAGCCCATCCGGCTCCCTCGGGTGGAGGAGCTCCGCCAGCCCGCTGCCAGCGACCTGTGCCCAAGCTGGCTGCAGCCCTTCGCCGACGCCCGGTTCGAGGAGAGGCGAGGGCCGCGGGAGGGCGGAGAAATCGCAGCAAGGTCAACGGGGAGGGGGCTGGCGCCCCACCGACAGCACGGGCTCCGAGGGAGGAGCCCGCCGGGGACCCGAGCCGGCAGGGAAGGCTCAGACAAAGGCCGGGCGCCCGCGGTCGGCGCGCGGGGGAGGGGAGGGCGCCCGCGCAGGCGCAGACGGTCGCGGCCCCCGCCTCAGGCCGCCCGGCGGCCTCGCTTCGCTCCCGCCCCAGCCCTCGCCTGGCCGGCCGCCCCGACTCACCGTCCCGGGCCGTGCCCATGAGCTGGTCCAGCAGGGCCCGCATCTGCGCCTGGGCGGACATGGTGGCCGGCGGGAGCGGCAGGGGTGGCCGCGACGGCTTCTCTCAAGTGGCGGCAGCGGCCGCGGCGACGGTAACGGCGACGACGAAAGCTGGTCCTGTCGGTCTCCAGACCGCTCGGCTCCTTCTCGACGCGGGGAACGCCGGGAGGAAGTGCGTCGGCGCCGGCGCGTGGCGTGCTGGGAAATGTGGTCTGAAGGCGGGCCTGACGTTCCGTTGCGCAAGTTACGCAAGCAAGCTGCTCAAGGGGCGGGGCTAATTCCCTCCCTGATTTTACTCCGGAGCCTAAAACCTACAAGCTCCACCTCGGCGGAACTGCAATAAAGGGAAATAAATTTAGACAATCCCAAACAGGAAAATAAATAAATTCCGTGTTTTCTTGCTAGTCGTGAACCTGTGAATGTCATTTAGCTACTTTAAGACTATTTTTTTACACCTGTGAAAATAGTGCCTGACAAATGACTTTTGTGAAAGTTAAATTAAGCGTGGAATTGTGTTCTGTGACTACTACTTGCTGTAGTCCCTGAGTTCACAGTGGTCTGGCCACTTCCAAGACCGACAGTGAACCTCTGACACAAGCGTACAGCAGACAGTAGGGAACCGTAACTTCTACCACTGGAACTGTCCCGTGTCTCCAGACAGACGCGTATTGGAACTCTTGTCGATGCTTGTCCTCACTGCAGTGTCTCCACACCCGAAGGCCTGCAGGAGGCCTGACTGACTGACACGGGATCCTGAACAGCGTTGCCTTATATCAAGAAATCCATTTTATGGTAAAGAAGGTCAAGTATTTATTTCTGTATAGCAAGTCACTTCATAACAGTGTAAAGCAAAAGTGATTTATTATTTCTCATTTTTCTGTGGTGCTTAAGGCAGGGATAAGCCGGCCCTGGGCTCCTTGCTCTGGGTGGTTTGGCTGGGTTCACAGAATTGCTTGTATGAAGCTGAGCAAAAATCCAATAAGGCTGCACTGACATGCCCAGCCCCACTGTGGTGCTCCAAGGTGCTTCTATCTCTGTATATGAGATCATAACATTCTGAAGTCTAGCCCATGTTGCTACGTCAGCTGGTTGCCCCCAGGGAAGGAGCGGAAGCTAGCTATCAGTCCTCTTAAGACTCAGACCCCCAGAACTCTCTTTCTACCATTATCTGTTGGTCAAAGCAAGTCAAAAGGCCAATGCAGATTCAAGAAGAGGGAAAAACAGATGTTTTTTTTTTTTCTTAGCTGCACTGGGTCTTGGTTGCTGTATGCCGGCTTTCTCTAGTTTCGGAGAGCAGAGACCACTCTCTAATTGTGATATGTGGGCTTCTCATTGTGGTGGCTTCTCTTGCTGCAGAGCACTGGCTCTAGGGTGCTTGGGCTTCAGAGGTTGCAGCTCATTGCAGCTCTGGAGCATGAGCTCAGTGGTAGTGGTGCATAGGTTTAATTGTCCTGCAGCATGTGGAATCTTCCCAGGTCAGGTATTGAACCCTTGTCCACTTCATTGGCAGGTGATTCTTAACCACTGGACCGCTAGGGAAGTCCTAGATGCTACCTTCTGATGTGAGGACGGGCTTGTGTGTATAAAAGATGGGACTCTTTTCAGTAGTCATATTTGAAGCCTCTGACTGCAGTCCCCAATAGCCAAGTCATCCAAGGCTTTGGAATCAAGGGTGAGAAGCCATACCGACATCTCACCACTGCTCTCAGTAACCGCATCACGGAATTTGCACTTCCTGCCCCACCAAGAGGCTTCACTTGTCACTGAGGCCTAACATGAACATGCATGCACAAATCAGAAGCACAGAGGACTTATATTCTATGTGATGAAACTTAAACTTGGACCAATTGGAGGTATAATTTAGCAGACAAATTTGTGACTTTTCCCATAAACACTTCCAGCACCCACTGACTACCTAGAGCCCAAGAACAGTCCTCTGGGAAAGCAACTGCCGAGGGGCACCACTAAGGGGCAAAGGCCTGACATGGAGTAGGGGCAGTGACACCTACTCATTTGTGCTCTGCTCCTTTCATGCCTCACTGCTTTCCTCCCATTCCTAATTCCCTGGGAATGAGGCCCTTAATAAAATAGTATCAAAGCTTTGCTGTCAAGCTCTGCTTTCTGGGGAACTAAAGCTAAAACAGCACTAAATCTAGATCTGCACTAAAGGAATGTATAAAGGATGCCATCCAGAAAGAAAATTATCTCAAAAGACAGTCTGAGATGTTTGAAGAAATGGTGAGCAAAAAAGGAAAAAAATGGTGAACATGTAAAAATGAAAACAAAATCATATATATAGTATATACTGACCTCCTCGCACACTTCCTTGGAGCAGTTCCGAAGTTCAGAGCTTGTCTTCAGGGCTACTGTTTTCAGTAAATCCCAAGTAAGACTGAACTCACTGCTCTCATATTATGTGTATCTGTGTTGCTGTCTTTTTTATTCAAGATTGCCCAGAACTTCACCTCAGTATCTGCAGTTTCCTTCTGTCCCTTCCTGTGGGATTTTATGCAGCATTAAGATATTAATAAATCTTAGTTTAAAATTCTTCCTCAAAGAATGCATCAGGCCTACCTAGTTTATACTGGTGAAAAAACTGGTTTTCAACTCAACATCCCCCACCCCCTCCACTTTCAGTCCTTTTAATTAGGTGCTCTAAGAGGTCAGAACGGTAGGCAGGGTAAAGAAGCTGTTGCTTCTTAAACCCCTTCCAGCAACCAGTCAGTCTTTATCCTCTGGCAGCTGGATCTTGCTGCGGCTGTGGAAGCAATTGGATTCCAGATGGGGAGGCCATTGGCCTCTGGGTATTTCACAAGCCTCTCAGCTTCCCAGAAGGCCCACTGCTGCATCCTGTAATCAGGCAGATAAGCCAAATTCACCCCAAGTTTTTAAAGGAACAGATCATTCCAATCCACAAACCTCTCCAAAAAACATAAAAAGGTCACTGCCCAATTCTTTTTGTGAGGCCAATAGTCTTGATAACAAAACTACACAAGGATAGTAAAATGAACTGTGGTATAATCCAACCTCACTCATTAACATAGAGGCAAACGTTCTAAACAGTATCAGCAAGTGAAATCTAGCAGCATGTATAAGGGTAATAGACCATGAGCAGATTGCTTTAATCTAAGAATACAGGGATCAGTTATCTTTAGAAAGTTAATGGCATTTATTGCTTTAAAAGATTAAAGAAGAAAAACCACATAATCACCTTGAGAGATGCAGAAAAAAAAAGTTAATAAAATTCAATGCACGTTGATGATATTGACAAAGAATAAATCAATTGACCTGAGAAAGAAATGAAAAACTTTATTCAAGTCAATTTGAGGATTATAGCCCAGGAAGAGCATCTCAGAAAACTCTGAGAACTTTTAGAAGTCAAGGAAGAGTTATGTAAGTTTTTTGAGACAGAGGGATGTTCATCAATGACATATTATTGACAATTTACATGGTAACTAGATCTAAGTGTCATCATGGCAGGTCATGTGGCCCTATACAAGATCAAGAAAGAATGTTATCTTTTAAGGAGTTGTCTTGGTGCTGGGAGAATGCTGCTCTTTATGGATGAACAGGTATTCCATGAAGGGGAAGGCTGGTCCATGTATAACACAGATACACAATGCACAGTATGTGGGAAGAGGCGGCCAAAGGGCAGACAAGAATTTTTCATGTTTAAATTTTTCTTGTCTTGTCATAAAATATGAATTTTATTTCACAATGATATTAGGAATTCAGGAATAGAAGAAAACATTTCTAACCTGTTTTAAAAAAGAAAAATTTAGTCGCTCAATCGTGTCCAGCTCTTTGGGACCCCCTGGACTCTAGCCCACCATGCTCCTCTGTCCATGGGATTCTCCAGGCAAGAAAATGGGAGTGGGTAGCCATTGCCTTCCCCAGGGGATCTTCCCAACCTAGTGATTGAACCTGTGTCTCCTGCATTGCAGGCAGATTCTTCACCCTCTGAACCACCAGGGAAGCCCAAACCTGTTAAAAGAATATCTAAAAAAACAAAAAAAATTTGAACTTTCTCAGAATATAATCATAGCATCTGAACAAAGGTCATTTTCTTTCTTCTCCTTTGATCCTTAACTCTTTATTCTCTTTATTGTAACTGTGATCATGTGGCCCCAGCACACCAAAATACATACTGATCCCAGAAAGAAGCTCTGAGCAAATAAGACTTCTCTCCATTTCCCGGTGCTCCAAAAAAAGCCCTAGTCTCCTGAGTCTTCACATACTTAAAAGAATTGCGTCCAGGCTAAGTCACTTCAGTCGTGTCCAATTCTTTGCAACCCTATAAACTATAGCCTGCCAGGTTCCTCTGTCTGTGGGATTCTCCAGGCAAGAATACTGGAGTGGGTTGCCATTCCCTTCTCCAGAGGATCCTCCACACCCAGGGATGGAACCTGGGTCTCCTGCATTGCAGTCAGATTCTTTACTGTCTGAGCCACCAGAGAAGCCTGGTGGAGAATTAGGTCTGTAGTTATTTGTCTAGTTAATTGATTGTGAACTGTGATTCAAAAGTATAATAACTTGCCTTATCTCTCTGAGAGGGTCAGATAGTTACAGGCTGGCTTAGGTGCCCAGGTACCGAGGAGAAAGGCTGGTTATCTTGATCCAGGTGTTTACATTTCAAGGATAGTGAGGTCCAGGAGTCTTAAAAGTCTAGACCTAGGACCCTGGGGCTGCCTGGGTCCAGAGAGATTCATCTACATACTAAAAGACTCAAATCTGGAGGGGATCCAGATCCCCTCTCTGAACAGATAGAAGTGATTTTTCTGTACCTCTCAACTGCGCAGCATCTGGCCATTCAAAAAAGACAAACTTCCATCAGTTCTCAGTGGGCAGGGTGGTCGTGGGGGAGGCCTGTGGAGGGTGTTTCATAGTTACTGTGGGGTAATTAATAAAAAAACCCAATTTAATGCAGAACACCTCGTGTGAGCATTAGGACAAAGTTAACGCTTAATATTAAAAACCCAACAGAAACCCATGCATATATAGATTTTTAAGAAAATGTGGCAAGTGCCATTGTACACTGCTAGGGGAAAGAGGGACTAATTTAATTCAATAAATGGCACTAGGACTGTTGGTTATCCAAATGGGCAAAAAATGAAGTTACCTACTTAGCCCATACTAAAGCTATGCCAAACTGAATTAAGGACTTAAATGTTAAAATCAAAACTTTAAAATGTGAGGGAGTAACGTGGGGTAGGAAAGGATTCTTTAAATAAGACAAAAAAGGTACTTATAAGAGACTGGCACTTTTTATATTGAAATAGAAATCCATAAAGTGAAAAGACAAGGCGCAAAACGAGATACTCAACGACACAAGCAACCGACAAGAATTTAACATTCCTGAGCGCTAGGAAACAGTACGAAAACACACCCCACTGAGCAGAGAACTGGACCAACGACCAGAAAGAGGAAGCGTCGGTCAACGCACGGAAAACCTACGAAAGAGGCTGCAAAGCGCCGACAACCGCGGAACCGCAGCAGAGCAGCCGGAGCCCCAAACACAACTCGCCAGGCGGACCCGCACCGCCGGGCACGTTGCTCGGCAACGGTGCTGGCCGCAAGGCGGGGCCGGACCTGGGGCGCTTCCGCCTCGCCCGCCCCACCCGACCGGAAGTGACGCCGGAGGCGGGCCCGAGCGGCCTGCGGCGGCGCGGCAGCAGCTCCGGCAGCCTCGCGAGGGCGCGGCGGCAGGTGAGTAGCCCGTCTTCGTCCTCCTCGCGCGTGCGCGCCGCGGAGCTCGCGCGGTCCGCCTCCTCCCTGCCGGCAGCTTGTGTCCGCGCCGCCGCGGGGTCCCGGGAGACCCCAGCCCCCAGGGCCCGATCGTGCTCGCGCCCACCGCCCGGCATTGGGGTCCGCGCGTGTCCGCGCCGCCCCGTAGGTGGAGGCGCTCGGAGCAGATCCGACTCCCGCAGCCGGGGCTTCAGTTCAGCCGCGCTTTTCCCCCAGGACAGGATTAGCTCCCACCTCTCGGCTAGCTGCTCGGGAGGCGAGCCAGCCATTGCTTCATGGGTTGCCTGGGAGTAATTTAAAAATGTGCTAAGACAGGGTGTCCGTGAGCTGCCGCTAGCCACGGTCAGAGATCCACGTCCTGTTACTAGGACAGCGCCTGTCAGATGACCGGCCCGGTAACCAAAGCTCAGCTGACGGTTACTCATCTATGGGGTGATCGCTCTCTGCAGCCTGTCTTCTAAGGGAAAGCAAGGCAGAGTTGAAAGGGAGGAAGAACGCTGTCTGTGAGACTTCCAGCTCCCCCGTGAACTGACTGCCTGGGAACTGACAGGCAAATCCTTGCAACCCTGTAATTTCAGCCGAGGAGCTTGTGTCATGGGCTTGCCTCCTCCTAGGCTGCTGATTGTCTGGAGAGTTCCATGGACAGAGGAGTCTGGCAGGCTACAGTCCATGAGCAAAGAGTAGGACACGACTGAGCGACTCGCTCAGGCTGCTGATGTCCTGAGCCTCACCCAGACCTCTCCCCTCCTCTCTTGCACTTTGACTGTGAGCCTGCAGTTCAGCAGCTCAAGGGACCCAAAAAAATGCAGGGGGGGGGGGGGGGGGGGGGGGTGGCGGCGGTGAGGCATGGTTCTCTGTGCTGAGGATTTAGCACTCATCAAGGAATTCCTGTTCTCAAGGAGCTTCAATTCATTATGGGAAGATACAGATAGTAAGTACACTAAGTTAGCTAAATTAGGATCAGGAAAGGGTGAAATGAAAATGGCCCTGTTAGCAACCAAGTGGAGATTTGCTTGGGTGTTTTACCAGTTCTCTGAGCCCCTGTTGCACTGGTTCTAGTGCTTTCGGCTTTGAGTGTCAAACATCTATTAAAACTAGTTCAACCTCTGGAGGGATTCCACTGCCTTTCATTTAGGAATGTCCAGGGGACAAGAAACAGATGGGGCCAGCAGCTTAAATGAGACCATCAGGATCTGATGATGGCACATGGGGTCTCACTAGTACCACCACCTTCTCACATAACTCTTTAATCTGTTTATATGTTGGCTTTCTTCTCGGGTTCCTGACTCTGTCCTACCTGCTTGTATTAGTTATCTGCTGCTCTATAACAAATCAGCACAAAGTTTAATGGATTAAAACATCAAACATTTATTATCAGTTTCTGTGGGTCAGGAATTCAGGAGTGACTTAGGTGATTATGGTTCAAGGACTCTCATGGGGTTGCAACCAAGATACTGGCTGAGGCCACAGTCCTCTAATGTCTTGATTGGGACTGGAGGTTCTGACTCCAGGATAGCATGCTCACTCAAGACCTTGGTGCCTTCTGGGCTTTTGGTTGGAGTCCTAATATCCTAGCTTGGGGGGCTTTTGCACAGGGCCCATGTCCTCCTTGCCTCAGAGCAGGACGTCAGAGAGGAGAGGATGGCGAAGCCACCACACCTTTATGAACTTGTTTTGCAGTTTTGCTGGTTCTCCTGCCACATTCTATCTGCTAGCATCACTAAGCACAAAAGACTTCATCATTTTATTTTTTAAAAAAATGATACGACCAAGGTATATTGGATGTGCCTAGAATGTATCCAGTGGGTCTCTAACATATCTAGGAACCTCAGGTCTAAGCAGAATTTTGGCTGGTTCTGGGTAGTCATAATGGGAAGGAAAGTGTTTCAGGGAAGTTTTAAGGGGCATGGTAGGCATTTATTTATTTACTTATTGGCTGTGCTGGGTCTTTGTTGTGGCATTCGGGCTTAGTTGCTCTCCAGCATGTGGGATCTTAGTTGCCCTGACAGGGGTCGAACCCACATCTCCTGCGTTGAAAGGCAAATTCTTAACCACTGGACTGCCAGCAAGGTCCTCAAAGACTTCACCTTGAAGGAAGGCACATCAAAGAGCTTGTGAACTTATTTTAAAACCACTCCTGTGGGAAGAGTGCCTCTTCTCTGTAATTCCAGTTGGATCCTTACCCCTGTTAGCTAACTAACCCCTGTTAGCTGACTGATTAGTTAGCTAACTCTAGACAAGGAGCTCTCCTCAGAGTTACCAGAACCACAGTCAGCTTGTGGAAAAATGCATTTACCCAGAGAAAATCCAGGTGCTTTTATAGAGAGAAGGAATAGATCTCAGGTAGTCAAACTGACCCCAACATCTGATACATGCCGTATATTTCAAACCAGGTTTTAAAAGTTGCCTGCTCCTGCACGGTGTATATTTCAAAATAAACTGTTAATAAATGCATTTATGAAAAAGCCCACAAAAAGAAAAACAACAACAAAAAAATGCATGTATGAATTACTCTTCCAAAAAAAGTTTACAAGCAGAGCATAGGAAGAATCGGACATTTATTAACAGGTGAACGTGTGTGTTTATTTTATGTCGTGCACTGTGCTCTATCCTGGGAAAACAAAGGCCACAAAGAAGGGATACCCTCTGAAGTTCCTGCCATTCGGGGCAGGTCTCACCAGTGGTTCAGTGAATAAGGAGCAGTGGTGGGTGCGGAGGGGATGGTCTGGTTTGAGTGAGCATTTAAGGCCTTAGGACTGAGGGAGCAGATGCTCGGTGTACAGGTTGGCAAGAGCCAGGTGGTGAAAAGAACTTCAGGCAAATTGTGAAGGGTTGGTCAAGAGTTTCAAGCAGGGGAATGACATAATCAGGAGATGTTTTAGAAAGATGTCTTTTTCAGCATGAAGGCAGGTTTTTTTTTTTTTGTCTTTTTTTTTAATCAAGGTTTGAGAGGGCTACAGAAATCCAAGTGAGAAGTTATGAGAGTATGACCTGAAGTAGTTGCTTTTGGTAGGAGAAGCTAATTGAAGAGGTAAGTCAGAATCTATAGGGTTTGTTGGTTGTTTCAAAATGTGCTGGATACCTCACTCAAAATCAGTCTTTATAAAACCCACATCTACAAATAAAAGAAAAAAAAAGAAAGATTAAAAATAATAATAATAAAACCCACAAGCTTAGTGAATTTAGTTCCCTCTCTCACTGTGTTAAATCCTTTATGGAATTTGGATATGGTGTCCAAAAAGAAGAACACTGATTCCTAAATGAATAACCAGGAAGCAGATGTTGAGAGATCAAATGGCATGTCTCCAAAATTGGAGCAACTTTTTAAAAAACTGGAGATGGGTCATAGTGGAGAAGAGTGCTGGTCTGTAGACGGAAATGGTTGGCTCTCTTAGAATCACTAAACTGGGTGAGTGGAAGGACAGGGCTAGTGCTCTCTGTGTTCATGAATATCTGTGTGCTGGAAGCTTTTAAAAAATAAGTAAATTCAAGTGAAGACCAACTTATGGGATTGATGAAAGGTGATCAAATAAGAGTTATTCTTTATCTTCTTAAAAGCTCTGCCTTCCCTACTGTGAGGACAAGAAGAAACACTGGTTTGTGGGGGAATCAGAGGAAATTAAATCTGCCTTAAAACTCAGGAGAAAGGCTTCTTCCATGTGATTTTATGGATAAATCTGCAAAACCTTCTTCTGTGTAATAGTCACTCGTCTGAAATGCAGGTGGCTAGTCCTCCTTAGCTCACTCTTAGGCAGTGTTCCAGCCACCCTCACCTGTTCCGACAGGTGAGGTCTTGAGTCTTGTGAAGGAAAGGGATTGTGCTGAGGTCTGGCCCCTAAGCGCTGACCTGCCCAGGAAACACTTGTCTTTATCCGGGAACCATGAACAACCTTAAAATTTGACCTCATTTGAAAGATGATGACGGGCGTCTTCTTTGCCTTGAGATTATTTGCTTAGTGACAAGAGGAAATAGTTGTTCAGCTGTAAACAACTGAACACTGAAGTGGGCATTGTCTGACTTCTGCTTTGCTCAGCTGAAGACCCAGTTTGCCCAGTTGGGTTCTGTGGGCGTCTCTCACATGCATGCCTCTGGCTGAATGCTGTCGGAGCAGTCCTGATGTAAAGACATTCCTAGGCGGCTTGTGTTTGTCATAGCTGGCTTTGGGGACAAGCGCTGGGGCGCTTAAGGTGTCAGGTAGGTTCATGATTACAGGTCAGGAGGTTGAGCACCAAGACAAGCTCTTGAGTGAAGCTTCCCCCCCATGTAACTGACACTTATCCAGTGTCTGCCTGCCCTAAAATAGCTCTCGGTCAGCAGCTTTGGGAGGAGTATCATGGGCGCTTTGAAAGAAAAAGGCCGAGTTCTCCAGTGGAAGGTGGCCCGCCCGGTCCGTGGGGCCCACACAGAACTTCCTGAGGTTTGACACGGTCCGGCCGAGGCTCAGAGAATTGCCAGGGTCTCCTGGCAGGGGACCCAGCCCAGCAGAAGACTTGAAAACCAGCCCCCTTACTGGTCAGGACACAGCACGGCCAAGTGAGCAAAGGCAGTGTGCCCAGCGGACACACGATCAGATGCTGTGTGTTCTGTCCTGTATGATGCCTGTCCCTTTGAAATATAACCCGCTGAGTGTGAATTAAGGGGAGAGCTCCCCACGGAGAGAAGTCTGCTCCTCCCTCACCCACACCTTAAAGAGTCTCACTGGACATGGTCAGTCCTCGATTAAATCTTTTCATGGTTTAAACAGTGACAAAATCCTTTTGGTTTCTCTCACTAACTGGTGAAGCTAAAAGAGTGAGGTTAATCTATAATCAGAGTTTTTCCTGAGTGTTCCCTACATGTTTTTCATGTTTTCTAATTTGCACTTAACTTTGATTAAAATAATATCTGCTTTGTGATGCTGCCACCTTGGTAAGATCAAGTAATAGAAGCAGCTATTCCTGCATGAATGGAGGGAGGTGGTCTGTGTCTCCACCAGGACTTCTGGGCAAATACCAGTGGGTGCCTCCTTCCTTCTTCCCTCACAAAGCAGACTGTGGTTCCGTGTTCTCAAAATTCTCAGCTAAAACCAGAGTTAAGACTTGAAGGCATGCAGTTTAAACAAAAATTTTACTTTAAGCCAATTTTTTAAAATAGACAAACAGCCTTTCTGTTTGAAGTGCTTAATTTTCGACATCTGACCTCTTCGATTCGTAGTCTGAAAATTCCTTTAAAAGAATGCTGTGGGGACTCCCCTGCTGGCCCAGTGGCTAAGAATCTGTCTTGCAATGCAGGGCACATGGGTTTGATCCCTGGTTGGGGAACTAAGATCCCACAAGCCTCTCTGCACAACCAAAAAGAAAGGAATGCTGTAAATTTGAACATTTTGAAATTGGGCAGGGGGTGGGGTTGGGGGGCACGTTTCTTATTAAAATCCTCTAAAATGATCTCTCCAAAAAAAAAGTTACCAAATTTTAGTTTAAAAAGTTAAACCCCTGCTCTCATAATCCCTGTAGAACTGTCAGGTCTTTGTTGGGGCAATTCTCCCTCTGCCTTTTTAAACTGTTTGTGCTTTCAATATCCATCAAAGTTAAGGTGAGGCTTTTTTATTTTTGACTTTTCTGTTGTCTCTGACTCAGTAAACTTTTCTCAGAGGAAGAACTCTTGGAGGAAAAGGAGTTATTTCTTTTCTCCAAATACTGCATCTTCTTGCTCCTCCAAATGTTAACTCTTGCTGGGTGTTCTGTCCTTCCCTGTTGGGCAGGAACGCAGGTTTGGCCTCAAGCAGACACACCCAGGGGAGCTGGGTGAGGCTCCTTAGTGCTGGGGGCAGTTGGGGGGGGGGTGGCTTTGAAAAGCCTCACACAACAATTGTGTGTTTATCTCAAGCAGGTGATTCTTAGACTTATACCTTTTACCTTAACAGATAGCATCTCTTGCATTTTCTTTCTTACCTCTCACTTTTCCCTTCATTTCTTTTTTCTGTTGGTTTACTTTTGTAGTTATTTGGGAAGCTCAGAAGCATCAGGAGAAAAAAAACCCAGCGACTGAAAATCCTGTGAATCAGTCTGATTTCTGTTGTTAAGTCCCAGAGCTGCTTAGAAATGACAGAAAGGGACAGGGGTACAAATGAGGTCAGGATTCAAAAGTGAAAGTCACTCAGCCATGTCTCCCTTTGCGACCCCATGGACTATGCCATACAGTCCATGGGATTCTCCAGGCCAGAATACTGGAGTGGGTAGCCTTTACCTTCTCCAGAATCTTCCCAACCCAGGGATCAAACCCAGGTCTCCCGCACTGGAGGTGGATTCTTTACCAACTGAGCCACCAGGGAAGCCCAAGAATACTGGAGTGGGTAGGCTATCCCTTTTCCAGTGGATCTTCCTGACCCAGGAATTGAACCGGGATCTCCTGCTTTGCAGGCGGATTCTTTACCAGCTGAGCCATCAGGGAAGCCCCGTTTGAGGTGAAAGCAACTTCATTCCCTCGGTGTCCGTGTGCCCAGGGTGGGCTGTGCTTTCATTCAGCATCTGTTGCGCTGATGCTGATGAGGATGCGTACACAAGGCTCCCATGTTGAGTTTTGCTGACGTAGAAAATATTCATTCCGTGCCCAGGCTGGCCTGTCTTTCCAGCGGGCCCGTTGCTGAGAGCCCGTTGACGGGGGGGGGGGGACACTGTGTGTCTTTCCTGTGTTGGCAGGTGAGGGGCTGATTAATCAACACACCTGGATCTGGGCTTCGTTCCGGGGTTGGGGTTGCAGAGGCTTCATTGCAGTATTAGAGGCAAAAGACCTGTTAAGTTTCTCTTATTCCCTTTTTGTGTGGAATTGAACCAGAGCAGCTGCGATTTGAAACAAACCGGAAAAAAGCCTGGGGTTCACCGACTGACTGATCCGGCTCCGGGGAGACTTTGGGCACTTTACTCTGCATCTGCCAGGCTCAGGGGTCAGGCTGGCGCCTTCAGTTGTGAGCGGGGGCACCCAGGCCAGGTCCAGGCGTGCCCCTGGCTTTGGGGACCCTGGAGCCCCGCCACGCCCTCACAGGCTCCCCTCTTGCCCGGGCAGGCCCTTTGTGACCTCAGGCACCTGTGCTGTCTTCTTTGGGGACTCACTGTACATGAGCAGCAGAGAACCAGAGGGATGTTCTCCCCACGGTGGGGAGAGAGGTGATTGCCGTGGGGGGCCTGCAGAAAGGCGGTGATTGGTTTGAAATAGGCAGGGTGGAGGTTGGCTGTTCTCGGAGGTCTTTGCAGAAACTCCACTGTGGTTGATGTTCTGCCAAGAACAAGCAGAACAAAGCACAAACAGTTCTCTGACTCTGGAGCAGAAGCCTCGAGATCAGGCAGCTCCAGGGCGGCGCCAGCACTGGGGGAGCTCTGACCCCCCTTCTTTATTATTTTTTAAGCTGTGTACTTGGAACTAATTATAGGCTCACGAGATGTTACAGAAAGCTCTCAGGGCTGGCCCTGGCCCTTGGTGTCGTCCAGCATGGTGTCGGAGGCACGGTGCCACAGACCTGCCTCCCTGGGCCGCCAGCCTCCACATGTGCCCCCTCGTCCATGAGGACGGGGGCGGCCGGCAGCGCTGTGGGTGTGTGGACCCCCCCCACCCGACCTGAGAGCCCCGCCTGGCAACCCAGGGAGGAGGAGGAGTCCTGGGAATGGTTTAGAGTCTCCCCAGCATTCCCTCTGTGCAACCAGTTTGTTTCCAGGTGAATCAGGTCTTGTTACTTGGTGAGGTTTCTCTTCTAAGAACACAAACCTTCCCCAAGAAGGAGCACAGGATCCTTCACCTGTTTGTTACAAAGTATCTTGGAACTCTGTTAATGATTAGAAGGAAAAAAGTTACTCAGAGTAACTAGGGTGAGCTCTTGACTCAGGGAGCATTGCGGCATTCTGGCCCCTAAGGGGACAGGCAGCAGAGCCTCCGGCCAGTGCTGCTCCGACCAGAAACAGCCCTGGCCGCCCTGGCACACAGTTACCTCACAGAAGTCGAAACGGCTCTTGAAGACGCTGCAAGGTGGAGCTCAATATTTCACATTCCGGCGTGGTTTATTACTGGCCCCAGTATCAAAACGCTGTGCGGGCAGGCTCTGCCCTAGGTGAGGGCCGTGGCCTTTGGCATTGCTCACAGGCGTGACCTGAGGCTTGGGGCCTGCTCGGCTGCACGGCAGGATGGAGAGCCTTGCGTGTGACACCTGTCTCCACGGGCCTAGTCTGTGCGTGCCGCCTGCCGTGTTGTCTCCGGACTCCTCCAGGGCCCTGGAGGGAGGGTGCAGGGCCAGCCCAGGGGGTGGGTGGTCCACAGCAGATGGACAACTGGAGGGGTGACCAGCTTGCCCCAGGAGCGTCCCACTGAGAGAGCCCGAGACAGAGCCTGGTGCCAGCACTGACTGCCCCCGGCTGTAAGCCCGCCGAGCCCCGGCCACCTCGGGTCCCCAGTGGCCACCGATTTCTGAGTTTGGCTCTCCAGCTCCCCTCCGTTCTGGCACTGTCTGCATGACTTAGCCACTGAACCATGCAAAAAGCAACCTCTTTCCAACAAATTCTCTTTCTACCAACATTAGCTGAGGTATTTTGGCAAACAGGACCCTTGGGTGGTGTGGCGAGGTCGGACAGTCACCTTGGACGGGACACCAGAGGGCCCGCACCTGTCATGGGCAGCAGCTCTGGGGGCAGGCGGTAGCCTCCTGGGCACGGTTTGTCATTAATGGTCTTTAGATGCTGGGAAGGCTTACGTGTAAGAGAGGGTTAGATGTGACTCCACAGCACAGAATCTAGGCCGGGAGCTGGTCACGGGAGGCAGATTTCAGCTTGCAATACTGCAGGTTCCCAGCAGCCAGGCCTTCGCGTCCCCGCCCTCTGCAGGCCCCACACCATTCCTGTGCCGCACCCGCTGGACAGCATTGTGCTCAGTCTCATTTAATACTTTCCTTGAGTCAACTCACTTTTTCTGGGTTAAATACGCTTGACGAGAACTGCCCACAGGGTCGGGGATGCAGAGCTCGAGAGGGGGCCTCATCCCAAGTCCCCACGGCCGGGGGGTGGAGGGCACAGCACCCCCACCCTGACTTCCACAGCTGTGCTGCTGCTCCAAACACCAAAGCATGCTGAAAATGCCTGCCACTTAGCAAATGAGGTAAACCTACCAGCACGAGGGCGCCTGTTCTAAATGCCCGGTGATGATGACCTGCCTGTGAGCCGGCTTCCCAGACCCTCTCTCCTGGCGGTCCATCCCGCCTGCAGTCAGATGCTGGGCTGTGAGGAGGCCCTGGTCACAAGCCTTGCTCCATTTCCTGTGTCCGGCTCATTTCCTTGACAGGCTCACCTTTTCACAATGTGAAAACTCCTGTCTCAACATTGAGAAGGCACAGACGTCTGATTTTTAATCTGTGGTAATGTACGCCTAACATGGACCTTACTATCAGTGACATTTAGTACACGCGTGAGGTCGGCAGCCATCATTACATCACAGGACAAAGCAACACCCGTGAGCAGTCGCCTCCCCTGCCTCTGGCACCCACTCACCTACTTTCTGCCTCAGGAGCTGCCTGTTCTGGACATTGTATATAAATGAAGCCATTAAGTGTGTGACCTGGGTCTCCAAGGTCTCACCGAGTGAGTGTTCACAGCTTTCTGATACTCCGTCACGTGGGCAGACCCATGCTGCTTACCCACTGCCTGTAGACACACTGGTGTTATTCTGACAATGAAGCTCTGAGTGTCTGCGTGCTGGTGCTCTGGGTCTCCTGGGGGGACGCCCAGGAATGGTGCTGCTGGGCCAGACCGCCACCCCAAGTCTGACCATCCGAGGAGCCGCCAGGCCGCCTCCATAGCAGCTGCCGCGATGCCCGGCCCCCAGCCGCACATGACTGTTTACCCAGGGTCCCCACCTCCTCCTCCACTCTTACATTTTTTCACTTTATTACTAAAGCTGCTCTAGTGGGTTTATATACAGGTTTTTATTATATAAATAGAAAAAAGCCGTTAAAGGGAGAAAGTAAAAAGTTTATACAGGGAATCGGCGCTCTCTGTGGCCTCTTCCCGCTTCCCTGACCTACCCCATGGGAGCCCGTCCCACCGTCCTGTTTTTAACCTCCATCAGGGCCTCCCTCTCAGGGAGATGAGGATTTCACCCACTCAGATCCTCTGATCCCCTGCGTCCTCTCAATGTGATCTGTGTCCGTTAGGACCCTGTTTTGGCTGTTTAAAAAGGATCAAAATAACAAATACCTGGCCTTACACAAGACAGAAGTGTGGGACTTCCCTAGTGGTCCAGTGGTTTATCTCCACTGGGGGTTCGGGTTCAATCCCTGGCAGGGGAACTGAGATCCCACATGCCAAGAGGCAGGGCCACAAACTAAAACAACAGCAGTGTGTTTCCTTCTCACACAACAAAGAGCTCGGGGCTTGGTGGTGGTGGTTTGCAGCTGTCAGAGGTTCACCTCTTCAGAAGGGTTTTCCACCGTGTTTTCCGAGCCAGCCTCCCCAGGTTCCCTCCCTGCCCACACCTAGTGCACTTGGCGAGGGGGTAGGAAGGAGGGAGATGGTCCCCACCCTCATCTCCAGCAACAATGAGCTTGCTACGCTGTGTGTCAGAAGCTATATATGCACTCCTCGGGCCTCTACCACTCTGAGCCTCAGCCTCCTGAACACACTGTTCCCTTTCGCAGGGACGAACACAGGCTCAGCAGGCAGGTCTCACCCAACGCCCAGGTGACACCATGAGTAAGCACAGCCCCTCCCTGGGGTCTGGCCCTCTCTTGGGGCAGGCGGGAGGCCGGTCAGAGGTGCCTCAGTTCACGGTTAATGTTTAACATGTGCTTTGCTGTAGTCTCGCCTGGCTGGCCTGCCCGGGTCAGCAGGCGGGAGCCGTGGTGCCTGCTGCCTCTGAGACCACGGCCTCCCGGGTTCAGAGCCCTTCTCCAGAGGAGCCGTGATGCTCTCTGTTGCCTATCCTGGCTGATGGGCCAACGGCCATGCCAGCTGCTGACCGCCTCTCCTTCTGTCGCCACCACAGTGGCCGGGAGGTGAACTCAGGGATGTGCACACGATGACGGACAGCAAGGACTTGGAGGCCGAGATCCACCCGCTGAAGAGTGAGAACAGGAAGGTGCCGGAGAACACGGGGGGCCCGGCAGGAAAGGAACCCCGCGGGACGCCAGCCCCGCAGACCCGCCTCTCGCGCTGCCGCACCGCGGCCTTCTTCCTCTCCCTGTTCGCCTGCCTCCTCGTGGTGTTCGTGGTCTCCTTCATCATCCCGTGTCCAGACCGGCCGGCGTCGCAGGGGGTGTGGAGGATCGATTATAATGCGGCAGGTGTGGGCGGCGGGGGCGCCAAGGGACCCTGGGTGCCCTGGAGTCTCGGAAATGGGAGTGCCCTCAGGACGGTGGGTGGGGTCCGGAAAAGAAAGGGCCCATTTGGTTACTTGAAAGATATTAGTACAAGAGAGCACCTGAAGAATAGATGCAGAGAAGGCCATCCCAAAGGTGAGAACCAGGCTGCGGGTCTGCTGCTGGCCTCCTGAGCTTCCCTCATAGCTCAGTTGGTAAAGAATCTGCCTGCAGTGCAGGAGACCCCAGTTCAAATTCCTGGGTTGGGAAGATCTGCTGGAGAAGGGATAGGCCACCCACTCCAGTATTCTTGGGCTTCCCTGGTGGCTCAGCTGGTAAAGAATCTGCAGTGTGGGAGACCCCAGTTTGATCCTGGGGTTGGGAATATCCCCTGGAGAAGGGAAAGGTTACCCACTCCAGTATTCTGGCCTGGAGAATTCCATGGACTGTATTGGCTGTGAGGTCACAAAGAGTTGGACACAACTGAGTGACTTTCGCTTTTACTTTCTGGTGGAATAAGGGAAATTTCTTCCATGAGCCCCATTTACGGTCGATTCTGTTCAGAATTTGGTGCTTAATTTTGACAGTGAGGAGTAACATGTGCTTCTATGTTGGTTTTTGTCAGGTTTACTGAGAAATAATTCATGTATCATAATATCCACCTGTGTTGAGTGTGTGACTCAGTGACTTTTAGTCAGTTTAAGGCCTGAGCACCTGGGCAGCTGTCTTTGCATCCAGCATTGAGACCGTCCCCTCATTCCTACCTGGGCCTGTCCCCACCACCAGCTCCTGTCTGCATGCACTTGCCAGTCCTGGACATTTCACATGAATGAAATCCTGTAAGACGCATCTTTGCTTCTCTCACATGAGTTCATCCATGTGCTCACGTGTTCCTTTGTGTGGATGGAGTGTTCATCCACTGACCAGCTAGTGACCATTTGCATCGTTTCAGTTCCTGACTTTCATGAGTAACACTGCTGTGAACACTTGTGTACAAATCCTTGTGTGGACGTGTCCTGTTTTTCTTGGGAAGACCGGCAGGAACAGAGTTGTTGAACCTCACAGTAAGTCTGGTTTGACTCCGGTCCCTCCCAGGCCTCATTTCATGTCCCCACCAGCCGACACTCGTCATGGTCTTTGCCATGTGGCCTTCCTAGTGGGTGTGAAGTGGTATCTCAGTGTGGTTCGAGTTTCCCTGGTGACTAGCAATGTTCACGTGAATTACTGGCTGGTCTTATACCTTCTGTGGTGAGCATCTATTCATATTTTCCGCTCAAAAAATATGATTGTCTTATTATTAACACATTGTTAATCAAATATACGTCAACCAAAAATTGTTAAGTTTTTTATATTAATATCTTCCAGGTACAAGTCTTCCATCACATATATGATGTGCAAATATGTGTGACTCATCTGGGGCTTGTCTTTTCATTCTCTTTAGGGTGTCTACTGAAGCATGAAAGTTTTAAATTTTGAGGAGATCAAATGTATCCATTTTTTTAGTGTGGATTATGCTTTTGGTGTCTAAGAACTCTTTGCCTAAGTTAAGGCCATGAAGATTTTCTCCAGTTTTTCCCATTATAGTTCTCGCTCTGCCATTGAGGTCTGTGATCCATTCTGAAGTTGCCCGCACCCCCACCCCGCCTGCCCAGAGGGCCCTCGCATTTTCAGTCCCTCTGGAAGGAAGCTGCTGCTTTCTCAACTTACCCTGTGTGGTCCCCGGCTGACGGAGGGTGGGCAGCCCAGTGCTCCGGTTATGTGTCTTAAATCAGTGCTTCTCCAATAACGTGTGCCTTCAGTGTGCTCCCAGGGTCCTGAAATGGGAGCTCTTCACAATTCTGTCTCATTTTACTGTTAGTTTTGGAGGAGAGGGTTTATTTGCCAAGCTCTTCACCAGTTAATTTTGAAAGTCTTGTGTCTTGTATTCAGTTGTATTTTTGTGGTAAAATGCATATCACCAAAAAAAAA
>CM035301.1:15980152-15995877 GCA_020226075.1 Hydropotes inermis | reverse complement strand
GTGACTGGAGCTGTCTCTGTCTGACTGGAGCTGTCTCTGAGTGACTGGAGCTGTCTCCACTGGAGGTTCATCCATGCTGCAGCCTGATGCAGAATTTCGCTCCTTTTTTATGGGTGAATAACCATCTGTCTTATGGACGGATCACATTTTGTTCATTCTTCGGCCCATGGACACCTAGCTTATTTCCTCGTTTTGGCTTTGGCAAATAATGCAGCTGTGAACGTTCCTGTATAAGTGACCACTTGAGTCTCTGCTTTCAGTTATGTTGGCTGTGCACCCAGAGAATCAAAGTGCCGGAGCCCAGGCTAATTCTGTGTTAACTTTCTGAGAAACTGCTGGGCTGTTTTCCACAGCAGCTGCTGCAGTTTACATCCCCAGGAGCAAAGGACAAGGGCTCCGGGCCAGAAACTCTGTTTTTCTTTTATTTTAATAATCACCATCCTAACAAGTAGGAGATGGTGTCTCATCATGGTTTTGATCTGTGTTTCCCTTATTACTAGTGATGTTGAGTGTCTTTCTGTGAGTTTATGAACTATTTGTACATCTTCTTAGGAGAAACATCTTTTCCAGTCTTTTGCCTATTTTTGAATTCGGTTGTTATTGTTGTTGTACAGTCTGGATCCTCCTCATCAGATGCACAGTTTGCAGACGCTTCATCCTCTTCTGTGGCTCTTCTTTTCCCTCTCCCAACAGGGTCCCCTGATCAGGTCCAATTTACCTGCTCTTCCCTTTTGTCTCCTGTGCTGTTTCTTTTGTTGGTTTGCCCCATGTTTCTTTCTCTAAGAGTTTTATAGTTCTGGCTCTTCAGGTTAGGTCTTTGATCCATTTTGAGAAAATTTTTGTATCCGGGGTGAGGTAAGGGCCATGTTTCATTCTTTTAGATGTCTGACTTTAAAGCAGGTAGTTTGTCATCTGAGTCCTTGAATGGAGGGAGGGGTAGCCCCTGTGAGTGTGGACTCCACATCCCAGGCTGGTTAGGGCGGGCCTCGGCCCTGAGTAGAAGGTTCTGCCCAGGTGTCCTTAGCACCTGATGCCCTCTCTGGAGGGCGTGGGGTCGCCAGCCTGGGGAGGCAGCACTGCCCTGCTTCCCTCCGTGCGCGGCCGCACCCAGCTCCAGCCCCATGGCACAGAACAGGGAGCGCCAGGCCTGGCCTGGGAACGTGGCTGGTGTTTCCTTTCCAGTCGCCTATGACTTTCTGGCCACAGAAGATGTGAACAAGGACAAGATCCAGGATATTCTCTTTCTGTATAAAAACACCAACAGCAGCCGCAGCAATTCCAGCCTCTCCTGTGCTGATGAAGGTACATTTTGTTTTTATCCCAAAGCTGAGTGCTCCCTGCAGGAGGAGGAGGCGGGGTCCCTGCAGGCAGAGGAGGAGAGGTTTGGGGGAGGCAGCTGGTGAAGTCCTGGACACGCCCACATCGCCCCCTCCCCATCTGACCCCAGGGGCTCAGGGCCGAAGCCTGGGGTCACGCTACAGCCAGCGGCTGCCCTCCCTCCAGGCTTTTCCTGCCCCTGCACCTTCGTGGCTGCTGTGTCGGGGGCCAACGGCAGCATCCTCTGGGAGAGGCCTGTGGCCCAGGACGGGGCCTTCGTGGAGTGCGGCGTCCTGCAGCCCAGGGGCAGCGCAGCGCCCTCTGCCTGCATTGTCCTTGGCAGGCCCGGCCCTCTCGTCGCTGTGGACACACTCACAGGTGGGCTGCTCCTTGCAGCGGGCCCCCTGGGCTCGAGGTCTCAGGGCTGCATGCTCCTCAGGGGCCAGCTCACCCTCCCGGGGGCGGTGAGTCTAGACAGGAAGGAAGGCATGGGCTTGGGGGCCGTGAGGAGTCACACTCCCTTGTGCTCCCCTCCAGTGCAGCTGCAGGCACCTGGGGCCGGGGGAGCCAGTTGCTGCCCACTCACCGGGCAGGTGCAGGTGCCAGGCCAGGTGCAGGGGGAGTAGGGTGTGCGCCAGTCCAGCTCGAGCCCCGAGGCGCGTACGCACCTTAAAAACAACAGGCCCTGGTCCCTTTCCAAGGCCCTGAGGAATCCTGCGCCTTGACGCTAAGGTAGTTCAAGGTGGCACTTGCTTTATAAGCTGTGGTTTTAAGGACAGGCAGGAAAACAAAGAGGAAACATTCTAAGAACACGTCTAAATACGGACATGGGCAGGTTGTACCCCGGCCCCCGCCAGCCTGCACCTTCATTCTTGCCCGGTGCGTGCACATGTGTGACCCCCGAGAGCAGGGGTGAGCCAGGCCCTGCCCAGCTTGGGGGGGGGGTCCACATCAGCCAACCTGCAAACACAGTGCGGGCAAAGGAGGGGCCTGCCGCCAGAAGGACACTGTTGACCGTGCCTGTGGGCCACCCGGTGGCCACGCACACAGCGCTCAGGTCCTGTGTTCTGTTTCAGGGAAGACCCTATGGAGCCAGCCCAGCAGCTTCGGGGGAAACGCATCTGTCCTGAGCCCTCTGCTCCGCGTGCCCGACCTCGATGCCGATGGGGCCCCAGACCTGCTGGTCCTCGTCCAGGAGGAGAACCAGGTACCGCCCCATCCCAGCTGTGCAGCCTCCCCATCGGGCCTCGTCCGGGCTCCCAAGACTGGCAGGGAGAGCGCTCCCCGCCAGAGCCGCAGGCGCAGCTCTGAGAACAGCGCAGGCGCCCCGCATCCCCCAGCCTTAAACAGCCCCAGACGCCCTGCCGGCGGTCTGAGCCCCGTCTCCTCCACTCATGCTGCACAGGTAAATGGCTACATCTACTCGGGTGGCACCGGGCAGCAGGTCAGCCCCCCGGACAGTCTGGGTGTGGACGGAACCAGCGGCTCCATCCTCCACGTCACCAGGGCAGGGGCCCACTACGTCCTCGTCCCCTGCGGTACGTGGCGCCCGCAGCCCCAGGACAGCCTCCTCCATGGGCCTGCTGGCACCCGGGTGGAGGCAGGTGTGGGGCTGGCTGTGCCTCTAGGGATGTGAGGGTCTCACCCGCTGAGAGGGGACCAGGCTTTTCTGTGTTCCCAGGCACTGCCCTCTGCAGCCGCTCCGTGAAGGGCCTGTACGAGAAGGTCAGCGGGAGGGACAGCTCACTCAAGAGCGATCCCCTCTGGGAGGACATGATCAGCGCCACATCGCACAGGCTGCTTGTGCACAGGTTGGGGGAGTGAGGAGCCGTGGGGGGCACAGGCTGTGTGCCAGGGCTCTAGGGTCACCCGGGCTCAAACTCAGAAACCTGGCTCATAGAAATGGAATAAAAACTGGGAGAAGATGTGTCCCCTCGGGCTCGCTGGTCCCTGCATCCAGCGAGGGTCTCTTGTTATCCTGAAACTGGAGAAGCAAGAAACATGAGGCTGAGCCCTGGGAGCCCCACAGACGCACTTGGGAGTTGGGGGAGAGAACGTGGAGCATCCTGTCCCACCTCTGCCACCCCTGCAGCTCAGGGGCCATCCGCTACCTGATGAACGTGCCGGGGAAGGCAGGCGATGACCTGCTGCTCGTGAGTGCCGAGGCCTGCGTGCTGCTGGATGGGCAGGATCTGACGCCCAGGTGGACCTTCGGGACAACCCAGGTCCTGAGGTATGGGGTCCTTCTGCAGGGAGCCGGGCCCCCCAGCCTGACCCCTGCGGAGACCTGGGGACAACACCACTGCCTGTCACCTGGTGTCACCCTGCTGGGGGACTGAGACCCCTCTGGTGACAACAGCCCCTCCTTGCTGGCATGCCTCCACCCCAGGCACCTGCTCACAGAGGCCCTACATGAGCCCCCTCTCTGCTCTCCTTCCAGAAAACCCGTTCTCGGCCACTACAAACCCAGCACCCCAGCTGTGCTCGTCGAGAACGGGACCGGCTCCGACAGACAGGTCAGCGGCACCTCTCCAGCCTCAGCTCTACTCGCAACTGGGAGTGGGACCAGGGTCCCGCAAGCCGCCCCCAGGGCTGCAACCTGTCCTCCGCCCCCCACAGGTGCTGCTACTGGACCTCGGCTCCGGGGCAGTCCTGTGGAGCCAGGCCCTCCCGGGCCTCCCTGGGGACCCGCCGTCCGCCAGTCTTCCCACCGCAGACCACCGCTCTGCCTTTTTCTTCTGGGGTGTCCACAAGACGACTGGCTCCAACCAAACGGTAGAGTCTTGGGTCCTGGCTGACAGCTCGGGGCAGGCCCCATGGTTGGGGGCGTGCAAGGAGACAGAAGCCCCCTGGGGCGGGCAGAGACGAGCGGGGCTGGGAGGATGGCGTGGCTGGGCAGCAGCCGGAAGACCCCGAGGAGGGTCAGGCAGGGAAGGGGGGCAGGAGGAGTGTGCAGAGCTGGTGCTGGCGTTTCCCAGGACCCAGGCGGACACAGCTCCGGGCGAGGCCTTGGTCGTGAGCGTTGGCCTCACCCTCCACCCCACGCTCACACAGGAGCCCGGAGCCACTGGGCACCACCTGTACATGCTCCACCCCACGCTGCCCGGTGTCCTGCTGGAGCTTGACAGCGTCTCTGCCCCCATCGTCACCTTCCAGGGTGAGTGCGCCCCCGGTGGGCCTGGGCCTGCCAGCTGCAGGAGGCCCACGCCGGCCAGCCCCCCACCCTGACTGCCGTGTCCCCGCAGTGGTTCTGCTGGAGCTGGGTCGCCACGCTGCCTGCATCCTCCTGACGGGCCCAGCCAGCCCCAACCCGCCCGGCCTGGTCTCTGTGACCAAACAAAAGGTGCAGGACCTCGTCCTGGGCGGCAGGGTGGTCCGCCTGGCCGAGGGTGGCCCCGAGAGCGACCAGGCTGTCCGGGACCGGCTCTCCCGTCTGCGGTACCGGAGCGAGGCCTAGACAGGCCGACAGAGCCCACAGGGAGGAGGCTGCTGCAGTCACACGTCCGGGACGTCAGTCAATCACTGACTCAGTCTATGTGCTAACTCCTGACCTGGCCACCCTCTGCACGGGTCCTGCCATCCCAGGGATACTCAGGTCCTCACTCAGCACCCCCGTCCGAGCCCCTCGGGGTTTCCCTGAGCAGGGCCCCAGCTGACAGCAGCTCACCCTTGCCCCTCCACGCCTGGCCAGAGACACAGCCGCCTAAGTCCCTCCCCTTTCCGTCTGAGCCTCGCCTTCTCCACACTGTCTCCCGGGGTCTCGGCTCCTCGGGATGGTAGGCCACTGCAGATCCCGACGTGGTTGTGGTGAGTTACCTGGACAGCCTGTGACGGGGCCACGAGGAAGGGGCCTGGGAGGAGGACGTGCTGTGTGGAGCTGAGTGCCCTGAGGACCTGGCCCAGCATTTACCTGGCTCCACGTGCTCCCTGGATACACACCAGGGCTCCGTGCCCCTCGGGGGTCCCTGCAGCCCTGGCTGTGGCCAGCGGCCGGCCCCTCCCTCCTGATGCTGGGACGTCCCCCACCCCAGCTGGTGTCACCTCTGTGCCTTGTTCGCCCCAGACTCCCTGGTGCTGTGGGGCCCTGCCGTGACCAGACAAGAGCACGCAGCCTGATGGCCCTGGGCACCTCAGGAAGAAATCAGAATAAACACTGGTTTTGCACCATCGGGAAAGCCCTATATGTGCCTGTGTCTCTGCTGAACTGGTGGGAAGGGCGTCTGGAGGGGTGGGCATCCAGCACCCAAACTGGCCGACCAGGTGTGGTGGGCGTCCAGCACAGCCTCCAAGTGCGTCTGGGGTCTGCACCCTGCCCTGTTCTCCCAGAACAGGGCAGGAGCCCGGCCTGTCGACACACTTACCCCTCTGGGACAGGCAGGGGGTCCCCCAGCCACCCAGCAGGAAGAGCCCAGGCAGGAGCTTCAGTGAGATGCAGGTCTGGGCACAAAGCGATGGGGCTGTTGTGGGGAATCCTACAGGGATTTACTAAAAGCACTTAAACGACGAGCTTGCTTCCAGAACCACCTCTGCTGCTTCTTGCAAAAGCCTCGGACATGGCAACAAGGCTGGAGTTGAAGGGGTGCATGCCTTGTCCCTGTGAGAAGCCCAGAGCAGGGCCCACACCACAGAGAAAGGAGCCTACCCTGGGCAGCGAGCAGCCTGCAGGCCTCAGGACAGTGTGCCGGCAGCCAGGGGTCAGAGCCCAGAGGCAGCCTCCCCCATGCACCGGCCCTGTGAGTGAAGCTGCTCTGCAGCCTGAGCTGTACCCAAGGCCTGTGGCTTCCGCATACGGGACGCTGAACCCACAGCCTCTGATACCCAAACTGCCCACTGCTCACTTCCTCCCCCACCAGCGCTCACCACCTCCATGCCACATGCACAGGCACCACCACTGGGACCAGAGCAGCAGGGGCTCAGAGTGAGGGCCCGGAGGCCTTTATTTCTGTGCCGGAGCTGGGAGGGTGTGGGCCACCCTGAGGGTGGTGGCACTGCCCCTCCAAGGAGCAGCTGGACCTTCACCCCGAGTCTGGGGGGCCCTCCTGGTGGGGGCCCGGCTGTCTTTCCCCAAAAGCTCTGCCACCCTGGCCATAAACCAGGCCTGGCTGTCAAAGGAGCAGTGAAGCTGGAAAAGCTGGAG
This sequence comes from Hydropotes inermis, assembly GCA_020226075.1. Lineage (NCBI taxonomy): Eukaryota > Metazoa > Chordata > Mammalia > Artiodactyla > Cervidae > Hydropotes > Hydropotes inermis. The sequence goes on along the minus strand of CM035301.1, from coordinate 15,989,423 downwards.
CCATCTCTGCAGGTGGGGGAGAAGCCGTGGAGGCGGGGAGGCCGCGGCCCAGCGGGAGGGCAGGTCCAGCGGGAGGGCAGGTCCCCCTGCAGGCTGGCGCCCCCTGCTGGCGACCACCTGACTGCGCCCAGAGTCTCTGGCCAGGTGGGCGCCAGCACAGGACGCCAGGAGCTACCAACTCCTCTGAGCGCAGGGCACCCCTGCCCTGGGAATCAGCCCCCGCAGGGAGGGTGTGACAAGGGAACAGGACGCTGCTGCAAGGCCAGGCACTCAGGGCCCGCAGGGACGCCTGCGCGGCGGGTCTCAGCAGCTGCCAGGGCCCCAGCAGAGAGCAGCTGACGAGGGCCAGATGGTGCCCCCTCCCCCAGGGCCCCCTAGGTCTCCCCGTCGCCATCCCCACACACGGGCTCCCCAGAGGCAGAGGCAGGAAGAAGAGCAGGGCTGGGGCTGGAGTGCCGGGGCTTCCGCGTGAACGGGAACACCCTGTGGGTGAGAAGGGGCCTGAGCGATTGGCCGCCGGCCCCCGCCCGCCACCCCAGGCACCACCTGGCTCACCGCCGCTTGGTCTCCAGGGGCACCACAGCCTCTGCCAGCAGGTCTCTGTACAAGTCTGACTTCAAGAAGCGCGGGTAGGAGTCCTGTGAGAGACAGCACCCCGCCCTGAGCCCTTCCTGCTCCTGCTCAGCCAGCACGGCCGGGCTCGCCTGGGGCTGGGCCTCAGACAGGCCCCCCCAGACCAGCTCAGACTCAGGAAGACCGTCCCCCATCGGGGCAGGAACCTCTGGCCACAGGGACCCAGTGTCCCTGGCTCTCTGGGACCTGCAGAGAGGGTGAGGGCGTGGGCCAGGATGACACAGGATTCGGCAAAAAGGGACAGGAACCTATGAACCCAGCTGCTTATGTTTTAAAAAGAAAAATAAATACGTATTTACATTGTTAACTTCAGGTGGCAGAACAGGGATATAAACAAGATTCAGTGGAAGGTACTTTGCTTTGTAGGTTAGATTCTGAAGCAGTGCGGATGTTTCACATGATTATAAAATAAGTGATTTAAACAAACATTGAAAGTGAATCAGGGACAGGTGAAGCTGGGTGTCAAGTGGGCAACATCACCCTGACCTCACATAAGCAAGCATCTGAGGAGCTACAGCCAAAGCACCAAGAAAAAAACAGTGGACACTCTCAGTGACTTTGAACGGCAGTGCCGTGATCCTCGGTTCAGCTACTGAGTGAACCTAGAGGAAAAGTTGAGTGATTATAACGGTACCACAGAGAACCCAGATTTTCAGAAGGGGTGTGAGGAGAAAGAGATTAAGGGAATGCTATAATCGTGATTCTAAATTAGAAGCTTCAGTACGAACTCCTGGTGTTTTACTTAAAACACACCCTGATTCTGTCCACCGGAAGGCCTGGTAACCATGACTACCCCTGACGCTACAGACCAGTCTGGTTTGCAGGTCAAGGCTTCAGAACGCCACTACAGGGGGAAGGCTGAGGCCTCGGGGAACTGCTGGCTCCGGGGCAGGATGGCCCCGTAGAAAGGAAGGAAGCACCACAGGTTTCAGACACGTCACAGGACTTGAGAGCAGCCAGCCGAGAGGGGGTTTCTGAGCCACCTGTCAGATGAGGGGGCCAAAACCCATCCCATATGGTGAAAATGTGAATGGACAATGGCATCAAAAACATCCCGACACCACCCACTGCCCTCAGCAGATACCAGGGCTCCAACTGCCTATTCTGAAAAGTGGTAGAGGAGGAGCCAAGTCCATCTCTCCGTCCTGTCTCTCCTCTACGACTGGCACCGCTGGGCCAGCAACAGAGAGAGGAGGCAGTGGTGTGTGAGGCTGTGTGAGGCTGTGTGAGGTGTGTGAGGTGTGTGAGACCAGGGTGGGGCTGGCCAGGTGGGGCTTCTCCACGCACGAGAAGAGACGGCTGGCCCTGCACCCCTCCTGAGTGGAGAACACGCAGCCACCACCTGTGTAGCAGCAATAAAGACCCAGCACAGTGAAAAATACAAATAAATTTAAGATCCCATGTGCCACAACTGGAGATCCTGCTTGCCATAGCTAAGACCCGCTGCAATCAAATAAATAAATAAAAATAAAAAATATTTTAAAAATACAAAAAAAGCAAATAAAGAATACCGTTGGTGTTTGGGGTGTGATGCTGGCCTCTGTGGCCACACTGAAAGAAAAAAGGTGGGCATGTCCTTGAAGGGAACTTCCTGCAACACCTACAGACAGGGAGTCTGGAAATGGCTTTCAAGTCTAGGGGGGCAGTAGGCGGGAGGGGTGGTGAGTCTGGACAGGCCTGGGCTGCAGTCTGACCCCAGCTCCCGAGGGGATGGGGACACCCACCTTCTTCATCAGCAGGTAGATGTGCCGCTGGGCGTCGTCCAGCACGTGGCGGTGGGGCTGGCTCAGGCCCGCCAGCGTCTGCTCCATCGTCCGGCTGTCGATGTTGACCCAGCGGGCGGCGCCGGGGGCCAGGAACTGCCTGTGCGCGGGGCGGGGAGCCCGGCGGATCAGGCCTGCGGGACTGCCCACGGCCGCCACCCCAGCCCGCAGCACTCACTGGTACACTGCGTCCACCAGGGCTGGGACCCGGGCCTGGCCTCCGTGGCGCAGCTCCTCACAGGCCTCCCAGAAGCTGAGGTTCTCGGCTGGGGTCCAGGCACCAAGTCAGGCCCACCACAGGCTGCTGGGCGCCTGGGGGCGGGCAGGCAGCAGGGTGGGGGCTTCTCACCACTGAACTCTTTCCCGAGAAAGTCCATGAAGTGGGCCCGCCCCACGGGGTCTTCCAGGAGCTCCCGGAAGCTGAAGGCCCACTGCTCCACGCGGAGCCTGGTGGGCACGGCCGCGCTGGTGGAGGGAAGGTAGATCAATCGGGGAGGCCTGTGAGGAGCTGTGCCACAGAGGCCAGGCCCAGGTCCCCGCCCTGGGTGGGCACATCTGCACCCCTGGCCCACCTGCTCACCTGGGTGCATTCATGGCCCAGTAGGCATCATCGTCTGTGACCCAGGGGTTGCTGGGCAGGCACCCCGACATCATGGGGTCGTGTGGCCCATGCTGGCTGCTAAACTTCAGGTACCTGGGGGTGGGGCGGTGCCAGGGCCGCTGCAGGGGGGCTGTGGGGACCAGGGCCCAGGGGAAGGGTCTGGGCTTGGGGTGCCAGCCTCCACCCACATCCCACTCACGCCTCGAGGCAGGTGGAGGACTTCACACGGGCTCGGCCCAGTGCCCTGCGCAAGCACTCGACCTAGGACAGGAGGCCTGTGAGGGGGGCCGGGCCTGGGAACCACCAGCCCCCTGCCCTCTCCTCCCCCCACCTACCTCCCGCCTGTAGAAATCCACGGTCTTGGTCTGCAAGGGGCCGGTGGGCTGCAGTTAGAAGGCAGGCCCCTCTGGGGCCTGATGTCCCACCCCTTCCCTGTCCCTCAGAGCCCCTGCCTCTATTGCAGGGTCTGACTTTTCAGGAAGCTCCCTGGGGCCCCGAGTCTGGAGGTTCTGGGTGTTGACCAAGCCCTTGGATGCTCAGAGCTGCCTGAGGTTCCTCAACCCGTCACCACTTCCTACTTAAACATACCACGGGGAGGGGAGAGGCACGGCACCCCCAGGACACCTGTGATGCCGACCTTCCCGCTCAGCTGACTCTGATGGAAGTGATAAAACCGTGACCACAAAGTATGATTCTTAAGTCGGGAAGACCAGAAGAACCTCCCCTGTTGCCGGTGTCATGGGCTCTGACTGAGGACTCAACAGTGACCAAGTTCAGCCGTGTGTCCTGGTCTAGTCATGCTCTGGAGAGCGTGGTTCCTTCTGCCAGGTCCCTTGGGCCCCCAGCCCTGCCCAGCCCCCCAAGGCCCTGCAGACCCTGATGCTGCCCTGGTTGGGGGAAGCCCCCCCACCATAGGGCCCGCTGTACTCACTTGCACCCAGGGCAGCAGGTGGGAGGCAAGAGAGAGCGAGTTAGCAGGGGGCTGGGGTGGGGGCAGTGAGGCAAGGAGCAGAGCAGAACAGCTGAAGTGACCGAGTGCCGGGGCCGTCTGATGGACAGGTGGACGGGCAGTCCACAGCAGGCCCCTGCAGTGAGGGGGCGGCGGAGGTGGGGGCACATGGGGCGGGGTTGGGGGCGGGGGCGTGCCCACAGGGTCCTCACCTTCGGCACTCGCCCGGCCGTGCAGGGGCCCCGCCCTGGCCCCTGCTCCAGCACGCTGGGGGTCCCCGGCTGCAGAGATAAGAAGTGGGTGGGGCACAGCTCAGACTGCGGAGACCCTCCTGACCCCTGACACAGAAGCTCCGATGCTTCACCCCCACCGAGGAAATGTGCTCAGAGGAGCCTGGGCACTGTCTCCCGCCTGCCCACCCGCTCCCAGAGCACCCTGCCTGCCCAGCCCACCCTGTCTCCTCTCCAGCCCTCACCCAGCTCCTCCAGTGAAGCCCATGATCTGTCCCAGGCCCCTTGTCCTTCCTCACCTGGGCTAAGCTCACCCCAGGCTCTGGGCTGCTCAGACCGGAACCCCGGGTGGCCCTGCTGAGCCTGTGGGGTCCTGCCACCCCGCCCCCATGGGCACCCACCCCGTGGGACGCGGCGGCTGCCCTCCCCGCTCGAGGCCTAGGAGCCCTTGTGGCCCTCAGCCACGCCCGTGCCACCTCTGTGCCCTGAGCCCGGGACCCCCAGGTGGAGGGTTAGGGGCCATCTCCCTGGAGACAGCAGCCACACGTGACGGGTAATCACGCCCCCGGTGCCAGCTCCTGCGGGGATGTCCCCCAGTGCACCTACTGTGGTCGGCTGGCACTGCCCGCACAGCTATGGCCACCGGGCTCTCCAGTGGGACCTCAACCCACCTTCCAGACCCCAGGCCAGCACCCCGAGAGCCTCCGGCCTGCAACCTCAGCCCCTCATGCTGCAGTGAAGCCTGGCCCCCACCCGCCCCCCAGAGCCTTCAGGTGACCCCACCCCTACCCCCAACAGCCTAAGGTGCACCCACTCGCCCCTCCCCTCAAGGGCCTCGGGTGCCCCCTCAACCCCCCCAGGGCCTTCATCTGTCCTCGGTCAGATTCCTTAGACCCAGAGAGAAAGAAGCAGGTGGGCCCTGGTCTGTGGGCAGGGGCGGCTCAGGCCAGGCCTTGTGACCTCTGAGTTGTGACGAACCACAGAAAGAGAACTTCCTATCACCTGACAGAACCCCTAAAACCATGTCCTTCCCAGGAGTCGGAAAGGAGGTCCTGCCAGTGAGCACGTGAGGCAGGACCCCACGGCTGCGCAAGAACCTCCCCCAGGGGCTCACCGGGGGCCTGTTCACCAGCCAGTACGTCTGCTCCTGGCACGCGATCACCAACCTGTCCCCCTTCCTGCGCTGCTTAGCTGCCCTGGGGGATGGGCGAAGTTGGAGGGACACTGCGCCCACACCAGCAGCCCCACCCTCAGGCCAAGGCCTGGAAAGTCCCGCGCGGGAGGGTGAGGGGCAAGCGGGCGGGCCTCACCGCAGCTGCTCCCGGGCCTGCATCATCACCAGGTCCCACGCGTGGTTGATCTTCCTGTGCAGCTGGTGGTAGTGCTCCTGGCCGGGGTCAAGGTCTCCAGTGGGACCCTCCCTCCTGCGCCCAGCTCTGGAGCGCAAACACCCACCTCCCCTTGAGTCACCTCGTGTGCTCCAGGGCCTCAGGCGGGGACTGGCATCCCCAGGCTGAGTTCAGCCTGCAGAGGGAAGGATGCCCACCTTCTCATGGTCCACCAGGGCGCCCTGCTTTCAGATGTTCTTCTTGGCCAGGTAGATGGCTGGAAGGGCAGGCACGGGCTGCAGAGGAGCGTTGGCTCCCCTCCCCTGCAGCCTCACGCCCGAGGCCATCAGCCCAAGGCTTCACCCGGACTGGCCCACCCCTCCTCACTCACCATAGTCCAGCTCGGCGGCTGGCCACAGGGTGCTCGTCCAGAAATAGGGCGTCTGGCAAGGAGCAGGAACAAAGGTTTCTGGGACTTTCTGGGCCTTCCCCACCCTGAGAGTTTGTCCCCACCCTCTCAGCTCCCTTGGGAAGAGACTGGGCCGGCTGGGGTCATCTGCTGACCACCCCCAGGCTCAGCTGACCGCCTGCCATTCCCTGACTCCGGGCCTCCTGCCCAGGACCCTGACGCAGTTGCAGTGCTGGGGGCTGCGACTGAGGGCAAGCCCTGCCGGGGTCCCTGGTGTGGCCAGGAGGGGGGCCCCATCATGACTGAGGACACACACTAAGATGCAGCGCTGCATTCTTCAGGGCCCTGGCGGTGGTGGAGGCCTCAGGACCCGGGTAAACTAGTGGGGTCCTCTGCAGGGGCTACCCCTTAGGGGGCCCTGCTAAAGGTTCCTCCCCTCGACCCGGCCTTTCTGTCACGGGGACACTTCCAGTCCAGGCCTTTTGGGGAGTGGCCAGCGGACCACCAGGCGGGGGGTCCTGCTCCAACCACAGCCCCGCCCCTCCCTGGAGTCCCCGACTGGGGTGGGGGGTGCTGTCACCGCGGCACCCCACCTGTTCCCAGTCTAGGCTGACCTGGAATCTATAGGGCGTCTCATCCGGCCGGAGCTCGAGGCGGCGGGGGTCGCGCAGCGGGTAGAGGTAGCCGTGCTGCACGAGGAGGCTGCCCAGGTGCAGGGCCTCTGGGAAGTCAGGCGGTGGTCTCAGGGGCGGGAGGAGCCAGCCGGCTCCGCCCCGCCCGACCCCAGGGCCGCGGGGGGCGCAGGAAGAGCACCGGCGGCCCCTTACCGTCCTCCGCGATGGAGTACTTCTGGATCAGCCACTCCACGATGTCGCTGCCTGCGCGACAGAGGCCGGGGTGAGCCGAGGACTCGGCGGGCCCCTCCACCCGCCCCCGCCCGCAGCGGCCTCACCGTTCACCGCGTGTGGGATGACGGTGACGAGCAGGCGCTGGCTCCGCATCGTCACGCCCTGGTCGGGGTCCTGCATGGTCACGACCATCCTCTCCATCTGCTCGGAGGAGGTTGAGGGTCTGCGGCGGCTGGCCTGCCCCACCCCCAGATCCCGATTCCCAGGAACCGGCCGGGACGCGCCGGATCAGTGCGCCTGGAGATTAACGCGCACTGATGGTGCGATTTCAGGCCGCGGCGGAGCGCGGAAGCGCGGGGATGTTGGGGGGCTGGGGGGCGGGCGAGGGGTGACCCCAGCCCCAGGGTCTCCGTCGCCCCACCCCGCTCGCACAGGGCCATCGCCCCTGACCCGCGGCCACACTCGCGCGCTCGCGTAGCGGCCACACTCGCGCGCACCCGCACGCACTGCTCTCCGGCCCCTCCCGGCCTCGCGTGCCGGGAGATCGGGGAGCGGGCGGGACCTCTGCACCCACCTTGGTCAGATGCGGCCTCTGCGCGGGGGGCTGCCCGCCGAGGGGCGCGGGGCCGGCGGCCATGGCAAAGGCAGGCCGGGCGCGGCGAGGGTGTCCGCGCGCCCCGCCCCGCTCCGACCGCCGCCCCGCCCCGCCCGCGTGTTCGCCCGCAGCGGCCTCGAGGTCTGTGGCTGGGGGTCGCGCGGGCGTCAGAGCATCCGCCTCACGACAGGCGCCCTTCACGACACCAGAAACCGATGTCTGTGGGGACTTGCCTGGCGCTTCGAGGGGGGCTTGGCCCTACCCGGGCAACGTGGGGGATGAGAGAACCGAGCTCAGCTGGGAGCTGAGGAGAGGTCGGGGAGGTTCAGAAATGGGCGAGGACTCCGAGAAAGGCTGGGCCGCAGACACGGGAGAGGACTCTGGGAGAGGAGGGCCTCCGGCGAGGAGACGTGGGGGAAGGCGGCCTCGGTGGGGAACCCCTCCTCCATACCTGCTGGGTGCTGCAGTGGTCAGCCACGGGGGGCTGTGGGGTCTGGGTGAGGGGTCGAACAGCCCGAGGCGATTGTCCCTGCAGTTGTGATCCTGTGCCTGACCCCCGCGGTGCTTCTGGGTTGGGGGGCACTGCTACGAAGGTGTGCAGGAGGGGGTCCTTGAGGCTTAGGGAAGGCTGCAGGTAGCATCCTTCCCCTCAATTGCACAGGGGCCTGAGGGGGCCTTTGGAGACCAGAGACCCCACCCAGGTTACCCTGAGGCTGTGGGAGACTATGGGAGGGGCCTTACTGCAGAGGGATCTCAGCACCTGCTCCTGAGATTCGTGGGCATTCTCTGGACTGAGGGCCCAGCCTGGCCATTTCTCTCCCTCCTCCAGCACCTTGGCTTCCCACACCCCTTTGCTGCGGTCTTTCTAAAGTGTGCAGAGAGGTCTATTTCTGTTTTTTAGGTGCTGGGGGGTGGGGCAGGATGTTGGTATTGGCCTTTGGCCAGAAGCCTCAGTCTTGGCGATCTGAATCCATTTCCACTGCTGGTGAAACCAGGTCCAAGATGAGCTGGGGAGGGGCCTAGAGGGGGCTCCTACCCCTCCAGGCATCACTCTCCCCTAGATCCTAGTGAAACCCACCTACCCAGCCCCAGCCACATAGGTCAGATCAGGCTGACCACAGGCCTACCTAGCTGTCCTCTTCCAGAGAGGCTGAAAGCCACCAGAGGCCAGAGCTCTGCCCGGTCTGGGGACGAGTGGCCTCCTGGGCCCCGGCAGTGGGGGAGGTGGGTGGGATGTGACCCTGGAGGGGCTGGAGAGATCCTGCCTCAGAGAGATTGTGGGCAGGTGGGCTCCAGGGGGTACAGTCCCCGCCCAGCCCGCATGCCCCCAGCACCACGGCCTGCTGGCCTCCTCCGAAGATAGAGGCTCCTTTGGCCAAGGGCAGATCTGAGCCTTGGGTGTCCTCAGAAATGGAGCGGGAGGATTCAGGGGTGTAAGTAAGCAGGGGGACTCCAGCTGGTGTTCTGCCCCCCACCCCCCCACGCTGACGTACAGCCCCAGCCTGCGGTCCAGCTCACCCCGCCCCCACCCTGCTGAACCTCATCTGCCTGCTGCAAGCTCTGTTTAGGCATCAAGACCAGTGACCCCTTCTGTGTCCCCTCTCAGCTCTCCACCTCCCTATCCTGTTTTGAATCAGTCCCTTTTCTTCCCCCACCAAGGACAGGGGCTTCGGGAGCACAAAGGCCCCTCCACCCAAGCCGCCCTCGCATAGCCGGCTCAGTAAACACTCGCATCGTGGCTGGGTGCCTCACTGTGTGGGGGACACCGACCCTGTGTGTGCACGCTGGCCCATCTGTGCTGATGCCAGTGAACCTCTGGGGTGCACAGCACCCCCACCCCCCTGAGGCTGGGCACACTCCAGGGGTCCCCTCTGCCCAGAAGGAAGCTCCAGAGGGTGTGTGTGTGTGGGGGGGG
>CM035301.1:15937004-15979752 GCA_020226075.1 Hydropotes inermis | reverse complement strand
GAGCTGGGGGCGCAGCTGCTGGAACTGCTCCGGCTGGCGCTGTGCGCCCGAGGTGAGCGGCCCGGCTGGGGCCAGGGCGGCCACGTGGGCGGGGGGCTCTGGGCGGGGGCGCTCAGCCCCGGGCAGACCGGCTTCTCCCCCTCGGAAACTTTGGGGGCGCTCGTGGGGACCTTGCAGCGCGGCACCCCCGCCGCGCTCTGGAGAGGGTGGGGGGCTTATCCCAGGCTAGACAGTCATGGGGCAAGGGGCCAAGAGGGGGCGGGTCTGCTTGTGAAGCCAGGACCGCAGGGGGCCCCTCTCCCCGCGGGAACCTGCCCCTGAGGTCCGCTCTCCCTTGGGTGGGGCTCGTGCCCCTTGGGGAGGTTGAGGAGCCCACAAGGACCGGGGCGCAGTGGGCAGGGACTCAGAGACGGGGCCCCAGGGCACCATGGGAGCTGGCTCCTGGGACTGTGCGAAGGGCTGGGAGTGACCCCCATTAAGGCCCAGGGACGGGTCTCAACTGAAGGGGTCTGGAGGCACCTGGGGTGGTGGCCTCAGAACATAAGCAGAGGCGTTTGGAGAGAACCACCCCTACTCTTCAGGAGCATTGTGTGGGGGAACCCCTGCACCATGGGGAGGCATTCAGGGAAGCCAGCTCCCGGGCAGTGTGGCAGGGACCCAGAGCTGTCCCAGAGCGTTGTGGGAATGGGGCCCGGGGGCCCTGCAGGGCGTCGGGGCGCAGCCTCTGCTCCAGAGATCTCAGTGGTCACCACTCTGCAGTGTGGACCCCAGCCCTGGGGCTGCTCCCCATCTGGGCCCTTCCCTCTCCTCACCTTTGGCCTCAGAGTCAGGGAGGGGCTCTGCACGAAGGGTCGGGCCAGGGGAAGGCATCTGGTGCCTCCAGGGGTCCCTTGCCTCGTCTCTGGGAGCCTCCTGTACTAGCCAGGCCCCTCCTGAAGAGGCTGGGCGTGAGTGCTGGCCTGCGTCTTCCTGCCCACCCCGCTCCCAGAGCCCTCACAGGCTGCCTCTTCAGTTCCCTCCTTTGGGCGGTGGGAGCTCCAGCTGGCCATATGGCAGACTCCAGCAAAGGCCAGGGTCAGCTGGCAGCAGCTGCTCACATGGCCTCCCCAAACCCCAGTCCTCCTGACCGACAAAGAGGGGGGCCAGCTGCCACCGGAAGAGGCGCTGGACGAGGCCGTGCCCGAGTACCGGGCCCCGGGGAAGAAGAGCCTCCTGGAAATCCAGCAGCTGGACCCGGACGACGAGAGCCTGGTCAAGTACAAGCGGGCCCTGCTGGGGCCTGTGCCAACGGCCGTGGGTACGCCCGCGCCCTGGGCCTGGGGGGAGGGCGGGGCAGGGGCACCTGTACACTCCCGGTTTCTCTTCAGATCCAAGCCTGCCCAACGTTCAGGTGACCAGACTGACACTGATATCTGAGCAGGCCCCGGGGCCCATCATCATGGACCTCACAGGTAACTCCCAGATGAGGGGCGCGACCCCAAGCCCCAGGAAGGGACCTCATAGGTAACCTCTGCAAAATATGAGCTGATCTTTGGGGTAGAGACCTGGGCTCATCGCCGTGGACCTCTTAGGACCCAATTCCAAGTCCTCAGACTGCAGAGCCCACAGATACAGGCCCCCCATAGGGGCTCCAGGCTCAGGGTTTCATCCTCACAGGAGTCCACGCTTAGCTGCACTTTCCCTAACAGGGGAGTTGGCTGCGCTGAAAAACCAGGTGTTTGTCCTGAAGGAGGGTGTTGATTACAAAGTGAAGATTACCTTCAAGGTGAGGGAGCTGTCATGGGGGACACCAGCCAGCCCCAGGCCCAGCCCCAGAAGTACCCATTAACACTGTCTGTCCCTCAGGTCAACAAGGAGATCGTCAGTGGGCTGAAGTGTCTGCATCACACCTACCGCCACGGCCTGCGAGGTGAGGACGGGGTGCTGGGGGCACGGGGGCGGGAGGGACTTGGGGGGAGGGCAGAGGGCAGTCCCCAGTGCGCTCATTCCCCTGCAGTGGACAAAGCCGTCTACATGGTGGGCAGTTACGGCCCAAGCGCCCAGGAGTATGAGTTCGTGACTCCAGTGGAGGAGGCGCCCCGAGGCGCGCTGGTGCGGGGCGCCTACGTGGTCACGTCCTTCTTCACCGATGATGACAGGACCGCCCACCTGTCCTGGGAGTGGGGCCTCCACGTCTGCCAGGACTGGGAGCGCTGAGCGCCCCTCCCCGGGGCCTCTTCCCACTGGCCTCCTCGCCTCTGTCAGCTGCTGCAAGGGAGCCCTGAGCGTTCCCCGGCCCCTCGGTGACCAGACCCCCACCCTCTGTCCTGTCCTGGGATGCCCCCCCAGGCCTGGCACTGTGCCCTGAACGATCCTATTAAATGTCGCTCTGTGTCGGTGCCCGTGGTGTCGCCTGTCTGCCTCCCTCCCCAGGCGGGGGGGCTCCCGGCCTTATCTCTCCCGCGACCAGGCCTGGGCGCCACGTGGCGGCCGCTGCTTGGGCCCCCGCCCCCTTATCTGCCCCCGCCCCAGGGGCCCCCGCACCGCCATGGACGGCCAGCTGCTGCCGGTGCTGCTGCTACTGCTTGGGGCCTCCGGCCTGTGGGGACAAGGGCCAGGGCCTGGGGGTCCCTTGGAGGAGCCCCCCGAGGAGCAGCCCCCCAAGGAGGAGCCCCTGGAGGAGGATGGGGTCTTGGTGCTGAGCCGGCAGACCCTGGGCCAGGCCTTGCAGGAGCACCCAGCCCTGCTGGTGGAATTCTGTGAGTGCCAGGCCAGCGTGGCTGGGGACCCGCAGGGGCCGCCTGGGTGCTCTGCTCTGCCTTCGCTGTGCTCCCGGGGCTCCCTCAGAGCCTGGGGCGGAGCTGGGCCTGGGGTCCAGCCTCACGGTGGGGAGGCACAGGGGCAGGGGAGAACCAGTCAGTGTCCCCGGGGCTCTTCTGTGAAGGGCTAGCCAGTACTCAGGCTTACACAACCATCTGGGGTTGTACAGCCAATTTACAGGCGGGAGTCACTCCCAGCCGGCAGGCCTCCTCAGGCAGACGGCGGGAGCTGGCTTCACGGGGTGGCCATGGACGATCTGTCCTAAGCCCACTCTCGGGACAGTGCTGACCACTGCAGTCCCGTGCGGGGGCCCTCAAGGAGTCTGGCCTCTGGTGTGCGGGCTCCGTGTGGCCGACCCCTGACGAGGGGGGTGTGGACTGGATGTGTTGCTCCCCGCCGGATCTCAAGCGTGGAGCTGGCCCCAGGGTTGGCCGGCTCTGGCCGGGCCGGAGCAGGGGCTGCAGCAGGGCGGTAGCAGCCTGGGGCGCTCATGGGTCTGTCCTCCAGATGCCCCATGGTGTGGGCACTGCAGAGCCCTGGCCCCCGAGTACAGCAAGGCGGCCGCTCTGCTGGCTGCAGAGTCGGCCAGAGCCAGGCTGGCCAAGGTGGATGGGCCCGCGGAGCCAGAGCTGGCCGAGGAGTTTGCGGTGACAGAATACCCCACGCTCAAGTTCTTCCGAGACGGGAACCGCACACACCCGGAGGAGTACACTGGTGCGGGGGCAGGCGGGGGGGGGGGCGGGCGGCAGACGCTGGGCCTTGGCTGAGGGGAGTCTCCGCAGGCCCCCGGGAGGCCGAGGGCATCGCTGAGTGGCTGCGGCGGCGGGTGGGGCCCGGCGCCAGGCGGCTGGAGCACGAGGACGACGTCCGCGCGCTCATGGACGCCCGGGACGTGGTGGTCATCGGCTTCTTCCAGGTGCGCTGGGGGCCGGGGCCGGGACTGGGAGCAGGGGGTGGGCCCGGCGGCCTCACAGGCCCGGGCCCCTCAGGACCTGCAGGACAGGGACGTGGCAACCTTCCTGGGCCTGGCCCAGGACGCCCTGGACATGACCTTTGGCCTCACCGACCGGCCGCAGCTCTTTCAGAAGTTCGGCCTCACCAAGGACACGGTGGTCCTCTTTAAGAAGGTGGGTCAGCCGGACTCAGGGAGGAGCCGGGGTGGGGGTGCCGGCTCCCCTGACCCGCCCGGCGTCGTCCAGTTTGACGAAGGGCGGGCGGACTTCCCGGTGGACAAGGAGCTGGGCCTGGACCAGGGGGACCTGTCACGCTTCCTGCTCACGCACAGCATGCACCTGGTCACAGAATACAACAGTGAGGTGAGCGGGCTGCCCGGCGGGTGCAGGTGGTGGGCGGCGGCCGTGGGGGCCTCCACGAGCTCCACCTGCCCCTGCAGACATCTTCTAAGATCTTTGCGGCCAGGATCCTTAACCACCTGCTGCTGTTCATCAACCAGACGCTGGATGCCCACCGGGAGCTGCTGGCAGGCTTCCGGGAGGCGGCTCCCCCTTTCCGGGGGCAGGTACTGGCTGGGCCTAGGGGCAGGGGTGGCGGGGCTGCGGGGAGCCCACGCGAACTTCCTGCCGGCAGGTGCTATTCGTGGTGGTGGACGTGAGTGCCGACAACGACCATGTGCTCCAGTACTTCGGCCTCGAGGCCCGGGAGGCCCCCACCCTGCGCTTCATCAACGTCGAGACCACCAAGAAGTACGCGCCAGAGCCTGGGGCGCTGGTCACCGCTGCCGCCATCACAGACTTCTGCCGCATGGTCCTGGGTGGAGGGGTCAAGGTCAGCAGCGGGCTGCCCACGGGGTGGGAGCAGCAGCTACTGGGAGAGACCCCCGGTGAAACCCCTGGCCCTGTTCCCCTAGCCCTATCGCTTGAGCCAGGAGGTCCCCCCAGACTGGGACCAACGGCCAGTCAAGACCCTCGTGGGCAAGAATTTCGAGCAGGTGGCTTTTGATGAGACTAAGAACGTGTTTATCAAGTTCTGTGAGTGTGGCTGTGGCGGGCAGTGGGCGGCGGGGGCCCTGCTGGCTGTGCTGACGTGTCCTGTCCTAGACGCCCCGTGGTGCACCCACTGCAAGGAGATGGCCCCGGCCTGGGAGGAGTTGGCCGAGAAGTACAGGGACCACGAGGACATCGTCATCGCCGAGCTGGACGCCACAGCCAATGAGCTGGAGGCCTTCCCTGTGCACGGCTTCCCCACCCTCAAGTACTTCCCAGCAGGGCCAGGGCGGAAGGTGTGGCCTGGGCTCGGTTTGCATGCTTCTGCCCTCGGCTGGAGGTGGGCCTGGCCTCGGAGGGTCAGCCTTGGGTCCAGGAGGCAGGGTCCCCAGATCACATCCCTCCTCAGGTGATTGACTACAAAGGTGCCAGGGATCTGGAGACCTTCTCCAAGTTTCTGGACAGCGGGGGGGAGCTGCCCACAGAGGAGCCTGCGGAGGTGCCCGGAGCCGCCTTCCCGGTGGGTGTCTGTCCCCAGGCGCCAGGCCTCAGGCCAGTCCTCTGGAGGGTGGCTGTGGGCGGGCATGGGTGGGGCTGGGTTGAGGGTGTGGCATCCAGCTGGGTCTCTGTGACCCCTTCCAGGAGAAGCCAGGAAACGCCACGGAGCCCAGGGACGAGCTGTAGCTGCCTGCCGTCAGCACCCACCCAGGAGCTTATCCAGGGCCGTGAGAGCAGTCGTGTGAATAAAGAGCTCTGGTCTTGGGACTGTGTGTGGTTCCTGAGAAGGGCAGCCCTGGTCTTGGTTTGGGCCCCCGGGGCCTCTACATCCTGGGTGGGGCCCAGCCCTCCTGATGGGCGCCTGGGTCCAGCCCGGGTTTGCAGCCCCACCAGGGCGGGAAGGACCACAGCACTGCTGCTGTTGGCCCTGCCCTCTTCCCCAAGGTGCCAGCGTGGCTCCGTGTCCCCCACCCCATGCCCCACGAGGCTGGGCCCGACCTCAAATGGTGCTTGCGAGGCAGGGCATGCATGTTGGGCGCCCGGCAGCCACGTTGGACAATGCAGTCCACAGCTAGAGAAGGTTCAAAAATGGTTTTATTTCATTATTATCCAAGTACCTTTGAAAAGATAATTGTACAAGTCAGCGCATGAAAAATGGGCTCAGGACAGCCCCCCGCTGGTGCGGGCCTGAGAAATGTACATATTTACAGGGGCCCTGGGGAGGGCGGCCCGGGACCCGCTGAGCCGGCTCGGGCCTTGGTGCTCGGCGCCAGGCCCACACAGTGGCAGGCCAGAGACAAGCTGGTTGAAGGCACTCGGTGACACGGACAATGGACAGAGGCCCCGGAGCCCCCTGCACCCTGGCTCTGGGGTGGGCCCGGCCAGGGCGGGCCACGGCAGGCACGCGCCGGGGGGCGTCCGCTTAGCAGCACAGGGTCGCTGGGCAGGGTCTCCAGGCGGCCCCATGGCGGGCTCCCCGCGAGTGCGGGCTCACATGTCCCTGGGAGGAGGGGCCCCAGCGGACTCCTGCCCTCCTGGACACAGAGGGACTGGGTGGGCTGCCTGGACAAGCACACCACCCCGCCAGCAGCTGCACCCGCTGCACTCGTGAGAGCGGGCAGCCCGGTGTGGGCCCTCGTGGCGCTCGGGGGTGCAGCGGACAGGCCGCCGGTCAGTCCACCTTCTCCACCTTGCCAATGATCTTCTCCTCAAAGACGGGCAGCACAGCCGTGTCCTCACGCACTTCCTCGAACACCACGCCGCACTCGAACTCGTCGCTCACTTTCTTGAAGTAGAACCTGTGGTCGGAAGAGGCACTGAGGGTGGTGGGGCCAGGTGGCTGCCCCCCAGCACCGCCTGCAGGCCCGCGAGCTGGCCCTGGTGCCTGAGCTGGACACCACGTGCCGGTCCCTGCCCCGGCCTCTGCGGGGAGGGGTGGGTGGGCTCAGGGTCTCTATTCCCTCCATGGGGTACCGCATGCACTCGGCCCTGCAGCCCAGGCCCCTCCATGGGCGGGCCCCAGACCAGACCCCAACGGCCCCAGTGTGTTCTGCAGTGCCCCAAGGGGCCTCCAGGGTAGACCTGTGGTGGGGCCCTGGCTTCCACGGCCCCATAAAAAATGCCTGGTCAGGAAGCCAAGACAAGGCTGGCTTGGGCCACACCAGCATGGGTGCCCGGGAGGACCTGGGGCCCTGCGCCGAGGCCACACACACCAGCCCAGGGCCAGGCAGACGGGGCAGGACTCAGCGGGAGGGGTATACACAGTTCTGCGCTGCGAGCCCCCAGTATCTCACCTGTAGTTGCCCTTCTTGGTCAGCAGCTCCTTGAACTGGCCCAGGGTGACTGCACGGCCCCGCACCAGGGTCCGGTAGGGGATGGGCTCTCCGCAGAAGTAGTAGGCCACGACAATGCTGTCGCACGGCTGGGCACTCCCACCGCCCGCCTTCCTCTGTGATTTCGTCCTGGGGGCCGAGAAGCACTGTGACTGCTGGGCCTGGGGCCCTACCAGACGCCCCAGGAGATGACGGGGCAGGGCCTGCAGGGTGGGCTGCACCACGCTTGGAAACACTGAATCCACAGGTCCCACTGCCCACCCCGCCCCAGCCATGCCCACCCCTGGGGGCTTGCCCTGCACCCTTCCACGCTCTGCCAGCCCGGACCGTGACGCAAACACAGCCAGCTAGTTGTCCACCGCCACTGCCACCCACTTTGAGGTCCTGGTCTCACTGTGGCCTGGCCGGCCTGGAGGGCGTATCAACCACCAGACCACATGAAACGGGCAAGCAGGCTTCTCAGGAGGACCCCATGGTGGGTGCCTCTGCTGAGCCGCTCAAAACAGCCAGCCCCTGGCTCTGCGATAGCAGACTGGGTGGCTCGGCCCATGTCCCAGTGAAGCCCCCACCTTCAGAAACACCCCAAGGCCAGGGACTGGACAGCAGAACCGCTGGGCCCGGAAATGGACCCGCCTCACAGCAGAGGGCTGCTCGCAAGACCAGAGGCAGCAGCTGGCCCCTCCTCCAGAGATGACCGAGGCCTGCAGTGCCGCCTGCACGGGCAGCAAGGGGCCTCCTCGCGATGGGTGGCGCCTGTGCCGTCCCAAGTCCCATCCAGTGACTGCCCCAGGCCGCCCAGTGGGCCCAGGCATGGCCCTTGGCCCTGGCCAGATGGGCGGCCAGTGTTGCATCAGGAAGGCCCTGAGGTCACAGCGGGCTCTCCTCTCCCCGGGAATCCCCCCCACTGGTGCTCCTGGGCACAGACCAGGCGGTCACCTCAGCTGAGAGGCCGCCCCCACCTTGAGCCAGGCTCCTGTCGCCTGATTCCCTTCCTTCGGTCCTGTGACCTCAGGCCTGGCCCGTCCCAGGAGCCACCTGGGGTTCCCAGGGGGTCCATTCTCTACACAAGAGCACCCCCCACAAAGAGTAGCAAGGGGGAGGCTCAGAGTAGGGCCCTCGGCCACACACGACGAAGGACTGGGGGTCAGCCGGGAAGGGCTCAGTGGCGCCCCTCTCTGCTCAGGGACAGGGTAGCCTGCGCTGGCCACACATGGCCCTCAGGCCCTGGACGCCCAGCCCGGCCCACATGCACGGGCGTGGCCCACACGCCCCCACACTGCGCATAAGAGCAGAGCCAGCTCCTGTGCACACGGCACCCGGGGCCTGTGCTTTGGTCAGCAGCGCCCCAGGGAGTCAGGGCCGCAGCCCCGAGCCCGTCACACCAGGTGGCCACTGCAGCGAGGGCTGAGGCCTCGTGCGGGACACGCAGACCCTTCCCGGGCCCGCGGCTCGCTGTCCCCACATGGACGGCCAGGGATCCTCTCACAGGCACACGAGCAGCCCCAGCTCTTCAGGCACAGAGCCTGAGCTCACGTCGCGGGCCGGCCGGCACTGGGAGGACCCAGGGGGGCGCACGTACTCTGTCTCGGAGAGCTCCAGGTCGGACACCGCCGGCACGGCGCTCAGCACAGGCGTGCACGCTGGCCTGATGCAGCAGCGCCCCCGCTGGATGACCTCCTGCACATACCTAGGGAACAACGCGCAGTGAGCCGCCGCCCGGGCCGGGCCTCCAGCAGCACTCAACTCAGCCACGCTCTGCAGCAAAAGGAGGTGCCCGCTGCACGGACCGGCAGGATGGCAGACCTTTGTGGTTGTGGAGCTGGAGGTCAGGGCTCCGTCAGAGCAGGCAGGACAGCGGCGCTTCCACCCACCAGGTCTTCACCAAGCATACCTCGGGCTCCTGAAACCCGCGGGCGCCTGCCACTCCATGCACTCAGAGGAGCCTGCCTCCAGAGGGGAGCAGTCCCGACCTGGGCCCTGCAACTCAGTCACTGCCAGCTGAAGGAGGCTCATTGCCCACCGTTCCCATCCCAGGGCCATCAACCTCGGTGCGACGCTCCACAGCCCTGATGTGACTTCTATTTTGACCACCCTGGGTGGAGTCACCCCAAGAGGAGGGCCTAGCAGACCTCTGCTCTGGGGTCTTTGCTGTCTGCAAAAGGCGCACATGTCCTGGACTGACCAGTGTGGAATGCCCGAGCCGCCCCCATGGCTCAGCTGTGTCACAGCCAGACAGAACCCGCCACTGGGCAGGGCCTGTGTGTGGGTGCTGGCGCGAAGAGCAGATCAAGCACACAAGACCACAAACAGGGAGCCCTGCAGGGGCAGGCGTGGCAGGATGGGCCGGCTCGTCCTGCACCCTCCCCGGCAGTCCCAGTGCTGCCCTCCACCCTCCAGCTCACAGGCCAGCCCACCGGGCCTCGGGCACCGCCCGCTCCCCAGCCCACACGGACCAGCAAGACCTCAGCGTGTGACATGGCCGCCATCAACAGGGTCACCTTCAGTGACCAGGGACACCCGCAGGCCTCCCGCAGAGCAGCGGGCTGGGGCGGGTCTGCACCCGGGCGCTGGCTTCCCCAGAGCAGCACAGACTCTGCAGCGAGGGCCGGCCCCAGGAGCCCCACTGACTGAAGATTGGACGCGGGTACCAGTAACACCCGGGATGGGGCCGCCATCCGCTGACCACACTCCCGTCTCTACGCCCTCAGAGCCCAGACCACCCTGAAGTCCCAAGTGGCTGGCACACCCGAGAAAGTGACCGCAAAGGCCCCAATGCGAGGGTCCAGTGTGGAGGGGTGACCTGCCCCATGAAGGGCCGCCCTGGCCCTGACAGCCACGCCGGGCGCTGTGAGGAGGGAGGGCCATGGGGCTGGGCTCTCAGCACCAAGAGAGAGACACCAGGGCTCCCCCGCGTGCTGGGAACAATCAGGCCCCTTCACGGACACAGTGGGCCTCAGCTGGCACCCCGAGCACAGCCGCAGGCCAGCCGAGGCACAGAAGGGCTCCCGCCCCAGATGGATGCTGTGAGGACCACGCACCTCTGCTTCGAGGGCGCCTTGCTGGCCCTCTTCTCCTCCTCCTCCAGGCGCCGGCGTGCCTCCTCCAGCTGCGTCAGGGGGTTGGGAGCAGGGTTGGGTGGCATCGTGGGGTCTTGAATGAAGAGATGCGAAGGCTGCACCGAGCTCCGGAGCTGGGCACTGACCCAGGGGTGCACGGCCCCAGGGCGCTCAATGGACAGGGGCCTGGAGCTCTCGTGAGCCTGCTGCTTCTTAGCCCCGGACGACCTTCAGGGGCAACAGAAGCAGGTGAGCTGCGCCCAGGCCCTGTATACCCCCCACTCCCAACACATGGCCTCTCTGGAGACCTGCTCTGCACCGTGCTCATCACTTTCTGAAATATAAATCATACCCTATGTGGGCATTTTCTTAATGTTTCCCCACAAAGACTTCTTTTACATAAAAGTTTTTTGTTTTTGAAAAGTATTTTGATATTAGAGTAAGTGTTCTTGGGACTTCCATGGAGGTCAGATGAGACTGCCAGCCCGCAATGCAGGGGGTCTGGGTCTGATCCCTAGTCAGAGAACTTGCTCTCACATGCCCCAACCAAGACCCAGGGCAGCCAAATAGACAAACAAAAGCTTAACCTTTATCACTGCTTTAAAAATATAAAGATAAATAAGTGCTCTTTGTGAAAAATTTGAAATGTTCAGGAAATTCTAAGAAAAAAATGAGTATGATTTAGCAATAGCCACTTAGTACATTCAGTGTATTTCCTGCCCCACTAAAGACACCTGACGCGGCTGGCTTAACTCTCATCACGTGCTTCCTCCTAACTTTCCTCCACGTGATGCCACGTTCCCTGCCATCAGTCACCGAGAACCTTCTACATCTGTGTGACCTGCTGTCATTCAATACTGCCTCTCTCAGCTGGACTGGAGGCCTCAGAAGGGGGGTATGTCCCCAGGAGCAAAATGAGGGGAGCCCAGGAAGGGTGCCCTGGGGGAGAGGGCTGACTCAGTGCCCGTGTGATGTGATCTGCCCCACGGGGAGCTGGAGTCCTCCTAGAAGGACTCACAGGCCCCTGACTCCTCACTCCCTGCCCCCTCCCCCCCTGCTCTGTGCCTGCCCCCAGGTCCACAGACCCCAGGAAGGCCTGCACAAGGCAGCCCGCGGCGCAGCCAGGACACTGCTTCTGGACCCATCTTCCCACAGAAAGATGCGCCGGGGTGGGGGAACGGCCAGGAAGAGCGCTGCCGGGTCAGGTTTCGTGAGTGCAAAGGGCCTGAACCCAACAACTCAGGACCAGGGAAGTCCACAGCTGGCCGGTCCCAAACCCCAGGCCCCTGCCCACCCTGCCCCCACCACGAGTGGGACAGGTGACCCTGAAATTGACATGGAGCACAGAGGGACCCAGAGCAGAGATGTGTCCTCTGGCAGTTGGGGTCAAGGAGGCTGGACCCAGAGGCTCCTCCTGGAGGACCTGCCTCAGCTCCTGGTGGAGGGGCGGCCACAGGCTGTAGGATCCTGCCCAGCGGGGTTGCAGCAGCTGACCCCAGCAGTGGGCACTCCTGGCCGAGCCACTGAAGTTGTCACCAATCCCCACCCCATCACAGCGCCCACACAGGGAAGGGTTGGCCTCACACCGCCACGGGCTGGTGCTGGTCCCGCGGGCACACGGCCTGCACACAGACCTGGCGCTGACAGCAGGCTCTAGAGCTGGGAGGGACTCAGAGCCGGGGGTGGGAGGACTCAGAGCCAGGGGGGGGGGGCCCGAGCAGGGGGGAGGGGGACTCAGAGCCAGGGGGAGGGGGCCTCAGCTGAGGGAAGACTCAGAGCCAGGGGGAAGGGGACTCAGAGCCGGGGGTGGGAGGGCTCAGAGCCGGAAGGAGGAGGGCTCAGAGCCGGTGTGGGGGCTCAGAGCCAGGGCGGAGGGGGACTCAGCTGGGGGAGGACTCAGCCGGGGCCCCTCACCCGTGGCCCGCCTTCCGGTGCCGGCTGATCTCCTTCTCGCCCTCGATAATCCACTGCATGATCTTCTGGTTCTTCTCCGCATCCTCAGACGGGCCTGGCGCCTCTGTGCTGCTGCTCTTCCCCAGCTCTGCCTTCTTGGAGTTCCTCTTGGAGGTTGTACCCACCTTCCCGCTGCAAGAGCAAGACCTGGTCACTTGCTACTTCAGCCGGCCCAGGCTAGACGGCTGGCCGGGACCCGCAGGGCTGGGGAGGACAGCCAGCAAGGGCCCTGCCTGCATGCGAGGCCTCAGTTGCACTCCTGCGGGCACAGCCAGGCTGTTTTGGGCTGACTCTGTGGACAGAAGGCATCTGGGCAGCTCAGGCCCAGCCACCCATCCGCACCCAGACACCCCCTCCGAAACGGGCCCATCTGACCCAACGGCACTTCAGGGCTGGAGCCCTGCAGCCGTGCACCCAGGCATGCATGCCTGCCAACCTGCGCTGGCCCTGGCTTAGGGACTCCTCAGGGAAACTCTGGCCCAAGAGCGGCATGGAGGACCCTTCTCCGGGGGATACCACCTGCAATGACGTAGGCTGGGGCAGGGACCGCCGTTCACACTCACCCGTAGGCCAGGCTGTCGCTGGTGGTGGGGGCGGCTCCCGTGCTCTCCACGTGGCTGCGGGGCTTGGCTGCGTGGCCGTGCAGCTCTGGGCCCCAGGCAAAGCTGCTTGGGACCCGGCGGGTAGCCTCGGCCTCAGCTGGCTCCTTGGGCCGGGCCACGCCGTGGTGGCCGTGGTGGTGGCCGTGTCTATGGAGGTGCAGGCCAGCCGGGTCCAGCTTCGCCCCCAACTTGGGCGCATGCTTTCCGTGCCCAGGCATGGCACCCCCCAGCACCCCAATTTTGGGCACGTGCGTGCTGTCCGGGGAGCGGTGACCGGGCCCCGGCGACTGGCAGCCAGGCGTCCTCATGACTCGCTGCACGTGCTCGTCCAGGATGCTCTCGGGGTTCTCCTCGTGCGCGTCCCGCAGCCCCGTGCAGCCCACGTCCGCGTAGCGGGAGGGGAAGTGGTGCCAGGCCGGGGCCGAGGGCAGTTTATGGCTGGCGCCCTGGGGGCCAGAGGGCATGTCGCCGTCCTCGCCTTCCTCCTCCTGCTGGGACGAGAAAGCATGTCACCTCTCGGCACTGGCTGCACCGGGGAGACCCCATGCTTGGGGACACAGAGCACAAACAAAGGCCCGAGCCCTGAGCTAGGACAAGGCCGGGCCAGGGAAGTGCAGGAGGGGCCGCCTGATTCAGAGTAGGCCCAAGTTCCGCATGCCCGCCCAGTCTCGAGTCAGTATGGCTGGGCTCCAGGAGGACAAAGCGGATGAGGGCTGGCCTGCGCTCCCCTCCCGAGTGAGGGGACAGGGCCACATGCCACGTGGAGGAGGGCAAAGCACCAGGGCTGCACAGACCGCCAGGATGCCCTGCACCACTTCCATGTTAAGCTTCTCAATAAAAATTTTTCTTTTTTCCAACTGTTTTCCTATTCCTCAATTTTACTACTGTATTTTCCATCATATTTTCCCAGGGAATACTGCCCTTATACAGAAGAGCTCCTGACTTTTCTTTGTTTTGCTACAGGTGTTAATAAATTGTCACATCAAACTAGCAGAATTTCCTTTGACTCTGAGAGTTACTATAAACAGACCTGTAAACATACATATTCAGTCACTTCGATCCTGAAACACACAACTCACATTCACTGTCTCGTCTTATTGAGTTGCCCTGAGCAGACACTAAAAGACCGGATGACTGAGCCACCTTGCATTTCGACATGAACAAGCCCCCAGGAGTCCCCACAGGACCCCACACCACTATGGAAGTGCCTGCGGTCATCCAGACAAGCCACCAGCTGTGGGCACCACGACTCAGGAAATGGCACCCAAGAGGACAGGCGGGGCGAGAGGGGCGGACGGGGGGACATACAGCCCTGTGGGTGGGCGGTGAGCCACCCTAGAGCACCCTGGACTCTGGGCTCTGCAGCCCCTATCACTACCCGGACCCTTGGCTCCTGCACTCACCCTGTCCCCACCCCAACCCTGGTGCTTTGAGGTTATCAGGGGTTTGGGACTCGGGAGACCCACACCCAGGGGCACCCAGTATTGATGCCATTCATTCCCTCCCAGGGCAGCACGCTGCAAAAAGAAACCTCCAAACACCCAGGGATCTGAGACCAGCTATCCCTAATAGCTCTGCATGCACAGAAATTCAATTTTAGGGTTTTAAAAATTACAGATTTTTTTTTTTTAATTACAGATTTACATAACCCTTCAGTGCTAGTTTTCATTTTCTTCTGTTCTGATTTTCCAAGCTTTACAGTAAAACTAAGTTATTAAAAAATTTGTAAGACTCCCTAGGTGTTCCAGTAGTTAAGAATTCACCTACCGATGTGGGGCACACGGGTTCGATCCCTGGTCCAGGAAGATCCCATATGCCATGGAGCAAGTAAGCCTGTGTGCTCCAAGTACTGACTCCATAAGCCACAATTAGTAAAGTCCACGTGCCCTAGGACAGGTGCTCCCCAACAAGAGAAACTGCTGCAATGGGAAGCCCATGCACTTCAAAGAGCAGCTCCTGCTTATCACAACTAGAGAAAGCCTGCACACTGCCAGGAACATCCCGCTTAACCGAAAATAATTAATTAAAAATCTGCAGTGGGAATTCCCCGCAGTCCAGTGGTTAGGACTCAGTGCATTCACTGCAGGATTCCAGGTTAGATTCTTGGTCAGGAACTAAGATCTCACAAGCCATAAGGCAGGCCCCAAAAATGTCTGAGCTATTACTCTTAAAAAAGAATTCTTGTTTATACCATGGTTCACATAGCTTACAAAATCACACCCAGTAACAGACTCGGGACCACAGAGCCAGCTGCTGGGCAGTGAGCCAGCCCTGGGGCGGAGGGACGCCCATGGGAGCCGACTGGTTGCACCCCCGAGGCCGGGAGCTGGGACCCGAGGCCTACGCGTGGCAGCCCTCCTGAGCTTGAGGCCCGGAGCAGCCGACACCGGACGTTGGCTGGGACACGTTCTGTCATGTCAGAGAACACTGCTGGGTCCAGCCCCTCGAGAGCTCGGGGGCTGCAGGCACAACCATCCAGCGCCTGCCAGGGACGCCATGGGAGAGCCTCAGACGCCGTCAGACGGCTGGGCTGCCTGAGCACGCCCCTCCCGCCCGACACCACCAGCCAGGACCGCAAGCACACAGCCCCAGTCACGGCCGGAAGCACAGCAGCGCATTGCGAAAGCCCAGGTCTGCAGTGAAACCGGCAAGTCTGCAGCGGTGAGTCGCGAGCTCTGAAATTTCTTTCACGAAACGTTACACCTTGCTTTCTGAGCCTGTTTTAAGAGCTGTCGATGGCAACGCACTCAGGACGGCCTCACAGAGAGGCAGTGCGTGGAGATGCTGCCAGGGCACACGGCTGCCTCACACACGTGACCCAAGCTGAGCTCCGCCAAGGCACTGGCACACGCGTGACTCTGGTCTGCATTCGCTCCCTCTAGGCAGCTCCCAGGAGGCGGAAGCCCTCAGCTCTGACGACCAGCGCACCCCAAACCCACCCTGCTGGCCACGCCCTCCTGAGCAGTGATGGGGCAGAGGCCTCGGACAGATCGCTGAGCCACGGGCCGTGGGAGGACAGCCAGAGGGCTCCAGGCAGGCCTCAGGCTGCACCTGCCCTACCAGGAGGCCGTGCCATCACCACGTGGGCGGGAGGGGGGGCAGGGCACGGTCCCGCGGGGCCCCTCGTGGCACCGCATGGCCTGCGACCACCTCATGCTCAGGGCTGTCTCTGTACTGCCAGGGGTCCGAGGCCCGCCCCACGATGAGATCTGCCTGCCAACTCTGTGCAGGGAAGGCAGGGGAGCCCGGCCTGTGTCGGGGCAGGCGTCACACAGAGCTCTGCATCTAAGTGCGGGGACAGGAGCGGGGGCTGCAGGGCTGCCCGCCCGCCAGGCCCCTCACCCACCCTGACGGCACTGCCCCCCACAGCGCGGCAGGCGGCACCCCTGGGGAACGTGGAGACCAAAACAGCAGGGCCCCCCTCGGGTTCTGAAGGGTCCAGGGAGGGCTCAGCTTCTGTAGTTTAAACAGGAAGATCAGGTGATCGGTAGAGAAATAATTCCTACAAGAAAGTCACATTTTGAGTTTCAGATATTGAAAAAAATACTGAGAAGAGAATGAACTACCTCCCTGAGAGAAGGCCTGTGTGCCAGAAGCCTTGAGGCCCACAGGCCCGGAGGGCGGGGCACATGAGGGCGAGGGGGGCATGCCTATCACGGCACCTCTGCCCTCTCGTGTGTAGAACGACATGCGTGTGCAATGGCCAGGATGGGAGAGTGCCATCCCAGGCAAAAAAGACAGGCATGCGGGCACCTACAGGCAACGAGTTACAGCAAATAGATCGGGTGTGCTGAAACTCTCAGCTCCCAGATCTCTATCAGAAAGGCTACCGGCCAGGAAACAAGACAGACAGAGCCGTGTCCCAGCCACCAAGCCACTCTGCATGCGGAGGTGACAGGTCGGAGCCTCAGGCCACCGTGCCCGAGGGAGGCCATCCGGGCTCCAAGCAACACGGAGGGCGCCGAGCAGGACACAGGCCTCCAGCCCTGACTCGGGCAGAGCTGCCCGGCCAGCGGGGAGACCCCCTCCAGCTCCACGGAGGCCGACGCCTCAGGGGCCTGCTGCAGCCCGCGCCACGGCAGCCACTCACCATGCGGACGCGCTTCAGCCGCTCCTCCAGCTCCTCCTCAGCCTCCCGCGTCCGCTGCACGGCCTCCAGGCGATGGATGAGCTCCGCCGCGAACTTCTGGGGCTCTACACGGACTTCCTTTGGCATTCGGTACGTGCGCTATGAAGAGATGCCGCTGTGAGCCCTGCTGCGCCACGTGAGCAGGGCACGGTCTGCACTCTCCTCCCCACCCTGGGCTGACCAGCAGGGGACAAGCAGACACGGCTGCCTCCTGCCTCCCACGACCACGGGTGAAGACCCTGAGGAGGCCAGGGGCTACGCCTCCTTGGGGATGGCCACCCTGGCGCCCGCAGCCCAAGGCACCCACCCAAGGCCACCAGCCTGCCCTGGAGAAGGGTTTCTTGTGACTGACCAGCCCAGAACTCAGGCAGCCGGAGCAGAGGCGTCCAGCTGTGCAGACCCGTGAGGTCGGGGCGCAGTCTGGGCGCCAGAAGGGCTGGGCATGCTCTGCAGCGCCCACCTTGCACCCAAGGGGCAACAGCGCCCGACACAGCAGGGGGCCGCTGCCCTGCACCCGGGATGAGCGACACAGAACCCTGGTGCAGGCAGGAGCCGGGGAGGGACGGGGAGCCACGCTCAGAGAACGCAATTCCACGCATGCCTCACAGCAGCACGCCGCGCAGCTCTGGGGGTGGGCACGAGCTATAAAGTGAAATTGCTTCAAATCCAAAACACTTGCAAGCACCGCGAGAAACCCTGCGCGTGGTTACCCAGACCCTCCAAGGGACCGCGGGCCACCGCCCCTCGGGTGGAAGCAGGGCGCATGCAGGTGGACACTTACGGGAATGTGAGGTAGAGGCACCCGCCCATTGGCCTGTACACTCTCCTGCATCTCCCGGCGGTGCTGCCTGCGGGTCCTGTAGGGCGGGACTCCATCCCTGTCAGACAGACACTCGCGTGAACACACGCAGGGCTTGGCCACGGCTGCTGGGAGCAGGCCCGCGCAGCCTGTCTCCTGAGCCGCGCTGGCTGAAGACGACTTTGTGTTCTTAGAAAGAACAGGACAGGTTCCTGAATGCTACTTTCTTCCAGGATAAGACGGTAAAGCAGCATAATCTGTCAGATACTCAAATTTGTTCTCTTGACGTGAATTTTAGTCACAACCCTTCTGAAGACTGAAAAAACCACTGCCTTTAAAATGACTAAGCACTTATGTGAGAAGCATCTGACTTGCTTGCCTCCTGCTCTCCGGCCACTTGAACACTGCTCCAGGAAAGCGGGGGCAGGAAAGTGCCTCTCTGGTCCCTATCTCCCAAGGACCTGAGGGGGTGGCCCCCCGACAGCTCCCAGCCTCCCGGCTCTCCAGCAGTGGGGGACCCACGACAACCAGCACTCCCAGCCCCTCACTTGCTTCCCACGCAGGACCAGCGCTGGCCGCCGCTCGGCCAGCAGAGGCGCCCCAGGCACATGGTGCTCAGCGTGTCCCAGCCTGGCCCAGGCACACTCACCCAGCGCGGGGGAAGGGCAGCCCTGATTCGGAGCAGGGCACAGAGGTGGGGGTGCTGGGCGCCTCGGGCCTTCAGGACCCCAGGTGGGACCACAGCGCAGTGGGCGCAGCAGTCCAGGGGGCCAGGCCTCAGAGAACAAGAGCCGCAGAGCGTCTGGACGCCCCCACACGGCTCAGGTGTCCCGAGCCCCATGTCTGAGGCTCACATGCTCTGGCCGCACACCTAAAGTCCACGCCTGAGAGACCAGGCACTGTCCACAGAGTCTGCACCCAATGGCAGTGGACTGAGAAGCCCTTTGCCAAGTGGAGGCCATGCTAAGTTGCCAACAGAAATGATTTAGATGAAACACACGATCCTATTTTTTGCCTCATATATTCAGTATATTCAAATATCTGCCACAATTTTACATTCCAAGTTCTTAACTATTCCTGCATTTCTGAGTCTCAGTGTAAACCAAGATGAACACAGTATAGGGGAAATTCTTTTTGTTGTTTTAGATCTTCCCTTTAGCAAACATATGTCCTTCCCTTGGAAAGAATTAAGAGATTAATTGACATTGTAGTAACTGAGTTTTAGGGAAGAGGAGAACAGAACGCATGCTGTCAGCCGCTCCCAGGGGCTCTGAGGGGCACAGCTCATTGGAACCCTTTAACGCAACACTTTATATTCATGGCAGGTACTGCTGAAACCCCAGTAGTATCAAGTAAGTTGTTGGAAACATCGACAGTTTCTGTGAAAGAGTCAAAACAAAGAAGAATGTAATGATGAATGCGGACTGCCCCACAGCGGCTCAACCTGGCAGGATGACGCCCCCATCTCGTGGAGGAGACGCCCCCAACAGGAGGAGAAAGGACTGCTGATTCACTAGACATGGGCTGTCAGACATGGAGACGCCCCCAACAGGAGGAGAAAGGACTGCTGATTCACTAGACATGGGCTGTCAGACCAGAGCCAGAC
Source organism: Hydropotes inermis (assembly GCA_020226075.1). Lineage (NCBI taxonomy): Eukaryota > Metazoa > Chordata > Mammalia > Artiodactyla > Cervidae > Hydropotes > Hydropotes inermis. Next base: position 15,960,535 of record CM035301.1, on the reverse strand, counting down.
CCAGGCAGGCGGCACGAGGAGCCAGCAGCCCAAAGACAGGCCACAGCACAGAGGACCCAGCCACCCACAAGGATGGGTGAGCTGGCCTTTCCCTCCTTACTGAAGCCTGTCTGCCCTGCAGACACCAAGCAGAGCCGAGACGCAGTCCCCATGACCCGCTGACAGTGATCAAGGCCGCAGCCCACGCGCCATCGCGGGGGTAGATGCCCACACGCCTGCCAGCTCCAAGGCCAAAACCTCCCTGATGGGGCAGAGAGACAGCGAATGGCGTGCAACTGAAGGGAGGCAAGCCCGACGCACGTGGGTGGTGGACCCCAGCAGGCAGACAGGCCATGCCCTGGCGTGACATGGGCAGGTGTGACACCATCACATCCTGACTTGCGCCAAGGTCCCCAAAGTCATCGGCGAACCAGAGAGAAAGGTGTCAGAAGTGAGCACTTCCTCCAGGGGAGCCATCCCTGGACAGGGGTTCACGCCACCCTTGAGGGTGCAGAGGCTCCTGTGGGTCTGGCCGGCTGGCACAGAGCCATGCCGAGGGGACGGCAGGCCCTGATCGGGTGAGACAGCTCCCAGATCACAGGGGGCGAGCACAGAGCAGACGCCTTGGGGTGGCCCGCCCTGGACGCACCACACATCCAGCGAGTGCCACTGAGACCAGGGCTGGGCACCGCCAGGCAGCTCCAGCAGCCTCGCCTGGAGGGAAGCCACCGAGGCTCTGGGCTGTAGGAGGGTCCCCAGGAACAGCCCCCACAGAGTGGGGGAGGGGTGGCGGGGACTTACACACTGCTGTCAGTGAGGGACAGGCTGTCGGCATCGCTGGACAGGCTCTGCTGCTCGCTGTCATTGGCGCTGGTGGCAGGGGCAAGGGCGTAGCCGGAGTTGACGTAGTAGGGGTTGACGGGCTCCCGCCACGATCCACACCTGCTAATAAGGAGGTATGTTAGCAGCCGCCAGGCCACGTCCCCACGCGCTGATCCTCATCTTCAGAATCACCTGCGACCCCAGCACACGGACTACAGACAGACCCGAAGCATTCAGAAGAGACAGTGCAGAAAAGGCCGCGGGTCCGCCCTGCCCCCATCCCCGCGCTCCTGGGAGACGGGCACCCCACGCCTTCCCTGTGCAGTTGGGCAGCCGTGCCCGTGAACGCACGCGTGCTCCATGCCGGTAACTAGAGACAGGGCAACGGCTCCACGCCCCCACTCCTGCAGCACGCCGCCGCAGACTCACTGACCGGCTGCGAAGCCACCCGGCCTCACGGGCCAGCAGGACCCTGTGCCACAGCCGCCTATGAGGGCCCCAGCCAGGCCTCCGGAGCACAAGCCTGAGCACGTGCATGGGGTGGACGAGCGGATGGCGGGCACACAGGCCGTGGGTGTAACAGTGGCTGTCACACTGCCCTCTGGGACAGCAGTGACCATCCCACATGCCCTGGGTGGGACCCACCACCATGGGTCACCGAACTAGCCAGAAATTGACACTAACAGTTTGCATTTCCCTGGTTGATGGTCAGCAGGGGGAGCATTGAAATGTCACTTAAATTAATTCTTTCCTATTTAAATGACCTGTTCATACCATCTGTCTATTTTCTGTTGGGTGGTTTATGAGTTTCTTAGTGATTTACAGATGTCTAAATATTCTTGAACTTCCCTTGTGGCTCAGCTGGTAAAACATCTGCCTGCAATGCGGGAGACCTGCGTTCGATCCCTGTGTTGGGAAGATCCCCTAGAGAAGAGAAAGGCTACCCACTCCAGTATTCTGGCCTGGAGAATTCCATGGACAGTCTATGGGGTCGCAAAGAGTTAAGACAACTGAGTGACTGTCACTGAAACATTCTTACTATTAACCTCTGGTTACATACTTGAAAATACTTCCTCCCTAAATGTCACTTCTTAACTTTGTTTATGTCGATTTTGGTATTAGAAAAGTTTACTTCTGTGAAGTCAGACTTATCAATCTTTCTCCTTACAGATTTTTTTTTTGTACCTCACGTAGGCCAACTTTCCTCATTTGACGATCATAAATATATCCCTCAGTTTTTCTCCAAATGCCTCAATATTTTTTAAGATCTCTACCTGAAACATGTGCATGTAAAATCCACCTACTCCTCTGCATCACAATGGAGAACCAGCCGTGAGCACTGAGCGCCACACCACCACCGGCCCGGCCCTGAATTCCTGCATGCCTGACCCCCACACACGTCCCCCCCTCTGGAGTCTCCGCTCTGCTCATCCCACGAAGGCCCCACCAGCCCCTCGCAGGTGAGGCTCTCCGAGCCCCCTGGAAGGTCGTGTGAAGGGGGGACGGAACGAGGTGCCTCTGAGGGCTCTTACTGCAGCCTCATCCCGGCCAGGGCGCTCGTGAACGGCAGCCGCACTGGCTCCAGGGACCCATGTGCTCTGTACAGAGAAGGGAGCAGACTGCTTCTGCCTCCACAGGGTTCAGGGGGACGCCCCGGTGTGAGCTGTGCATGCTCGAAGAGAGGCGGTCCACACCTGCCACCTCAGAACGCTGGTCATGCAGGACACGTGAGCTGGGCCGGGCCAGGCAGTGTTGCTGGAGAGAACCCAGCAAGCAGCCCACCCCCAGGGCTACGCACACAAGCAGAGTGGCCACGGCACCGCCAGGACGCTGAGAGTGTGCACAACTCGCCCTCCAGCTCAGGACCCGGGCTTGTCACCCCACACCACGGTCCCGAGCCCCCACGGCAGCCAGGTTCCCTCCAAGAGGGCGGGCGCAGAGCCCAGAGGCTCCAGGGAAGGGACAGAGGCCGCCCCAGGCTCATGTCTGCAGCAGCATGCTCTCCCTAAACGACAATGCTATCCCTCTGGCTGTTTAAACACAAACCATCAACACAATCACCAACACAGCCACTGAGCTGGAATTCAGACCACAGACAGCTGAGTTGCCTCTCTGTGTTCCGCTACCTCAGGGCCAGCACCCGCACGCCCCGGGCCCTCACCTTCCCTGAGACGGCAGGACTGAGCCTGCGACCCTGATGCCTGCACAGGCCACCTGCGCCCTCCCCCGACGGGGCCCAGGAAATCCAGCTTTGAGGTGACAAGCAGGAAAAACGTGGGTCCTTTCCACAGCCTCGGGTGCTGAGCAAACCCCAACACGGACACAACTCCACGACCAGACACATGGGGAGGAAAGTGCATGGGGAGAAAGAAGAGGAGGGGCCGGCAGCGAGGCCAGCCATCAGGACAGCTTCTGCGCCACAGGAAGCTTGGCAAAACGTCACTTGGGGGCCTCCGGCTGCTCCCCACAGGACGGCTGGAACCAGAACTCAGACACGGGATCTACGGAGACCTCCGGCCTTTCTGCGGCTTCCAGACCTCACGACAGAACCCTCAGGACTACCCGGCCTCTGGGGCTGCTGAGTGCAGGACTCTGCCCTCCACACTCGAAAACTTCCAGCGTCCTTTTGCTTCTATGTCTCCTTCCTGAGCAGCTGCCTTCCCACGATCTGGTCTGACCACTCTTCCTTTTAATCGCTTCTCTGGTCCTGCTGCGTTCACTGTGGCTACAGAGTGGATCCACCGGCTCAATGCTGTTGGTCATGGCTGTTCTATTTTCCTTTGTTCCTCCTTGCCTTCTTTTGGAATACTTTCTATTTTCTGTCTCCTCCCTCTAATAAAGTAGCTCTTTCACTGTTCTTTCAATGGTTCCTTCAGGGATTACAACAGGTACCCTTGATGCATCAAGGTCCAATTAACTGCATTCTACCTGTTCCCAGGCAACACGTGGTCTGAGTTAAAGCAGGAGTTCCCTGGCAGTCCAGCAGGTAAGACTGTGCACTTCCACTACAGGGGTGCATAGTTGACCCCAGGTTGAGGAACTAAGAGCCCACGTGCCACACGGAACAGCAAAAAAGAAAAAAAAAAAAACAGAATTAACTCCACCCGCCTCCCACACACTCATGTGCTGTTGGGAGTCCTGGGTTTTGAGTCCATGTGGTGTCTTAACCCCAGGAGACATCATCAGTCTTGCCTTATCCTCCAATAGCCGCCTGGAGTCACCACATCCTCCGCTGTCCCTCCTACCCTGAGAGCATTTTCTCTACCTGAAGAACACCCTTCAGTATGTCCGCGAGTACAAGGGCTGCAGCTGACACTTCCTCAGTGTTTGCTGGTCTGAAACTGTCTTGATTTCCCCTTTATTCCTGAAGGGTAATTTCACTGGGCTGAAACTCATTTTCACTGCTTGGTAATCACTTTTGGTTTCTGCGGAACTTTGTAAGCTTTCGATGGGAGTGTACATGGTGCAGACTCGGTGGGACATAGTCCGGTAGTTTCTAAAAACTAAAACAGTTACCACAGGACCCAGCAATTTCCCTCCTTGGCAAAAGCCAAAGGACTCACGAGCAGGGTCTCGGGAGAGTCCTGTGCCCCCAGGCCCTGCGCGGTGACCTTCCTGGTCATCATCTCTGCAAGCCACTCCTGGGAAGGTGAGGCCAGCCCAGCCCACACTTTCCTCACCCCGCCTCTAGACCCCGTGCCCCAGGCCAGAGCCCAGTGACCTGGGACACTGGGGCAACAGATAGACTGAGAGCGGCAGGAGGCAGAGCTCGGACCCCTCCGCTGGGCAGGAGCGGCCTTGAGAACCATTCCGATGTCCTGAGACCCAGGCTACAGCCGAATAATGACGGTCCTGTCTTCAGACACCCACAACCTGTCCCGCTGGGACACTCTCAAGGGCCCAGACAGCCTCCTGTGAGATCCCAGCAGGCGCTTCCAGGAGCGGCACAGAGGCAATGCCGCCACGCTTCCGAGAACGTCCTGCAGGCTGGGCCCAGGGCCTAGCAAAACCAGGGCCTGCCAAGTTTCTACTCTAACTTCACTGTTTTCCTTTGTAATTAAGAGGCAATCTTGTGGGACTCCCCTGGTGGTCCACTGATAAAGACTCTGCCTGCCAATGCAAGGCACACAGGTTCAATCCCTGGTCTGCGATTGAACATGCCGCAGGGCAACTAAGACTGTGCACCACAACTACTGAAGCCCTCACGTCCTGCAGCCGGCACTCTGCAACGAGACGCCACGGCGATGAGGCCAAGTTCAACAACTAGAGTAGCTGCCACTCGCTGCAACTAGAAAAAGCCTGTGTGCAACAACCAAGACCCAGTTCAGCCAAAAGTAAAAAATTATTTTTCAAAAAAGAGGTGATGTGTGGCAGAGATACTTTAGGATGATACATACATTCTATTCACACCTGTCGTTAGATCTGCGTGTACTGGAAGGACGCTCTCTTGCAGCAGGACATCTGTCTGCTGCAAGCCATCCTCTTATCCCTGCTCTTCCAGAACCCAGCTCCGCCCCCGCTCGGACAGGTCTTCACCAGGGAGGCAGCCGCAACCTGTGATCTGTGCTGTGAGGCGGCCTCCCAGTCCCACACGCCTTTTATTTACTTTATGACCCTTTATTTATTTTTATTACCCAACTGGCACACGGCACCCACCACCATGAATGAACACTGAATTGCAAAACACACCAAAGGGCATCAGAGTCAAAACCAAACAGTAACGACAGAAGGATCCATGTTCTGTGGAAAAGGCACGCACAGACGGGGCGTGGTGGCCACGGGGGCCACATACCGGCCCCCCACAAGGGAGGCAGTGGAGAACCCTGGCCCTAGAGTGGCCCCAGGGCCCCATCTGCCCTCACCACTACTTACCAGCACTAGACTGTGGGCGGGTTACCCCTGCAAAGTGGACTGACAACGGCCACCTCTTTGAAAGGGGTCCGAGTACCCTACACTAGCACACAGGGGATGCCGAGCACCAGACGATGCAGAAACCTCTCACTTAAGACAGGCCAGCACGTCCGGCTCGGCGTCCCACACGTGGAGCAGGATGAGGCTGGGGGCTACGGGCTGCAGGACGTAGATCCCCTTGGCTTCCTGTAAGACGCTGACCAGAGCAGATTCAAGGCTCCAGGGAGACCATGCACTCCTGGCTTGAGAGAGTCACGGGTTAGTGGGGGCACTCCCTCTTTGCCACAATTCTTGTGTGCAGCTGTGACCACCAGTAACTCTTTACGATAAAGCAGCAACTCTTTACAACACCTGCTAAAGATTCACACTGTCGGTGACATGGGTCAGGGTCCATCTGTGCAGGGAGGAGAGACCACACAGATGCCAAGAAGATTCAAGAGGGACCAGGCTAGATCATTTCTCACTTACATGTATTTTTCAATTTTCCTGCACCAAATATATTTCTTATATAACTTTTGCAATGTGTCCCTGGATGTTTATTGCTGCAGGGCAGTTGAAATCTATGGAAGAATATATGTGAAGAGCACGCTGAAAACTGTCAAGCACCACAATGGAACTCGCCAGCAAGAGCTCAAAGGAAGGATGAACCAGAGCAGAAGCCCTGTTCATCTCTGCTCAGCGCAAACACTGCACATTTACATCAGCTTTTCTCTGCACAGCAGGCTTCTCAGGCATCAGCAGAAATCCTTCAGGGCCCGGATTCACACAAATGCTTCACATCAGATCTTTAGGATACATGGATCTGATGAAGAGGAACTCCATTTGGCGGTATTTTAAAAGTGTAACAAAAAATGTTTCACAGAATCTGCCACTGTGATCTTTTTTTTTTAAATTCATTTAAAAAAATTTTTAGTTGGAGAAGAATTGCTTTACAATGTTGTGTTGGTTTCTGCCATACAACAACAGTGAATCAGTCACACTCCCCACTCCACCCTTCTAGGTCATCAGAGAGCACCAGGCTGAGCTCCCTGTAATTAGACAGCAGCTCCCCACTAGCTGTCTGCTTTCCACATGGTCATGTATGTGTTTGCCACCATGATTTTTAATGAATCACTCTCATTCCAATGACGGGGTCAGCATGCATCTTGCACTAACCTCCCCTGGAGACTTCAGCCCCTCACTCCAGCTTCTGACGGCTCAAACAGAAGCTCCAAGAACTGGCTGGTCACGCTTCACAAACGCGAATCACCACCACCAACATGCAAGAGCGACACCTCCCAACAACCTGCAGGCTGTTCAGAACAGCAGACAACCCCTGAGGTCTCGCAAATGCAGCTAGACTCCAGACATGGGTTCTTGATGAGCTCAAAATCACAGATCACAACCTCTTTACCACAGGCCTGAATCAGTCCCCAGTTCACAACCTAAAGCAGACGGGAGGCCGAGGGCTGCAGTTCTGAGATCACACAGAACTCTGGTGAAGAGACTAGTTCTCGGGATTGAAGCTACAAGATCAAATCAGCAACTCTGAAAACATGGCTTTTCAAAGATTAAGAACGTACACTTATGAATCTAGTCAAAGTCAAAACTCTGTTCATAAAAACAATACGATTTGTTCCCTTGAAGTAATTCAGAAACCAGAAATTCCAAGCCTTGGGTCACCCTCTTCACTTCGTAACACCACCAGGTAACTCGTGTTTGCTGATGTTTAGTCACTAAGTCATGTCTGATCTTTGCGACCCCATGGACTAGAGCCCACCAGGCTCCTCTGTCCAGGGGATTTCCTAGGCAAGAATACTGGAGTGGGTTGCCATTTCCTTCTCCAGGGGACCTTCCCGACCCAGGGATCAAACCCACATCTCCCACGCTGCAGGCAGATTCTTTACCGCTGAGCCACCAGGGAAGCCCCAGGTAACACTCAACCTCTCTAAGCTAACTGAGCGTCTGGCAGCCCCTAGGCCTGAAGGATACCCTTGCCTGCCTTCCCTGACTCAGCACATGAAGTCTGCCCAGAAAGTGAAAACCTGAGGGAGAACTCAGACTCTTCAGGTACTTTGCTTTTTATAAGTTATTTGAGTTTTCCGCTGATGAAGTTTTCTTTCACAACGTTTTAAATGAAGTTTCTTTTTAAAGCACTTTCACTGTATCCAAATGAACCTGCCCTGACCACCTTAAGAGGAAGCCCTACAGGTAAGGCTTCCACTGCACACAGGATGGACCCTGGACTGCTCTCACTTGCCAGACACTTTGTTCACCACGAAAATGTGTCAGCTTTACATTAACTCCAACAAACTGCACACGGCCCCACAAAACTTTATATTCCAAAGCAATCAGAATTTCAAAGCACCAACGTGCAAGCCTGCCATTTTGTCGATGCTGGGATGTCCAACAGTGTCCTGTCAGTGGCCTACCCTGGCTCGGACCGCCCCTTGGAGCACCGCGCCAGGCCTCACCCAGCACCTTCAACTCTGCCGTCTCTGTGCCTGTGGCCCTGGGGGCTGCCTGGAAGCTGGGGCATGGCCACGTCGCTGGGAAGCCAAGATCAGCAGAGGGTGGGGACTAGCAGAGGGTGGGAACCCCCGTGGGGCAGGAGGAGGGCCCAGCACAGGGGCACCCAGGGGCCTGTTCTCTGCCCCCAGGAACAGTGTCGGTGGCGTGGCTCAGACACGGGCCTGTGCAGGGTGGACGCAGAGGCCAGCAGCTCACACTGAGGGAGGTGAGCCAACACGTGGCTGAACCTGTCTGCCGTGCGTGCCGAGTAACACAAGGTCCTTCTCATTTAGGTCACAGTGAACCCGGCCACTAATCCACCCAGCTGCCTCTGTCACGTGGGGAACACGGCAACAATACCTAGAGGGATGAAGCCACAAAATCCAAAACTCAAAGAAAACACAAGAAATGCTTAAACTAATTAGTAAAGTCATCTTATACCTGAAAAACAAACATATATACAATGGGTCTGGAATTTATACTCAACATAAACCATATTCTGTGTGATGGGCCTCATTTTTTAGGTCACATGCATTTCTCAAAAGAAAATTCCTACTTTACAATGTATTTAACATTGAAAATATAACTATATGTTCATATTAATTTCTATATTCATAAAGATGCTTTGGGAGGGCACACAATTATTCAGACTATTTACCTGTGAACAATATTGAGAGGGCAAGTGGGGTGGGTGTGTGGACACAGAAGGACATTTGAGTTGTTATGATCCATGGAGCACTCGCTCTGCCTGGAGGCAGCTGAGGGCACGTCCAGAGAAACAGGGACGCCCAACAGGATTCATCTCTTCACAAAGTTTTCTTTTTTTTGGCTGCACTGCATGGCATGTGGATTTTAGTTCCCTGACCCGGGATCAAACTACCACTTGCATGAGAAAAACAGAAAGGTTTTCATACGTTTTAAGGCAGAGAGGGGCTTCCCTGGTAGCTCAGTGGTTAAGGATCCACCTGCAATGAGGAGATGTGGGTTCAATCTCTGGGTCAGGAAGATCTCCTGCAGAATGGAATGTATTCTTGCCTGGGAAATCCGATGGACAGAGGAGCCTAGCGGGCTACAGTCCATGGGGTTACAAAAGAGTTGGACTTAGTGACTAAACAACAAGGTACAAGAGAGCTACCAGGAAAATGAGGTCTTAAGGGGCTAAAACATGAGAGGAAAAAGAAAAACAGATGGACAAGACAGACACATGGTCCCACTTTTCTCCTTGAGGTCCTCAAGCAGTGACCTCCAGGCTGAGAATATGATAACTTCCAGAATTCCTAAATGGGTGTTTCACATGCACCAAAGGTGTGGATGCTGGTGCAGACGCCAGGCCTGCAGCTGGGATCCCAGTGGCATGGCTGGTTCCGGCTGGTGTAAAGTGACAAGTCCCCATACTAAAGGCCAGGTGAGCCCTCACTGGAGAAAAATGGGATTGGGGTCTTCAGATGATTTCTTAATCTGTGTCACATACAGAATCTGTGCCCACTGTTCAGTAAAAACTGCCCAGCATACTAGGAGCAGGACCAGGCAACTCAAGAACATGAGAAAAACAGACAATAGAAAAAGAACCAGAAAGTACCCCAATTTTAAAATTACAGGACATTAAAATGCATGTGATGAACATGTTCATTAAAAGACAAGCTTCTGAGAGAGTTTGAGCAGAGAACTGAATACTAAAAAAACAAAAAGAAGAATCAAATGAACACTAAACTTGAAAAATATAACAACTGAAGTTAGGAACTCCACAGACAGGCCTAATAGTAGACTGCATGCAACTGAAGAGAAATGAGCCAATGGTAGACAGGTCTGGAAAACATACTATGAAGCACAATGGGGGAAAAAGACAAAAACTACTGAAACTATTTACAGAAGGGAAAAGGCCTGGACTTCCCTGGCAGCCCAGCGGTTAAGAATCCGCCTGCCAAGGGGACACAGCTTCAATCCCCGTCTGGGATGACCCCACAGGCCGAGGGCAGCCAGGCCCGTGCCACAAGCCGAGCAGCCGCTGCGGTGACAGTCCCCGCCCGCTGCGACCAGAGCAAGCCCGCGGAGCCACAGACACAGCACAGGCCTCTGAACACGTGCAGGTTAGTCCCTTCAGTGCTGTCCGACTCCTTGCAACCCCAGGGGCAGAAGCCCACCAGGCTCCTCCCTCCATGGCATTCTCCAGGCAAGAGTACTGCAGCGGGTTGCCATTTCCTTCTCCAGGGGATCTTGCTGACCCAGAAACTGAACCTGGGTCTCCTGCACTACAGGCAGATTCTTTACCATTTGAGCCACCAGGGAAGCCCAAATAAGTAAAATGTTTCAAAAAGTATAAAGTAAATAAATAAAAACATAAGTGGCACTCTGATCCCATAGGATCATTGCCCTCATAAGAAGAGACCAGGAAGCTGTCTGTCTCTACCGGGACACGGTGACAAAAGGCCCATGCACAAACCCTGAAAACAGACTCCTCCATCTGGGGCCTCCAGCCTCCAGAACCATGAGAAAAGTCTGTCACCTAAGTCCCCAAGTCTACCGCATTTTGTCGTGGTGATCTGAGCTGACTCACACTCAGGTAAGAAGCTGGATGTGGCCACCCTGGAAAGGCCAGGGGTCATGAGACTGCCAAGCTTAGTTTTCGGCCTTTTAGTGATATTTGAATTTTTCCTTCTCTCTCTCTTTTTTTAATGAAAATTAAAATTAATTAAAATACTGGTATAATAGTGCAAACATTAAGACCTAAGATCAAACTTAAAGGAAACATTTATATGATCCTTTTAAAAGACAAAGATATGCTTTTGAAAACTGCATGTCATCCAAACCTTCTTATATTTTTGTATATATTTTAATAATATACTTTCTAGTTACAAAAATGTATGATTTATAGCAATTTGGAAAATGGAGAAAAACCAAATGAAGAAAACAGAAAGCCTATATTCTCCAGCCATACAAAAAAAACCCCTGCACAACCAGCCCTGTGATCAGATACCAGGCGAGCTATATTCTGACTGCGAGCTGTTGTTCGCAGTGCTGCAGGCAGCGTGCTCTCTGATCATTTATAACTATCTCCTATGAGCCAGTGACGCAGAGACGGTCGACTCCAGGCGAAAGTGTGTTAACGACTCCAAGGGCACAAGGAAGGGCGTTCCCTGGTGGTCCAGCGACGGTCAGGTCTCCCGGCTCTCACTGCCGAGGGTCCAGGTTCAACCCCTGGTGGGGGAACTAAGACCCCATAAGCCAGGCAGTGGGAGCCTCCTGCCCCTGAGGGGCTGAGGAAGGTGCCGACCAGGCCACACAAGGCAGGGCTTGCCTCTATCCACAAAAAGTGGTGGAGTTTGGTCCAAACAAAAGAGCTGAGTCCAACTGCTCCCAAGGTTCTCACTGGTTCTGAGGATGAGGAGGCTGTGATCCACTCGGGGAGGGATAAGGAAGGGAGAGGCTGCGTCCCTCACAGACACGAAGCCCTGTGCACCACCCTGGAGACTGCGTCTATTTTCACAAACTCAGAAGGCAAGCCTGAGTTCCGGGAAGGAACTGAAGAGATTTACTGAGTTGTTGTCTCAATCAAACACTTTTTGGAATTAATGGGCTCTGCGTGTAGCCTGAGTGGTTCACAAAAATGTGCATTTGTACTGATGTGACACAGGGGAAAAATAAAGCAACGCTGATTTTCTTACACACACAAACACACACGTACTCGGCCTCAAGCTGGACTGAAGACAGAATTATTAGGCCACCTGCCTTTTTCCTCACTGATCAATGACCACTTGACCAAACTCCACCATTTCTAAGGATGCCAGGTAAATGGGTGTAAATGAAGTCAGGATGTTAGAGGAGACTGACAGAGAGTAGGTATGAATCAGATTCAAGTCTCCATGATGCTAACTGGCACACAAACCTGAAAACCAGCTGATCCCTGGGCGGTGGACAGAGACGCACATGCCCGGCCACCCGCCTGCCCGGGCATCTCGATCTGGCCAGGCGGCCCCAGGTCACGTTCCCTGCAGGCACTCCCCTTTCATGAACCCACTGCCACGGAGCACCTCACAAAGGGGTCCCTCCACCCCCAAATCCCTCAGTCTGAGGACTAACTGTACCTTCCTGGGCTCTGCTGAAACCTGTCAAAGACTACAGAGTTCTGTGGGACTAAAATAGAGAAAAATATTTTCTGATTTTCCTGTAACTGGCTCACGAACTCTCACTAGCCAGCACCCCCTGACTGACAGGCACACAAAGCACACAGCATGTCAGTACTGCGACCAGGTCTCCCATGGACACGCGACATCACAGGAGCCGGGGGGGAGTCCGCACATCAGGGAGGGAGAGCGTGCCAGACCGGCATCAAGAAACCATCCCTCTCGGCGTGGTGGGGGAAGACTGCGGCAGAGACTCAGCCAGAAGGCTCTGTGGTTCCGGGAGGTGGCGGGTGCCGCAGTGAGAAGCAGGGGGCTGAGCACACACTCGGCGGAGGAGTCGGGGGGCTGGGCTGGAGCTGGTAGATGGTGCAGCCACTTCTGGAGCTAAGGATGGCAGCTTTGGGTGCATCTCAGGATACATGATTAGTAAAACTGCAAAGTGTCATGATCTGAAATCGCCTGCCACCTGGATGAGAATGCCACCAACATCGAGCAGACCACTGTTCAGATGTCAATGAATACACAGCAGGACCTGAAACTTCAAGCACCTGCTGTGTGCCCTGAACACTTGCTGCGTGCAGGCCCACCAAGGACCAGCTCACAGACCTCCCTGACAGCCTCAGTTGGTGGGCCCTTGCTTCATCCTCCTGACATTACAGGAAAGCTCAGAGAGGTGAAGCAACTCTCCCACCATCGCATAAGGAGGAGAAGGCTGACCCCAGAAGACACAGCCAGTGGAAAAGGCACCATGCAAGGGGTCCTTAAATTAAACCACTGAGCTTAATTAACCTTCTCCCCATCCAGCCCACGAGGTGAAGGGAAAGATCTATACACGCCTGTCTTTTTTGTTTGCTTGCATTGCCCATCTTGTGGGATCTTGGTACCTCAACCAGGGAGTGAACCCGGGACTGCAGCACTCAGAGTGTGCAGTCCTAACCACTGGACCCCGAGGGAATTCCCTGTAAATTCCTGCCCTGCAAACCCCACAGCTACATACTAAAGTCCATCTAAAAACATCTCCAGTCACCAACCTTGGGATCATCTGTTCAGTTAAAGGAATTCATCCAGGTGGACAAGTCACACACCACAAAGAAAAGGCAGCAGGGCCATGTTCTCTCCCCAAGCCCCACGTCCCACCTGAGAGTGACCACAGCCACAGCAGAGGAAAAAGAGGGGGAAGGCTGCAGGGAGAGCACACTTCACAAACGAGTCACCCCCCATCACAAAAGACCCACGAGGCCCACAGTGAAGAGTCCCTGCTCCGTGAGTCCCCTCAGCCGTGTCTGACTGTTCGTGACCCCGGGGGCTGTGGCCCACCAGGCATGGGATTCTCCAGGCAAGAACACTGCAGAGGGTTGCCGGGCACTCCTCCGTGGATCGGGATCAAACCTCTATCTCCTACATCTCCTACACTGGCAGGTGGGTCACTTTACTACCAGTGCCACCTGGGAAGCCCTGAAGGTCAAATTAAACAGGCTGTCACCAGAACCCCTTGGACAGCAAGAAGATCAAACCAGTCAGTCCTAAAGGAAATCAACCTTGAATATTCACTGGAAGGACTGATGCTGAAGGTGAAGCTGCAATACTTTGGTCACCTGATACGAAGAGCTGGCTCACTGGAAAAGACTCAGATGCTAGGAAAGATTGAAGGCAAGAGGAGAAGGGGACAACAAAGGACGAGATGGTCTGATGGCATCACCGACTCAATGGACATGAGTTTGAGTGAACTCTGGGAGATGCTGAAGAACAGGGAAGCCTGGTGTGCTGTTGTCCATGGGGTCGCAGAGTCGGACACGACTGAGCAACTGAACCACCACCACAACAGCGGGACCAGTGTCCTGAGACCCCTGTCGCCTGGGCCCCCACCACCCTGAGGATAGAAGTAGCCGGCCCCAGAGTCACCGCCCCACCCCTGCCCCGCGGCGCTGGAGCTGCAACCAGAAACCCCAGAGCAACCTCACTTTTCTGCCTTCCACACCAAATGACACACATTTGGGTGCTTCCTCTTTTTACATTTCTCCTTCTTTAAGTCACTTACCAGAACACAGTTGATAAGGCAACAAACAAGTCAGGCAATTCCTCAGTGTGGACAGTAGGGGCTGGTCATCCGTCCTTCACCGGACCCCACTAGTTACTCCTGCTACAAGCATCATCTGCACTGAACTCTCTGCCCACGGCCACAGGGACCAGCGGTGACCAGGGGGCCTCACTGTCTGCCCCACCCAGAAGACATAAGGAGAGAGCAGATGAGAGCCTGTCCTCGGGCAACTTCTCAACCAGTGAGGAAGGCAGTAAAGAGAAATGGAAAGCATTCGCCACTTAGACATGAAAACCAGCAGCAACATGAACAAGGTTCTACTGTGGAGCACAAGGAACTATATTTGATATCCTGAGATAAGCTGTAAGGGAAAAGACTATATAAAAGAATGCACATACAGTGTATGTGTAACTCAGTCACTCTGCTATACAGCAGAAATTAAGACAACAAGGTAAGTCAATTACATGTCAATTAAAAAGGAGAGGGGCTTCCCTGGTGGCACTGTGGTTGAGACTCCACGATTAACCACAGTGGAGCACGCGTTCAATCTCTGCTTGGAGAAGTTTCACACACTGCATATTGTGCCCAGAAAAGGAAGTATGTTTTTAAAAAGAGACAGAGAAAAGAAAACCAGTGGCAATAGATAAGTGCAGGTGGTTGAAGGACTGAAAAAGATGGCCTGACTTCAGGCCTGACTAGCCAGGCCGAGCCCAGCCCCTGGCAGGCCAGGCCAGGCCAGGCCAGGCTTCCAAGCCTGTGGATGTCTTACAGGCCCTGGGCCCCCAGGCCAAATCATTCAGTAAATAAATAGCCAAAACACCTGTGCCATCAGAGAGCCCTCTGCCAATTCACACCAAATTTAAATGTGGATATGAACCAACCCAAGTCAGTGCAGAGTTCCACTGACAACGTGCCACAAAGACCAGGAACATTTTCCACACAGAGACCAGCAAACCAGCAAGGAATTTAGTGACCCATCAGCCCAGGGCTCAAAATGACCCCAGGAGACTAGGCTAAATGCAGAATACACCAGAGGCATCCCTGTTTTCTCAGTTCTGACAAAGACCTATGGAAAAGGCACTCAAGTCAACAACATGAAAACCAGCCATGTGCACACGAAGCCCCGGCTGGTACGGGGAGCCGGGGCGGCCCAGGGGCACAGCCAAAGCAGCCTCGCGGAGCAGGGCCCGTGGGGGCGGGGAGCTCAGCTCCGGAGCCCCTTGCTGTCGTCCTGTCCCAGACAGGCCCTCCGGACACATTCTCCAGCAGCAGCCGTGCTGAGACGGCACGTGCTGCTCCTCCGGGCGGGCGGCGGGGGCAGGCACCAGCACCCACTCTCCTTCTCCCTCCTTGCTGGACAGAGCGGGGCGGCCCTACTTGGTCGGAGCCCAGGTACCCTGATCAGACTGGAGTGGGCAGCCCCAGCCGTGGGGGGGGCAGTTGTTTACACAACACAGGAGCAAAGCCCGCCATGGGAAGGCAGAGACAGAGCAGCACTCAGGAGAGCAGTTCCTGTGAAACCGACCTCCCACAAGAGCCAGCACTTGCCATAGATGCTCTACCCACAGGAGACGAAAACTCATGTCCTCGCAAAAACCCACACACAGGTGTTTACTGCAGCTTTAGTCATAACTGCAAAAAAAACTGGACCCATCAGGAAGTCCTCTAGCTGACGAATGGATACATACACTGTGGTCCATCCAGAGAGTGGAATATTATTCAGGGATGAAGCTATGAGCGATCAAGCAAGCCATGAAAGGACACTGAGGAACCTTAAAAGCGTGTGACTAAGTAAGAGAAGCCAATGTGAACAGGTTACATACTGTCTATTTCCAATTACATGGCATCTGGAAAAGGCAAGACCATGGAGAGAGGAGAGATTAGGATCAGGTTCATCCGCTGTTAACAAATGACCACCCTGGTAAGGGCACTGCTGGGGCGGGCGGGGGAGGCTGTGCACGTGCGGGGCAGGAGCACACAGGAAACGTCTGTGCCTTCCTCACAATTGTGCTGGGAACCTAAAACTGCCCTAAAAGACAACGAAAACAAAATCAAGTCTTTAAAACAAACGTGGCTGGAGTCAGAATCAAACCGCACCTGAAGCTGGGCCGGCTCCGGACTTTCTGTCTGTCTGGGCCAGCCCAACCCCTTCACTGTGGAAGCTGGGCGGGCTGGGTTTTCTGTGACTTTCAACCTCATGGACCCTAACCGCACACCCATGCAAAGCAAGTGGACTGTGCTGGAGTCAGCCTGTTAGCGCCGATGGACACCGGCCCTGACACAGGAGGGCGCCCATCCACACACCCACACAGGCAGCCCCAAGAGGGGCACATCGGGAAGCAGGCAGGACTTGGGGGCGCCAGGCCCCTGTGGCACCAACACCTCCATGTGCCAGAGTCCTCACAGCTGAACATGTTCCCACAATCGGACAGTAAAGGGTACATACTACTAACAGAGCAAACTGAAGCGAGAAAAGCAAGGCTGCTGCTACAACCGGCCCCCAACCAAAAACTGGAAAGTGTGAGGGATAGCACGTGGGAATTTCTAAAAGCAGAAATCAGAACTGAGCTCAGTTTGTTTTCCTCTGCAGCCCAGGCCTCAAATATAATCCCGTTTTAAAACTGTTCTAATCAAATATGAAAACTTCCATGTTAGGTTTTAAAAGCTATTGTCACTTACTAGCCTTCCTTACCAAGATAATTTTATAGTATATTCTGTCCTAAAAAGATTGCTAAATCAGTAAGGACAGTGAGGAAAAGGTACATAAAGGTGCATAAAGATTACCTGAAACAGTGTTATCTTTTTTCATCACATCACTTAAAGAATATTTAAACCCTCAAAAAGTTTAACCCTCTGTTTGTTAGAAGTAGCCAATCTCTCTACCACGGAAAGCCTGGAGACGTGATCTGGGCTTTCACTGGCTCCACGGGAGAGCCCAGCACCCAGGATGCGTTTGTAGATCCACGATTGAATCGGCAGGGCCACAGAATCCCCAGCCTTCAGTTCTGCAGGCAGGAGTGTACGGGACCACCTACCGACAGGGAAATGAGTGAGAATGCGACTGACCACTGACCTCGGCTACGGGCCCCAGCTCCAGACCAAACACACTTCCAAACACACCGACGGAGAACAGGCGACAGGCTTCCAAGCTGGCAACGATTTCCGGAGAGCGCCACTCCACGCCTCCAAGGCTCACCGTGCCCTGTGCAAGGACTGGTCACAGCTGAGGACAGCTGCGAATTGAACACACAGCAGCACCACCCTTCCCTTGGCGGGAGCCGGGAGGCGCAGAACCCGTCCTGGAGCCCCCACGGCAGCCACAGGGAGTTCCCTAAGTGCTCGGACAGCCTGTGGCACAGCAGCCTCCTCGCCACCACCTCCCAAAGGGCCCGGAATTCTCTCCGCACTGATGCACTCAAATGTCCTGTCAAACCAAGAGGATCAAGTCTGCCACATAAACCCACCTTCTGTGCAAAAGAACACAAATTTTGCTACTAAAGGATAAGCTTTAAATATCATATGACTCCTAAGAATGTCAACGCTCCTAATGACTTACAAAGCCATATATTTTAGGCTGTTCTTGATAAGTCAGTCGGTTAGGTCAGTCACTGTCGTGTCCGACTTTTTGCAACCCCATGGACTGCAGCACGCCAGGCCTTCCCGTCCATCACCAACATCTGGAGCTTCCTCAAACTCATGTCCATAGAGTCAGTGATGCCATCCAACCATCTCATCCTCTGTTGTCCCCTTCTCCTCCCGCCTTCAATCTTTCTTGATAAGGTGCCCTCAAAATACAAATATTAAAAACATCTAGGGGAACTTCCCTGATGGTCCAGTGGTTAAAAACCTGCCTTTCAATGCAGGAGACTCTGGTTCAATTCCTGGTTGGGGAATGAAGATCCCACATGCCTGGGGCAACTAAGCCCTGAGGCCACAACTATGGAGCCTATGGGCCCAAACAAAGATCCCAGATCCAGGTTGGCAACTAAGACCTGATGAAGTAAACAAACAAACATCTGGGACTTCCCTGGTGGTCCAGTGGTTAAGAATCCGCCTACCAATGCAAGGGATTTGATCACTGGTCCGTGAAGATTCCACGTGCTGCGGGGCAACCAAGCCCGTGCGCCACAGCTACGAAGCCCACAAGCCGCAACAAGAGACGCCACCTCGGGAGAAACCTGGGCTCCACAGCTGGAGGGTAGCCCGGCTCGCCACAGCCAGGGTAAACCCGAGCACAGGAACAGAAACACACACGCACACAAAATTTAAAAAGAAACGTAAAGACATCCAACACATGAGGAGGAATCGTGAGCCAAGACCAGCCCCACAACTCACCCCGGCTCCGGGAGTCCACCCACTTGGGCTGAAGGACAAGGCCTGTCCCTGGCTGCTTCTCCAGGTCGTGGAGGTGGGCACAGGACTGCAGGCCGTGGGTCGACTCACCTGAACTCTCTTCCTTCGCTGTACCGTCTACTCGAGGAGGCCCTCGGGGCAGCGGTCTCCAGGAGCAGCTTCTGCGTGAGCCTGCCGGGCGGAGCAGGGTCCCGGCCACCAGCTTCGTCCACCTCCCGGTCACACTTCCATTCCTCGTCTTCGTTCAGCGTGGGCAGGTACCCGGGGACACCCTTCCCTGCCCCTGACCCGGAGCTCTGGTCGCTGCAGAGCTTCGGGCTCTCCGAGCCTGTCCTCGTATACTCCAGGTAAATGTCGGACTTGAGGAAGGAGGGGTAGGTGTTCTCCTCCATGGTGGACTGGACCTCCGTCTGCGCCTGGTCAAACATGGCGGGGTCGATCTGCTGCTTCGAGATGCAGTCCTTTATGAAGCTCTTGGTGGCGGGCTTGGTTTGCCGGGACACAATGCCGTTGTTATCAAGGATGTACTTGCGGTAGATGGCTCTGGCCAGCTTCAGCCTCTTCTCTTCATTCGAGTCACAGGGCTCTAGTTTCCTGAAGCCGCTGCAGGCAAACCAGAAGTCCAGGAGGTCGGCACAGTCCTCCTGTTTCAAGAAAGTCCTAAACAGGTTTATGCCATCTTGGTCGTCCAGCAGGGAGTGCAGCGATTCGGCCCACTTCAAGTACGGAGGGGTGGGCGACGCGCTGCCCTCAGGCTCGTATCCCAGGTCCAGGTCCGAGCGCCTCGGAGTGGCTGTGGAAGTCTCCCCTTTAATCCCAGCGCCTTTCCCAGAGCAGAAGCTGTGGCTGACAGGCCTGGGGTCTGTGGACACCAGTTCACCCTCCTCACCAGGCACTGGGGGTCGGGGGGCATCTTCGGTGAAACTTGCTCCAAGGTCCAAGGGGAAACCCTGCTCTTGGATATTCATTTTGGGACTCTGTGCGTCAATGAACAATGAGCGCTGCACCCTAATACATCAGTACTTACGGCTCCAAAGTGAATCAATCTGTCCTGTTGAAACCATTAAGAGGACAAGGATTAGGAAAGGTGGGTCCGTGGAAATATGACCACAGAGGTTTTCTCACGACAAGACTCGCAATGATGCCCTCCCGCTCAAACTCAAAGCCAGAAACTCAGTTTGAATGTTCAATCCTCTGTCACAAGGTTTTGTACTATGTTAGAACAATTTCCGTACACTTTGCCAACTACAGGAATGCCTCTGGCACAAAGAAATCAATGTCCAGAACACAGAGAGCATCACTACCCTTGAGGGTCCTTCTGTGAGAGCAAGGAGAGACTACAAGCCTGGGGACCCTCCACCCTGAGCCGCTATAGGACTGTATGGCCAGGCCCTCTCAAGCTCCGGAAAGGCAGGAGGGCTGGAGGAGCCACGGGAGCTTCTGGTCCTCCCAGCTGTGCAAAGTCAGGTGGGAGCCAGCCCCTCACGAGGAAGGTGAGGGTGTGTATCTCAGCATCACAGGGCCACTGTGATGCGCAGACATGGCACTCCACACGGCAAGCCTGGCGGCCATGTCTGCCCTCCATGCTCTTCAGGCCCATAGCCGCTCTGCTTCTGCTTCTTGCTTTCCACCGCTTCACACTGAGTGTCCCCACAACCCGGCCAAACACACAACGACTTGTTCTTCTAAGTCTCAACACGGCCCAAAGAGCAGGTAACCATGGGTCGCCTCACACACCTTCAAGTGAGTGAGCAGAGGACTCCCATGCACAGGGGCCTTCTCCCACTGCCAATGATGTGAAGGCTTTTATTTTTTTTGCCACACAGGGCAGCTTTGTGGGATCTTAGTTCCCCGAGCAGGGAATGAACCCAGGCCCTCCGCAGGAAAAATGTGGAGTCCTAACCACTGGACCACCAGGGAATTCCCATGAACAGTCTTAAAAAAACGCTTGCATCAGAGATGTGCTCTAGACTTGAAAACCTTGCTAAAAAGAAAGTGTCCTTCTGACAGCAAATGGCAACTGAGTACTCTGAGGAACAGAGAAGGTACAGAGCAGACAAGGCCCAAACCCTACTAGCTAAGGAAGCATGTGGCTCACAGGATGCAGCTCGGTTAAGTGAAAGTCACGTGACTCGCCCTCTCAGAGTCAGGGAGCCATGGTTCTGTCTCTGCTGCTAGAAGCCCGTCTTGCACAAGGGAAGGCTGCTCTGCCAGGGCTCTGCCACAGCCTCTCGTCCTGTCCTCCCTGACACCGAGCCCACTGGCTCAAGCCACACCTCCCAACCTGGCCTGCCGGATATAAGTGGCCTGCTTGGAAGGAGACTGGAGAGACGCATGAGAGGCCCGATCACTGAGAGCACTGAGCGAGTCAGAGGAGCAGAGCAAAAGCCAAAAACCTGGCACCAACACAAGGCACAGACCTCCAGCCACCTCTCCACCCTCGGGCCCTGGCCTACGTGCAACCTGCCCCATACCTGGTCCACACACACTCGCCGGCCAGCAGCTGCCGACACCTCACGGCACCCAGAGGTGGGCACAGATCACAACTACTGTCCTGAGCTAGTGACTAGCCTACTGGGTTGGCTGCAATCTCGGCCTCGGCAGGAACAGCCTGCTTTCTCAGGTCAAGGACCACGGGCTGTGACAGCTGCTGCTCACAGACCACTTCAACTGCAAGGTTGCCTCCTCTGAGCCCCATCGACAGGGACTGAGCACCTCTGAGGTCTCCACACCAGCTCCCGGATGCTAGCACCTTCTTGTCGGGGTCACCATCTCAGGAAGGAGGACACACACCTGGTCCCCGGAGCCTTACTGCTGGAGATGCTCTGTGGTTCACTTGCCTTGAGAAAAAACCAAGTCACTGTGTTCTAAGGGGCGGCTGATTACTGGTCACGTCACTTTCTCTTAAAGTGCTGATGTCTTCCAGGTAAACAACTTGGAGCAGCCTGGCCTATAGCATCTGACATAAGGTCTCACAACTAAGGGGCACCAACAAACATGTAATTCATGAACATTAAGGAAAACAACACTTGGCTCAGTTGTGGAACATTAGCCCTTCACAGGTGCTGAAACAGCAGCAAGTTCAACATCAAGCTGTCTTTTCATTTGTGTGAAAGCAAGTCCCCCTAATCATTTAAGCTATCTTCTCATAGCCCGGAAGAAACATTTCTTAAAATTCACAACTGGTTTTGGCTGTCAACTGATAGGAGACCGTCGGTGTCCCAGAAGCACAAGAACATCCCTCCACATTGCTGCTGTTATGAAACGCGCTGCTGTCACTGAGATCTCTGGGTTCCCAAGGAGGAGCACAGCAGGTGTTCGGTATGCACATGCACACACCACATACAAAGACGCTGCCTTGCTGCAGGTGAGAGTCAAGGGCCCACAGGCACTGGATCTGTCCAACAGCCTGTAACCACCTTCAACAAAGGGGACTCCACAAAAGGAATCTACAACCCTGATGCCTCATTTACAATCTCCTTCAGTCACTGCCAAGGAGCACCCCCTGGGTACCACGGCAGCCAGCTCAAGGCTGTAGGTATGTGTATATTTATTTGTTTTACTCAAATGCAACTTTGGAATTTTTGATTTATGTGAAGTATGGAAACAACAGAGTGTGACTCTGACATACTCCCAACTGTCCGTTTACTAAGAATTGTCCTAAGAATTGGGACTGCAGCTTTACATGTAATCTATTCCCCCACCACCTAAATCCTCAATGACCAACGAAACCCAAAAAGTCCACTTAGCTTTCCTGAAACCAGAAATCCAAGAAACATAAATACCTGCTAGGAATCAGACAGAAACAAACATCCTGTATGCTTTCCCATCCTTGTTCCTGAATAGAAGTTCTTAAAACTGAAACCCAGATAGTGCTATCTTGGGAGGTCAGGTTTAGACTGTGTGTGTTCTCCAAAATAAGGCTTGGTCCAAGGGTGTCTGAGGGTCTCCCTGAAGCAGCAGAGAACAGAAGTATGAGCACAAACAAGGGACCAAGATGCACAATCACTCTTTATTAATTATCTTAGAGACGGGCTGAGAAAAATGCCCAGAGGACTAATGTATTTTTCTCTGCTGTGCTCGATGCTGAACTATGAGCGTCACTGCCCTGACTGTACAGTTCTGGTTTCACAAGGGACTAGGTTCCCATGAAAATGGAGAGCAGAGGTGGACTCTAAGACATACCCCCGGGAGAGAGGGAGAGAAAGCTGGGGGGTGA
Source organism: Hydropotes inermis (assembly GCA_020226075.1). Classification (NCBI taxonomy): domain Eukaryota; kingdom Metazoa; phylum Chordata; class Mammalia; order Artiodactyla; family Cervidae; genus Hydropotes; species Hydropotes inermis. The sequence continues at coordinate 15,937,602 of CM035301.1, read as the reverse complement.
GCCATCTACCCGAGGGAGTAAAGCCCCTCAAGCAAGCCAGACCACCCGGCCTCAGGCTCTGCCTCACGGGGAGTGCTTCCTCCGGTTTCAGATTCACTCACTCCTACTTTTTGCTCGGGGAGGCGGGGGTTGTACGGGGAGAAGGGACCCTCCGCCATCCAGCTTATCCCCAGGATGCTTCTGCACCCACCACCCACTCTGCCCCGGACCCACGGATCACAGCACGGCACTCAGCACCATCCAATCAAACACATCAGCTGCACACCCCAGCCTCCTCCCGCAGTACCTTCCTTCTGAGAATCCTGAGTATTCCTCACCCCTTTCAGCTCACCCAGAGCAAGTGGCTGCCCGCTGTGAGCCGTCCACGGGCCCCAGAGTCAACAGGGGCCGACCCCTCGCCTTCGGCATCAGCTGCGAGCACCCCCTCCTAGACACACCCGCCCTCGCAGCGGTGGGCCGCACGCCTCCTCTCGCGCTCCGAGCCCTCGCGGCCCCGGACCCGCACGCCCCCCGAGCCCCTCTTCCGGGTCCCGCTCCCGGCCCGGCCCGCGCGGCCTACAATGGGCGCCGCACAGGCCCGCGCCCCTCAGGAATGTGC